>JANJGN010000237.1:0-600000 GCA_026770705.1 Isurus oxyrinchus
CTGTGAAGAGCGAGACTTCAGCAAGGAGTACTGGACTGCGAACAGCATGACACCATTGAGGAGAATGGGATTGTGAACACCGGGACTTCAGTGAGGAGAATGGGGCCATGAAGAGCGAGACTTCAGCGAGGAGAACGGGACTGCGAAACAGTGTGACATCAGCGAGGAGAACAGGACTGTGAACACCGAGACTTCAGTCAGGAGAACTGGGCCGTGAAGAGCGAGACTTCAGGGAGGAGAACGGGACTGTGCAGAGAGAGAATTCAGCAAGGAGAACAGGGTTGGGGAGCGTGAGACTTCAGCGACAAGATCATGGACGTAAAGAGCGAGGCTTCAGACAGGAGAATGGGACTCTGAAGAGCGAGACTTCAACAAGGAGAGAGTGACTGTGAAGGGCGAGACTTCAACAAGGAGAATGGGGCTGAGCAGAGGGAGATTTCAGCGAGGAGAACATGATTGTGAAGAGTGAGACTTCAACAAGGAGAACGGGGCTGTGAAGAGTGAGATTTCAGTGAGGAGAATGGGGCTGTGAAGAGCGAGACTTCAGCAAGGAGAAGAGTGCTGTGAAGACCGAGACTTCAGCGAGCAGAACGTTAATGTGAAGAGCGAAACTTCAGCAAGAAGAACATTGCTGTAAAGCGCGAGGCATCAACTTGTAGAATGGTACTCTGAAGAGCAAGACTTCAATCACGAGAATGGGTCTGTGAAGAGAGAGACTTCAAGGAGAACGTGCATCTGAAGTGCGAGAATTAAACAAGGAGAACGAGGCTGTGAAGAGCGGGACTTCAGTGAGGAGAACGGGACTCTTAAGAGTGAGACTTCAACAAGGAGAATGGTACAATGAAGTTTTAGACTTCAACAAGGGGAACGGAGCCATGAAGAGAGAGACTTCAGGGAGAACGGGACTGTGAAGAGCGAGAATTCAGCAAGGAGAATGGGACTCTGAAGAGCGAGACTTCAGCGAAGAGAATGAGGCTTTGAAGAGTGAAACTTCAGTGAGGAGAATGGGGCTGTGAAGAGCGAGACTTCAGCAAGGAGAAGAGGGCTGCGAAGACCGAGACTTCAGCGAGGAGAACATTAATGTGAAGAGCGAAACTTCAGTGAGAAGAACATTGCTGTAAAGTGCGAGGCTTCAATTAGGAGAATGGTACTCTGAAGAGCAAGACATCAATCACGAGAATGGGTCTGTGAAGAGCGAGACTTCAGTGAGGAGAATGGGACTCTAAAGAGTGAGACTTCAGGGAGGAGAACGGGACTCTGAAGAGCGAAACTTCACTAGGGGAACGGGGCTGTGAAGAGCAGGATTTCAGCAACTAGAATGGGGTTGTGAAGAGCAAAACTTCAGTGAAGAGAATTGGGCTGTGAAGAGTGAAACATCAGTGAGGAGAACGGGACTGTGAAGAGCGAGACTTCAACAAGGAGAACGGGGCTGTGAAGAGCGAGACTTCATTGAGGAAAATGGGACTATGCAGTGCGAGTCTTCAGCGAGGAGAATGGGACTCTGAAGAGCGAGTCTTCAGGGAGGAGAACAGGACTCTGAAGAGCGAAATTTAACTAGGGGAACGGGGCTGTGAAGAGCAGGACTTCAGCAAGGAGAACAGGGCTTTGAAGTGTGAGAATTCAGTTAAGAAAATGGGTCAGTGAAGAGTGAAACTTCAGTGAGTAGAACAGGGCTGTGAAGAGTGAGACTTCAGCAAGCAAAACGGTACTCTGAAGAGCCAGACTTAAGCGAGGAGAACAGGGCTGTGAAGCGCGAGACTTCAGAGAGGAGAACATGACTGTGAAGAGTGAGACTACAGCGAGAAGAACAGGATTGTAAAGCGTGACTTCAGTGAGGAGATCGTGGCTGTACAGAGCGAGATGTCAGCCAGGAGAATATGGCTGTGAAGTGCGAGACTTCAGCGAGGAGAACGGGACTGCGAAACAGTGTGACATCAGCGAGGAGAACAGGACTGTGAACACCGAGACTTCAGTCAGGAGAACTGGGCCGTGAAGAGCGAGACTTCAGCGAGGAGAATGGGACTGTGCAGAGAGAGAATTCAACGAGGAGAACGGGGCTGTGAAGAGCAAGACTTCAGTGAGGAGAACGGGACTCTGAAGTGCAAGTCTTCAGCGAGGGGAATGGGACTCTGAAGAGCAAGACTTTAGGGAGGAGAACGGGACTCTGAAGAGCCAGACTTCACTAGGGGAACGGGGCTGTGAAGAGCAGGACTTCAGCAACTAGAATGGGGCTGTGAAGAGCAAAACTTCAATGAGGAGAAAGGGACTGTGAAGAGCGAGACATCAGCAACTAGAATGGGTCTCTGAAGAGAGAGACTTCAGCGAAGAGAATGGGGCTGTGAAGAGTGAAACTTCAGTGAGGAGAATGGTGCTGTGAAGAGCGAATCTTCAGCAAGGAGAAGAGGGCTGTGAAGATCGAGATTTCAGCGATGAGAACATGACTGTAAAGAGTGAAACTTCAGTGAGGCGAACGGGACTGTGAAGAGTACAACTTCAGTGAGGAGAAGGGGGCTGTGAAGTGTGAGACTTCAACAAGGAGAACGTGACTGTGAAGTGCGAGACTTCCACAAGGAGAACAGGGCTGTGAAGAGCAAGACTTCAGTGTGGAGAACGGGACTCTGAAGTGCGAGTCTTCAGCAAGGAGAATGGGTGGCTGAAGAGCGAGACTTCAGGGAGGAGAACGGGACGCTGAAGAGCGAAACTTCACTAGGGGAACAGGGCTGTGATGCACAGGACTTCAGCAACTAGAATGGGGTTGTGAAGAGCAAAACTTCAGCGAAGAGAATTGGGCTGTGAAGAGTGAAACATCAGTGAGGAGAATGGGACTGTGAAGAGCGAGACTTCAGTGAGGAAAACGGTACTCTGCAGTGCGAGTCTTCAGTGAGGAGAATGAGGCTGTGAAGAGTGAAACTTCAGTGAGGAGAATGGGGCTGTGAAGAGCGAGACTTCAGCAAGGAGAAGAGGGCTGTGAAGACCGAGACTTCAGCGAGCAGAACATTAATGTGAAGAGCGAAACTTCAGCAAGAAGAACATTGCTGTAAAGTGCAAGGCTTCAACTAGGAGAATGGTACTCTGAAGAGCAAGACTTCAATCACGAGAATGGGTCTGTGAAGAGAGAGACTTCAGGGAGAACGTGACTCTGAGGTGCGAGACTTAAACAAGGAGAACGAGGCTGTGAAGAACGCGACTTCAGTGAGGAGAACGGGACTCTTAAGAGTGAGACTTCAACAAGGAGAATGGTACTGTGAAGTTTGAGACTTCAACAAGGAGAACGGAGCCATGAAGAGAGAGACTTCAGGGAGAACGGGACTGTGAAGAGCGAGAATTCAGCAAGGAGAATGGGACTCTGAAGAGCGAGACTTCAGCGAAGAGAATGAGGCTGTGAAGAGTGAAACTTCAGTGAGGAGAATGGGGCTGAGAAGAGTGAGACTTCAGCAAGGAGAAGAGGGCTGTGAAGACCGAGACTTCCGCGAGGAGAACATTAATGTGAAGAGCGAAACTTCAGCGAAAAGAACATTGCTGTAAAGCGCGAGGCTTCAACTAGGAGAATGGTATTCTGAAGAGCAAGACTTCAATCACAAGAATGGGTCTGTGAAGAGCGAGACTTCAGTGAGGACATGGGACTCTGAAGAGCGAGACTTCAGGGAGGAGAACGGGACTCTGAAGAGCGAAACTTCACTAGGGGAACGGGGCTGTGAAGAGCAGGACTTCAGCAACTAGATTGGGGTTGTGATGAGCAAAACTTCAGCGAAGAGAATGGGGCTGTGAAGAGTGAAACTTCAGTGAGGAGAACGGGACTGTGAAGAGCGAGACTTCAGCAAGGAGTACTGGACTGCGAACAGCATGACACCATTGAGGAGAATGGGATTGTGAACACCGGGACTTCAGTGAGGAGAATGGGGCCATGAAGAGCGAGACTTCAGCGAGGAGAACGGGGCCATGAAGACCGAGACTTCAGCACGGAGAACGGGACTGTGAAGAGCGAGACTTCACCGATGTGCTTGCAGCTGTGAAGATCGAGAATTCAGTGAGGAGAACAACGCTGTGAAGTGCGAGACTTCACATGGAGAATATGACTGTGACGAGCGAGACTTCAACAAGGAGAATGGGGGTGTGAAGAGCGAGACTTCAGCAACTAGAACGTGATTGTGAAGAGCGAGACTTCAGCATGTAGAATGGGACTGTAAATAGCGAGTCTTCAGCAACGAGAATGGGGCTGTGTAGAGCGAGACTTCAGCAAGGAGAACAGGGCTGTGAAGTGTGAGAATTCAGCGAGCAGAACGGGACTCTGAAGAGCCAGACTTCAGCGAGGAGAACAGGGCTGTGAAGCGTGAGACTTCAGAGAGGAGAACATGACTGTGAAGAGTGAGAATTCAGCAAGAAGAACAGGATGGTAAAGAGCGAGACTTCAGTGAGGAGAACGTGGCTGTGAAGTGCGAGACTTCAGCGAGGAGAACTGGGCCTTGAAGAGCGATACTTCAGGGAGGAGAATGGGACTGTGCAGAGAGAGAATTCAGCGAGGAGAACGGAGCTGGGAAGAGCGAGACTTCAGCGAGAAGAACATGGACGCAAAGAGCGAGACTTCAGCAAGGAAAATGGGACTCTGAAGCGTGAGACATCAACAAGGAGAAAGTGAATGTGTTGTGCGAGACTTCAACAAGGACAATGGGGCTGTGAAGAGCGAGACTTCAGCGAGGAGAACGTGATTGTGAAGAGTGAGACTTCAACAAGCAGAACATGAATGTGAAGTGCGAGACTACAACAAGGAGAACGGGGCTGTGAAGAGCAAGACTTCAGTGAGGAGAACGGGACTCTGAAGTGTGAGTCTTCAGCGAGGAGAATGGGACTCTGAAGGGCAAGACTTTAGGGAGGAGAACGGGACTCTGAAGAGCGAAACTTCACTAAGGGAACGGGGCTGTGAAGAGCAGGACTTCAGCAACTAGAATGGGGCTGTGAAGAGCAAAACTTCAATGAAGAGAAAGGGACTGTGAAGAGCGAGACATCAGCAACTAGAATGGGTCTCTGAAGAGAGAGACTTCAGCGAAGAGAATGGGGCTGTGAAGAGCGAAACTTCAGCAAGGAGAAGAGGGCTGTGAAGATCGAGACTTCAGTGATGAGAACATGACTGTAAAGAGTGAGAATTCAGTGAGGCGAACGGGACTGTGAAGAGTACAACTTAAGTGAGGAGAAGGGGGCTGTGAAGAGCGAGACTTCAACAAGGAGAAGGGGCTGTGAAGGGTGAGAATTCAACGAGGGGAACGGGACTGTGAAGAGTGCAACTTCAGTGAGGAGAACAGGACTGTGAAGAGCGAGACTTCAACAAGGAGAACGTGACTGTGAAGTGCGAGACTTAAACAAGGGGAACGGAGCCGTGAAGAGAGAGACTTCAGGGAGAACGGGACTGTGAAGAGCGATAATTCAGCAAGGCGAATGGGACTCTGAAGAGCAAGACTTCAATCACGAGAATGGGTGTGTGAAGAGTGAGAATTCAGTGAGGAGAACGTGGCTGTAAAGAGCAAGACTTCAGCCAGGAGAACATGGCTGTGAAGTGCGAGACTTCAGCGATGAGAACGGGACTGCGAAACAGTGCGACATCAGCAAGGAGAACAGGACTGTAAACACCGAGACTTCAGTCAGGAGAACGGGGACATGAAGAGCGAGACTTCAGGGAGGAGAACGGGAATGTGCAGAGAGAGAATTCAGTGAGGAGAACGGGGCTGGGAAGAGCGAGACTTCATCGAGAAAAACGTGGGCGTATAGAGCGAGGCTTCAGCGAGGAGAATGGGACTCTGAAGAGCGAGACTTCAACAAGGGGAAGGTGACTGTGAAGTGAGAGACTTCAACAAGGAGAACGGGGCTGTGAAGACCGAGACTTCAGCAAGGAGAACGTGATTGTGAAAAGTGAGACTTCAACAAGGAGAACGTGACTGTGAAGTATGAGACTTCCACAAGGAGAACGGGGCTGTGAAGAGCGAGACTTCAGTGAGGAGAACGGGACTCTGAAGTGCGAGACTTCAGCGAGGAGAATGGGACTCAGAAGAGCAAGACTTCAGGGAGGAGAACGGGACTCTGAAGAGCGAGACTTCACGAGGGGAACGGGGCTGTGAAGAGCAGGACTTCAGCAACTAGAATGGGGTTGTGAAGAGCAAAACTTCAGCAAAGAGAATGGGGCTGTGAAGAGTGAAACTTCAATGAGGAGAATGGGAATGTGAAGAGCGAGACTTCAGCAATTAGAATGGGACTCTGAAGAGAGAGACTTCAGCGAAGAGAATGGGGCTGTGAAGTGTGAAACTTAGGTGAGGGGAATGGGGCTGTGAAGAGCGAAACTTCAGCAAGGAGAAGAGGGCTGTGAAGATCGAGACTTCAGCGATGAGAACATGACTGTAAAGAGTAAGACTTCTGTGAGGCGAAAGGGACTGTGAAGAGTACAACTTCAGTGAGGAGAAGGGGGCGGTGAAGAGCGAGATTTCAACAAGGGCCTTCAACAAGGAGAACAGGGGTTGTGATGAGCGAGAATTCACTGAGGTGAACGGGGCTATGAACAGAGAGACTTCAACGAGGCGAACGGGACTGTGAAGAGTGCATCTTCAGTGAGGAGAACAGGGCTGTGAAGCGCAAGACTTCAGCATGGAGAATATGACTGTGACGAGCGAGACTTGAACAAGGAGAATGGGGGTGTGAAGAGCGAGACTTCAGCCAGGAGAACGTGATTGTGAAGAGCGAGACTTCAGCTTGTAGAATGGGACTGTAAAGAGCGAGTCTTCGGCAACGAGCACGGGGCTGTGTGGCGCGAGACTTCAGCAAGGAGAACAGGGCTTTGAAGTGTGAGAATTCAGTTAAGAAAATGGGTCAGTGAAGAGTGAAACTTCAGTGAGTAGAACAGGGCTGTGAAGAGTGTGACTTCAGCAAGCAAAACGGTACTCTGAAGAGCCAGACTTAAGCAAGGAGAACAGGGCTGTGAAGTGCGAGACTTCAGAGAGGAGAACATGACTGTGAAGAGTGAGACTACAGCGAGAAGAACAGGATTGTAAAGCGAGACTTCAGTGAGGAGATCGTGGCTGTAAAGAGCGAGATGTCAGCCAGGAGAACATGGCTGTGAAGTGCGAGACTTCAACAAGTAGAACTTGACTGTGAAGTGCGAGTCTTCAGCGAGGAGAATGGGACTCAGAAGAGCAAGACTTCAGGGAGGAGAACGGGACTCTGAAGAGCGAGACTTCACGAGGGGAACGGGGCTGTGAAGAGCAGGACTTCAGCAACTAGAATGGGGTTGTGAAGAGCAAAACTTCAGCGAAGAGAATGGGGCTGTGAAGAGTGAAACTTCAATGAGGAGAAAGGGACTGTGAAGAGCGAGACATCAGCAATTAGAATGGGACTCTGAAGAGAGAGACTTCAGCGAAGAGAATGGGGCTGTGAAGATTGAAATTTCAGTGAGGGGAATGGGGCTGTGAAGAGCGAAACCTCAGCAAGGAGAAGAGGGTTGTGAAGATCGAGACTTCAGCGATGAGAACATGACTGTAAAGAGTGAGACTTCTGTGAGGCGAATGGGACTGTGAAGAGTACAACTTCATTGAGGAGAAGGGGGCGGTGAAGAGCGAGACTTTAACAAGGAGAACGGGGCTGTGATGAGCGAGAATTCACTGAGGTGAATGGGGCTATGAACAGAGAGACTTCAACGAGGCGAACGGGACTGTGAAGAGTGCATCTTCAGTGAGGAGAACAGGACTGTGAAGAGCGAGACTTCAACAAGGAGAACGTGACTGTGAAGTGCGAGACTTAAACAACGAGAACAGAGCCGTGAAGAGAGAGACTTCAAGGAGAACGGGACTCTGAAGAGTGAGAATTCAGCAAGGAGAACGGGACTCTGAAGAGCGAGACTTCAGCGAAGAGAATGGGGCTGTGACGAGTGAAACTTAAGTGAGGAGAATGGGGCTGTGAAGAGCGAGACTTCAGCAAGGAGAAGAGGGCTGTGAAGACCGAGACTTCAGCGAGGAGAACACTTATGTGAAGAGCGAAACTTCAGCGAGAAGAACATTGCTGTAAAGCGCGAGGCTTCAACTAGGAGAATGGTACTCTGAAAAGCAAGATTTCAATCATGAGAATGGGTCTGCGAAGAGCGAGACTTCAGTGAGGGGAACAGGGCTGTGAAGAGCTAGTGTTCAGCAAGGAGAACGGGTCTGCGAAACAGCGTGACATCAGTGAGGAGAACGAGACTGTGAAGAGCGAGACTTCACCGATGAGAATGCAGCTGTGAAGATCGAGAATTCAGTGAGGAGAACAGGGCTGTGAAGCGCGAGACTTCAGCATTGAGAATATGACTGTGACAAGCGAGACTTCAACAAGGAGAATGGGGGTGTGAAGAGCGAGACATCAGTGAGGAGAACGTGATTGTGAAGAGCGAGACTTCAGCTTGTAGAATGGGACTGTAAAGAGCGAGTCTTCGGCAACGAGCACGGGGCTGTGTAGCGCGAGACTTCAGCAAGGAGAACAGGGCTGTGAGGTGTGAGAATTCAGTGAAGAAGATGGGTCAGTGAAGAGTGTAACTTCAGTGAGTAGAACAGGGCTGTGAAGCGCGAGACTTCAGCGAGCAGAACGGTACTCTGAAGAGCCAGACTTAAGCGAGGAGAACAGGGCTGTGAAGCGCGAGACTTCAGAGAGGAGAACATGACTGTGAAGAGTGAGACTACAGCGAGAAGAACAGGATTGTAAAGCGAGACTTCAGTGAGGAGATCGTGGCTGTAAAGAGCGAGATGTCAGCCAGGAGAACATGGCTGTGAAGTGCGAGACTTCAGCAAGGAGAACGGGACTGCGAAACAGTGTGACATCAGCGAGGAGAACAGGACTGTGAACACCGAGCCTTCAGTCAGGAGAACTGGGCCGTGAAGAACGATACTTCAGGGAGGAGAATGGGACTGTGCAGAGAGAGAATTCAGTGAGGAGAACGGGGCTGGGAAGAGTGAGACTTCAGCGAGAAGACAATGGACGTAAAGAGCGAGGCTTCAGCAAGGAGAATGGGACTCTGAAGAGCGAGACTTCAACAAGGAGAAAGTGACTGTGAAGTGCCAGACTTCAACAAGGAGAACGGGGCTGTGAAGAGCGAGACTTCAGCGAGGAGAACGTGATTGTGAAGAGTGAGACTTCAACAAGGAGAACTTGACTGTGAAGTGCGAGACTTCAGTGAGGAGAACGGGACTCTGAAGTGCGAGTCTTCAGCTAAGGAGAATGAGTATCTGAAGAGCGAGACTTCACTAGGGGAACGGGGCTGTGAAGAGCAGGACTTCAGCGAAGAGAATGGGGCTGTGAAGAGTGAAACTTCAATGAGGAGAAAGGGACTGTGAAGAGCGAGACTTCAGCAATTAGAATGGGACTCTGAAGAGAGAGACTTCAGCGAAGAGAATGGGGCTGTGAAGAGTGAAACTACAGTGAGGGGAATGGGGCAGTGAAGAGCAAAACTTCAGCAAGGAGAAGAGGGCTGTGAAGATCGAGACTTCAGCGATGAGAACATGACTGTAAAGAGTGAGACTTCAGTGAGGTGAACGGGACGGTGAAGAGTACAACTTCAGTGAGGAGAAGGGGGCGGTGAAGAGCGAGACTTCATCAAGGAGAACGGGACTGTGAAGAGCGAGAATTCATTGAGGTGAACGGGGCTATGAACAGAGAAACTTCAACGAGGGGAACGGGACTGTGAAGAGTGCATCTTCAGTGAAGAGAACAGGACTGCGAAGAGCGAGACTTCAACAAGGAGAAGGTGACTGTGAAGTACGAGACTTAAACAAGGAGAACGAGGCTGTGTTGAACGCGACTTCAGTGAGGAGAACAGGACTCTTAAGAGTGAGACTTCAACAAGGAGAATGGTACTGTGAAGTGTGAGACTTCAACAAGGAGAACGGAGCCGTGAAGAGGGAGACTTCAAGGAGAACGGGACTGTGAAGAGCGAGAATTCAGCAAGGAGAATGGGACTCTGAAGAGCGAGACTTCAGCGAAGAGAATGGGGCTGTGACGAGTGAAACTTAAGTGAGGAGAATGGGGCTGTGAAGAGCGAGACTTCAGCAAGGAGAAGAGGGCTGTGAAGACCGAGACTTCAGCGAGGAGAACACTAATGTGAAGAGCGAAACTTCAACGAGAAGAACATTGCTGTAAAGCGCGAGGCTTCAACTAGGAGAATGGTACTCTGAAGAGCAAGACTTCAATCACGAGAATGGGGCTGTGAAGAGCGAGACTTCAGTGAGGAGAACAGGGCTGTGAAGAGCTAGTGTTCAGCAAGGAGAACGGGTCTGCGAAACAGGGTGACATCAGTGAGGAGAAGGAGACTGTGAAGAGCGAGACTTCACCGATGAGAATGCAGCTGTGAAGATCGAGAATTCAGTGAGGAGAACAGGGCTGTGAAGCGCGAGACTTCAGCATTGAGAATATGACTGTGACAAGCGAGACTTCAACAAGGAGAATGGGGGTGTGAAGAGCGAGACTTCAGCGAGGAGAACGTGATTGTGAAGAGCGAGACTTCAGCTTGTAGAATGGGACTGTAAAGAGCGAGTCTTCAGCAACGAGCACGGGGCTGTGTAGCGCGAGACTTCAGCAAGGAGAACAGGCCTGTGAGGTGTGAGAATTCAGTGAAGAAAATGGGTCAGTGAAGAGTGAAACTTCAGTGAGTAGAACAGGACTGTGAAGCGCGAGACTTCAGCGAGCAGAACGGTACTCTGAAGAGCCAGACTTAAGCGAGGAGAACAGGGCTGTGAAGCGCGAGACTTCAGAGAGGAGAACATGACTGTGAAGAGTGAGACTACAGCGAGAAGAACAGGATTGTAAAGCAAGACTTCAGTGAGGAGATCGTGGCTGTAAAGAGCGAGATGTCAGCCAGCAGAACATGGCTGTGAAGTGCGAGACTTCAGTCAGGAGAACGGGACTGCGAAACAGTGTGACAATAGCGAGGAGAACAGGACTGTGAACACCGAGACTTTAGTCAGGAGAACTGGGCCATGAAGAGCGAGACTTTAGAGAGGAGAACTGGACTGTGCAGAGAGAGAATTCAGCGAGGAGAACGGGGCTGGGAAGAGCGAGACTTCAGCGAAAAGAACATGGACGTAAAGAGCAAGGCTTCAGCAAGGAGAATGGGACTCTGAAGAGCGAGATTTCAACAAGGAGAAAGTGACTGTGAAGTGCCAGACTTCAACAACGAGAACAGGGCTGTGAAGAGTGAGACTTCAGCAAGGAGAACGTGATTGTGAAGAGTGTGACTTCAACGAGGAGAACGTGACTGTGAAGTGCGAGACTTCAACAAGGAGAAATTGACTGTGAAGTGCAAGACTTCAGTGAGGAGAATGGGACTCTGAAGAGCGAGACTTCACTAGGGGAACAGGGCTGTGAAGAGCAGGACTTCAGCAACTAGAATGGGGTTGTGAAGAGCAAAACTTCAGCAAAGAGAATGGGGCTGTGAAGAGTGAAACTTCAATGAGGAGAAAGGGAGTGTGAAGAGCGAGACTTCAGCAGTTAGAATGGGACTCTGAAGAGAGAGACTTCAGCGAAGAGAATGGGGCTGTGAAGAGTGAAACTTCAGTGAGGGGAATGGGGCAGTGAAGAGCGAAACTTCAGCAAGGAGAAGAGGGCTGTGAAGATCGAGAATTCATTGAGGTGAATGGGGCTATGAACAGAAAGACTTCAACGAGGGGAACGGGACTATGAAGAGTGCAACTTCAGTGAGGAGAACAGGACTGTGAAGTACGAGACTTAAACAAGGAGAACGAGGCTGTGTTGAACGCGACTTCAGTGAGGAGAACAGGACTCTTAAGAGTGAGACTTCAACAAGGAGAATGGTACTGTGAAGTGTGAGACTTCAACAAGGAGAATGGAGCCGTGAAGAGAGAGACTTCAAGGAGAACGGGACTGTGAAGAGCGAGAATTCAGCAAGGAGAATGGGACTCTGAAGAGCGAGACTTCAGCGAAGAGAATGGGGCTGTGACGAGTGAAACTTAAGTGAGGAGAATGGGGCTGTGAAGAGCGAGACTTCAGCAAGGAGAAGAGGGCTGTGAAGACCGAGACTTCAGCGAGGAGAACACTAATGTGAAGAGCGAAACTTCAACGAAAAGAACATTGCTGTAAAGCGCGAGGCTTCAACTAGGAGAATGGTATTCTGAAGAGCAAGACTTCAATCACGAGAATGGGGCTGTGAAGAGCGAGACTTCAGTGAGGAGAACAGGGCTGTGAAGAGCTAGTGTTCAGCAAGGAGAACGGGTCTGCGAAACAGGGTGACATCAGTGAGGAGAACGAGACTGTGAAGAGCGAGACTTCACCGATGAGAATGCAGCTGTGAAGATCGAGAATACAGTGAGGAGAACAGGGCTGTGAAGCGCGAGACTTCAGCATGGAGAATGTGACTGTGAAGTGCGAGACTTCAGTGAGGAGAACAGGACTCTTAAGAGTGAGACTTCAACAAGGAGAACGGAGCTGTGAAGAGAGAGACTTCAAGGAGAACGGGACTGTGAAGAGCGAGAATTCAGCAAGGAGAATGGGACTCTGAAGAGCGAGACTTCAGCGAAGAGAATGGGGCTGAGAAGAGTGAAACTTAAGTGAGGAGAATGGGGCTGTGAAGAGCGAGACTTCACCAAGGAGAAGAGGGCTGTGAAGACCGAGACTTCAGCGAGGAGAACACTAATGTGAAGAGCGAAACCTCAGCGAGAAGAACATTGCTGTAAAGCGCGAGGCTTCAACTAGGAGAATGGTACTCTGAAGAGCAAGACTTCAATCACGAGAATGGGTCTGTGAAGAGCGAGACGTCAGTGAGGAGAACAGGGCTGTGAAGAGCTAGTGTTCAGCAAGGAGAACGGGTCTGCGAAACAGTGTGACATCAGCGAGCAGAACGAGACTGTGAAGAGCGAGACTTCACCGATGAGAATGCAGCTGTGAAGATCGAGAATTCAGTGAGGAGAACAGGGCTGTGAAGCGCGAGACTTCAGCATTGAGAATATGACTGTGACAAGCGAGACTTCAACAAGGAGAATGGGGGTGTGAAGTGCGAGACTTCAGTGAGGAGAACGTGATTGTGAAGAGCGAGACTTCAGCTTGTAGAATGGGACTGTAAAGAGCGAGTCTTCGGCAACGAGCACGGGGCTGTGTAGCGCGAGACTTCAGCAAGGAGAACAGGGCTGTGAGGTGTGAGATTTCAGTGAAGAAAATGGGTCAGTGAAGAGTGAAACTTCAGTGAGTAGAACAGGACTGTGAAGCACGAGACTTCAGCGAGCAGAACGGTACTCTGAAGACCCAGACTTAAGCGAGGAGAACAGGGCTGTGAAGCGCGAGACTTCAGAGAGGAGAACATGACTGTGAAGAGTGAGACTACAGCGAGAAGAACAGGATTGTAAAGCGAGACTTCAGTGAGGAGATCGTGGCTGTAAAGAGCGAGATGTCAGCCAGGAGAACATGGCTGTGAAGTGCGAGACTTCAGCGAGGAGAACGGGACTGCGAAACAGTGTGACATCAGCGAGGAGAACAGGACTGTGAACACCGAGACTTCAGTCAGGAAAACTGGGCCGTGAAGAGCGAGACTTCAGGGAGGAGAACGGGACTGTGCAGAGCGAGAATTCAGCGAGGAGAACGGGGCTGGGAAGAGCGAGACTTCAGTGAGAAGAACATGGACGCAAAAAGCGAGACTTCAGTGAGGAGATCGTGGCTGTAAAGAGCGAGATGTCATCCAGGAGAACATGGCTGTGAAGTGCAAGACTTCAACAAGGAGAACTTGACTGTGAAGTGCGAGACTTCAGTGAGGAGAACGGGACTCTGAAGAGCGAGTCTTCAGCGAGGAGAATGGGACTCTGAAGAGCGAGACTTCACTAGGGGAACGGGGCTGTGAAGAGCAGGACTTCAGCAACTAGAAAGGGGTTGTGAAGAGCAAAACTTCAGCGAAGAGAATGGGGCTGTGAAGAGTGAAACTTCAGTGAGAAGAACGGGACTGTGAAGAGCGAGACTTCAGCAATTAGAATGGGACTCTGAAGAGCGAGACTTCAGTTAAGAGAATGGGGCTGTGAAGAGAGAGAATTCAGCGAGGAGAACGGGGCTGGGAAGAGCGAGACTTCAGTGAGAAGAACATGGACGTAAAGAGCGAGGCTTCAGCAAGGAGAATGGGACTCTGAAGAGCGAGACTTCAACAAGGAGTAAGTGACTGTGAAGTGCCAGACTTCAACAAGGAGAACGGGGCTGTGAAGAGCGAGACTTCAGCGAGGAGAACGTGATTGTGAAGAGTGAGACTTCAACAAGGAAAACGTGACTGTGAAGTGCGAGACTTCAACAAGGAGAACGTGACTGTGAAGTGCGAGACTTCAGTGAGGAGAATGGGACTCTGAAGTGCGAGTCTTCAGCAAGGAGAAAGGGACTCTGAAGAGCCAGTCTTCAGCGAGGAGAACAGAGCTGTGAAGAGCGAGACTTCAACAAAGAGAATGTGACTGTGAAGTGCAAGATTTAAACAAGGAGAATGAGTCTGTGAAGAACGCGAGACGAGACTAGGGGAACGGGGCTGTGAAGAGCAGGACTTCAGCAACTAGAATGAGGTTGTGAAGAGGAAAACTTCAGCGAAGGGAATGGGGCTGTGAAGAGTGAAACTTCAGTGAGGAGAACGGGACTGTGAAGAGCGAGACTTCAGCAATTAGAATGGGACTCTGAAGAGCGAGACTTCACTGAAGAGAATGGGGCTGTGAAGAGTGTAACTTCAGTGAGGAGAATGGGGCTGTGAAGAGCGAGACTTCAGCAAGGAGAAGAAGACTGTGAAGATCGAGACTTCAGCGATGAGAACATGACTGTAAAGAGTGAGACCTCAGTGAGGCGAACGGGACTGTGAAGAGCCAGACTTCAGTGAGGAGAACAGGACTGTGAAGAGAGAGACTTCAACAAGGAGAATGGGGCTGTGAAGAGCGAGAATTCAGTGAGGTGAACGGAGCTATGAAGAGAGAGACTTCAGCATGGGGAACGGGACTGTGAAGAGTGCAACTTCAGTGAGGAGAACAGGACTGTGAAGAGCGAGACTTCAACAAGGAGAACGTGACTGTGAAGTGCGAGACTGAAACAAGGAGAACGAGGCTGTGAAGAACGCAACTTCAGTGAGGAGAAAGGGACTCTTAAGAGTGAGACTTCAATTAGGAGAATGGTACTGTGAAGTGTGAGACTTCACAAGGAGAACGGAGCCGTGAAGAGAGAGACTTCAGGGAGAACAGGACTGTGAAAAGCGAGAATTCAGCAAGGAGAATGGGACTCTGAAGAGTGAGACTTCACTAGGGGAACGGGGCTGTGAAGAGCAGGACTTCAGCAACTAGAATGGGGTTGTGAAGAGCAAAACTTCAGCGAAGAGAATGGGGCTGTGAAGAGAACAACTTCAGTTCGGAGAACAGGACTGTGAAGAGCGTGACTTCAACAAGGAGAACGGGGCTGTGACGAGTGAGAATTCAGTGAGGTGAACGGGGCTATGAAGATAGAGACTTCAGCGAGGGGAACGGGACTGTGAAGAGTGCAACTTCAGTGAGGAGAACAGGACTGTGAGGAGCAAGACTTCAACAAGGAGAACATGACTGTGAAGTGCAAGATTTAAACAAAGGAGAACGAGGCTGTGAAGAACGCGACTTCAGTGAGGAGAATGGGACTCTTAAGAGTGAGACTTCAACAAGGAGAATGGTACTGTGAAGTGTGAGACTTCAACAAGGAGAATGGCGCCGTGAAGAGAGAGACTTCGGGGAGAATGGGACTGTGAAGAGCGAGACTTCAGCAAGGAGATGAGGGTTTTGAAGGTCGAGACTTCAGCGATGTGAACATGATTGTAAAGAGTGTGACTTCAGTGAGGCGAATGGGACTGTGAAGAGTACAACTTCAGTTAGGAGAACAGGACAGTGAAGAGCGAGACTTCAACAAGGAGAACGGGGCTGTGACGAGCGAGAATTCAGTGAGGAGAATGGGGCTATGAAGATAGAGACTTCAGCGCGGGGAACGGGACTGTGAAGAGTGCAACTTCTGTGAGGAGAACAGGATTGTGAGGAGCGAGACTTCAACAAGGAGAATGGTACTGTGAAGTGTGAGACTTCAACAAGGAGAACGGAGCCGTGAAGAGAGAGAGTTCAAGGAGAACGGGACTGTGAAGAGCGAGAATTCAGCAAGGAGAATGGGACTCTGAAGAGCGAGACTTCAGCAAATAGAATGGGGCTATGAAGAGTGAAACTTCAGTGAGGAGAATGGGGCTGTGAAGAGCGCAACTTCAGCAAGGAGAAGAGGGTTGTGAAGACCGAGACTTCAGCAAGGTGAACATTAATGTGAAGAGCGAAACTTCAGCGAGAAGAACATTGCTGTAAAGCGCGAGGCTTCAACTAGGAGAATGGTAATCTGAAGACCAAGACTTCAATCACGAGAATGGGTCTGTGAAGAGCGAGACTTCAGTGAGGAAAACAGGGCTGTGAAGAGCTAGTTTTCAGCAAGGAGAACGGGTCTGCGAAACAGCGTGACATCAGCGAGGAGAACGGGACTGCGAACACCGAGACTTCAGCGAGGAGAACTGGGCCGTGAAGAGGGAGACTTCAGGGAGAACGGGACTGCGAAGAGCGAGAATTCAGGGAGGAGAACGGGGCTGTGAAGAGCGAGACTTTAGCGAGGAGAACGGGACTGTGAAGACCACGACTTCAGCGAGGAGAACAGAACTGTAAAGAGCGAGACTTCAGCGAGGAGAACAGGACTGTAAAGAGCGAGACTTCAGCGAGGAGAACAGGACTGTAAAGAGCGAGACTTCAGCGAGCAGAACGGGGCTGTGAAGACCAAGACTTCAGCGAGGAGAACATGACTGTGAAGTACGAGACTTCAGTGAGGAGAATGGGAATGTAAAGATCGAAGCTTCTGCAAGGATTATGAAGCTGTAAATAGCAAGGCTTCTGTGAGGAGAACGAGGCTGTAAAGAGGAAGACTTCAGCAAGGAGAATGGGGCTGGGAAGAGCAAGACTTCAGCGAGAAGAACATGGGCGTAAAGAGCGAGGCTTCAGCGAGGAGAATGGGACTGTGAAGAGCGAGGCTTCAATGACGAGAATGGGTCTGTGAAGAGCGAGGCTTCAGCGAGGAGAACGGGACTGTGAAGAGTGAGTCTTCAGCGAGGAGAACAGGGCTGTGAAGAGTGCGATGTCAGCAAGGAGAATGGGACTGCGAACGGCGTGACATCAGCGAGGAGAATGGGACTCTGAAGAGCGAGACTTCAGCGAGGAGAACGTGATTTTGAAGAGTGAGACTTCAACAAGGAGAAAGTGACTGTGAAGTGCGAGACTTCAGAAAGGAGAACAGGGCTGTGAAGAGCGAGACTTCAGCGAGGAGAACGTGATTCTGAAGAGTGAGACTTCAACAAGGAGACCGTGACTGTGAAGTGCGAGACTTCAACAAGGAGAACTTGACTGTGAAGTGCGAGACTTCAGTGAGGAGAACGGGACTCTGAAGTGCGAGACTTCAGTGAGGAGAATGGGACTCTGAAGAGCGAGACTTCACTAGGGGAACGGGGCTGTGAAGAGCAGGACTTCAGCAACTAGAATGGGGTTGTGAAGAGCAAAACTTCAGCGAAGAGAATGGGGCTGTGAAGAGTGAAACTTCAATGAGGAGAAAGGGACTGTGAAGAGTGAGACTTCAGCATTGAGAATATGACTGTGACAAGCGAGACTTCAGCAAGGAGAATGGGGGTGTGAAGAGCGAGACTTCAGTGAGGAGAACGTGATTGTGAAGAGCGAGACTTCAGCTTGTAGAATGGGACTGTAAAGAGCGAGTCTTCGGCAACGAGCACGGGGCTGTGTAGCACGAGACTTCAGCAAGGAGAACAGGGCTGTGAGGTGTGAGAATTCAGTGAAGAAAATGGGTCAGTGAAGAGTGAAACTTCAGTGAGTAGAACAGGACTGTGAAGCGCGAGACTTCAGCGAGCAGAACGGTACTCTGAAGAGCCAGACTTAAGTGAGGAGAACAGGGCTGTGAAGCGCGAGACTTCAGAGAGGAGAACATGACTGTGAAGAGTGAGATTACAGAGACAAGAACAGGATTGTAAAGCAAGACTTCAGTGAGGAGATCGTGGCTGTAAAGAGCAAGATGTCAGCCAGGAGAACATGGCGAGACTTCAGCGAGGAGAACGGGACTGCGAAACAGTGTGACATCAGCGAGGAGTACAGGACTGTGAACACCAAGATTTCAGTCCGTAGAACTGGGCCGTGAAGAGCGAGACTTCAGGGAGGAGAACGGGACTGTGCAGAGAGAGAATTCAGCGAGGAGAACGGGGCTGGGAAGAGCGAGACTTCAGCGAGGAGAACGGGACTGCGAAACAGTGTGACATCAGCGAGGAGAACAGGACTGTGAACACCAAGACTTCAGTCAGGAGAACTGGGCCGTGAAGAGCGAGACTTCAGGGAGGTGAACGGGACTGTGCAGAGAGAGAATTCAGTGAGGAGAACGGGGCTGGGAAGAGCGAGACTTCAGTGAGAAGAACATGGACGTAAAGAGCGAGGCTTCAGCAAGGAGAATGGGACTCTGAAGAGCGAGACTTCAGCGAAGAGAATGGGGCTGTGAAGAGTGAAACTTAAGTGAGGAGAATGGGGCTGTGAAGAGCGAGACTTCACCAAGGAGAAGAGGGCTGTGAAGACCGAGACTTCAGCGAGGAGAACACTAATGTGAAGAGCGAAACTTCAACGAGAAGAACATTGCTGTAAAGCGCGAGGCTTCAACTAGGAGAATGGTACTCTGAAGAGCAAGACTTCAATCACGAGAATGGGGCTGTGAAGAGCGAGACTTCAGTGAGGAGAACAGGGCTGTGAAGAGCTAGTGTTCAGCAAGGAGAACGGGTCCGCGAAACAGGGTGACATCAGCGAGGAGAACGAGACTGTGAAGAGCGAGACTTCACCCATGAGAATGCAGCTGTGAAGATCGAGAATGCAGTGAGGAGAACAGGGCTGTGAAGCGCGAGACTTCAGCATTGAGAATATGACTGTGACAAGCGAGACTTCAACAAGGAGAATGGGGGTGTGAAGAGCGAGACTTCAGCTTGTAGAATGGGACTGTAAAGAGCGAGTCTTCAGCAACGAGCACGGGGCTGTGTAGCGCGAGACTTCAGCAAGGAGAACAGGGCTGTGAGGTGTGAGAATTCAGTGAAGAAAATGGGTCAGTGAAGAGTGAAACTTCAGTGATTAGAACAGGGCTGTGAAGCGCGAGACTTCAGCGAGCAGAATGGTACTCTGAAGAGCCAGACTTAAGCGAGGAGAACAGGGCTGTGAAGCGCGAGACTTCAGAGAGGAGAACATGACTGTGAAGAGTGAGACTACAGCGAGAAGAACAGGATTGTAAAGCGAGACTTCAGTGAGGAGATCGTGGCTGTAAAGAGCGAGATGTCAGCCAGGAGAACATGGCTGTGAAGTGCGAGACTTCAGCAAGGAGAACGGGACTGCGAAACAGTGTGACATCAGCGAGGAGAACAGGACTGTGAACACCGAGACTTCAGTCAGGAGAACTGGGCCGTGAAGAGCGAGACTTCAGGGAGGAGAACGGGACTGTGCAGAGAGAGAATTCAGCGAGGAGATCGGGCTGGGAAGAGCGAGACTTCAGCGAAAAGAACATGGACGTAAAGAGCAAGGCTTCAGCAAGGAGAATGGGACTCTGAAGAGCGAGATTATAACAATGAGAAAGTGACTGTGAAGTGCCAGACTTCAACAACGAGAACAGGGCTGTGAAGAGTGAGACTTCAGCAAGGAGAACGTGATTGTGAAGAGTGAGACTTCAACAAGGAGAACGTGACTGTGAAGTGCGAGACTTCAACAAGGAGAAATTGACTGTGAAGTGCGAGACTTCAGTGAGGAGAATGGGACTCTGAAGAGCGAGACTTCACTAGGGGAACGCGGCTGTGAAGAGCAGGACTTCAGCAACTAGAATGGGGTTGTGAAGAGCAAAACATCAGCAAAGAGAATGGGGCTGTGAAGAGTGAAACTTCAATGAGGAGAAAGGGACTGTGAAGAGTGAGACTTCAGCATTGAGAATATGACTGTGACAAGCGAGACTTCAGCAAGGAGAATGGGGGTGTGAAGAGCGAGACTTCAGTGAGGAGAACGTGATTGTGAAGAGCGAGACTTCAGCTTGTAGAATGGGACTGTAAAGAGCGAGTCTTCGGCAACGAGCACGGGGCTGTGTAGCGCGAGACTTCAGCAAGGAGAACAGGGCTGTGAGGTGTGAGAATTCAGTGAAGAAAATGGGTCAGTGAAGAGTGAAACTTCAGTGAGTAGAACAGGGCTGTGAAGCGCGAGACTTCAGCGAGCAGAACGGTACTCTGAAGAGCCAGACTTAAGTGAGGAGAACAGGGCTGTGAAGCGCGAGACTTCAGAGAGGAGAACATGACTGTGAAGAGTGAGATTACAGCGACAAGAACAGGATTGTAAAGCAAGACTTCAGTGAGGAGATCGTGGCTGTAAAGAGCAAGATGTCAGCCAGGAGAACATGGCGAGACTTCAGCGAGGAGAACGGGACTGCGAAACAGTGTGACATCAGCGAGGAGAACAGGACTGTGAACACCAAGACTTCAGTCCGGAGAACTGGGCCGTGAAGAGCGAGACTTCAGGGAGGAGAACGGGACTGTGCAGAGAGAGAATTCAGCGAGGAGAACGGGGCTGGGAAGAGCGAGACTTCATCAAGGAGAACGGGACTGCGAAACAGTGTGACATCAGCGAGGAGAACAGGACTGTGAACACCAAGACTTCAGTCAGGAGAACTGGGCCGTGAAGAGCGAGACTTCAGGGAGGTGAACGGGACTGTGTAGAGAGAGAATTCAGTGAGGAGAACGGGGCAGGGAAGAGCGAGACTTCAGTGAGAAGAACATGGACGTAAAGAGCGAGGCTTCAGCAAGGAGAATGGGACTCTGAAGAGCGAGACTTCAGCGAAGAGAATGGGGCTGTGACGAGTGAAACTTAAGTGAGGAGAATGGGGCTGTGAAGAGCGAGACTTCACCAAGGAGAAGAGGGCTGTGAAGACCGAGACTTAAGCGAGGAGAACACTAATGTGAAGAGCGAAACTTCAACGAGAAGAACATTGCTGTAAAGCGCGAGGCTTCAACTAGGAGAATGGTACTCTGAAGAGCAAGACTTCAATCACGAGAATGGGGCTGTGAAGAGCGAGACTTCAGTGAGGAGAACAGGGCTGTGAAGAGCTAGTGTTCAGCAAGGAGAACGGGTCCGCGAAACAGGGTGACATCAGCGAGGAGAACGAGACTGTGAAGAGCGAGACTTCACCCATGAGAATGCAGCTGTGAAGATCGAGAATGCAGTGAGGAGAACAGGGCTGTGAAGCGCGAGACTTCAGCATTGAGTATATGACTGTGACAAGCGAGACTTCAACAAGGAGAATGGGGGTGTGAAGAGCGAGACTTCAGCTTGTAGAATGGGACTGTAAAGAGCGAGTCTTCAGCAACGAGCACGGGGCTGTGTAGCGCGAGACTTCAGCAAGGAGAACAGGGCTGTGAGGTGTGAGAATTCAGTGAAGAAAATGGGTCAGTGAAGAGTGTAACTTCAGTGAGTAGAACAGGACTGTGAAGCGCGAGACTTCAGCGAGCAGAATGGTACTCTGAAGAGCCAGACTTAAGCGAGGAGAACAGGGCTGTGAAGCGCGAGACTTCAGAGTGGAGAACATGACTGTGAAGAGTGAGACTACAGCGAGAAGAACAGGATTGTAAAGCGAGACTTCAGTGAGGAGATCGTGGCTGTAAAGAGCGAGATGTCAGCCAGGAGAACATGGCTGTGAAGTGCGAGACTTCAGCAAGGGGAACGGGACTGCGAAACAGTGTGACATCAGCGAGGAGAACAGGACTGTGAACACCGAGACTTCAGTCAGGAGAACTGGGCCGTGAAGAGCGAGACTTCAGGGAGGAGAACGGGACTGTGCAGAGAGAGAATTCAGCGAGGAGATCGGGGCTGGGAAGAGCGAGACTTCAGCGAAAAGAACATGGACGTAAAGAGCAAGGCTTCAGCAAGGAGAATGGGACTCTGAAGAGCGAGATTATAACAATGAGAAAGTGACTGTGAAGTGCCAGACTTCAACAACGAGAACAGGGCTGTGAAGAGTGAGACTTCAGCAAGGAGAACGTGATTGTGAAGAGTGAGACTTCAACAAGGAGAACGTGACTGTGAAGTGCGAGACTTCAACAAGGAGAAATTGACTGTGAAGTGCGAGACTTCAGTGAGGAGAATGGGACTCTGAAGAGCGAGACTTCACTAGGGGAACGCGGCTGTGAAGAGCAGGACTTCAGCAACTAGAATGGGGTTGTGAAGAGCAAAACATCAGCAAAGAGAATGGGGCTGTGAAGAGTGAAAATTCAATGAGGAGAAAGGGACTGTGAAGAGCGAGACTTCAGCAATTAGAATGGGACTCTGAAGAGAGAGACTTCAGCGAAGAGAATGGGGCTGTGAAGAGTGAAACTTCAGTGAGGGGAATGGGGCAGTGAAGAGCGAAACTTCAGCAAGGAGAAGAGGGCTGTGAAGATCGAGACTTCAGCGATGAGAACATGACTGTAAAGAGTGAGACTTCAGTGCGGTGAACGGGACTGTGAAGAGTACAACTTCAGTGAGGAGAAGGGGGCGGTGAAGAGCGAGACTTCAACAAGGAGAACGGGGCTGTGAAGAGCGAGAATTCATTGAGGTGAACGGGGCTATGAACAGAGAGACTTCAACGAGGGGAACGGGACTGTGAAGAGTGCATCTTCAGTGAGGAGAACAGGACTGTGAAGAGCGAGACTTCAACAAGGAGAACGTGACTGTGAAGTGCGAGACTTCAGTGAGGAGAACAGGACTCTTAAGAGTGAGACTTCAACAAGGAGAATGGTACTGTGAAGTGTGAGACTTCAACAAGGAGAACGGAGCTGTGAAGAGGGAGACTTCAAGGAGAACGGGACTGTGAAGAGCGAGAATTCAGCAAGGAGAATGGGACTCTGAAGATCGAGACTTCAGCGAAGAGAATGGGGCTGTGAAGAGTGAAACTTAAGTGAGGAGAATGGGGCTGTGAAGAGCGAGACTTCAGCAAGGAGAAGAGGGCTGTGAAGACCGAGACTTCAGCGAGGAGACCACTAATGTGAAGAGCGAAACTTCAGCGAGAAGAACATTGCTGTAAAGCGCGAGGCTTCAACTAGGAGAATGGTACTCTGAAGAGCAAGACTTCAATCACGAGAATGGGTCTCTGAAGAGCGAGACGTCAGTGAGGAGAACAGGGCTGTGAAGAGCTAGTGTTCAGCAAGGAGAACGGGTCTGCGAAACAGCATGACATCAGCAAGCAGAACGAGACTGTGAAGAGCGAGACTTCACCGATGAGAATGCAGCTGTGAAGATCGAGAATTCAGTGAGGAGAACAGGGCTGTGAAGCACGAGACTGCAGCATTGAGAATATGACTGTGACAAGCGAGACTTCAACAAGGAGAATGGGGGTGTGAAGAGCGAGACTTCAGTGAGGAGAACGTGATTGTGAAGAGCGAGACTTCAGCTTGTAGAATGGGACTGTAAAGAGCGAGTCTTCGGCAACGAGCACGGGGCTGTGTAGCGCGAGACTTCAGCAAAGAGAACAGGGCTGTGAGGTGTGAGAATTCAGTGAAGAAAATGGGTCAGTGAAGAGTGAAACTTCAGTGAGTAGAACAGGACTGTGAAGCACGAGACTTCAGCGAGCAGAACGGTACTCTGAAGTGCCAGACTTAAGCGAGGAGAACAGGGCTGTGAAGCGCGAGACTTCAGAGAGGAGAACATGACTGTGAAGAGTGAGACTACAGCGAGAAGAACAGGATTGTAAAGCGAGACTTCAGTGAGGAGATCGTGGCTGTAAAGAGCGAGATGTCAGCCAGGAGAACATGGCTGTGAAGTGCGAGACTTCAGCGAGGAGAACGGGACTGCGAAACAGTGTGACATCAGCGAGAAGAACAGGACTGTGAACACCGAGACTTCAGTCAGGAGAACTGGGCCGTGAAGAGCGAGACTTCAGGGAGGAGAACGGGACTGTGCAGAGAGAGAATTCAGTGAGGAGAACGGGGCTGGGAAGAGCGAGACTTCAGTGAGAAGAACATGGACGTAAAAAGCGAGGCTTCAGCAAGGAGAATGGGAATCTGAAGAGCGAGACTTCAACAAGGAGAAAGTGACTGTGAAGTGCCAGACTTCAACAAGGAGAACAGGGCTGTGAAGAGCGAGACTTCAGCGAGGAGAACGTGATTGTGAAGAGTGAGACTTCAACAAGGAGAACGTGACTGTGAAGTGCGAGACTTCAACAAGGAGAACTTGACTCTGATGTGCGAGACTTCAGTGAGGAGAACGGGACTCTGAAGAGCGAGTCCTCAGCGAGGAGAATGGGACTCTGAAGAGCGAGACTTCACTAGGGGAACGGGGCTGTGAAGAGCAGGACCTCAGCAACTGGAAAGGGGTTGTGAAGAGCAAAACTTCAGTGAGGAGAACAGGACTGTGAGGAGCGAGACTTCAACAAGGAGAATGGTACTGTGAAGTGTGAGACTTCAACAAGGAGAACGGAGCCGTGAAGAGAGAGAGTTCAAGGAGAACGGGACTGTGAAGAGCGAGAATTCAGCAAGGAGAATGGGACTCTGAAGAGCGAGACTTCAGCAAATAGAATGGGGCTATGAAGAGTGAAACTTCAGTGAGGAGAATGGGGCTGTGAAGAGCGAGACTTCAGGGAGGAGAACGGGACTGTGCAGAGAGAGAATTCAGCGAGGAGAACGGGGCTGGGAAGAGCGAGACTTCAGCAAGGAGAACGGGACTGCGAAACAGTGTGACATCAGCGAGGAGAACAGGACTGTGAACACCAAGACTTCAGTCAGGAGAACTGGGCCGTGAAGAGCGAGACTTCAGGGAGGTGAACGGGACTGTGTAGAGAGAGAATTCAGTGAGGAGAACGGGGCAGGGAAGAGCGAGACTTCAGTGAGAAGAACATGGACGTAAAGAGCGAGGCTTCAGCAAGGAGAATGGGACTCTGAAGAGCGAGACTTCAGCGAAGAGAATGGGGCTGTGACGAGTGAAACTTAAGTGAGGAGAATGGGGCTGTGAAGAGCGCAACTTCAGCAAGGAGAAGAGGGTTGTGAAGACCGAGACTTCAGCAAGGTGAACATTAATGTGAAGAGCGAAACTTCAGCGAGAAGAACATTGCTGTAAAGCGCGAGGCTTCAACTAGGAGAATGGTAATCTGAAGACCAAGACTTCAATCACGAGAATGGGTCTGTGAAGAGCGAGACTTCAGTGAGGAAAACAGGGCTGTGAAGAGCTAGTTTTCAGCAAGGAGAACGGGTCTGCGAAACAGCGTGACATCAGCGAGGAGAACGGGACTGCGAACACCGAGACTTCAGCGAGGAGAACTGGGCCGTGAAGAGGGAGACTTCAGGGAGAACGGGACTGCGAAGAGCGAGAATTCAGGGAGGAGAACGGGGCTGTGAAGAGTGAGACTTTAGCGAGGAGAACGGGACTGTGAAGACCACGACTTCAGCGAGGAGAACAGAACTGTAAAGAGCGAGACTTCAGCGAGGAGAACAGGACTGTAAAGAGCGAGACTTCAGCGAGCAGAACGGGGCTGTGAAGACCAAGACTTCAGCGAGGAGAACATGACTGTGAAGTACGAGACTTCAGTGAGGAGAATGGGAATGTAAAGATCGAAGCTTCTGCAAGGATTATGAAGCTGTAAATAGCAAGGCTTCTGTGAGGAGAACAAGGCTGTAAAGAGGAAGACTTCAGCAAGGAGAATGGGGCTGGGAAGAGCAAGACTTCAGCGAGAAGAACATGGGCGTAAAGAGCGAGGCTTCAGCGAGGAGAATGGGACTGTGAAGAGCGAGGCTTCAATGACGAGAATGGGTCTGTGAAGAGCGAGGCTTCAGCGAGGAGAACGGGACTGTGAAGAGTGAGTCTTCAGCGAGGAGAACAGGGCTGTGAAGAGTGCGATGTCAGCAAGGAGAACGGGACTGCGAACGGCGTGACATCAGCGAGGAGAATGGGACTCTGAAGAGCGAGACTTCAGCGAGGAGAACGTGATTTTGAAGAGTGAGACTTCAACAAGGAGAAAGTGGCTGTGAAGTGCGAGACTTCAGAAAGGAGAACAGGGCTGTGAAGAGCGAGACTTCAGCGAGGAGAACGTGATTCTGAAGAGTGAGACTTCAACAAGGAGACCGTGACTGTGAAGTGCGAGACTTCAGCAAGGAGAATTTGACTGTGAAGTGCGAGACTTCAGTGAGGAGAACGGGACTCTGAAGTGCGAGACTTCAGTGAGGAGAATGGGACTCTGAAGAGCGAGACTTCACTAGGGGAACGGGGCTGTGAAGAGCAGGACTTCAGCAACTAGAATGGGCTTGTGAAGAGCAAAACTTCAGCGAAGAGAATGGGGCTGTGAAGAGTGAAACTTCAATGAGGAGAAAGGGACTGTGAAGAGTGAGACTTCAGCATTGAGAATATGACTGTGACAAGCGAGACTTCAGCAAGGAGAATGGGGGTGTGAAGAGCGAGACTTCAGTGAGGAGAACGTGATTGTGAAGAGCGAGACTTCAGCTTGTAGAATGGGACTGTAAAGAGCGAGTCTTCGGCAACGAGCACGGGGCTGTGTAGCACGAGACTTCAGCAAGGAGAACAGGGCTGTGAGGTGTGAGAATTCAGTGAAGAAAATGGGTCAGTGAAGAGTGAAACTTCAGTGAGTAGAACAGGACTGTGAAGCGCGAGACTTCAGCGAGCAGAACGGTACTCTGAAGAGCCAGACTTAAGTGAGGAGAACAGGGCTGTGAAGCGCGAGACTTCAGAGAGGAGAACATGACTGTGAAGAGTGAGATTACAGAGACAAGAACAGGATTGTAAAGCAAGACTTCAGTGAGGAGATCGTGGCTGTAAAGAGCAAGATGTCAGCCAGGAGAACATGGCGAGACTTCAGCGAGGAGAACGGGACTGCGAAACAGTGTGACATCAGCGAGGAGTACAGGACTGTGAACACCAAGATTTCAGTCCGTAGAACTGGGCCGTGAAGAGCGAGACTTCAGGGAGGAGAACGGGACTGTGCAGAGAGAGAATTCAGCGAGGAGAACGGGGCTGGGAAGAGCGAAACTTCAGCGAGGAGAACGGGACTGCGAAACAGTGTGACATCAGCGAGGAGAACAGGACTGTGAACACCAAGACTTCAGTCAGGAGAACTGGGCCGTGAAGAGCGAGACTTCAGGGAGGTGAACGGGACTGTGCAGAGAGAGAATTCAGTGAGGAGAACGGGGCTGGGAAGAGCGAGACTTCAGTGAGAAGAACATGGACGTAAAGAGCGAGGCTTCAGCAAGGAGAATGGGACTCTGAAGAGCGAGACTTCAGCGAAGAGAATGGGGCTGTGAAGAGTGAAACTTAAGTGAGGAGAATGGGGCTGTGAAGAGCGAGACTTCACCAAGGAGAAGAGGGCTGTGAAGACCGAGACTTCAGCGAGGAGAACACTAATGTGAAGAGCGAAACTTCAACGAGAAGAACATTGCTGTAAAGCGCGAGGCTTCAACTAGGAGAATGGTACTCTGAAGAGCAAGACTTCAATCACGAGAATGGGGCTGTGAAGAGCGAGACTTCAGTGAGGAGAACAGGGCTGTGAAGAGCTAGTGTTCAGCAAGGAGAACGGGTCCGCGAAACAAGGTGACATCAGCGAGGAGAACGAGACTGTGAAGAGCGAGACTTCACCCATGAGAATGCAGCTGTGAAGATCGAGAATGCAGTGAGGAGAACAGGGCTGTGAAGCGCGAGACTTCAGCATTGAGAATATGACTGTGACAAGCGAGACTTCAACAAGGAGAATGGGGGTGTGAAGAGCGAGACTTCAGCTTGTAGAATGGGACTGTAAAGAGCGAGTCTTCAGCAACGAGCACGGGGCTGTGTAGCGCGAGACTTCAGCAAGGAGAACAGGGCTGTGAGGTGTGAGAATTCAGTGAAGAAAATGGGTCAGTGAAGAGTGAAACTTCAGTGATTAGAACAGGGCTGTGAAGCGCGAGACTTCAGCGAGCAGAATGGTACTCTGAAGAGCCAGACTTAAGCGAGGAGAACAGGGCTGTGAAGCGCGAGACTTCAGAGAGGAGAACATGACTGTGAAGAGTGAGACTACAGCGAGAAGAACAGGATTGTAAAGCGAGACTTCAGTGAGGAGATCGTGGCTGTAAAGAGCGAGATGTCAGCCAGGAGAACATGGCTGTGAAGTGCGAGACTTCAGCAAGGAGAACGGGACTGCGAAACAGTGTGACATCAGCGAGGAGAACAGGACTGTGAACACCGAGACTTCAGTCAGGAGAACTGGGCCGTGAAGAGCGAGACTTCAGGGAGGAGAACGGGACTGTGCAGAGAGAGAATTCAGCGAGGAGATCGGGCTGGGAAGAGCGAGACTTCAGCGAAAAGAACATGGACGTAAAGAGCAAGGCTTCAGCAAGGAGAATGGGACTCTGAAGAGCGAGATTATAACAATGAGAAAGTGACTGTGAAGTGCCAGACTTCAACAACGAGAACAGGGCTGTGAAGAGTGAGACTTCAGCAAGGAGAACGTGATTGTGAAGAGTGAGACTTCAACAAGGAGAACGTGACTGTGAAGTGCGAGACTTCAACAAGGAGAAATTGACTGTGAAGAGTGAGACTTCAGCATTGAGAATATGACTGTGACAAGCGAGACTTCAGCAAGGAGAATGGGGGTGTGAAGAGCGAGACTTCAGTGAGGAGAACGTGATTGTGAAGAGCGAGACTTCAGCTTGTAGAATGGGACTGTAAAGAGCGAGTCTTCGGCAACGAGCACGGGGCTGTGTAGCACGAGTCTTCAGCAAGGAGAACAGGGCTGTGAGGTGTGAGAATTCAGTGAAGAAAATGGGTCAGTGAAGAGTGAAACTTCAGTGAGTAGAACAGGGCTGTGAAGCGCGAGACTTCAGCGAGCAGAACGGTACTCTGAAGAGCCAGACTTAAGTGAGGAGAACAGGGCTGTGAAGCGCGAGACTTCAGAGAGGAGAACATGACTGTGAAGAGTGAGATTACAGCGACAAGAACAGGATTGTAAAGCAAGACTTCAGTGAGGAGATCGTGGCTGTAAAGAGCAAGATGTCAGCCAGGAGAACATGGCGAGACTTCAGCGAGGAGAACGGGACTGCGAAACAGTGTGACATCAGCGAGGAGAACAGGACTGTGAACACCAACACTTCAGTCCGGAGAACTGGGCCGTGAAGAGCGAGACTTCAGGGAGGAGAACGGGACTGTGCAGAGAGAGAATTCAGCGAGGAGAACGGGGCTGGGAAGAGCGAGACTTCATCAAGGAGAACGGGACTGCGAAACAGTGTGACATCAGCGAGGAGAACAGGACTGTGAACACCAAGACTTCAGTCAGGAGAACTGGGCCGTGAAGAGCGAGACTTCAGGGAGGTGAACGGGACTGTGTAGAGAGAGAATTCAGTGAGGAGAACGGGGCAGGGAAGAGCGAGACTTCAGTGAGAAGAACATGGACGTAAAGAGCGAGGCTTCAGCAAGGAGAATGGGACTCTGAAGAGCGAGACTTCAGCGAAGAGAATGGGGCTGTGACGAGTGAAACTTAAGTGAGGAGAATGGGGCTGTGAAGAGCGAGACTTCACCAAGGAGAAGAGGGCTGTGAAGACCGAGACTTAAGCGAGGAGAACACTAATGTGAAGAGCGAAACTTCAACGAGAAGAACATTGCTGTAAAGCGCGAGGCTTCAACTAGGAGAATGGTACTCTGAAGAGCAAGACTTCAATCACGAGAATGGGGCTGTGAAGAGCGAGACTTCAGTGAGGAGAACAGGGCTGTGAAGAGCTAGTGTTCAGCAAGGAGAACGGGTCCGCGAAACAGGGTGACATCAGCGAGGAGAACGAGACTGTGAAGAGCGAGACTTCACCCATGAGAATGCAGCTGTGAAGATCGAGAATTCAGTGAGGAGAATAGGGCTGTGAAGCGCGAGACTTCAGCATTGAGTATATGACTGTGACAAGCGAGACTTCAACAAGGAGAATGGGGGTGTGAAGAGCGAGACTTCAGCTTGTAGAATGGGACTGTAAAGAGCGAGTCTTCAGCAACGAGCACGGGGCTGTGTAGCGCGAGACTTCAGCAAGGAGAACAGGGCTGTGAGGTGTGAGAATTCAGTGAAGAAAATGGGTCAGTGAAGAGTGTAACTTCAGTGAGTAGAACAGGACTGTGAAGCGCGAGACTTCAGCGAGCAGAATGGTACTCTGAAGAGCCAGACTTAAGCGAGGAGAACAGGGCTGTGAAGCGCGAGACTTCAGAGTGGAGAACATGACTGTGAAGAGTGAGACTACAGCGAGAAGAACAGGATTGTAAAGCGAGACTTCAGTGAGGAGATCGTGGCTGTAAAGAGCGAGATGTCAGCCAGGAGAACATGGCTGTGAAGTGCGAGACTTCAGCAAGGAGAACGGGACTGCGAAACAGTGTGACATCAGCGAGGAGAACAGGACTGTGAACACCGAGACTTCAGTCAGGAGAACTGGGCCGTGAAGAGCGAGACTTCAGGGAGGAGAACGGGACTGTGCAGAGAGAGAATTCAGCGAGGAGATCGGGGCTGGGAAGAGCGAGACTTCAGCGAAAAGAACATGGACGTAAAGAGCAAGGCTTCAGCAAGGAGAATGGGACTCTGAAGAGCGAGATTATAACAATGAGAAAGTGACTGTGAAGTGCCAGACTTCAACAACGAGAACAGGGCTGTGAAGAGTGAGACTTCAGCAAGGAGAACGTGATTGTGAAGAGTGAGACTTCAACAAGGAGAACGTGACTGTGAAGTGCGAGACTTCAACAAGGAGAAATTGACTGTGAAGTGCGAGACTTCAGTGAGGAGAATGGGACTCTGAAGAGCGAGACTTCACTAGGGGAACGCGGCTGTGAAGAGCAGGACTTCAGCAACTAGAATGGGGTTGTGAAGAGCAAAACATCAGCAAAGAGAATGGGGCTGTGAAGAGTGAAACTTCAATGAGGAGAAAGGGACTGTGAAGAGCGAGACTTCAGCAATTAGAATGGGACTCTGAAGAGAGAGACTTCAGCGAAGAGAATGGGGCTGTGAAGAGTGAAACTTCAGTGAGGGGAATGGGGCAGTGAAGAGCGAAACTTCAGCAAGGAGAAGAGGGCTGTGAAGATCGAGACTTCAGCGATGAGAACATGACTGTAAAGAGTGAGACTTCAGTGCGGTGAACGGGACTGTGAAGAGTACAACTTCAGTGAGGAGAAGGGGGCGGTGAAGAGCGAGACTTCAACAAGGAGAACGGGGCTGTGAAGAGCGAGAATTCATTGAGGTGAACGGGGCTATGAACAGAGAGACTTCAACGAGGGGAACGGGACAGTGAAGAGTGCATCTTCAGTGAGGAGAACAGGACTGTGAAGAGCGAGACGTCAACAAGGAGAACGTGACTGTGAAGTGCGAGACTTCAGTGAGGAGAACAGGACTCTTAAGAGTGAGACTTCAACAAGGAGAATGGTACTGTGAAGTGTGAGACTTCAACAAGGAGAACGGAGCTGTGAAGAGGGAGACTTCAAGGAGAACGGGACTGTGAAGAGCGAGAATTCAGCAAGGAGAATGGGACTCTGAAGATCGAGACTTCAGCGAAGAGAATGGGGCTGTTAAGAGTGAAACTTAAGTGAGGAGAATGGGGCTGTGAAGAGCGAGACTTCAGCAAGGAGAAGAGGGCTGTGAAGACTGAGACTTCAGCGAGGAGACCACTAATGTGAAGAGCGAAACTTCAGCGAGAAGAACATTGCTGTAAAGCGCGAGGCTTCAACTAGGAGAATGGTACTCTGAAGAGCAAGACTTCAATCACGAGAATGGGTCTCTGAAGAGCGAGACGTCAGTGAGGAGAACAGGGCTGTGAAGAGCTAGTGTTCAGCAAGGAGAACGGGTCTGCGAAACAGCATGACATCAGCAAGCAGAACGAGACTGTGAAGAGCGAGACTTCACCGATGAGAATGCAGCTGTGAAGATCGAGAATTCAGTGAGGAGAACAGGGCTGTGAAGCGCGAGACTGCAGCATTGAGAATATGACTGTGACAAGCGAGACTTCAACAAGGAGAATGGGGGTGTGAAGAGCGAGACTTCAGTGAGGAGAACGTGATTGTGAAGAGCGAGACTTCAGCTTGTAGAATGGGACTGTAAAGAGCGAGTCTTCGGCAACGAGCACGGGGCTGTGTAGCGCGAGACTTCAGCAAAGAGAACAGGGCTGTGAGGTGTGAGAATTCAGTGAAGAAAATGGGTCAGTGAAGAGTGAAACTTCAGTGAGTAGAACAGGACTGTGAAGCACGAGACTTCAGCGAGCAGAACGGTACTCTGAAGTGCCAGACTTAAGCGAGGAGAACAGGGCTGTGAAGCGCGAGACTTCAGAGAGGAGAACATGACTGTGAAGAGTGAGACTACAGCGAGAAGAACAGGATTGTAAAGCGAGACCTCAGTGAGGAGATCGTGGCTGTAAAGAGCGAGATGTCAGCCAGGAGAACATGGCTGTGAAGTGCGAGACTTCAGCGAGGAGAACGGGACTGCGAAACAGTGTGACATCAGCGAGGAGAACAGGACTGTGAACACCGAGACTTCAGTCAGGAGAACTGGGCCGTGAAGAGCGAGACTTCAGGGAGGAGAACGGGACTGTGCAGAGAGAGAATTCAGTGAGGAGAACGGGGCTGGGAAGAGCGAGACTTCAGTGAGAAGAACATGGACGTAAAAAGCGAGGCTTCAGCAAGGAGAATGGGACTCTGAAGAGCGAGACTTCAACAAGGAGAAAGTGACTGTGAAGTGCCAGACTTCAACAAGGAGAACAGGGCTGTGAAGAGCGAGACTTCAGCGAGGAGAACGTGATTGTGAAGAGTGAGACTTCAACAAGGAGCACGTGACTGTGAAGTGCGAGACTTCAACAAGGAGAATTTGACTCTGATGTGCGAGACTTCAGTGAGGAGAACGGGACTCTGAAGAGCGAGTCTTCAGCGAGGAGAATGGGACTCTGAAGAGCGAGACTTCACTAGGGGAACGGGGCTGTGAAGAGCAGGACCTCAGCAACTGGAAAGGGGTTGTGAAGAGCAAAACTTCAGCGAAGAGAATGGGGCTGTGAAGAGTGAAACTTCAGTGAGGAGAACGGGACTGTGAAGAGCGAGACTTCAGCAATTAGAATGGGACTCTGAAGAGCGAGACTTCAGTTAAGAGAATGGGGTTGTGAAGAGAGAGAATTCAGCGAGGAGAACGGGGCTGGGAAGAGCGAGACTTCAGTGAGAAGAACATGGACGTAAAGAGCGAGGCTTCAGCAAGGAGATTGGGACTCTGAAGAGCGAGACTTCAACAAGGAGTAAGTGACTGTGAAGTGCCAGACTTCAACAAGGAGAACGGGGCTGTGAAGAGCGAGACTTCAGCGAGGAGAACGTGATTGTGAAGAGTGAGACTTCAACAAGGAAAACGTGACTGTGAAGTGCGAGACTTCAACAAGGAGAACGTGACTGTGAAGTGCGAGACTTCAGTGAGGAGAACGGGACTCTGAAGTGCGAGTCTTCAGCATGGAGAAAGGGACTCTGAAGAGCCAGACTTCAGCGAGGAGAACAGAGCTGTGAAGAGCGAGACTTCAGCGAGGAGAACGTGATTGTGAAGAGTGAGACTTCAACAAGGAAAACGTGACTGTGAAGTGCGAGACTTCAACAAGGAGAACGTGACTGTGAAGTGCGAGACTTCAGTGAGGAGAACGGGACTCTGAAGTGCGAGTCTTCAGCAAGGAGAAAGGGACTCTGAAGAGCCAGACTTCAGCGAGGAGAACAGAGCTGTGAAGAGCGAGACTTCAACAAAGAGAACGTGACTGTGAAGTGCAAGATTTAAACAAGGAGAATGAGGCTGTGAAGAACGCGAGACGAGACTAGGGGAACGGGGCAGTGAAGAGCAGGACTTCAGCAACTAGAATGAGGTTGTGAAGAGGAAAACTTCAGCGAAGGGAATGGGGCTGTGAAGAGTGAAACTTCAGTGAGGAGAACGGGACTGTGAAGAGCGAGACTTCAGCAATTAGAATGGGACTCTGAAGAGCGAGACTTCACTGAAGAGAATGGTGCTGTGAAGAGTGTAACTTCAGTGAGAAGAATGGGGCTGTGAAGAGCGAGACTTCAGCAAGGAGAAGAAGCATGTGAAGATCGAGACTTCAGCGATGAGAACATGACTGTAAAGAGTGAGACCTCAGTGAGGCGAACGGGACTGTGAAGAGCCAGACTTCAGTGAGGAGAACAGGACAGTGAAGAGAGAGTCTTCAACAAGGAGAACGGGGCTGTGAAGAGCGAGACTTCAGTGAGAAGAACATGGACGTAAAGAGCGAGGCTTCAGCAAGGAGATTGGGACTCTGAAGAGCGAGACTTCAACAAGGAGTAAGTGACTGTGAAGTGCCAGACTTCAACAAGGACAACGGGGCTGTGAAGAGCGAGACTTCAGCGAGGAGAACGTGATTGTGAAGAGTGAGACTTCAACAAGGAAAACGTGACTGTGAAGTGCGAGACTTCAACAAGGAGAACGTGACTGTGAAGTGCGAGACTTCAGTGAGGAGAATGGGACTCTGAAGTGCGAGTCTTCAGCAAGGAGAAAGGGACTCTGAAGAGCCAGACTTCAGCGAGGAGAACAGAGCTGTGAAGAGCGAGACTTCAACAAAGAGAACGTGACTGTGAAGTGCAAGATTTAAACAAGGAGAATGAGGCTGTGAAGAACGCGAGACGAGACTAGGGGAACGGGGCAGTGAAGAGCAGGACTTCAGCAACTAGAATGAGGTTGTGAAGAGGAAAACTTCAGCGAAGGGAATGGGGCTGTGAAGAGTGAAATTTCAGTGAGGAGAACGGGACTGTGAAGAGCGAGACTTCAGCAATTAGAATGGCATTCTGAAGAGCGAGACTTCACTGAAGAGAATGGTGCTGTGAAGAGTGTAACTTCAGTGAGAAGAATGGGGCTGTGAAGAGCGAGACTTCAGCAAGGAGAAGAAGCATGTGAAGATCGAGACTTCAGCGATGAGAACATGACTGTAAAGAGTGAGACCTCAGTGAGGCGAACGGGACTGTGAAGAGCCAGACTTCAGTGAGGAGAACAGGACTGTGAAGAGAGAGTCTTCAACAAGGAGAACGGGGCTGTGAAGAGCGAGAATTCAGTGAGGTGAACGGAGCTATGAAGAGAGAGACTTCAGCATGGGGAACGGGACTGTGAAGAGTGCAACTTCAGTGAGGAGAACAGGACTGTGAAGAGCGAGACTTCAACAAGGAGAACGTGACTGTGAAGTGCGAGACTGAAACAAGGAGAACGAGGCTGTGAAGAAGGCAACTTCAGTGAGGAGAAAGGGACTCTTAAGAGTGAGACTTCAATTAGGAGAATGGTACTGTGAAGTGTGAGACTTCACAAGGAGAACGGAGCCGTGAAGCGAGAGACTTCAGGGAGAACAGGACTGTGAAGAGCGAGAATTCAGCAAGGAGAATGGGACTCTGAAGAGTGAGACTTCACTAGGGGAACGGGGCTGTGAAGAGCAGGACTTCAGCAACTAGAATGGGGTTGTGAAGAGCAAAACTTCAGCGAAGAGAATGGGGCTGTGAAGAGAACAACTTCAGTTCGGAGAACAGGACTGTGAAGAGCGAGACTTCACCGATGAGAATGCAGCTGTGAAGATCGAGAATTCAGTGAGGAGAACAGGGCTGTGAAGCGCGAGACTGCAGCATTGAGAATATGACTGTGACAAGCGAGACTTCAACAAGGAGAATGGGGGTGTGAAGAGCGAGACTTCAGTGAGGAGAACGTGATTGTGAAGAGCGAGACTTCAGCTTGTAGAATGGGACTGTAAAGAGCGAGTCTTCGGCAACGAGCACGGGGCTGTGTAGCTCGAGACTTCAGCAAAGAGAACAGGGCTGTGAGGTGTGAGAATTCAGTGAAGAAAATGGGTCAGTGAAGAGTGAAACTTCAGTGAGTAGAACAGGACTGTGAAGCACGAGACTTCAGCGAGCAGAACGGTACTCTGAAGTGCCAGACTTAAGCGAGGAGAACAGGGCTGTGAAGCGCGAGACTTCAGAGAGGAGAACATGACTGTGAAGAGTGAGACTACAGCGAGAAGAACAGGATTGTAAAGCGAGACTTCAGTGAGGAGATCGTGGCTGTAAAGAGCGAGATGTCAGCCAGGAGAACATGGCTGTGAAGTGCGAGACTTCAGCGAGGAGAACGGGACTGCGAAACAGTGTGACATCAGCGAGGAGAACAGGACTGTGAACACCGAGACTTCAGTCAGGAGAACTGGGCCGTGAAGAGCGAGACTTCAGGGAGGAGAACGGGACTGTGCAGAGAGAGAATTCAGTGAGGAGAACGGGGCTGGGAAGAGCGAGACTTCAGTGAGAAGAACATGGACGTAAAAAGCGAGGCTTCAGCAAGGAGAAAGGGACTCTGAAGAGCGAGACTTCAACAAGGAGAAAGTGACTGTGAAGTGCCAGACTTCAACAAGGAGAACAGGGCTGTGAAGAGCGAGACTTCAGCGAGGAGAACGTGATTGTGAAGAGTGAGACTTCAACAAGGAGAACGTGACTGTGAAGTGCGAGACTTCAACAAGGAGAACTTGACTGTGATGTGCGAGACTTCAGCGAGGAGAATGGGACTCTGAAGAGCGAGACTTCACTAGGGGAACGGGGCTGTGAAGAGCAGGACTTCAGCAACGAGAAAGGGGTTGTGAAGAGCAAAACTTCAGCGAAGAGAATGGGGCTGTGAAGAGTGAAACTTCAGTGAGGAGAACGGGACTGTGAAGAGCGAGACTTCAGCAATTAGAATGGGACTCTGAAGAGCGAGACTTCAGTTAAGAGAATGGGGTTGTGAAGAGAGAGAATTCAGCGAGGAGAACGGGGCTGGGAAGAGCGAGACTTCAGTGAGAAGAACATGGACGTAAAGAGCGAGGCTTCAGCAAGGAGATTGGGACTCTGAAGAGCGAGACTTCAACAAGGAGTAAGTGACTGTGAAGTGCCAGACTTCAACAAGGAGAACGGGGCTGTGAAGAGCGAGACTTCAGCGAGGAGAACGTGATTGTGAAGAGTGAGACTTCAACAAGGAAAACGTGACTGTGAAGTGCGAGACTTCAACAAGGAGAACATGACTGTGAAGTGCGAGACTTCAGTGAGGAGAACGGGACTCTGAAGTGCGAGTCTTCAGCAAGGAGAAAGGGACTCTGAAGAGCCAGACTTCAGCGAGGAGAACAGAGCTGTGAAGAGCGAGACTTCAACAAAGAGAACGTGACTGTGAAGTGCAAGATTTAAACAAGGAGAATGAGGCTGTGAAGAACGCGAGACGAGACTAGGAGAACGGGGCAGTGAAGAGCAGGACTTCAGCAACTAGAATGAGGTTGTGAAGAGGAAAACTTCAGCGAAGGGAATGGGGCTGTGAAGAGTGAAACTTCAGTGAGGAGAACGGGACTGTGAAGAGCGAGACTTCAGCAATTAGAATGGGACTCTGAAGAGCGAGACTTCACTGAAGAGAATGGTGCTGTGAAGAGTGTAACTTCAGTGAGAAGAATGGGGCTGTGAAGAGCGAGACTTCAGCAAGGAGAAGAAGCATGTGAAGATCGAGACTTCAGCGATGAGAACATGACTGTAAAGAGTGAGACCTCAGTGAGGCGAACGGGACTGTGAAGAGCCAGACTTCAGTGAGGAGAACAGGACTGTGAAGAGAGAGACTTCAACAAGGAGAACGGGGCTGTGAAGAGCGAGAATTCAGTGAGGTGAACGGAGCTATGAAGAGAGAGACTTCAGCATGGGGAACGGGACTGTGAAGAGTGCAACTTCAGTGAGGAGAACAGGACTGTGAAGAGCGAGACTTCAACAAGGAGAACGTGACTGTGAAGTGCGAGACTGAAACAAGGAGAACGAGGCTGTGAAGAACGCAACTTCAGTGAGGAGAAAGGGACTCTTAAGAGTGAGACTTCAATTAGGAGAATGGTACTGTGAAGTGTGAGACTTCACAAGGAGAACGGAGCCGTGAAGCGAGAGACTTCAGGGAGAACAGGACTGTGAAGAGCGAGAATTCAGCAAGGAGAATGGGACTCTGAAGAGTGAGACTTCACTAGGGGAACGGGGCTGTGAAGAGCAGGACTTCAGCAACTAGAATGGGGTTGTGAAGAGCAAAACTTCAGCGAAGAGAATGGGGCTGTGAAGAGAACAACTTCAGTTCGGAGAACAGGACTGTGAAGAGCGTGACTTCAACAAGGAGAACGGGGCTGTGACGAGTGAGAATTCAGTGAGGTGAACGGGGCTATGAAGATAGAGACTTCAGCGTGGGGAACGGGACTGTGAAGAGTGCAACTTCAGTGAGGAGAACAGGACTGTGAGGAGCGAGACTTCAACAAGGAGAATGGTACTGTGAAGTGTGAGACTTCAACAAGGAGAATGGAGCCGTGAAGAGAGAGAGTTCAAGGAGTACGGGACTGTGAAGAGCGAGAATTCAGCAAGGAGAATGGGACTCTGAAGAGCGAGACTTCAGCAAATAGAATGGGGCTGTGAAGAGTGAAACTTAGTGAGGAGAATGGGGCTGTGAAGAGTGCAACTTCAGCAAGGAGAAGAGGGCTGTGAAGACCGAGACTTCAGCAAGGTGAACATTAATGTGAAGAGCGAAACTTCAGCGAGAAGAACATTGCTGTAAAGCGCGAGGCTTCAACTAGGAGAATGGTAATCTGAAGACCAAGACTTCAATCACGAGAATGGGTCTGTGAAGAGCGAGACTTCAGTGAGGAAAACAGGGCTGTGAAGAGCTAGTTTTCAGCAAGGAGAACGGGTCTGCGAAACAGCGTGACATCAGCGAGGAGAACGGGACTGCGAACACCGAGACTTCAGCGAGGAGAACTGGGCCGTGAAGAGGGAGACTTCAGGGAGAACGGTACTGCAAAGAGCGAGAATTCAGGGAGGAGAACGGGGCTGTGAAGAGCGAGACTTTAGCGAGGAGAACGGGACTGTGAAGACCACGACTTCAGCGAGGAGAACATGACTGTGAAGTACGAGACTTCAGTGAGGAGAATGGGAATGTAAAGATCGAAGCTTCTGCAAGGGTTATGAAGCTGTAAATAGCAAGGCTTCTGTGAGGAGAACGAGGCTGTAAAGAGGAAGACTTCAGCAAGGAGAATGGGGCTGGGAAGAGCAAGACTTCAGCGAGAAGAACATGGGCGTAAAGAGCGAGGCTTCAGCGAGGAGAATGGGACTCTGAAGAGCGAGACTTCAATGACGAGAATGGGTCTGTGAAGTGCGAGACTTCAACAAGGAGAACGGGGCTGTGAAGAGCGAGACTTCAGCGAGGAGAACGTGATTCTGAAGAGTGAGACTTCAACAAGGAGACCGTGACTGTGAAGTGCGAGACTTCAACAAGGAGAACTTGACTGTGAAGTGCGAGACTTCAGTGAGGAGAACGGGACTCTGAAGTGCGAGACTTCAGTGAGGAGAATGGGACTCTGAAGAGCGAGACTTCACTAGGGGAACGGGGCTGTGAAGAGCAGGACTTCAGCAACTAGAATGGGGTTGTGAAGAGCAGAACTTCAGCGAAGAGAATGGGGCTGTGAAGAGTGAAACTTCAATGAGGAGAAAGGGACTGTGAAGAGCGAGACTTCAGCAATTAGAATGGGACTGTGAAGAGAGAGACTTCAGTGAAGAGAATGGGGCTGTGAAGAGTGAAACTTCAGTGAGGGGAATGGGACAGTGTAGAGCGAAACTTCAGCAAGGAGAAGAGGGCTGTGAAGATCGAGACTTCAGCGATGAGAACATGACTGTAAAGAGTGAGACTTCAGTGAGGTGAACGGGACGGTGAAGAGTACAACTTCAGTGAGGAGAAGGGGGCGGTGAAGAGCGAGACTTTAACAAGGAGAACGGGGCTGTAAAGAGCGGGAATTCATTGAGGTGAATGGGGCTATGAACAGAGAGACTTCAACGAGGGGAACGGGACTGTGAAGAGTGCATCTTCAGTGAGTAGAACAGGACATTGAAGAGCGAGACTTCAACAACGAGAAGGTGACTGTGAAGTGCGAGACTTAAACAAGGAGAACGAGGCTGTGAAGAACGCGACTTCAGTGAGGAGAACAGGACTCTTAAGAGTGAGACTTCAACAAGGAGAATGGTACTGTGAAGTGTGAGACTTCAACAAGGAGAACGGAGCCGTGAAGAGGGAGACTTCAAGGAGAACGGGACTGTGAAGAGCGAGAATTCAGCAAGGAGAATGGGACTCTGAAGAGCGAGTCTTCAGTGAAGAGAATAGGGCTGTGACGAGTGAAACTTAAGTGAGGAGAATGGGGCTGTGAAGAGCGAGACTTCAGCAAGGAGAAGAGGGCTGTGAAGACCGAGACTTCAGCGAGGAGAACACTAATGTGAAGAGCGAAACTTCAACGAGAAGAACATTGCTGTAAAGCGCGAGGCTTCAACTAGGAGAATGGTATTTTGAAGAGCAAGACTTCAATCACGAGAATGGGGCTGTGAAGAGCGAGACTTCAGTGAGGAGAATAGGGCTGTGAAGCGCGAGACTTCAGCATTGAGAATATGACTGTGACAAGCGAGACTTCAACAAGGAGAATGGGGGTGTGAAGAGCGAAACTTCAGCTTGTAGAATGGGATTGTAAAGAGCGAGTCTTCAGCAACGAGCACGGGGCTGTGTAGCGCGAGACTTCAGCAACGAGAACAGGCCTGTGAGGTGTGAGAATTCAGTGAAGAAAATGGGTCAGTGAAGAGTGAAACTTCAGTGATTAGAACAGGGCTGTGAAGCGCGAGACTTCAGCGAGCAGAACGGTACTCTGAAGAGCCAGACTTAAGCGAGGAGAACAGGGCTGTGAAGCGCGAGACTTCAGAGAGGAGAACATGACTGTGAAGAGTGAGACTACAGCGAGAAGAACAGGATTGTAAAGCGAGACTTCAGTGAGGAGATAGTGGCTGTAAAGAGCGAGATGTCAGCCAGGAGAACATGGCTGTGAAGTGCGAGACTTCAGCAAGGAGAACGGGACTGCGAAACAGTGTGACATCAGCGAGGAGAACAGGACTGTGAACACCGAGACTTCAGTCAGGAGAACTGGGCCGTGAAGAGCGAGACTTCAGGGAGGAGAACGGGACTGTGCAGAGAGAGAATTCAGCAAGGAGATCGGGGCTGGGAAGAGCGAGACTTCAGCGAAAAGAACATGGACGTAAAGAGCAAGGCTTCAGCAAGGAGAATGGGACTCTGAAGAGCGAGATTATAACAAGGAGAAAGTGACTGTGAAGTGCCAGACTTCAACAACGAGAACAGGGCTGTGAAGAGTGAGACTTCAGCAAGGAGAATGTGATTGTGAAGAGTGAGACTTCAACAAGGAGAACGTGACTGTGAAGTGCGAGACTTCAACAAGGAGAAATTGACTGTGAAGTGCGAGACTTCAGTGAGGAGAATGGGACTCTGAAGAGCGAGACTTCAACAAGGAGAAAGTGACTGTGAAGTGCCAGACTTCAACAAGGAGAACAGGGCTGTGAAGAGCGAGACTTCAGCGAGGAGAACGTGATTGTGAAGAGTGAGACTTCAACAAGGAGAACGTGACTGTGAAGTGCGAGACTTCAACAAGGAGAACTTGACTGTGATGTGCGAGACTTCAGCGAGGAGAATGGGACTCTGAAGAGCGAGACTTCACTAGGGGAACGGGGCTGTGAAGAGCAGGACCTCAGCAACTGGAAAGGGGTTGTGAAGAGCAAAACTTCAGCGAAGAGAATGGGGCTGTGAAGAGTGAAACTTCAGTGAGGAGAACGGGACTGTGAAGAGCGAGACTTCAGCAATTAGAATGGGACTCTGAAGAGCGAGACTTCAGTTAAGAGAATGGGGTTGTGAAGAGAGAGAATTCAGCGAGGAGAACGGGGCTGGGAAGAGCGAGACTTCAGTGAGAAGAACATGGACGTAAAGAGCGAGGCTTCAGCAAGGAGATTGGGACTCTGAAGAGCGAGACTTCAACAAGGAGTAAGTGACTGTGAAGTGCCAGACTTCAACAAGGAGAACGGGGCTGTGAAGAGCGAGACTTCAGCGAGGAGAACGTGATTGTGAAGAGTGAGACTTCAACAAGGAAAACGTGACTGTGAAGTGCGAGACTTCAACAAGGAGAACGTGACTGTGAAGTGCGAGACTTCAGTGAGGAGAACGGGACTCTGAAGTGCGAGTCTTCAGCAAGGAGAAAGGGACTCTGAAGAGCCAGACTTCAGCGAGGAGAACAGAGCTGTGAAGAGCGAGACTTCAACAAAGAGAACGTGACTGTGAAGTGCAAGATTTAAACAAGGAGAATGAGGCTGTGAAGAACGCGAGACGAGACTAGGAGAACGGGGCAGTGAAGAGCAGGACTTCAGCAACTAGAATGAGGTTGTGAAGAGGAAAACTTCAGCGAAGGGAATGGGGCTGTGAAGAGTGAAACTTCAGTGAGGAGAACGGGACTGTGAAGAGCGAGACTTCAGCAATTAGAATGGGACTCTGAAGAGCGAGACTTCACTGAAGAGAATGGTGCTGTGAAGAGTGTAACTTCAGTGAGAAGAATGGGGCTGTGAAGAGCGAGACTTCAGCAAGGAGAAGAAGCATGTGAAGATCGAGACTTCAGCGATGAGAACATGACTGTAAAGAGTGAGACCTCAGTGAGGCGAACGGGACTGTGAAGAGCCAGACTTCAGTGAGGAGAACAGGACTGTGAAGAGAGAGACTTCAACAAGGAGAACGGGGCTGTGAAGAGCGAGAATTCAGTGAGGTGAACGGAGCTATGAAGAGAGAGACTTCAGCATGGGGAACGGGACTGTGAAGAGTGCAACTTCAGTGAGGAGAACAGGACTGTGAAGAGCGAGACTTCAACAAGGAGAACGTGACTGTGAAGTGCGAGACTGAAACAAGGAGAACGAGGCTGTGAAGAACGCAACTTCAGTGAGGAGAAAGGGACTCTTAAGAGTGAGACTTCAATTAGGAGAATGGTACTGTGAAGTGTGAGACTTCACAAGGAGAACGGAGCCGTGAAGCGAGAGACTTCAGGGAGAACAGGACTGTGAAGAGCGAGAATTCAGCAAGGAGAATGGGACTCTGAAGAGTGAGACTTCACTAGGGGAACGGGGCTGTGAAGAGCAGGACTTCAGCAACTAGAATGGGGTTGTGAAGAGCAAAACTTCAGCGAAGAGAATGGGGCTGTGAAGAGAACAACTTCAGTTCGGAGAACAGGACTGTGAAGAGCGTGACTTCAACAAGGAGAACGGGGCTGTGACGAGTGAGAATTCAGTGAGGTGAACGGGGCTATGAAGATAGAGACTTCAGCGTGGGGAACGGGACTGTGAAGAGTGCAACTTCAGTGAGGAGAACAGGACTGTGAGGAGCGAGACTTCAACAAGGAGAATGGTACTGTGAAGTGTGAGACTTCAACAAGGAGAATGGAGCCGTGAAGAGAGAGAGTTCAAGGAGTACGGGACTGTGAAGAGCGAGAATTCAGCAAGGAGAATGGGACTCTGAAGAGCGAGACTTCAGCAAATAGAATGGGGCTGTGAAGAGTGAAACTTAGTGAGGAGAATGGGGCTGTGAAGAGTGCAACTTCAGCAAGGAGAAGAGGGCTGTGAAGACCGAGACTTCAGCAAGGTGAACATTAATGTGAAGAGCGAAACTTCAGCGAGAAGAACATTGCTGTAAAGCGCGAGGCTTCAACTAGGAGAATGGTAATCTGAAGACCAAGACTTCAATCACGAGAATGGGTCTGTGAAGAGCGAGACTTCAGTGAGGAAAACAGGGCTGTGAAGAGCTAGTTTTCAGCAAGGAGAACGGGTCTGCGAAACAGCGTGACATCAGCGAGGAGAACGGGACTGCGAACACCGAGACTTCAGCGAGGAGAACTGGGCCGTGAAGAGGGAGACTTCAGGGAGAACGGTACTGCAAAGAGCGAGAATTCAGGGAGGAGAACGGGGCTGTGAAGAGCGAGACTTTAGCGAGGAGAACGGGACTGTGAAGACCACGACTTCAGCGAGGAGAACATGACTGTGAAGTACGAGACTTCAGTGAGGAGAATGGGAATGTAAAGATCGAAGCTTCTGCAAGGGTTATGAAGCTGTAAATAGCAAGGCTTCTGTGAGGAGAACGAGGCTGTAAAGAGGAAGACTTCAGCAAGGAGAATGGGGCTGGGAAGAGCAAGACTTCAGCGAGAAGAACATGGGCGTAAAGAGCGAGGCTTCAGCGAGGAGAATGGGACTCTGAAGAGCGAGACTTCAATGACGAGAATGGGTCTGTGAAGTGCGAGACTTCAACAAGGAGAACGGGGCTGTGAAGAGCGAGACTTCAGCGAGGAGAACGTGATTCTGAAGAGTGAGACTTCAACAAGGAGACCGTGACTGTGAAGTGCGAGACTTCAACAAGGAGAACTTGACTGTGAAGTGCGAGACTTCAGTGAGGAGAACGGGACTCTGAAGTGCGAGACTTCAGTGAGGAGAATGGGACTCTGAAGAGCGAGACTTCACTAGGGGAACGGGGCTGTGAAGAGCAGGACTTCAGCAACTAGAATGGGGTTGTGAAGAGCAGAACTTCAGCGAAGAGAATGGGGCTGTGAAGAGTGAAACTTCAATGAGGAGAAAGGGACTGTGAAGAGCGAGACTTCAGCAATTAGAATGGGACTGTGAAGAGAGAGACTTCAGTGAAGAGAATGGGGCTGTGAAGAGTGAAACTTCAGTGAGGGGAATGGGACAGTGTAGAGCGAAACTTCAGCAAGGAGAAGAGGGCTGTGAAGATCGAGACTTCAGCGATGAGAACATGACTGTAAAGAGTGAGACTTCAGTGAGGTGAACGGGACGGTGAAGAGTACAACTTCAGTGAGGAGAAGGGGGCGGTGAAGAGCGAGACTTTAACAAGGAGAACGGGGCTGTAAAGAGCGGGAATTCATTGAGGTGAATGGGGCTATGAACAGAGAGACTTCAACGAGGGGAACGGGACTGTGAAGAGTGCATCTTCAGTGAGTAGAACAGGACATTGAAGAGCGAGACTTCAACAACGAGAAGGTGACTGTGAAGTGCGAGACTTAAACAAGGAGAACGAGGCTGTGAAGAACGCGACTTCAGTGAGGAGAACAGGACTCTTAAGAGTGAGACTTCAACAAGGAGAATGGTACTGTGAAGTGTGAGACTTCAACAAGGAGAACGGAGCCGTGAAGAGGGAGACTTCAAGGAGAACGGGACTGTGAAGAGCGAGAATTCAGCAAGGAGAATGGGACTCTGAAGAGCGAGTCTTCAGTGAAGAGAATAGGGCTGTGACGAGTGAAACTTAAGTGAGGAGAATGGGGCTGTGAAGAGCGAGACTTCAGCAAGGAGAAGAGGGCTGTGAAGACCGAGACTTCAGCGAGGAGAACACTAATGTGAAGAGCGAAACTTCAACGAGAAGAACATTGCTGTAAAGCGCGAGGCTTCAACTAGGAGAATGGTATTTTGAAGAGCAAGACTTCAATCACGAGAATGGGGCTGTGAAGAGCGAGACTTCAGTGAGGAGAATAGGGCTGTGAAGCGCGAGACTTCAGCATTGAGAATATGACTGTGACAAGCGAGACTTCAACAAGGAGAATGGGGGTGTGAAGAGCGAAACTTCAGCTTGTAGAATGGGATTGTAAAGAGCGAGTCTTCAGCAACTAGCACGGGGCTGTGTAGCGCGAGACTTCAGCAACGAGAACAGGCCTGTGAGGTGTGAGAATTCAGTGAAGAAAATGGGTCAGTGAAGAGTGAAACTTCAGTGATTAGAACAGGGCTGTGAAGCGCGAGACTTCAGCGAGCAGAACGGTACTCTGAAGAGCCAGACTTAAGCGAGGAGAACAGGGCTGTGAAGCGCGAGACTTCAGAGAGGAGAACATGACTGTGAAGAGTGAGACTACAGCGAGAAGAACAGGATTGTAAAGCGAGACTTCAGTGAGGAGATAGTGGCTGTAAAGAGCGAGATGTCAGCCAGGAGAACATGGCTGTGAAGTGCGAGACTTCAGCAAGGAGAACGGGACTGCGAAACAGTGTGACATCAGCGAGGAGAACAGGACTGTGAACACCGAGACTTTAGTCAGGAGAACTGGGCCGTGAAGAGCGAGACTTCAGGGAGGAGAACGGGACTGTGCAGAGAGAGAATTCAGCGAGGAGATCGGGGCTGGGAAGAGCGAGACTTCAGCGAAAAGAACATGGACGTAAAGAGCAAGGCTTCAGCAAGGAGAATGGGACTCTGAAGAGCGAGATTATAACAAGGAGAAAGTGACTGTGAAGTGCCAGACTTCAACAACGAGAACAGGGCTGTGAAGAGTGAGACTTCAGCAAGGAGAATGTGATTGTGAAGAGTGAGACTTCAACAAGGAGAACGTGACTGTGAAGTGCGAGACTTCAACAAGGAGAAATTGACTGTGAAGTGCGAGACTTCAGTGAGGAGAATGGGACTCTGAAGAGCGAGACTTCAACAAGGAGAAAGTGACTGTGAAGTGCCAGACTTCAACAAGGAGAACAGGGCTGTGAAGAGCGAGACTTCAGCGAGGAGAACGTGATTGTGAAGAGTGAGACTTCAACAAGGAGAACGTGACTGTGAAGTGCGAGACTTCAACAAGGAGAACTTGACTGTGATGTGCGAGACTTCAGCGAGGAGAATGGGACTCTGAAGAGCGAGACTTCACTAGGGGAACGGGGCTGTGAAGAGCAGGACCTCAGCAACTGGAAAGGGGTTGTGAAGAGCAAAACTTCAGCGAAGAGAATGGGGCTGTGAAGAGTGAAACTTCAGTGAGGAGAACGGGACTGTGAAGAGCGAGACTTCAGCAATTAGAATGGGACTCTGAAGAGCGAGACTTCAGTTAAGAGAATGGGGTTGTGAAGAGAGAGAATTCAGCGAGGAGAACGGGGCTGGGAAGAGCGAGACTTCAGTGAGAAGAACATGGACGTAAAGAGCGAGGCTTCAGCAAGGAGATTGGGACTCTGAAGAGCGAGACTTCAACAAGGAGTAAGTGACTGTGAAGTGCCAGACTTCAACAAGGAGAACGGGGCTGTGAAGAGCGAGACTTCAGCGAGGAGAACGTGATTGTGAAGAGTGAGACTTCAACAAGGAAAACGTGACTGTGAAGTGCGAGACTTCAACAAGGAGAACGTGACTGTGAAGTGCGAGACTTCAGTGAGGAGAACGGGACTCTGAAGTGCGAGTCTTCAGCAAGGAGAAAGGGACTCTGAAGAGCCAGACTTCAGCGAGGAGAACAGAGCTGTGAAGAGCGAGACTTCAACAAAGAGAACGTGACTGTGAAGTGCAAGATTTAAACAAGGAGAATGAGGCTGTGAAGAACGCGAGACGAGACTAGGGGAACGGGGCAGTGAAGAGCAGGACTTCAGCAACTAGAATGAGGTTGTGAAGAGGAAAACTTCAGCGAAGGGAATGGGGCTGTGAAGAGTGAAACTTCAGTGAGGAGAACGGGACTGTGAAGAGCGAGACTTCAGCAATTAGAATGGGACTCTGAAGAGCGAGACTTCACTGAAGAGAATGGTGCTGTGAAGAGTGTAACTTCAGTGAGAAGAATGGGGCTGTGAAGAGCGAGACTTCAGCAAGGAGAAGAAGCATGTGAAGATCGAGACTTCAGCGATGAGAACATGACTGTAAAGAGTGAGACCTCAGTGAGGCGAACGGGACTGTGAAGAGCCAGACTTCAGTGAGGAGAACAGGACTGTGAAGAGAGAGACTTCAACAAGGAGAACGGGGCTGTGAAGAGCGAGAATTCAGTGAGGTGAACGGAGCTATGAAGAGAGAGACTTCAGCATGGGGAACGGGACTGTGAAGAGTGCAACTTCAGTGAGGAGAACAGGACTGTGAAGAGCGAGACTTCAACAAGGAGAACGTGACTGTGAAGTGCGAGACTGAAACAAGGAGAACGAGGCTGTGAAGAAGGCAACTTCAGTGAGGAGAAAGGGACTCTTAAGAGTGAGACTTCAATTAGGAGAATGGTACTGTGAAGTGTGAGACTTCACAAGGAGAACGGAGCCGTGAAGCGAGAGACTTCAGGGAGAACAGGACTGTGAAGAGCGAGAATTCAGCAAGGAGAATGGGACTCTGAAGAGTGAGACTTCACTAGGGGAACGGGGCTGTGAAGAGCAGGACTTCAGCAACTAGAATGGGGTTGTGAAGAGCAAAACTTCAGCGAAGAGAATGGGGCTGTGAAGAGAACAACTTCAGTTCGGAGAACAGGACTGTGAAGAGCGAGAATTCAGCAAGGAGAACGGGGCTGTGAAGAGCGAGAATTCATTGAGGTGAACGGGGCTATGAAGAGAGAGACTTCAACGAGGGGAACGGGACTGTGAAGAGCAGGACTTCAGCAACTAGAATGGGGTTGTGAAGAGCAAAACATCAGCAAAGAGAATGGGGCTGTGAAGAGTGAAACTTCAATGAGGAGAAAGGGACTGTGAAGAGTGAGACTTCAGCATTGAGAATATGACTGTGACAAGCGAGACTTCAGCAAGGAGAATGGGGGTGTGAAGAGCGAGACTTCAGTGAGGAGAACGTGATTGTGAAGAGCGAGACTTCAGCTTGTAGAATGGGACTGTAAAGAGCGAGTCTTCGGCAACGAGCACAGGGCTGTGTAGCACGAGACTTCAGCAAGGAGAACAGGGCTGTGAGGTGTGAGAATTCAGTGAAGAAAATGGGTCAGTGAAGAGTGAAACTTCAGTGAGTAGAACAGGGCTGTGAAGCGCGAGACTTCAGCGAGCAGAACGGTACTCTGAAGAGCCAGACTTAAGTGAGGAGAACAGGGCTGTGAAGCGCGAGACTTCAGAGAGGAGAACATGACTGTGAAGAGTGAGATTACAGCGACAAGAACAGGATTGTAAAGCAAGACTTCAGTGAGGAGATCGTGGCTGTAAAGAGCAAGATGTCAGCCAGGAGAACATGGCGAGACTTCAGCGAGGAGAACGGGACTGCGAAACAGTGTGACATCAGCGAGGAGAACAGGACTGTGAACACCAAGACTTCAGTCCGGAGAACTGGGCCGTGAAGAGCGAGACTTCAGGGAGGAGAACGGGACTGTGCAGAGAGAGAATTCAGCGAGGAGAACGGGGCTGGGAAGAGCGAGACTTCAGCAAGGAGAACGGGACTGCGAAACAGTGTGACATCAGCGAGGAGAACAGGACTGTGAACACCAAGACTTCAGTCAGGAGAACTGGGCCGTGAAGAGCGAGACTTCAGGGAGGTGAACGGGACTGTGTAGAGAGAGAATTCAGTGAGGAGAACGGGGCAGGGAAGAGCGAGACTTCAGTGAGAAGAACATGGACGTAAAGAGCGAGGCTTCAGCAAGGAGAATGGGACTCTGAAGAGCGAGACTTCAGCGAAGAGAATGGGGCTGTGACGAGTGAAACTTAAGTGAGGAGAATGGGGCTGTGAAGAGCGAGACTTCAGCAAGGAGAAGAGGGCTGTGAAGACCGAGACTTAAGCGAGGAGAACACTAATGTGAAGAGCGAAACTTCAACGAGAAGAACATTGCTGTAAAGCGCGAGGCTTCAACTAGGAGAATGGTACTCTGAAGAGCAAGACTTCAATCACGAGAATGGGGCTGTGAAGAGCGAGACTTCAGTGAGGAGAACAGGGCTGTGAAGAGCTAGTGTTCAGCAAGGAGAACGGGTCCGCGAAACAGGGTGACATCAGCGAGGAGAACGAGACTGTGAAGAGCGAGACTTCACCCATGAGAATGCAGCTGTGAAGATCGAGAATTCAGTGAGGAGAATAGGGCTGTGAAGCGCGAGACTTCAGCATTGAGTATATGACTGTGACAAGCGAGACTTCAACAAGGAGAATGGGGGTGTGAAGAGCGAGACTTCAGCTTGTAGAATGGGACTGTAAAGAGCGAGTCTTCAGCAACGAGCACGGGGCTGTGTAGCGCGAGACTTCAGCAAGGAGAACAGGGCTGTGAGGTGTGAGAATTCAGTGAAGAAAATGGGTCAGTGAAGAGTGTAACTTCAGTGAGTAGAACAGGACTGTGAAGCGCGAGACTTCAGCGAGCAGAATGGTACTCTGAAGAGCCAGACTTAAGCGAGGAGAACAGGGCTGTGAAGCGCGAGACTTCAGAGTGGAGAACATGACTGTGAAGAGTGAGACTACAGCGAGAAGAACAGGATTGTAAAGCGAGACTTCAGTGAGGAGATCGTGGCTGTAAAGAGCGAGATGTCAGCCAGGAGAACATGGCTGTGAAGTGCGAGACTTCAGCAAGGAGAACGGGACTGCGAAACAGTGTGACATCAGCGAGGAGAACAGGACTGTGAACACCGAGACTTCAGTCAGGAGAACTGGGCCGTGAAGAGCGAGACTTCAGGGAGGAGAACGGGACTGTGCAGAGAGAGAATTCAGCGAGGAGATCGGGGCTGGGAAGAGCGAGACTTCAGCGAAAAGAACATGGACGTAAAGAGCAAGGCTTCAGCAAGGAGAATGGGACTCTGAAGAGCGAGATTATAACAATGAGAAAGTGACTGTGAAGTGCCAGACTTCAACAACGAGAACAGGGCTGTGAAGAGTGAGACTTCAGCAAGGAGAACGTGATTGTGAAGAGTGAGACTTCAACAAGGAGAACGTGACTGTGAAGTGCGAGACTTCAACAAGGAGAAATTGACTGTGAAGTGCGAGACTTCAGTGAGGAGAATGGGACTCTGAAGAGCGAGACTTCACTAGGGGAACGCGGCTGTGAAGAGCAGGACTTCAGCAACTAGAATGGGGTTGTGAAGAGCAAAACATCAGCAAAGAGAATGGGGCTGTGAAGAGTGAAAATTCAATGAGGAGAAAGGGACTGTGAAGAGCGAGACTTCAGCAATTAGAATGGGACTCTGAAGAGAGAGACTTCAGCGAAGAGAATGGGGCTGTGAAGAGTGAAACTTCAGTGAGGGGAATGGGGCAGTGAAGAGCGAAACTTCAGCAAGGAGAAGAGGGCTGTGAAGATCGAGACTTCAGCGATGAGAACATGACTGTAAAGAGTGAGACTTCAGTGCGGTGAACGGGACTGTGAAGAGTACAACTTCAGTGAGGAGAAGGGGGCGGTGAAGAGCGAGACTTCAACAAGGAGAACGGGGCTGTGAAGAGCGAGAATTCATTGAGGTGAACGGGGCTATGAACAGAGAGACTTCAACGAGGGGAACGGGACTGTGAAGAGTGCATCTTCAGTGAGGAGAACAGGACTGTGAAGAGCGAGACTTCAACAAGGAGAACGTGACTGTGAAGTGCGAGACTTCAGTGAGGAGAACAGGACTCTTAAGAGTGAGACTTCAACAAGGAGAATGGTACTGTGAAGTGTGAGACTTCAACAAGGAGAACGGAGCTGTGAAGAGGGAGACTTCAAGGAGAACGGGACTGTGAAGAGCGAGAATTCAGCAAGGAGAATGGGACTCTGAAGATCGAGACTTCAGCGAAGAGAATGGGGCTGTGAAGAGTGAAACTTAAGTGAGGAGAATGGGGCTGTGAAGAGCGAGACTTCACCAAGGAGAAGAGGGCTGTGAAGACCGAGACTTCAGCGAGGAGACCACTAATGTGAAGAGCGAAACTTCAGCGAGAAGAACATTGCTGTAAAGCGCGAGGCTTCAACTAGGAGAATGGTACTCTGAAGAGCAAGACTTCAATCACGAGAATGGGTCTCTGAAGAGCGAGACGTCAGTGAGGAGAACAGGGCTGTGAAGAGCTAGTGTTCAGCAAGGAGAACGGGTCTGCGAAACAGCATGACATCAGCAAGCAGAACGAGACTGTGAAGAGCGAGACTTCACCGATGAGAATGCAGCTGTGAAGATCGAGAATTCAGTGAGGAGAACAGGGCTGTGAAGCACGAGACTGCAGCATTGAGAATATGACTGTGACAAGCGAGACTTCAACAAGGAGAATGGGGGTGTGAAGAGCGAGACTTCAGTGAGGAGAACGTGATTGTGAAGAGCGAGACTTCAGCTTGTAGAATGGGACTGTAAAGAGCGAGTCTTCGGCAACGAGCACGGGGCTGTGTAGCGCGAGACTTCAGCAAAGAGAACAGGGCTGTGAGGTGTGAGAATTCAGTGAAGAAAATGGGTCAGTGAAGAGTGAAACTTCAGTGAGTAGAACAGGACTGTGAAGCACGAGACTTCAGCGAGCAGAACGGTACTCTGAAGTGCCAGACTTAAGCGAGGAGAACAGGGCTGTGAAGCGCGAGACTTCAGAGAGGAGAACATGACTGTGAAGAGTGAGACTACAGCGAGAAGAACAGGATTGTAAAGCGAGACTTCAGTGAGGAGATCGTGGCTGTAAAGAGCGAGATGTCAGCCAGGAGAACATGGCTGTGAAGTGCGAGACTTCAGCGAGGAGAACGGGACTGCGAAACAGTGTGACATCAGCGAGGAGAACAGGACTGTGAACACCGAGACTTCAGTCAGGAGAACTGGGCCGTGAAGAGCGAGACTTCAGGGAGGAGAACGGGACTGTGCAGAGAGAGAATTCAGTGAGGAGAACGGGGCTGGGAAGAGCGAGACTTCAGTGAGAAGAACATGGACGTAAAAAGCGAGGCTTCAGCAAGGAGAATGGGACTCTGAAGAGCGAGACTTCAACAAGGAGAAAGTGACTGTGAAGTGCCAGACTTCAACAAGGAGAACAGGGCTGTGAAGAGCGAGACTTCAGCGAGGAGAACGTGATTGTGAAGAGTGAGACTTCAACAAGGAGCACGTGACTGTGAAGTGCGAGACTTCAACAAGGAGAACTTGACTCTGATGTGCGAGACTTCAGTGAGGAGAACGGGACTCTGAAGAGCGAGTCTTCAGCGAGGAGAATGGGACTCTGAAGAGCGAGACTTCACTAGGGGAACGGGGCTGTGAAGAGCAGGACCTCAGCAACTGGAAAGGGGTTGTGAAGAGCAAAACTTCAGTGAGGAGAACAGGACTGTGAGGAGCGAGACTTCAACAAGGAGAATGGTACTGTGAAGTGTGAGACTTCAACAAGGAGAACGGAGCCGTGAAGAGAGAGAGTTCAAGGAGAACGGGACTGTGAAGAGCGAGAATTCAGCAAGGAGAATGGGACTCTGAAGAGCGAGACTTCAGCAAATAGAATGGGGCTATGAAGAGTGAAACTTCAGTGAGGAGAATGGGGCTGTGAAGAGCGCAACTTCAGCAAGGAGAAGAGGGTTGTGAAGACCGAGACTTCAGCAAGGTGAACATTAATGTGAAGAGCGAAACTTCAGCGAGAAGAACATTGCTGTAAAGCGCGAGGCTTCAACTAGGAGAATGGTAATCTGAAGACCAAGACTTCAATCACGAGAATGGGTCTGTGAAGAGCGAGACTTCAGTGAGGAAAACAGGGCTGTGAAGAGCTAGTTTTCAGCAAGGAGAACGGGTCTGCGAAACAGCGTGACATCAGCGAGGAGAACGGGACTGCGAACACCGAGACTTCAGCGAGGAGAACTGGGCCGTGAAGAGGGAGACTTCAGGGAGAACGGGACTGCGAAGAGCGAGAATTCAGGGAGGAGAACGGGGCTGTGAAGAGCGAGACTTTAGCGAGGAGAACGGGACTGTGAAGACCACGACTTCAGCGAGGAGAACAGAACTGTAAAGAGCGAGACTTCAGCGAGGAGAACAGGACTGTAAAGAGCGAGACTTCAGCGAGGAGAACAGGACTGTAAAGAGCGAGACTTCAGCGAGCAGAACGGGGCTGTGAAGACCAAGACTTCAGCGAGGAGAACATGACTGTGAAGTACGAGACTTCAGTGAGGAGAATGGGAATGTAAAGATCGAAGCTTCTGCAAGGATTATGAAGCTGTAAATAGCAAGGCTTCTGTGAGGAGAACGAGGCTGTAAAGAGGAAGACTTCAGCAAGGAGAATGGGGCTGGGAAGAGCAAGACTTCAGCGAGAAGAACATGGGCGTAAAGAGCGAGGCTTCAGCGAGGAGAATGGGACTGTGAAGAGCGAGGCTTCAATGACGAGAATGGGTCTGTGAAGAGCGAGGCTTCAGCGAGGAGAACGGGACTGTGAAGAGTGAGTCTTCAGCGAGGAGAACAGGGCTGTGAAGAGTGCGATGTCAGCAAGGAGAACGGGACTGCGAACGGCGTGACATCAGCGAGGAGAATGGGACTCTGAAGAGCGAGACTTCAGCGAGGAGAACGTGATTTTGAAGAGTGAGACTTCAACAAGGAGAAAGTGACTGTGAAGTGCGAGACTTCAGAAAGGAGAACAGGGCTGTGAAGAGCGAGACTTCAGCGAGGAGAACGTGATTCTGAAGAGTGAGACTTCAACAAGGAGACCGTGACTGTGAAGTGCGAGACTTCAACAAGGAGAACTTGACTGTGAAGTGCGAGACTTCAGTGAGGAGAACGGGACTCTGAAGTGCGAGACTTCAGTGAGGAGAATGGGACTCTGAAGAGCGAGACTTCACTAGGGGAACGGGGCTGTGAAGAGCAGGACTTCAGCAACTAGAATGGGGTTGTGAAGAGCAAAACTTCAGCGAAGAGAATGGGGCTGTGAAGAGTGAAACTTCAATGAGGAGAAAGGGACTGTGAAGAGTGAGACTTCAGCATTGAGAATATGACTGTGACAAGCGAGACTTCAGCAAGGAGAATGGGGGTGTGAAGAGCGAGACTTCAGTGAGGAGAACGTGATTGTGAAGAGCGAGACTTCAGCTTGTAGAATGGGACTGTAAAGAGCGAGTCTTCGGCAACGAGCACGGGGCTGTGTAGCACGAGACTTCAGCAAGGAGAACAGGGCTGTGAGGTGTGAGAATTCAGTGAAGAAAATGGGTCAGTGAAGAGTGAAACTTCAGTGAGTAGAACAGGACTGTGAAGCGCGAGACTTCAGCGAGCAGAACGGTACTCTGAAGAGCCAGACTTAAGTGAGGAGAACAGGGCTGTGAAGCGCGAGACTTCAGAGAGGAGAACATGACTGTGAAGAGTGAGATTACAGAGACAAGAACAGGATTGTAAAGCAAGACTTCAGTGAGGAGATCGTGGCTGTAAAGAGCAAGATGTCAGCCAGGAGAACATGGCGAGACTTCAGCGAGGAGAACGGGACTGCGAAACAGTGTGACATCAGCGAGGAGTACAGGACTGTGAACACCAAGATTTCAGTCCGTAGAACTGGGCCGTGAAGAGCGAGACTTCAGGGAGGAGAACGGGACTGTGCAGAGAGAGAATTCAGCGAGGAGAACGGGGCTGGGAAGAGCGAGACTTCAGCGAGGAGAACGGGACTGCGAAACAGTGTGACATCAGCGAGGAGAACAGGACTGTGAACACCAAGACTTCAGTCAGGAGAACTGGGCCGTGAAGAGCGAGACTTCAGGGAGGTGAACGGGACTGTGCAGAGAGAGAATTCAGTGAGGAGAACGGGGCTGGGAAGAGCGAGACTTCAGTGAGAAGAACATGGACGTAAAGAGCGAGGCTTCAGCAAGGAGAATGGGACTCTGAAGAGCGAGACTTCAGCGAAGAGAATGGGGCTGTGAAGAGTGAAACTTAAGTGAGGAGAATGGGGCTGTGAAGAGCGAGACTTCACCAAGGAGAAGAGGGCTGTGAAGACCGAGACTTCAGCGAGGAGAACACTAATGTGAAGAGCGAAACTTCAACGAGAAGAACATTGCTGTAAAGCGCGAGGCTTCAACTAGGAGAATGGTACTCTGAAGAGCAAGACTTCAATCACGAGAATGGGGCTGTGAAGAGCGAGACTTCAGTGAGGAGAACAGGGCTGTGAAGAGCTAGTGTTCAGCAAGGAGAACGGGTCCGCGAAACAGGGTGACATCAGCGAGGAGAACGAGACTGTGAAGAGCGAGACTTCACCCATGAGAATGCAGCTGTGAAGATCGAGAATGCAGTGAGGAGAACAGGGCTGTGAAGCGCGAGACTTCAGCATTGAGAATATGACTGTGACAAGCGAGACTTCAACAAGGAGAATGGGGGTGTGAAGAGCGAGACTTCAGCTTGTAGAATGGGACTGTAAAGAGCGAGTCTTCAGCAACGAGCACGGGGCTGTGTAGCGCGAGACTTCAGCAAGGAGAACAGGGCTGTGAGGTGTGAGAATTCAGTGAAGAAAATGGGTCAGTGAAGAGTGAAACTTCAGTGATTAGAACAGGGCTGTGAAGCACGAGACTTCAGCGAGCAGAACGGTACTCTGAAGAGCCAGACTTAAGCGAGGAGAACAGGGCTGTGAAGCGCGAGACTTCAGAGAGGAGAACATGACTGTGAAGAGTGAGACTACAGCGAGAAGAACAGGATTGTAAAGCGAGACTTCAGTGAGGAGATCGTGGCTGTAAAGAGCGAGATGTCAGCCAGGAGAACATGGCTGTGAAGTGCGAGACTTCAGCAAGGAGAACGGGACTGCGAAACAGTGTGACATCAGCGAGGAGAACAGGACTGTGAACACCGAGACTTCAGTCAGGAGAACTGGGCCGTGAAGAGCGAGACTTCAGGGAGGAGAACGGGACTGTGCAGAGAGAGAATTCAGCGAGGAGATCGGGCTGGGAAGAGCGAGACTTCAGCGAAAAGAACATGGACGTAAAGAGCAAGGCTTCAGCAACGAGAATGGGACTCTGAAGAGCGAGATTATAACAATGAGAAAGTGACTGTGAAGTGCCAGACTTCAACAACGAGAACAGGGCTGTGAAGAGTGAGACTTCAGCAAGGAGAACGTGATTGTGAAGAGTGAGACTTCAACAAGGAGAACGTGACTGTGAAGTGCGAGACTTCAACAAGGAGAAATTGACTGTGAAGAGTGAGACTTCAGCATTGAGAATATGACTGTGACAAGCGAGACTTCAGCAAGGAGAATGGGGGTGTGAAGAGCGAGACTTCAGTGAGGAGAACGTGATTGTGAAGAGCGAGACTTCAGCTTGTAGAATGGGACTGTAAAGAGCGAGTCTTCGGCAACGAGCACGGGGCTGTGTAGCACGAGACTTCAGCAAGGAGAACAGGGCTGTGAGGTGTGAGAATTCAGTGAAGAAAATGGGTCAGTGAAGAGTGAAACTTCAGTGAGTAGAACAGGGCTGTGAAGCGCGAGACTTCAGCGAGCAGAACGGTACTCTGAAGAGCCAGACTTAAGTGAGGAGAACAGGGCTGTGAAGCGCGAGACTTCAGAGAGGAGAACATGACTGTGAAGAGTGAGAATACAGCGACAAGAACAGGATTGTAAAGCAAGACTTCAGTGAGGAGATCGTGGCTGTAAAGAGCAAGATGTCAGCCAGGAGAACATGGCGAGACTTCAGCGAGGAGAACGGGACTGCGAAACAGTGTGACATCAGCGAGGAGAACAGGACTGTGAACACCAAGACTTCAGTCCGGAGAACAGGGCCGTGAAGAGCGAGACTTCAGAGAGGAGAACGGGACTGTGCAGAGAGAGAATTCAGCGAGGAGAACGGGGCTGGGAAGAGCGAGACTTCAGCAAGGAGAACGGGACTGCGAAACAGTGTGACATCAGCGAGGAGAACAGGACTGTGAACACCAAGACTTCAGTCAGGAGAACTGGGCCGTGAAGAGCGAGACTTCAGGGAGGTGAACGGGACTGTGTAGAGAGAGAATTCAGTGAGGAGAACGGGGCAGGGAAGAGCGAGACTTCAGTGAGAAGAACATGGACGTAAAGAGCGAGGCTTCAGCAAGGAGAATGGGACTCTGAAGAGCGAGACTTCAGCGAAGAGAATGGGGCTGTGACGAGTGAAACTTAAGTGAGGAGAATGGGGCTGTGAAGAGCGAGACTTCAGCAAGGAGAAGAGGGCTGTGAAGACCGAGACTTAAGCGAGGAGAACACTAATGTGAAGAGCGAAACTTCAACGAGAAGAACATTGCTGTAAAGCGCGAGGCTTCAACTAGGAGAATGGTACTCTGAAGAGCAAGACTTCAATCACGAGAATGGGGCTGTGAAGAGCGAGACTTCAGTGAGGAGAACAGGGCTGTGAAGAGCTAGTGTTCAGCAAGGAGAACGGGTCCGCGAAACAGGGTGACATCAGCGAGGAGAACGAGACTGTGAAGAGCGAGACTTCACCCATGAGAATGCAGCTGTGAAGATCGAGAATTCAGTGAGGAGAATAGGGCTGTGAAGCGCGAGACTTCAGCATTGAGTATATGACTGTGACAAGCGAGACTTCAACAAGGAGAATGGGGGTGTGAAGAGCGAGACTTCAGCTTGTAGAATGGGACTGTAAAGAGCGAGTCTTCAGCAACGAGCACGGGGCTGTGTAGCGCGAGACTTCAGCAAGGAGAACAGGGCTGTGAGGTGTGAGAATTCAGTGAAGAAAATGGGTCAGTGAAGAGTGAAACTTCAGTGAGTAGAACAGGGCTGTGAAGCGCGAGACTTCAGCGAGCAGAACGTGATTGTGAAGAGTGAGACTTCAACAAGGAGAACGTGACTGTGTAGTGCGAGACTTCAACAAGGAGAAATTGACTGTGAAGTGCGAGACTTCAGTGAGGAGAATGGGACTCTGAAGAGCGAGACTTCACTAGGGAAACGCGGCTGTGAAGAGCAGGACTTCAGCAACTAGAATGGGGTTGTGAAGAGCAAAACATCAGCAAAGAGAATGGGGCTGTGAAGAGTGAAACTTCAATGAGGAGAAAGGGACTGTGAAGAGCGAGACTTCAGCAATTAGAATGGGACTCTGAAGAGAGAGACTTCAGCGAAGAGAATGGGGCTGTGAAGAGTGAAACTTCAGTGAGGGGAATGGGGCAGTGAAGAGCGAAACTTCAGCAAGGAGAAGAGGGCTGTGAAGATCGAGACTTCAGCGATGAGAACATGACTGTAAAGAGTGAGACTTCAGTGCGGTGAACGGGACTGTGAAGAGTACAACTTCAGTGAGGAGAAGGGGGCGGTGAAGAGCGAGACTTCAACAAGGAGAACGGGGCAGTGAAGAGCGAGAATTCATTGAGGTGAACGGGGCTATGAACAGAGAGACTTCAACGAGGGGAACGGGACTGTGAAGAGTGCATCTTCAGTGAGGAGAACAGGACTGTGAAGAGCGAGACTTCAACAAGGAGAACGTGACTGTGAAGTGCGAGACTTCAGTGAGGAGAACAGGACTCTTAAGAGTGAGACTTCAACAAGGAGAATGGTACTGTGAAGTGTGAGACTTCAACAAGGAGAACGGAGCTGTGAAGAGGGAGACTTCAAGGAGAACGGGACTGTGAAGAGCGAGAATTCAGCAAGGAGAATGGGACTCTGAAGATCGAGACTTCAGCGAAGAGAATGGGGCTGTGAAGAGTGAAACTTAAGTGAGGAGAATGGGGCTGTGAAGAGCGAGACTTCAGCAAGGAGAAGAGGGCTGTGAAGACCGAGACTTCAGCGAGGAGACCACTAATGTGAAGAGCGAAACTTCAGCGAGAAGAACATTGCTGTAAAGCGCGAGGCTTCAACTAGGAGAATGGTACTCTGAAGAGCAAGACTTCAATCACGAGAATGGGTCTCTGAAGAGCGAGACGTCAGTGAGGAGAACAGGGCTGTGAAGAGCTAGTGTTCAGCAAGGAGAACGGGTCTGCGAAACAGCATGACATCAGCAAGCAGAATGAGACTGTGAAGAGCGAGACTTCACCGATGAGAATGCAGCTGTGAAGATCGAGAATTCAGTGAGGAGAACAGGGCTGTGAAGCGCGAGACTGCAGCATTGAGAATATGACTGTGACAAGCGAGACTTCAACAAGGAGAATGGGGGTGTGAAGAGCGAGACTTCAGTGAGGAGAACGTGATTGTGAAGAGCGAGACTTCAGCTTGTAGAATGGGACTGTAAAGAGCGAGTCTTCGGCAACGAGCACGGGGCTGTGTAGCGCGAGACTTCAGCAAAGAGAACAGGGCTGTGAGGTGTGAGAATTCAGTGAAGAAAATGGGTCAGTGAAGAGTGAAACTTCAGTGAGTAGAACAGGACTGTGAAGCACGAGACTTCAGCGAGCAGAACGGTACTCTGAAGTGCCAGACTTAAGCGAGGAGAACAGGGCTGTGAAGCGCGAGACTTCAGAGAGGAGAACATGACTGTGAAGAGTGAGACTACAGCGAGAAGAACAGGATTGTAAAGCGAGACTTCAGTGAGGAGATCGTGGCTGTAAAGAGCGAGATGTCAGCCAGGAGAACATGGCTGTGAAGTGCGAGACTTCAGCGAGGAGAACGGGACTGCGAAACAGTGTGACATCAGCGAGGAGAACAGGACTGTGAACACCGAGACTTCAGTCAGGAGAACTGGGCCGTGAAGAGCGAGACTTCAGGGAGGAGAACGGGACTGTGCAGAGAGAAAATTCAGTGAGGAGAACGGGGCTGGGAAGAGCGAGACTTCAGTGAGAAGAACATGGACGTAAAAAGCGAGGCTTCAGCAAGGAGAATGGGACTCTGAAGAGCGAGACTTCAACAAGGAGAAAGTGACTGTGAAGTGCCAGACTTCAACAAGGAGAACAGGGCTGTGAAGAGCGAGACTTCAGCGAGGAGAACGTGATTGTGAAGAGTGAGACTTCAACAAGGAGAACGTGACTGTGAAGTGCGAGACTTCAACAAGGAGAACTTGACTGTGATGTGCGAGACTTCAGTGAGGAGAACGGGACTCTGAAGAGCGAGTCTTCAGCGAGGAGAATGGGACTCTGAAGAGCGAGACTTCACTAGGGGAACGGGGCTGTGAAGAGCAGGACCTCAGCAACTGGAAAGGGGTTGTGAAGAGCTAAACTTCAGTGAGGAGAACAGGACTGTGAGGAGCGAGACTTCAACAAGGAGAATGGTACTGTGAAGTGTGAGACTTCAACAAGGAGAACGGAGCCGTGAAGAGAGAGAGTTCAAGGAGAATGGGACTGTGAAGAACGAGAATTCAGCAAGGAGAATGGGACTCTGAAGAGCGAGACTTCAGCAAATAGAATGGGGCTATGAAGAGTGAAACTTCAGTGAGGAGAATGGGGCTGTGAAGAGCGCAACTTCAGCAAGGAGAAGAGGGTTGTGAAGACCGAGACTTCAGCAAGGTGAACATTAATGTGAAGAGCGAAACTTCAGCGAGAAGAACATTGCTGTAAAGCGCGAGGCTTCAACTAGGAGAATGGTAATCTGAAGACCAAGACTTCAATCACGAGAATGGGTCTGTGAAGAGCGAGACTTCAGTGAGGAAAACAGGGCTGTGAAGAGCTAGTTTTCAGCAAGGAGAACGGGTCTGCGAAACAGCGTGACATCAGCGAGGAGAACGGGACTGCGAACACCGAGACTTCAGCGAGGAGAACTGGGCCGTGAAGAGGGAGACTTCAGAGAGAACGGGACTGCGAAGAGCGAGAATTCAGGGAGGAGAACGGGGCTGTGAAGAGCGAGACTTTAGCGAGGAGAACGGGACTGTGAAGACCACGACTTCAGCGAGGAGAACAGAACTGTAAAGAGCGAGACTTCAGCGAGGAGAACAGGACTGTAAAGAGCGAGACTTCAGCGAGGAGAACAGGACTGTAAAGAGCGAGACTTCAGCGAGCAGAACGGGGCTGTGAAGACCAAGACTTCAGCGAGGAGAACATGACTGTGAAGTACGAGACTTCAGTGAGGAGAATGGGAATGTAAAGATCGAAGCTTCTGCAAGGATTATGAAGCTGTAAATAGCAAGGCTTCTGTGAGGAGAACGAGGCTGTAAAGAGGAAGACTTCAGCAAGGAGAATGGGGCTGGGAAGAGCAAGACTTCAGCGAGAAGAACATGGGCGTAAAGAGCGAGGCTTCAGCGAGGAGAATGGGACTGTGAAGAGCGAGGCTTCAATGACGAGAATGGGTCTGTGAAGAGCGAGGCTTCAGCGAGGAGAACGGGACTGTGAAGAGTGAGTCTTCAGCGAGGAGAACAGGGCTGTGAAGAGTGCGATGTCAGCAAGGAGAACGGGACTGCGAACGGCGTGACATCAGCGAGGAGAATGGGACTCTGAAGAGCGAGACTTCAGCGAGGAGAACGTGATTTTGAAGAGTGAGACTTCAACAAGGAGAAAGTGACTGTGAAGTGCGAGACTTCAGAAAGGAGAACAGGGCTGTGAAGAGCGAGACTTCAGCGAGGAGAACGTGATTCTGAAGAGTGAGACTTCAACAAGGAGACCGTGACTGTGAAGTGCGAGACTTCAACAAGGAGAACTTGACTGTGAAGTGCGAGACTTCAGTGAGGAGAACGGGACTCTGAAGTGCGAGACTTCAGTGAGGAGAATGGGACTCTGAAGAGCGAGACTTCACTAGGGGAACGGGGCTGTGAAGAGCAGGACTTCAGCAACTAGAATGGGGTTGTGAAGAGCAAAACTTCAGCGAAGAGAATGGGGCTGTGAAGAGTGAAACTTCAATGAGGAGAAAGGGACTGTGAAGAGTGAGACTTCAGCATTGAGAATATGACTGTGACAAGCGAGACTTCAGCAAGGAGAATGGGGGTGTGAAGAGCGAGACTTCAGTGAGGAGAACGTGATTGTGAAGAGCGAGACTTCAGCTTGTAGAATGGGACTGTAAAGAGCGAGTCTTCGGCAACGAGCACGGGGCTGTGTAGCACGAGACTTCAGCAAGGAGAACAGGGCTGTGAGGTGTGAGAATTCAGTGAAGAAAATGGGTCAGTGAAGAGTGAAACTTCAGTGAGTAGAACAGGACTGTGAAGCGCGAGACTTCAGCGAGCAGAACGGTACTCTGAAGAGCCAGACTTAAGTGAGGAGAACAGGGCTGTGAAGCGCGAGACTTCAGAGAGGAGAACATGACTGTGAAGAGTGAGATTACAGAGACAAGAACAGGATTGTAAAGCAAGACTTCAGTGAGGAGATCGTGGCTGTAAAGAGCAAGATGTCAGCCAGGAGAACATGGCGAGACTTCAGCGAGGAGAACGGGACTGCGAAACAGTGTGACATCAGCGAGGAGTACAGGACTGTGAACACCAAGATTTCAGTCCGTAGAACTGGGCCGTGAAGAGCGAGACTTCAGGGAGGAGAACGGGACTGTGCAGAGAGAGAATTCAGCGAGGAGAACGGGGCTGGGAAGAGCGAGACTTCAGCGAGGAGAACGGGACTGCGAAACAGTGTGACATCAGCGAGGAGAACAGGACTGTGAACACCAAGACTTCAGTCAGGAGAACTGGGCCGTGAAGAGCGAGACTTCAGGGAGGTGAACGGGACTGTGCAGAGAGAGAATTCAGTGAGGAGAACGGGGCTGGGAAGAGCGAGACTTCAGTGAGAAGAACATGGACGTAAAGAGCGAGGCTTCAGCAAGGAGAATGGGACTCTGAAGAGCGAGACTTCAGCGAAGAGAATGGGGCTGTGAAGAGTGAAACTTAAGTGAGGAGAATGGGGCTGTGAAGAGCGAGACTTCACCAAGGAGAAGAGGGCTGTGAAGACCGAGACTTCAGCGAGGAGAACACTAATGTGAAGAGCGAAACTTCAACGAGAAGAACATTGCTGTAAAGCGCGAGGCTTCAACTAGGAGAATGGTACTCTGAAGAGCAAGACTTCAATCACGAGAATGGGGCTGTGAAGAGCGAGACTTCAGTGAGGAGAACAGGGCTGTGAAGAGCTAGTGTTCAGCAAGGAGAACGGGTCCGCGAAACAGGGTGACATCAGCGAGGAGAACGAGACTGTGAAGAGCGAGACTTCACCCATGAGAATGCAGCTGTGAAGATCGAGAATGCAGTGAGGAGAACAGGGCTGTGAAGCGCGAGACTTCAGCATTGAGAATATGACTGTGACAAGCGAGACTTCAACAAGGAGAATGGGGGTGTGAAGAGCGAGACTTCAGCTTGTAGAATGGGACTGTAAAGAGCGAGTCTTCAGCAACGAGCACGGGGCTGTGTAGCGCGAGACTTCAGCAAGGAGAACAGGGCTGTGAGGTGTGAGAATTCAGTGAAGAAAATGGGTCAGTGAAGAGTGAAACTTCAGTGATTAGAACAGGGCTGTGAAGCGCGAGACTTCAGCGAGCAGAATGGTACTCTGAAGAGCCAGACTTAAGCGAGGAGAACAGGGCTGTGAAGCGCGAGACTTCAGAGAGGAGAACATGACTGTGAAGAGTGAGACTACAGCGAGAAGAACAGGATTGTAAAACGAGACTTCAGTGAGGAGATCGTGGCTGTAAAGAGCGAGATGTCAGCCAGGAGAACATGGCTGTGAAGTGCGAGACTTCAGCAAGGAGAACGGGACTGCGAAACAGTGTGACATCAGCGAGGAGAACAGGACTGTGAACACCGAGACTTCAGTCAGGAGAACTGGGCCGTGAAGAGCGAGACTTCAGGGAGGAGAACGGGACTGTGCAGAGAGAGAATTCAGCGAGGAGATCGGGCTGGGAAGAGCGAGACTTCAGCGAAAAGAACATGGACGTAAAGAGCAAGGCTTCAGCAAGGAGAATGGGACTCTGAAGAGCGAGATTATAACAATGAGAAAGTGACTGTGAAGTGCCAGACTTCAACAACGAGAACAGGGCTGTGAAGAGTGAGACTTCAGCAAGGAGAACGTGATTGTGAAGAGTGAGACTTCAACAAGGAGAACGTGACTGTGAAGTGCGAGACTTCAACAAGGAGAAATTGACTGTGAAGAGTGAGACTTCAGCATTGAGAATATGACTGTGACAAGCGAGACTTCAGCAAGGAGAATGGGGGTGTGAAGAGCGAGACTTCAGTGAGGAGAACGTGATTGTGAAGAGCGAGACTTCAGCTTGTAGAATGGGACTGTAAAGAGCGAGTCTTCGGCAACGAGCACGGGGCTGTGTAGCACGAGACTTCAGCAAGGAGAATAGGGCTGTGAGGTGTGAGAATTCAGTGAAGAAAATGGGTCAGTGAAGAGTGAAACTTCAGTGAGTAGAACAGGGCTGTGAAGCGCGAGACTTCAGCGAGCAGAACGGTACTCTGAAGAGCCAGACTTAAGTGAGGAGAACAGGGCTGTGAAGCGCGAGACTTCAGAGAGGAGAACATGACTGTGAAGAGTGAGAATACAGCGACAAGAACAGGATTGTAAAGCAAGACTTCAGTGAGGAGATCGTGGCTGTAAAGAGCAAGATGTCAGCCAGGAGAACATGGCGAGACTTCAGCGAGGAGAACGGGACTGCGAAACAGTGTGACATCAGCGAGGAGAACAGGACTGTGAACACCAAGACTTCAGTCCGGAGAACTGGGCCGTGAAGAGCGAGACTTCAGGGAGGAGAACGGGACTGTGCAGAGAGAGAATTCAGCGAGGAGAACGGGGCCGGGAAGAGCGAGACTTCAGCAAGGAGAACGGGACTGCGAAACAGTGTGACATCAGCGAGGAGAACAGGACTGTGAACACCAAGACTTCAGTCAGGAGAACTGGGCCGTGAAGAGCGAGACTTCAGGGAGGTGAACGGGACTGTGTAGAGAGAGAATTCAGTGAGGAGAACGGGGCAGGGAAGAGCGAGACTTCAGTGAGAAGAACATGGACGTAAAGAGCGAGGCTTCAGCAAGGAGAATGGGACTCTGAAGAGCGAGACTTCAGCGAAGAGAATGGGGCTGTGACGAGTGAAACTTAAGTGAGGAGAATGGGGCTGTGAAGAGCGAGACTTCAGCAAGGAGAAGAGGGCTGTGAAGACCGAGACTTAAGCGAGGAGAACACTAATGTGAAGAGCGAAACTTCAACGAGAAGAACATTGCTGTAAAGCGCGAGGCTTCAACTAGGAGAATGGTGCTCTGAAGAGCAAGACTTCAATCACGAGAATGGGGCTGTGAAGAGCGAGACTTCAGTGAGGAGAACAGGGCTGTGAAGAGCTAGTGTTCAGCAAGGAGAACGGGTCCGCGAAACAGGGTGACATCAGCGAGGAGAACGAGACTGTGAAGAGCGAGACTTCACCCATGAGAATGCAGCTGTGAAGATCGAGAATTCAGTGAGGAGAATAGTGCTGTGAAGCGCGAGACTTCAGCATTGAGTATATGACTGTGACAAGCGAGACTTCAACAAGGAGAATGGGGGTGTGAAGAGCGAGACTTCAGCTTGTAGAATGGGACTGTAAAGAGCGAGTCTTCAGCAACGAGCACGGGGCTGTGTAGCGCGAGACTTCAGCAAGGAGAACAGGGCTGTGAGGTGTGAGAATTCAGTGAAGAAAATGGGTCAGTGAAGAGTGTAACTTCAGTGAGTAGAACAGGACTGTGAAGCGCGAGACTTCAGCGAGCAGAATGGTACTCTGAAGAGCCAGACTTAAGCGAGGAGAACAGGGCTGTGAAGCGCGAGACTTCAGAGTGGAGAACATGACTGTGAAGAGTGAGACTACAGCGAGAAGAACAGGATTGTAAAGCGAGACTTCAGTGAGGAGATCGTGGCTGTAAAGAGCGAGATGTCAGCCAGGAGAACATGGCTGTGAAGTGCGAGACTTCAGCAAGGAGAACGGGACTGCGAAACAGTGTGACATCAGCGAGGAGAACAGGACTGTGAACACCGAGACTTCAGTCAGGAGAACTGGGCCGTGAAGAGCGAGACTTCAGGGAGGAGAACGGGACTGTGCAGAGAGAGAATTCAGCGAGGAGATCGGGGCTGGGAAGAGCGAGACTTCAGCGAAAAGAACATGGACGTAAAGAGCAAGGCTTCAGCAAGGAGAATGGGACTCTGAAGAGCGAGATTATAACAATGAGAAAGTGACTGTGAAGTGCCAGACTTCAACAACGAGAACAGGGCTGTGAAGAGTGAGACTTCAGCAAGGAGAACGTGATTGTGAAGAGTGAGACTTCAACAAGGAGAACGTGACTGTGTAGTGCGAGACTTCAACAAGGAGAAATTGACTGTGAAGTGCGAGACTTCAGTGAGGAGAATGGGACTCTGAAGAGCGAGACTTCACTAGGGGAACGCGGCTGTGAAGAGCAGGACTTCAGCAACTAGAATGGGGTTGTGAAGAGCAAAACATCAGCAAAGAGAATGGGGCTGTGAAGAGTGAAACTTCAATGAGGAGAAAGGGACTGTGAAGAGCGAGACTTCAGCAATTAGAATGGGACTCTGAAGAGAGAGACTTCAGCGAAGAGAATGGGGCTGTGAAGAGTGAAACTTCAGTGAGGGGAATGGGGCAGTGAAGAGCGAAACTTCAGCAAGGAGAAGAGGGCTGTGAAGATCGAGACTTCAGCGATGAGAACATGACTGTAAAGAGTGAGACTTCAGTGCGGTGAACGGGACTGTGAAGAGTACAACTTCAGTGAGGAGAAGGGGGCGGTGAAGAGCGAGACTTCAACAAGGAGAACGGGGCAGTGAAGAGCGAGAATTCATTGAGGTGAACGGGGCTATGAACAGAGAGACTTCAACGAGGGGAACGGGACTGTGAAGAGTGCATCTTCAGTGAGGAGAACAGGACTGTGAAGAGCGAGACTTCAACAAGGAGAACGTGACTGTGAAGTGCGAGACTTCAGTGAGGAGAACAGGACTCTTAAGAGTGAGACTTCAACAAGGAGAATGGTACTGTGAAGTGTGAGACTTCAACAAGGAGAACGGAGCTGTGAAGAGGGAGACTTCAAGGAGAACGGGACTGTGAAGAGCGAGAATTCAGCAAGGAGAATGGGACTCTGAAGATCGAGACTTCAGCGAAGAGAATGGGGCTGTGAAGAGTGAAACTTAAGTGAGGAGAATGGGGCTGTGAAGAGCGAGACTTCAGCAAGGAGAAGAGGGCTGTGAAGACCGAGACTTCAGCGAGGAGACCACTAATGTGAAGAGCGAAACTTCAGCGAGAAGAACATTGCTGTAAAGCGCGAGGCTTCAACTAGGAGAATGGTACTCTGAAGAGCAAGACTTCAATCACGAGAATGGGTCTCTGAAGAGCGAGACGTCAGTGAGGAGAACAGGGCTGTGAAGAGCTAGTGTTCAGCAAGGAGAACGGGTCTGCGAAACAGCATGACATCAGCAAGCAGAACGAGACTGTGAAGAGCGAGACTTCACCGATGAGAATGCAGCTGTGAAGATCGAGAATTCAGTGAGGAGAACAGGGCTGTGAAGCACGAGACTGCAGCATTGAGAATATGACTGTGACAAGCGAGACTTCAACAAGGAGAATGGGGGTGTGAAGAGTGAGACTTCAGTGAGGAGAACGTGATTGTGAAGAGCGAGACTTCAGCTTGTAGAATGGGACTGTAAAGAGCGAGTCTTCGGCAACGAGCACGGGGCTGTGTAGCGCGAGACTTCAGCAAAGAGAACAGGGCTGTGAGGTGTGAGAATTCAGTGAAGAAAATGGGTCAGGGAAGAGTGAAACTTCAGTGAGTAGAACAGGACTGTGAAGCACGAGACTTCAGCGAGCAGAACGGTACTCTGAAGTGCCAGACTTAAGCGAGGAGAACAGGGCTGTGAAGCGCGAGACTTCAGAGAGGAGAACATGACTGTGAAGAGTGAGACTACAGCGAGAAGAACAGGATTGTAAAGCGAGACTTCAGTGAGGAGATCGTGGCTGTAAAGAGCGAGATGTCAGCCAGGAGAACATGGCTGTGAAGTGCGAGACTTCAGCGAGGAGAACGGGACTGCGAAACAGTGTGACATCAGCGAGGAGAACAGGACTGTGAACACCGAGACTTCAGTCAGGAGAACTGGGCCGTGAAGAGCGAGACTTCAGGGAGGAGAACGGGACTGTGCAGAGAGAGAATTCAGTGAGGAGAACGGGGCTGGGAAGAGCGAGACTTCAGTGAGAAGAACATGGACGTAAAAAGCGAGGCTTCAGCAAGGAGAATGGGACTCTGAAGAGCGAGACTTCAACAAGGAGAAAGTGACTGTGAAGTGCCAGACTTCAACAAGGAGAACAGGGCTGTGAAGAGCGAGACTTCAGCGAGGAGAACGTGATTGTGAAGAGTGAGACTTCAACAAGGAGCACGTGACTGTGAAGTGCGAGACTTCAACAAGGAGAACTTGACTCTGATGTGCGAGACTTCAGTGAGGAGAACGGGACTCTGAAGAGCGAGTCTTCAGCGAGGAGAATGGGACTCTGAAGAGCGAGACTTCACTAGGGGAACGGGGCTGTGAAGAGCAGGACCTCAGCAACTGGAAAGGGGTTGTGAAGAGCAAAACTTCAGCGAAGAGAACGGGACTGTGAAGAGCGAGACTTCAGCAATTAGAATGGGACTCTGAAGAGCGAGACTTCAGTTAAGAGAATGGGGTTGTGAAGAGAGAGAATTCAGCGAGGAGAACGGGGCTGGGAAGAGCGAGACTTCAGTGAGAAGAACATGGACGTAAAGAGCGAGGCTTCAGCAAGGAGATTGGGACTCTGAAGAGCGAGACTTCAACAAGGAGTAAGTGACTGTGAAGTGCCAGACTTCAACAAGGAGAACGGGGCTGTGAAGAGCGAGACTTCAGCGAGGAGAACGTGATTGTGAAGAGTGAGACTTCAACAAGGAAAACGTGACTGTGAAGTGCGAGACTTCAACAAGGAGAACGTGACTGTGAAGTGCGAGACTTCAGTGAGGAGAACGGGACTCTGAAGTGCGAGTCTTCAGCATGGAGAAAGGGACTCTGAAGAGCCAGACTTTAGCGAGGAGAACAGAGCTGTGAAGAGCGAGACTTCAACAAAGAGAACGTGACTGTGAAGTGCAAGATTTAAACAAGGAGAATGAGGCTGTGAAGAACGCGAGACGAGACTAGGGGAACGGGGCAGTGAAGAGCAGGACTTCAGCAACTAGAATGAGGTTGTGAAGAGGAAAACTTCAGCGAAGGGAATGGGGCTGTGAAGAGTGAAACTTCAGTGAGGAGAACGGGACTGTGAAGAGCGAGACTTCAGCAATTAGAATGGGACTCTGAAGAGCGAGACTTCACTGAAGAGAATGGTGCTGTGAAGAGTGTAACTTCAGTGAGAAGAATGGGGCTGTGAAGAGCGAGACTTCAGCAAGGAGAAGAAGCATGTGAAGATCGAGACTTCAGCGATGAGAACATGACTGTAAAGAGTGAGACCTCAGTGAGGCGAACGGGACTGTGAAGAGCCAGACTTCAGTGAGGAGAACAGGACTGTGAAGAGAGAGTCTTCAACAAGGAGAACGGGGCTGTGAAGAGCGAGAATTCAGTGAGGTGAACGGAGCTATGAAGAGAGAGACTTCAGCATGGGGAACGGGACTGTGAAGAGTGCAACTTCAGTGAGGAGAACAGGACTGTGAAGAGCGAGACTTCAACAAGGAGAACGTGACTGTGAAGTGCGAGACTGAAACAAGGAGAACGAGGCTGTGAAGAAGGCAACTTCAGTGAGGAGAAAGGGACTCTTAAGAGTGAGACTTCAATTAGGAGAATGGTACTGTGAAGTGTGAGACTTCACAAGGAGAACGGAGCCGTGAAGCGAGAGACTTCAGGGAGAACAGGACTGTGAAGGGCGAGAATTCAGCAAGGAGAATGGGACTCTGAAGAGTGAGACTTCACTAGGGGAACGGGGCTGTGAAGAGCAGGACTTCAGCAACTAGAATGGGGTTGTGAAGAGCAAAACTTCAGCGAAGAGAATGGGGCTGTGAAGAGAACAACTTCAGTTCGGAGAACAGGACTGTGAAGAGCGAGACTTCACCGATGAGAATGCAGCTGTGAAGATCGAGAATTCAGTGAGGAGAACAGGGCTGTGAAGCGCGAGACTGCAGCATTGAGAATATGACTGTGACAAGCGAGACTTCAACAAGGAGAATGGGGGTGTGAAGAGCGAGACTTCAGTGAGGAGAACGTGATTGTGAAGAGCGAGACTTCAGCTTGTAGAATGGGACTGTAAAGAGCGAGTCTTCGGCAACGAGCACGGGGCTGGGTAGCTCGAGACTTCAGCAAAGAGAACAGGGCTGTGAGGTGTGAGAATTCAGTGAAGAAAATGGGTCAGTGAAGAGTGAAACTTCAGTGAGTAGAACAGGACTGTGAAGCACGAGACTTCAGCGAGCAGAACGGTACTCTGAAGTGCCAGACTTAAGCGAGCAGAACAGGGCTGTGAAGCGCGAGACTTCAGAGAGGAGAACATGACTGTGAAGAGTGAGACTACAGCGAGAAGAACAGGATTGTAAAGCGAGACTTCAGTGAGGAGATCGTGGCTGTAAAGAGCGAGATGTCAGCCAGGAGAACATGGCTGTGAAGTGCGAGACTTCAACGAGGAGAACGGGACTGCGAAACAGTGTGACATCAGCAAGGAGAACAGGACTGTGAACACCGAGACTTCAGTCAGGAGAACTGGGCCGTGAAGAGCGAGACTTCAGGGAGGAGAACGGGACTGTGCAGAGAGAGAATTCAGTGAGGAGAACGGGGCTGGGAAGAGCGAGACTTCAGTGAGAAGAACATGGACGTAAAAAGCGAGGCTTCAGCAAGGAGAATGGGACTCTGAAGAGCGAGACTTCAACAAGGAGAAAGTGACTGTGAAGTGCCAGACTTCAACAAGGAGAACAGGGCTGTGAAGAGCGAGACTTCAGCGAGGAGAACGTGATTGTGAAGAGTGAGACTTCAACAAGGAGAACGTGACTGTGAAGTGCGAGACTTCAACAAGGAGAACTTGACTGTGATGTGCGAGACTTCAGCGAGGAGAATGGGACTCTGAAGAGCGAGACTTCACTAGGGGAACGGGGCTGTGAAGAGCAGGACCTCAGCAACTGGAAAGGGGTTGTGAAGAGCAAAACTTCAGCGAAGAGAATGGGGCTGTGAAGAGTGAAACTTCAGTGAGGAGAACGGGACTGTGAAGAGCGAGACTTCAGCAATTAGAATGGGACTCTGAAGAGCGAGACTTCAGTTAAGAGAATGGGGTTGTGAAGAGAGAGAATTCAGCGAGGAGAACGGGGCTGGGAAGAGCGAGACTTCAGTGAGAAGAACATGGACGTAAAGAGCGAGGCTTCAGCAAGGAGATTGGGACTCTGAAGAGCGAGACTTCAACAAGGAGTAAGTGACTGTGAAGTGCCAGACTTCAACAAGGAGAACGGGGCTGTGAAGAGCGAGACTTCAGCGAGGAGAACGTGATTGTGAAGAGTGAGACTTCAACAAGGAAAACGTGACTGTGAAGTGCGAGACTTCAACAAGGAGAACGTGACTGTGAAGTGCGAGACTTCAGTGAGGAGAACGGGACTCTGAAGTGCGAGTCTTCAGCAAGGAGAAAGGGACTCTGAAGAGCCAGACTTCAGCGAGGAGAACAGAGCTGTGAAGAGCGAGACTTCAACAAAGAGAACGTGACTGTGAAGTGCAAGATTTAAACAAGGAGAATGAGGCTGTGAAGAACGCGAGACGAGACTAGGGGAACGGGGCAGTGAAGAGCAGGACTTCAGCAACTAGAATGAGGTTGTGAAGAGGAAAACTTCAGCGAAGGGAATGGGGCTGTGAAGAGTGAAACTTCAGTGAGGAGAACGGGACTGTGAAGAGCGAGACTTCAGCAATTAGAATGGGACTCTGAAGAGCGAGACTTCACTGAAGAGAATGGTGCTGTGAAGAGTGTAACTTCAGTGAGAAGAATGGGGCTGTGAAGAGCGAGACTTCAGCAAGGAGAAGAAGCATGTGAAGATCGAGACTTCAGCGATGAGAACATGACTGTAAAGAGTGAGACCTCAGTGAGGCGAACGGGACTGTGAAGAGCCAGACTTCAGTGAGGAGAACAGGACTGTGAAGAGAGAGACTTCAACAAGGAGAACGGGGCTGTGAAGAGCGAGAATTCAGTGAGGTGAACGGAGCTATGAAGAGAGAGACTTCAGCATGGGGAACGGGACTGTGAAGAGTGCAACTTCAGTGAGGAGAACAGGACTGTGAAGAGCGAGACTTCAACAAGGAGAACGTGACTGTGAAGTGCGAGACTGAAACAAGGAGAACGAGGCTGTGAAGAACGCAACTTCAGTGAGGAGAAAGGGACTCTTAAGAGTGAGACTTCAATTAGGAGAATGGTACTGTGAAGTGTGAGACTTCACAAGGAGAACGGAGCCGTGAAGCGAGAGACTTCAGGGAGAACAGGACTGTGAAGAGCGAGAATTCAGCAAGGAGAATGGGACTCTGAAGAGTGAGACTTCACTAGGGGAACGGGGCTGTGAAGAGCAGGACTTCAGCAACTAGAATGGGGTTGTGAAGAGCAAAACTTCAGCGAACAGAATGGGGCTGTGAAGACAACAACTTCAGTTCGGAGAACAGGACTGTGAAGAGCGTGACTTCAACAAGGAGAACGGGGCTGTGACGAGTGAGAATTCAGTGAGGTGAACGGGGCTATGAAGATAGAGACTTCAGCGTGGGGAACGGGACTGTGAAGAGTGCAACTTCAGTGAGGAGAACAGGACTGTGAGGAGCGAGACTTCAACAAGGAGAATGGTACTGTGAAGTGTGAGACTTCAACAAGGAGAATGGAGCCGTGAAGAGAGAGAGTTCAAGGAGAACGGGACTGTGAAGAGCGAGAATTCAGCAAGGAGAATGGGACTCTGAAGAGCGAGACTTCAGCAAATAGAATGGGGCTGTGAAGAGTGAAACTTCAGTGAGGAGAATGGGGCTGTGAAGAGTGCAACTTCAGCAAGGAGAAGAGGGCTGTGAAGACCGAGACTTCAGCAAGGTGAACATTAATGTGAAGAGCGAAACTTCAGCGAGAAGAACATTGCTGTAAAGCGCGAGGCTTCAACTAGGAGAATGGTAATCTGAAGACCAAGACTTCAATCACGAGAATGGGTCTGTGAAGAGCGAGACTTCAGTGAGGAAAACAGGGCTGTGAAGAGCTAGTTTTCAGCAAGGAGAACGGGTCTGCGAAACAGCGTGACATCAGCGAGGAGAACGGGACTGCGAACACCGAGACTTCAGCGAGGAGAACTGGGCCGTGAAGAGGGAGACTTCAGGGAGAACGGTACTGCGAAGAGCGAGAATTCAGGGAGGAGAACGGGGCTGTGAAGAGCGAGACTTTAGCGAGGAGAACGGGACTGTGAAGACCACGACTTCAGCGAGGAGAACATGACTGTGAAGTACGAGACTTCAGTGAGGAGAATGGGAATGTAAAGATCGAAGCTTCTGCAAGGATTATGAAGCTGTAAATAGCAAGGCTTCTGTGAGGAGAACGAGGCTGTAAAGAGGAAGACTTCAGCAAGGAGAATGGGGCTGGGAAGAGCAAGACTTCAGCGAGAAGAACATGGGCGTAAAGAGCGAGGCTTCAGCGAGGAGAATGGGACTTTGAAGAGCGAGACTTCAATGACGAGAATGGGTCTGTGAGGTGCGAGACTTCAACAAGGAGAACGGGGCTGTGAAGAGCGAGACTTCAGCGCGGAGAACGTGATGCTGAAGAGTGAGACTTCAACAAGGAGACCGTGACTGTGAAGTGCGAGACTTCAACAAGGAGAACTTGACTGTGAAGTGCGAGAATTCAGTGAGGAGAACGGGACTCTGAAGTGCGAGACTTCAGTGAGGAGAATGGGACTCTGAAGAGCGAGACTTCACTAGGGGAACGGGGCTGTGAAGAGCAGGACTTCAGCAACTAGAATGGGGTTGTGAAGAGCAGAACTTCAGCGAAGAGAATGGGGCTGTGAAGAGTGAAACTTCAATGAGGAGAAAGGGACTGTGAAGAGCGAGACTTCAGCAATTAGAATGGGACTGTGAAGAGAGAGACTTCAGTGAAGAGAATGGGGCTGTGAAGAGTGAAACTTCAGTGAGGGGAATGGGACAGTGTAGAGCGAAACTTCAGCAAAGAGAAGAGGGCTGTGAAGATCGAGACTTCAGCGATGAGAACATGACTGTAAAGAGTGAGACTTCAGTGAGGTGAACGGGACGGTGAAGAGTACAACTTCAGTGAGGAGAAGGGGGCGGTGAAGAGCGAGACTTTAACAAAGAGAACGGGGCTGTAAAGAGCGGGAATTCATTGAGGTGAATGGGGCTATGAACAGAGAGACTTCAACGAGGGGAACGGGACTGTGAAGAGTGCATCTTCAGTGAGTAGAACAGGAAATTGAAGAGCGAGAATTCAACAACGAGAAGGTGACTGTGAAGTGCGAGACTTAAACAAGGAGAACGAGGCTGTGAAGAACGCGACTTCAGTGAGGAGAACAGGACGCTTAAGAGTGAGACTTCAACAAGGAGAATGGTACTGTGAAGTGTGAGACTTCAACAAGGAGAACGGAGCCGTGAAGAGGGAGACTTCAAGGAGAACGGGACTGTGAAGAGCGAGAATTCAGCAAGGAGAATGGGACTCTGAAGAGCGAGTCTTCAGTGAAGAGAATAGGGCTGTGACGAGTGAAACTTAAGTGAGGAGAATGGGGCTGTGAAGAGCGAGACTTCAGCAAGGAGAAGAGGGCTGTGAAGACCGAGACTTCAGCGAGGAGAACACTAATGTGAAGAGCGAAACTTCAACGAGAAGAACATTGCTGTAAAGCGCGAGGCTTCAACTAGGAGAATGGTATTTTGAAGAGCAAGACTTCAATCACGAGAATGGGGCTGTGAAGAGCGAGACTTCAGTGAGGAGAATAGGGCTGTGAAGCGCGAGACTTCAGCATTGAGAATATGACTGTGACAAGCGAGACTTCAACAAGGAGAATGGGGGTGTGAAGAGCTAAACTTCAGCTTGTAGAATGGGATTGTAAAGAGCGAGTCTTCAGCAACGAGCACGGGGCTGTGTAGCGCGAGACTTCAGCAACGAGAACAGGCCTGTGAGGTGTGAGAATTCAGTGAAGAAAATGGGTCAGTGAAGAGTGAAACTTCAGTGATTAGAACAGGGCTGTGAAGCGCGAGACTTCAGCGAGCAGAACGGTACTCTGAAGAGCCAGACTTAAGCGAGGAGAACAGGGCTGTGAAGCGCGAGACTTCAGAGAGGAGAACATGACTGTGAAGAGTGAGACTACAGCGAGAAGAACAGGATTGTAAAGCGAGACTTCAGTGAGGAGATAGTGGCTGTAAAGAGCGAGATGTCAGCCAGGAGAACATGGCTGTGAAGTGCGAGACTTCAGCAAGGAGAACGGGACTGCGAAACAGTGTGACATCAGCGAGGAGAACAGGACTGTGAACACCGAGACTTTAGTCAGGAGAACTGGGCCGTGAAGAGCGAGACTTCAGGGAGGAGAACGGGACTGTGCAGAGAGAGAATTCAGCGAGGAGATCGGGGCTGGGAAGAGCGAGACTTCAGCGAAAAGAACATGGACGTAAAGAGCAAGGCTTCAGCAAGGAGAATGGGACTCTGAAGAGCGAGATTATAACAAGGAGAAAGTGACTGTGAAGTGCCAGACTTCAACAACGAGAACAGGGCTGTGAAGAGTGAGACTTCAGCAAGGAGAATGTGATTGTGAAGAGTGAGACTTCAACAAGGAGAACGTGACTGTGAAGTGCGAGACTTCAACAAGGAGAAATTGACTGTGAAGTGCGAGACTTCAGTGAGGAGAATGGGACTCTGAAGAGCGAGACTTCAACAAGGAGAAAGTGACTGTGAAGAGCAGGACTTCAGCAACTAGAATGGGGTTGTGAAGAGCAAAACTTCAGCGAAGAGAATGGGGCTTTGAAGAGTGAAACTTCAATGAGGAGAAAGGGACTGTGAAGAGCGAGACTTCAGCAATTAGAATGGGACTCTGAAGAGCGAGACTTCAGCGAAGAGAATGGGGCTGTGAAGAGTGAAACTTCAGTGAGGGGAATGGGGCAATGAAGAGCGAAACTTCAGCAAGGAGAAGGGGGCTGTGAAGATCGAGACTTCAGCGATGAGAACATGACTGTAAAGAGTGAGACTTCAGTGCGGTGAACGGGACTGTGAAGAGTACAACTTCAGTGAGGAGAAGGGGGCGGTGAAGAGCGAGACTTCAACAAGGAGAACGGGGCTGTGAAGAGCGAGAATTCATTGAGGTGAACGGGGCTATGAACAGAGACACTTCAATGAGGGGAACGGGACTGTGAAGAGTGCATCTTCAGTGAGGAGAACAGGACTGTGAAGAGCGAGACTTCAACAAGGAGAACGTGACTGTGAAGTGCGACACTTCAGTGAGGAGAACGAGACTCTTAAGAGTGAGACTTCAACAAGGAGAATGGTACTGTGAAGTGTGAGACTTCAACAAGGAGAACGGAGCTGTGAAGAGAGAGACTTCAAGGAGAACGGGACTGTGAAGAGCGAGAATTCAGCAAGGAGAATGGGACTCTGAAGAGCGAGACTTCAGCGAAGAGAATGGGGCTGTGAAGAGTGAAACTTAGGTGAGGAGAATGGGGCTGTGAAGAGCGAGACTTCAGCAAGGAGAAGAGGGCTGTGAAGACCGAGACTTCAGCGAGGAGAACACTAATGTGAAGAGCGAAACTTCAGCGAGAAGAACATTGCTGTAAAGCGCGAGGCTTCAACTAGGAGAATGGTACTCTGAAGAGCAAGACTTCAATCACGAGAATGGGTCTGTGAAGAGCGAGACGTCAGTGAGGAGAACAGGGCTGTGAAGAGCTAGTGTTCAGCAAGGAGAACGGGTCTGCGAAACAGCGTGACATCAGCGAGCAGAACGAGACTGTGAAGAGCGAGACTTCACCGATGAGAATGCAGCTGTGAAGATCGAGAATTCAGTGAGGAGAACAGGGCTGTGAAGCGCGAGCCTTCAGCAAGGAGAACAGGGCTGTGAGGTGTGAGAATTCAGTGAAGAAAATGGGTCAGTGAAGAGTGAAACTTCAGTGAGTAGAACAGGACTGTGAAGCGCGAGACTTCAGCGAGCAGAACGGTACTCTGAAGAGCCAGACTTAAGCGAGGAGAACAGGGCTGTGAAGCGCGAGACTTCAGAGAGGAGAACATGACTGTGAAGAGTGAGACTACAGCGAGAAGAACAGGATTGTAAAGCGAGACAGCAGTGAGGAGATCGTGGCTGTAAAGAGCGAGATGTCAGCCAGGAGAACATGGCTGTGAAGTGCGAGACTTCAGCGAGGAGAACGGGACTGCGAAACAGTGTGACATCAGCGAGGAGAACAGGACAGTGAACACCGAGACTTCAGTCAGGAGAACTGGGCCGTGAAGAGCGAGACTTCAGGAAGGAGAACGGGACTGTGCAGAGAGAGAATTCAGCGAGGAGAATGGGGCTGGGAAGAGCGAGACTTCAGTGAGAAGGACATGGACGTAAAAAGCGAGGCTTCAGCAAGGAGAATGGGACTCTGAAGAGCGAGACTTCAACAAGGAGAAAGTGACTGTGAAGTGCCAGACTTCAACAAGGAGAACAGGGCTGTGAAGAGCGAGACTTCAGCGAGGAGAACGTGATTGTGAAGAGTGTGACTTCAACAAGGAGAACGTGACTGTGAAGTGCGAGACTTCAACAAGGAGAACTTGACTGTGAAGTGCGAGACTTCAGTGAGGAGAATGGGACTCTGAAGAGCGAGTCTTCAGTGAGGAGAATGGGACTCTGAAGAGCGAGTCTTCAGTAGGGGAACGGAGCTGTGAAGAGCAGGACTTCAGCAACGAGAAAGGGGTTGTGAAGAGCAAAACTTCAGCGAAGAGAATGGGGCTGTGAAGAGTGAAACTTCAGTGAGAAGAACGGGACTGTGAAGAGCGAGACTTCAGCAATTAGAATGGGACTCTGAAGAGCGAGACTTCAGTTAAGAGAATGGGGTTGTGAAGAGAGAGAATTCAGCGAGGAGAACGGGGCTGGGAAGAGCGAGACTTCAGTGAGAAGAACATGGACGTAAAGAGCGAGGCTTCAGCAAGGAGATTGGGACTCTGAAGAGCGAGACTTCAACAAGGAATAAGTGACTGTGAAGTGCCAGACTTCAACAAGGAGAACGGGGCTGTGAAGAGCGAGACTTCAGCGAGGAGAACGTGATTGTGAAGAGTGAGACTTCAACAAGAAAAACGTGACTGTGAAGTGCGAGACTTCAACAAGGAGAACATGACTGTGAAGTGCGAGACTTCAGTGAGGAGAATGGGACTCTGAAGTGCGAGTCTTCAGCAAGGAGAAAGGGACTCTGAAGAGCCAGACTTCAGCGCGGAGAACAGAGCTGTGAAGAGCGAGACTTCAACAAAGAGAACGTGACTGTGAAGTGCAAGATTTAAACAAGGAGAATGAGGCTGTGAAGAACGCGAGACGAGACTAGGGGAATGGGGCAGTGAAGAGCAGGACTTCAGCAACTAGAATGAGGTTGTGAAGAGGAAAACTTCAGCGAAGGGAATGGGGCTGTGAAGAGTGAAATTTCAGTGAGGAGAACGGGACTGTGAAGAGCGAGACTTCAGCAATTAGAATGGGACTCTGAAGAGCGAGACTTCACTGAAGAGAATGGTGCTGTGAAGAGTGTAACTTCAGTGAGAAGAATGGGGCTGTGAAGAGCGAGACTTCAGCAAGGAGAAGAAGCATGTGAAGATCGAGACTTCAGCGATGAGAACATGACTGTAAAGAGTGAGACCTCAGTGAGGCGAACGGGACTGTGAAGAGCCAGACTTCAGTGAGGAGAACAGGACTGTGAAGAGAGAGACTTCAGCAAGGAGAACGGGGCTGTGAAGAGCGAGAATTCAGTGAGGTGAACGGAGCTATGAAGAGAGAGACTTCAGCATGGGGAACGGGACTGTGAAGAGTGCAACTTCAGTGAGGAGAACAGGACTGTGAAGAGCGAGACTTCAACAAGGAGAACGTGACTGTGAAGTGCGAGACTGAAACAAGGAGAACGAGGCTGTGAAGAACGCAACTTCAGTGAGGAGAAAGGGACTCTTAAGAGTGAGACTTCAATTAGGAGAATGGTACTGTGAAGTGTGAGACTTCACAAGGAGAACGGAGCCGTGAAGCGAGAGACTTCAGGGAGAACAGGACTGTGAAGAGCGAGAATTCAGCAAGGAGAATGGGACTCTGAAGAGTGAGACTTCACTAGGGGAACGGGGCTGTGAAGAGCAGGACTTCAGCAACTAGAATGGGGTTGTGAAGAGCAAAACTTCAGCGAAGAGAATGGGGCTGTGAAGAGAACAACTTCAGTTCGGAGAACAGGACTGTGAAGAGCGTGACTTCAACAAGGAGAACGGGGCTGTGACGAGTGAGAATTCAGTGAGGTGAACGGGGCTATGAAGATAGAGACTTCAGCGTGGGGAACGGGACTGTGAAGAGTGCAACTTCAGTGAGGAGAACAGGACTGTGAGGAGCGAGACTTCAACAAGGAGAATGGTACTGTGAAGTGTGAGACTTCAACAAGGAGAACGGAGCCGTGAAGAGAGAGAGTTCAAGGAGAACGGGACTGTGAAGAGCGAGAATTCAGCAAGGAGAATGGGACTCTGAACAGCGAGACTTCTGCAAATAGAATGGGGCTGTGAAGAGTGAAAGTTCAGTGAGGAGAATGGGGCTATGAAGAGTGCAACTTCAGCAAGGAGAAGAGGGCTGTGAAGACCGAGACTTCAGCAAGGTGAACATTAATGTGAAGAGCGAAACTTCAGCGAGAAGAACATTGCTGTAAAGCGCGAGGCTTCAACTAGGAGAATGGTAATCTGAAGACCAAGACTTCAATCACGAGAATGGGTCTGTGAAGAGCGAGACTTCAGTGAGGAAAACAGGGCTGTGAAGAGCTAGTTTTCAGCAAGGAGAACGGGTCTGCGAAACAGCGTGACATCAGCGAGGAGAACGGGACTGCGAACACCGAGACTTCAGCGAGGAGAACTGGGCCGTGAAGAGGGAGACTTCAGGGAGAACGGTACTGCGAAGAGCGAGAATTCAGGGAGGAGAACGGGGCTGTGAAGAGCGAGACTTTAGCGAGGAGAACGGGACTGTGAAGACCACGACTTCAGCGAGGAGAACAGAACTGTAAAGAGCGAGACTTCAGCGAGGAGAACAGGACTGTAAAGAGCGAGACTTCAGCGAGCAGAACGGGGCTGTGAAGACCAAGACTTCAGCGAGGAGAACATGACTGTGAAGTACGAGACTTCAGTGAGGAGAATGGGAATGTAAAGATCGAAGCTTCTGCAAGGATTATGAAGCTGTAATTAGCAAGGCTTCTGTGAGGAGAACGAGGCTGTAAAGAGGAAGACTTCAGCAAGGAGAATGGGGCTGGGAAGAGCAAGACTTCAGCGAGAAGAACATGGGCGTAAAGAGCGAGGCTTCAGCGAGGAGAATGGGACTCTGAAGAGCGAGACTTCAATGACGAGAATGGGTCTGTGAAGTGCGAGACTTCAACAAGGAGAACGGGGCTGTGAAGAGCGAGACTTCAGCGAGGAGAACGTGATGCTGAAGAGTGAGACTTCAACAAGGAGACCGTGACTGTGAAGTGCGAGACTTCAACAAGGACAACTTGACTGTGAAGTGCGAGACTTCAGTGAGGAGAACGGGACTCTGAAGGGCGAGACTTCAGTGAGGAGAATGGGACTCTGAAGAGCGAGACTTCACTAGGGGAACGGGGCTGTGAAGAGCAGGACTTCAGCAACTAGAATGGGGTTGTGAAGAGCAGAACTTCAGCGAAGAGAATGGGGCTGTGAAGAGTGAAACTTCAATGAGGAGAAAGGGACTGTGAAGAGCGAGACTTCAGCAATTAGAATGGGACTGTGAAGAGAGAGACTTCAGTGAAGAGAATGGGGCTGTGAAGAGTGAAACTTCAGTGAGGGGAATGGGACAGTGTAGAGCGAAACTTCAGCAAGGAGAAGAGGGCTGTGAAGATCGAGACTTCAGCGATGAGAACATGACTGTAAAGAGTGAGACTTCAGTGAGGTGAACGGGACGGTGAAGAGTACAACTTCAGTGAGGAGAAGGGGGCGGTGAAGAGCGAGACTTTAACAAGGAGAACGGGGCTGTAAAGAGCGGGAATTCATTGAAGTGAATGGGGCTATGAACAGAGAGACTTCAACGAGGGGAACGGGACTGTGAAGAGTGCATCTTCAGTGAGTAGAACAGGACTTTGAAGAGCGAGACTTCAACAAGGAGAAGGTGACTGTGAAGTGCGAGACTTAAACAAGGAGAACGAGGCTGTGAAGAACGCGACTTCAGTGAGGAGAACAGGACTCTTAAGAGTGAGACTTCAACAAGGAGAATGGTACTGTGAAGTGTGAGACTTCAACAAGGAGAACGGAGCCGTGAAGAGGGAGACTTCAAGGAGAACGGGACTGTGAAGAGCGAGAATTCAGCAAGGAGAATGGGACTCTGAAGAGTGAGTCTTCAGTGAAGAGAATGGGGCTGTGACGAGTGAAACTTAAGTGAGGAGAATGGGGCTGTGAAGAGCGAGACTTCAGCAAGGAGAAGAGGGCTGTGAAGACCGAGACTTCAGCGAGGAGAACACTAATGTGAAGAGCGAAACTTCAACGAGAAGAATATTGCTGTAAAGCGCGAGGCTTCAACTAGGAGAATGGTATTTTGAAGAGCAAGACTTCAATCACGAGAATGGGGCTGTGAAGAGCGAGACTTCAGTGAGGAGAATAGGGCTGTGAAGCGCGAGACTTCAGCATTGAGAATATGACTGTGACAAGCGAGACTTCAACAAGGAGAATGGGGGTGTGAAGAGCTAAACTTCAGCTTGTAGAATGGGACTGTAAAGAGCGAGTCTTCAGCAACGAGCACGGGGCTGTGTAGCGCGAGACTTCAGCAAGGAGAACAGGCCTGTGAGGTGTGAGAATTCAGTGAAGAAAATGGGTCAGTGAAGAGTGAAACTTCAGTGAGTAGAACAGGGCTGTGAAGCGCGAGACTTCAGCGAGCAGAACGGTACTCTGAAGAGCCAGACTTAAGCGAGGAGAACAGGGCTGTGAAGCGCGAGACTTCAGAGAGGAGAACATGACTGTGAAGAGTGAGACTACAGCGAGAAGAACAGGATTGTAAAGCGAGACTTCAGTGAGGAGAACGTGGCTGTAAAGTGCGAGACTTCAGCCAAGAGAACAAGGCTGTGAAGTGTGAGTCTTCAGCGAGGAGAATGGGACTGCGAAACAGTGTGACATCAGCGAGGAGAACAGGACTGTGAACACCGAGACTTTAGTCAGGAGAACTGGGCCGTGAAGAGCGAGACTTCAGGGAGGAGAACGGGACTGTGCAGAGAGAGAATTCAGCGAGGAGATCGGGGCTGGGAAGAGCGAGACTTCAGCGAAAAGAACATGGACGTAAAGAGCAAGGCTTCAGCAAGGAGAATGGGACTCTGAAGAGCGAGATTATAACAAGGAGAAAGTGACTGTGAAGTGCCAGACTTCAACAACGAGAACAGGGCTGTGAAGAGTGAGACTTCAGCAAGGAGAATGTGATTGTGAAGAGTGAGACTTCAACAAGGAGAACGTGACTGTGAAGTGCGAGACTTCAACAAGGAGAAATTGACTGTGAAGTGCGAGACTTCAGTGAGGAGAATGGGACTCTGAAGAGCGAGACTTCACTAGGGGAACGGGGCTGTGAAGAGCAGGACTTCAGCAACTAGAATGGGGTTGTGAAGAGCAAAACCTCAGCGAAGAGAATGGGGCTTTGAAGAGTGAAACTTCAATGAGGAGAAAGGGACTGTGAAGAGCGAGACTTCAGCAATTAGAATGGGACTCTGAAGAGAGAGACTTCAGCGAAGAGAATGGGGCTGTGAAGAGTGAAACTTCAGTGAGGGGAATGGGGCAATGAAGAGCGAAACTTCAGCAAGGAGAAGGGGGCTGTGAAGATCGAGACTTCAGCGATGAGAACATGACTGTAAAGAGTGAGACTTCAGAGCGGTGAACGGGACTGTGAAGAGTACAACTTCAGTGAGGAGAAGGGGGCGGTGAAGAGCGAGACTTCAACAAGGAGAACGGGGCTGTGAAGAGCGAGAATTCATTGAGGTGAACGGGGCTATGAACAGAGAGACTTCAACGAGGGGAACGGGACTGTGAAGAGTGCATCTTCAGTGAGTAGCACAGGACTTTGAAGAGCGAGACTTCAACAAGGAGAAGGTGACTGTAAAGTGCGAGACTTAAACAAGGAGAACGAGGCTGTGAAGAACGCGACTTCAGTGAGGAGAACAGGACTCTTAAGAGTGAGACTTCAACAAGGAGAATGGTACTGTGAAGTGTGAGACTTCAACAAGGAGAACGGAGCCGTGAAGAGGGAGACTTCAAGGAGAACGGGACTGTGAAGAGCGAGAATTCAGCAAGGAGAATGGGACTCTGAAGAGTGAGTCTTCAGTGAAGAGAATGGGGCTGTGACGAGTGAAACTTAAGTGAGGAGAATGGGGCTGTGAAGAGCGAGACTTCAGCAAGGAGAAGAGGGCTGTGAAGACCGAGACTTCAGCGAGGAGAACACTAATGTGAAGAGCGAAACTTCAACGAGAAGAACATTGCTGTAAAGCGCGAGGCTTCAACTAGGAGAATGGTATTTTGAAGAGCAAGACTTCAATCACGAGAATGGGGCTGTGAAGAGCGAGACTTCAGTGAGGAGAATAGGGCTGTGAAGCGCGAGACTTCAGCATTGAGAATATGACTGTGACAAGCGAGACTTCAACAAGGAGAATGGGGGTGTGAAGAGCGAAACTTCAGCTTGTAGAATGGGACTGTAAAGAGCGAGTCTTCAGCAACGAGCACGGGGCTGTGTAGCGCGAGACTTCAGCTAGGAGAACAGGCCTGTGAGGTGTGAGAATTCAGTGAAGAAAATGGGTCAGTGAAGAGTGAAACTTCAGTGAGTAGAACAGGGCTGTGAAGCGCGAGACTTCAGCGAGCAGAACGGTACTCTGAAGAGCCAGACTTAAGCGAGGAGAACAGGGCTGTGAAGCGCGAGACTTCAGAGAGGAGAACATGACTGTGAAGAGTGAGACTACAGCGAGAAGAACAGGATTGTAAAGCGAGACTTCAGTGAGGAGATAGTGGCTGTAAAGAGCGAGATGTCAGCCAGGAGAACATGGCTGTGAAGTGCGAGACTTCAGCAAGGAGAACGGGACTGCGAAACAGTGTGACATCAGCGAGGAGAACAGGACTGTGAACACCGAGACTTTAGTCAGGAGAACTGGGCCGTGAAGAGCGAGACTTCAGGGAGGAGAACGGGACTGTGCAGAGAGAGAATTCAGCGAGGAGATCGGGGCTGGGAAGAGCGAGACTTCAGCGAAAAGAACATGGACGTAAAGAGCAAGGCTTCAGCAAGGAGAATGGGACTCTGAAGAGCGAGATTATAACAAGGAGAAAGTGACTGTGAAGTGCCAGACTTCAACAACGAGAACAGGGCTGTGAAGAGTGAGACTTCAGCAAGGAGAATGTGATTGTGAAGAGTGAGACTTCAACAAGGAGAACGTGACTGTGAAGTGCGAGACTTCAACAAGGAGAAATTGACTGTGAAGTGCGAGACTTCACTGAGGAGAATGGGACTCTGAAGAGCGAGACTTCACTAGGGGAACGGGGCTGTGAAGAGCAGGACTTCAGCAACTAGAATGGGGTTGTGAAGAGCAAAACCTCAGCGAAGAGAATGGGGCTTTGAAGAGTGAAACTTCAATGAGGAGAAAGGGACTGTGAAGAGCGAGACTTCAGCAATTAGAATGGGACTCTGAAGAGAGAGACTTCAGCGAAGAGAATGGGGCTGTGAAGAGTGAAACTTCAGTGAGGGGAATGGGGCAATGAAGAGCAAAACTTCAGCAAGGAGAAGGGGGCTGTGAAGATCGAGACTTCAGCGATGAGAACATGACTGTAAAGAGTGAGACTTCAGTGCGGTGAACGGGACTGTGAAGAGTACAACTTCAGTGAGGAGAAGGGGGCGGTGAAGAGCGAGACTTCAACAAGGAGAACGGGGCTGTGAAGAGCGAGAATTCATTGAGGTGAACGGGGCTATGAACAGAGAGACTTCAACGAGGGGAACGGGACTGTGAAGAGTGCATCTTCAGTGAGTAGCACAGGACTTTGAAGAGCGAGACTTCAACAAGGAGAAGGTGACTGTAAAGTGCGAGACTTAAACAAGGAGAACGAGGCTGTGAAGAACGCGACTTCAGTGAGGAGAACAGGACTCTTAAGAGTGAGACTTCAACAAGGAGAATGGTACTGTGAAGTGTGAGACTTCAACAAGGAGAACGGAGCCGTGAAGAGGGAGACTTCAAGGAGAACGGGACTGTGAAGAGCGAGAATTCAGCAAGGAGAATGGGACTCTGAAGAGTGAGTCTTCAGTGAAGAGAATGGGGCTGTGACGAGTGAAACTTAAGTGAGGAGAATGGGGCTGTGAAGAGCGAGACTTCAGCAAGGAGAAGAGGGCTGTGAAGACCGAGACTTCAGCGAGGAGAACACTAATGTGAAGAGCGAAACTTCAACGAGAAGAACATTGCTGTAAAGCGCGAGGCTTCAACTAGGAGAATGGTATTTTGAAGAGCAAGACTTCAATCACGAGAATGGGGCTGTGAAGAGCGAGACTTCAGTGAGGAGAATAGGGCTGTGAAGCGCGAGACTTCAGCATTGAGAATATGACTGTGACAAGCGAGACTTCAACAAGGAGAATGGGGGTGTGAAGAGCGAAACTTCAGCTTGTAGAATGGGACTGTAAAGAGCGAGTCTTCAGCAACGAGCACGGGGCTGTGTAGCGCGAGACTTCAGCAAGGAGAACAGGCCTGTGAGGTGTGAGAATTCAGTGAAGAAAATGGGTCAGTGAAGAGTGAAACTTCAGTGAGTAGAACAGGGCTGTGAAGCGCGAGACTTCAGCGAGCAGAACGGTACTCTGAAGAGCCAGACTTAAGCGAGGAGAACAGGGCTGTGAAGCGCGAGACTTCAGAGAGGAGAACATGACTGTGAAGAGTGAGACTACAGCGAGAAGAACAGGATTGTAAAGCGAGACTTCAGTGAGGAGATAGTGGCTGTAAAGAGCGAGATGTCAGCCAGGAGAACATGGCTGTGAAGTGCGAGACTTCAGCAAGGAGAACGGGACTGCGAAACAGTGTGACATCAGCGAGGAGAACAGGACTGTGAACACCGAGACTTTAGTCAGGAGAACTGGGCCGTGAAGAGCGAGACTTCAGGGAGGAGAACGGGACTGTGCAGAGAGAGAATTCAGCGAGGAGATCGGGGCTGGGAAGAGCGAGACTTCAGCGAAAAGAACATGGACGTAAAGAGCAAGGCTTCAGCAAGGAGAATGGGACTCTGAAGAGCGAGATTATAACAAGGAGAAAGTGACTGTGAAGTGCCAGACTTCAACAACGAGAACAGGGCTGTGAAGAGTGAGACTTCAGCAAGGAGAATGTGATTGTGAAGAGTGAGACTTCAACAAGGAGAACGTGACTGTGAAGTGCGAGACTTCAACAAGGAGAAATTGACTGTGAAGTGCGAGACTTCAGTGAGGAGAACGAGACTCTTAAGAGTGAGACTTCAACAAGGAGAATGGTACTGTGAAGTGCCAGACTTCAACAACGAGAACAGGGCTGTGAAGAGTGAGACTTCAGCAAGGAGAATGTGATTGTGAAGAGTGAGACTTCAACAAGGAGAACGTGACTGTGAAGTGCGAGACTTCAACAAGGAGAAATTGACTGTGAAGTGCGAGACTTCACTGAGGAGAATGGGACTCTGAAGAGCGAGACTTCACTAGGGGAACGGGGCTGTGAAGAGCAGGACTTCAGCAACTAGAATGGGTTGTGAAGAGCAAAACTTCAGCGAAGAGAATGGGGCTTTGAAGAGTGAAACTTCAATGAGGAGAAAGGGACTGTGAAGAGCGAGACTTCAGCAATTAGAATGGGACTCTGAAGAGAGAGACTTCAGCGAAGAGAATGGGGCTGTGAAGAGTGAAACTTCAGTGAGGGGAATGGGGCAATGAAGAACGAAACTTCAGCAAGGAGAAGGGGGCTGTGAAGATCGAGACTTCAGCGATGAGAACATGACTGTAAAGAGTGAGACTTCAGTGCGGTGAACGGGACTGTGAAGAGTACAACTTCAGTGAGGAGAAGGGGGCGGTGAAGAGCGAGACTTCAACAAGGAGAACGGGGCTGTGAAGAGCGAGAATTCATTGAGGTGAACGGGGCTATGAACAGAGAGACTTCAATGAGGGGAACGGGACTGTGAAGAGTGCATCTTCAGTGAGGAGAACAGGACTGTGAAGAGCGAGACTTCAACAAGGAGAACGTGACTGTGAAGTGCGAGACTTCAGTGAGGAGAACGAGACTCTTAAGAGTGAGACTTCAACAAGGAGAATGGTACTGTGAAGTGTGAGACTTCAACAAGGAGAACGGAGCTGTGAAGAGAGAGACTTCAAGGAGAACGGGACTGTGAAGAGCGAGAATTCAGCAAGGAGAATGGGACTCTGAAGAGCGAGACTTCAGCGAAGAGAATGGGGCTGTGAAGAGTGAAACTTAAGTGAGGAGAATGGGGCTGTGAAGAGCGAGACTTCAGCAAGGAGAAGAGGGCTGTGAAGACCGAGACTTCAGCGAGGAGAACACTAATGTGAAGAGCGAAACTTCAGCGAGAAGAACATTGCTGTAAAGCGCGAGGCTTCAACTAGGAGAATGGTACTCTGAAGAGCAAGACTTCAATCACGAGAATGGGTCTGTGAAGAGCGAGACGTCAGTGAGGAGAACAGGGCTGTGAAGAGCTAGTGTTCAGCAAGGAGAACGGGTCTGCGAAACAGCGTGACATCAGCGAGCAGAACGAGACTGTGAAGAGCGAGACTTCACCGATGAGAATGCAGCTGTGAAGATCGAAAATTCAGTGAGGAGAACAGGGCTGTGAAGCGCGAGCCTTCAGCAAGGAGAACAGGGCTGTGAGGTGTGAGAATTCAGTGAAGAAAATGGGTCAGTGAAGAGTGAAACTTCAGTGAGTAGAACAGGACTGTGAAGCGCGAGACTTCAGCGAGCAGAACGGTACTCTGAAGAGCCAGACTTAAGCGAGGAGAACAGGGCTGTGAAGCGCGAGACTTCAGAGAGGAGAACATGACTGTGAAGAGTGAGACTACAGCGAGAAGAACAGGATTGTAAAGCGAGACTGCAGTGAGGAGATCGTGGCTGTACAGAGCGAGATGTCAGCCAGGAGAACATGGCTGTGAAGAGCGAGACTTCAGGGAGGAGAACGGGACTGTGCAGAGAGAGAATTCAGCGAGGAGATCGGGGCTGGGAAGAGCGAGACTTCAGCGAAAAGAACATGGACGTAAAGAGCAAGGCTTCAGCAAGGAGAATGGGACTCTGAAGAGCGAGATTATAACAAGGAGAAAGTGACTGTGAAGTGCCAGACTTCAACAACGAGAACAGGGCTGTGAAGAGTGAGACTTCAGCAAGGAGAATGTGATTGTGAAGAGTGAGACTTCAACAAGGAGAACGTGACTGTGAAGTGCGAGACTTCAACAAGGAGAAATTGACTGTGAAGTGCGAGACTTCACTGAGGAGAATGGGACTCTGAAGAGCGAGACTTCACTAGGGGAACGGGGCTGTGAAGAGCAGGACTTCAGCAACTAGAATGGGTTGTGAAGAGCAAAACTTCAGCGAAGAGAATGGGGCTTTGAAGAGTGAAACTTCAATGAGGAGAAAGGGACTGTGAAGAGCGAGACTTCAGCAATTAGAATGGGACTCTGAAGAGAGAGACTTCAGCGAAGAGAATGGGGCTGTGAAGAGTGAAACTTCAGTGAGGGGAATGGGGCAATGAAGAGCGAAACTTCAGCAAGGAGAAGGGGGCTGTGAAGATCGAGACTTCAGCGATGAGAACATGACTGTAAAGAGTGAGACTTCAGTGCGGTGAACGGGACTGTGAAGAGTACAACTTCAGTGAGGAGAAGGGGGCGGTGAAGAGCGAGACTTCAACAAGGAGAACGGGGCTGTGAAGAGCGAGAATTCATTGAGGTGAACGGGGCTATGAACAGAGAGACTTCAATGAGGGGAACGGGACTGTGAAGAGTGCATCTTCAGTGAGGAGAACAGGACTGTGAAGAGCGAGACTTCAACAAGGAGAACGTGACTGTGAAGTGCGAGACTTCAGTGAGGAGAACGAGACTCTTAAGAGTGAGACTTCAACAAGGAGAATGGTACTGTGAAGTGTGAGACTTCAACAAGGAGAACGGAGCTGTGAAGAGAGAGACTTCAAGGAGAACGGGACTGTGAAGAGCGAGAATTCAGCAAGGAGAATGGGACTCTGAAGAGCGAGACTTCAGCGAAGAGAATGGGGCTGTGAAGAGTGAAACTTAAGTGAGGAGAATGGGGCTGTGAAGAGCGAGACTTCAGCAAGGAGAAGAGGGCTGTGATGACCGAGACTTCAGCGAGGAGAACACTAATGTGAAGAGCGAAACTTCAGCGAGAAGAACATTGCTGTAAAGCGCGAGGCTTCAACTAGGAGAATGGTACTCTGAAGAGCAAGACTTCAATCACGAGAATGGGTCTGTGAAGAGCGAGACGTCAGTGAGGAGAACAGGGCTGTGAAGAGCTAGTGTTCAGCAAGGAGAACGGGTCTGCGAAACAGCGTGACATCAGCGAGCAGAACGAGACTGTGAAGAGCGAGACTTCACCGATGAGAATGCAGCTGTGAAGATCGAGAATTCAGTGAGGAGAACAGGGCTGTGAAGCGCGAGCCTTCAGCAAGGAGAACAGGGCTGTGAGGTGTGAGAATTCAGTGAAGAAAATGGGTCAGTGAAGAGTGAAACTTCAGTGAGTAGAACAGGACTGTGAAGCGCGAGACTTCAGCGAGCAGAACGGTACTCTGAAGAGCCAGACTTAAGCGAGGAGAACAGGGCTGTGAAGCGCGAGACTTCAGAGAGGAGAACATGACTGTGAAGAGTGAGACTACAGCGAGAAGAACAGGATTGTAAAGCGAGACTGCAGTGAGGAGATCGTGGCTGTAAAGAGCGAGATGTCAGCCAGGAGAACATGGCTGTGAAGTGCGAGACTTCAGCGAGGAGAACGGGACTGCGAAACAGTGTGACATCAGCGAGGAGAACAGGACGGTGAACACCGAGACTTCAGTCAGGAGAACTGGGCCGTGAAGAGCGAGACTTCAGGAAGGAGAACGGGACTGTGCAGAGAGAGAATTCAGCGAGGAGAATGGGGCTGGGAAGAGCGAGACTTCAGTGAGAAGAACATGGACGTAAAAAGCGAGGCTTCACCAAGGAGAATGGGACTCTGAAGAGCGAGACTTCAACAAGGAGAAAGTGACTGTGAAGTGCCAGACTTCAACAAGGAGAACAGGGCTGTGAAGAGCGAGACTTCAGCGAGGAGAACGTGATTGTGAAGAGTGAGACTTCAACAAGGAGAACGTGACTGTGAAGTGCGAGACTTCAACAAGGAGAACTTGACTGTGAAGTGCGAGACTTCAGTGAGGAGAATGGGACTCTGAAGAGCGAGTCTTCAGTGAGGAGAATGGGACTCTGAAGAGCAAGACTTCAGTAGGAGAACGGAGCTGTGAAGAGCAGGACTTCAGCAACGAGAAAGGGGTTGTGAAGAGCAAAACTTCAGCGAAGAGAATGGGGCTGTGAAGAGTGAAACTTCAGTGAGAAGAACGGGACTGTGAAGAGCGAGACTTCAGCAATTAGAATGGGACTCTGAAGAGCGAGACTTCAGTTAAGAGAATGGGGTTGTGAAGAGAGAGAATTCAGCGAGGAGAACGGGGCTGGGAAGAGCGAGACTTCAGTGAGAAGAACATGGACGTAAAGAGCGAGGCTTCAGCAAGGAGATTGGGACTCTGAAGAGCGAGACTTCAACAAGGAGTAAGTGACTGTGAAGTGCCAGACTTCAACAAGGAGAACGGGGCTGTGAAGAGCGAGACTTCAGCGAGGAGAACGTGATTGTGAAGAGTGAGACTTCAACAAGGAAAACGTGACTGTGAAGTGCGAGACTTCAACAAGGAGAACTTGACTGTGAAGTGCGAGACTTCAGTGAGGAGAATGGGACTCTGAAGACCGAGTCTTCAGTGAGGAGAATGGGACTCTGAAGAGCAAGACTTCAGTAGGAGAACGGAGCTGTGAAGAGCAGGACTTCAGCAACGAGAAAGGGGTTGTGAAGAGCAAAACTTCAGCGAAGAGAATGGGGCTGTGAAGAGTGAAACTTCAGTGAGAAGAACGGGACTGTGAAGAGCGAGACTTCAGCAATTAGAATGGGACTCTGAAGAGCGAGACTTCAGTTAAGAGAATGGGGTTGTGAAGAGAGAGAATTCAGCGAGGAGAACGGGGCTGGGAAGAGCGAGACTTCAGTGAGAAGAACATGGACGTAAAGAGCGAGGCTTCAGCAAGGAGATTGGGACTCTGAAGAGCGAGACTTCAACAAGGAGTAAGTGACTGTGAAGTGCCAGACTTCAACAAGGAGAACGGGGCTGTGAAGAGCGAGACTTCAGCGAGGAGAACGTGATTGTGAAGAGTGAGACTTCAACAAGGAAAACGTGACTGTGAAGTGCGAGACTTCAACAAGGAGAACTTGACTGTGAAGTGCGAGACTTCAGTGAGGAGAATGGGACTCTGAAGACCGAGTCTTCAGTGAGGAGAATGGGACTCTGAAGAGCGAGACTTCAGTAGGGGAACGGAGCTGTGAAGAGCAGGACTTCAGCAACGAGAAAGGGGTTGTGAAGAGCAAAACTTCAGCGAAGAGAATGGGGCTGTGAAGAGTGAAACTTCAGTGAGGAGAACGGGACTGTGAAGAGCGAGACTTCAGCAATTAGAATGGGACTCTGAAGAGCGAGACTTCAGTTAAGAGAATGGGGTTGTGAAGAGAGAGAATTCAGCGAGGAGAACGGGGCTGGGAAGAGCGAGACTTCAGTGAGAAGAACATGGACGTAAAGAGCGATGCTTCAGCAAGGAGATTGGGACTCTGAAGAGCGAGACTTCAACAAGGAGTAAGTGACTGTGAAGTGCCAGACTTCAACAAGGAGAACGGGGCTGTGAAGAGCGAGACTTCAGCGAGGAGAACGTGATTGTGAAGAGTGAGACTTCAACAAGGAAAACGTGACTGTGAAGTGCGAGACTTCAACAAGGAGAACATGACTGTGAAGTGCGAGACTTCAGTGAGGAGAATGGGACTCTGAAGTGCGAGTCTTCAGCAAAGAGAAAGGGACTCTGAAGAGCCAGATTTCAGCGAGGAGAACAGAGCTGTGAAGAGCGAGACTTCAACAAAGAGAACGTGACTGTGAAGTGCAAGATTTAAACAAGGAGAATGAGGCTGTGAAAAACGCGAGACGAGACTAGGGGAACGGGGCAGTGAAGAGCAGGACTTCAGCAACTAGAATGAGGTTGTGAAGAGGAAAACTTCAGCGAAGGGAATGGGGCTGTGAAGAGTGAAACTTCAGTGAGGAGAACGGGACTGTGAAGAGCGAGACTTCAGCAATTAGAATGGGACTCTGAAGAGCGAGACTTCACTGAAGAGAATGGGGCTGTGAAGAGTGTAACTTCAGTGAGGAGAATGGGGCTGTGAAGAGCGAGACTTCAGCAAGGAGAAGAAGACTGTGAAGATCGAGACTTCAGCGATGAGAACATGACTGTAAAGAGTGAGACCTCAGTGAGGCGAACGGGACTCTGAAGAGCCAGACTTCAGTGAGGAGAACAGGACTGTGAAGAGAGAGACTTCAACAAGGAGAACGGGGCTGTGAAGAGCGAGAATTCAGTGAGGTGAACGGAGCTATGAAGAGAGAGACTTCAGCGCGGGGAACGGGACTGTGAAGAGTGCAACTTCAGTGAGGAGAACAGGACTGTGAAGTGCGAGACTTCAACAAGGAGAACGTGACTGTGAAGTGCGAGACTGAAACAAGGAGAACGAGGCTGTGAAGAACGCAACTTCAGTGAGGAGAAAGGGACTCGTAAGAGTGAGACTTCAATTAGGAGAATGGTACTGTGAAGTGTGAGACTTCACAAGGAGAACTTTGCCGTGAAGAGAGAGACTTCAGGGAGAACAGGACTGTGAAGAGCGAGAATTCAACAAGGAGAATGGGACTCTGAAGAGTGAGACTTCACTAGGGGAACGGGGCTGTGAAGAGCAGATCTTCAGCAACTAGAATGGGGTTGTGAAGAGCAAAACTTCAGCGAAGAGAATGGGGCTGTGAAGAGAACAACTTCAGTTCGGAGAACAGGACTGTGAAGAGCGTGACTTCAACAAGGAGAACGGGGCTGTGACGAGTGAGAATTCAGTGAGGTGAACGGGGCTATGAAGATAGAGACTTCAGCGAGGGGAACGGGACTGTGAAGAGTGCAACTTCAGTGAGGAGAACAGGACTGTGAGGAGCGAGACTTCAACAAGGAGAACATGACTGTGAAGTGCAAGATTTAAACAAAGGAGAACGAGGCTGTGAAGAACGCGACTTCAGTGAGGAGAATGGGACTCTTAAGAGTGAGACTTCAACAAGGAGAATGGTACTGTGAAGTGTGAGACTTCAACAAGGAGAATGGAGCCGTGAAGAGAGAGACTTCAGGGAGAACGGGACTGTGAAGAGCGAGACTTCAGCAAGGAGATGAGGGTTTTGAAGGTCGAGACTTCAGCGATGTGAACATGATTGTAAAGAGTGTGACTTCAGTGAGGCGAATGGGACTGTGAAGAGTACAACTTCAGTTAGGAGAACAGGACAGTGAAGTGCGAGACTTCAACAAGGAGAACGGGGCTGTGACGAGCGAGAATTCAGTGAGGAGAATGGGGCTATGAAGATAGAGACTTCAGCGCGGGGAACGGGACTGTGAAGAGTGCAACTTCACTGAGGAGAACAGGACTGTGAGGAGCGAGACTTCAACAAGGAGAATGGTACTGTGAAGTGTGAGACTTCAACAAGGAGAACGGAGCCGTGAAGAGAGAGAGTTCAAGGAGAACGGGACTGTGAAGAGCGAGAATTCAGCAAGGAGAATGGGACTCTGAAGAGCGAGACTTCAGCAAATAGAATGGGGCTATGAAGAGTGAAACTTCAGTGAGGAGAATGGGGCTGTGAAGAGCGCAACTTCAGCAAGGAGAAGAGGGCTGTGAAGACCGAGACTTCAGCGAGGTGAACATTAATGTGAAGAGCGAAACTTCAGCGAGAAGAACATTGCTGTAAAGCGCGAGGCTTCAACTAGGAGAATGGTAATCTGAAGACCAAGACTTCAATCACGAGAATGGGTCTGTGAAGAGCGAGACTTCAGTGAGGAAAACAGGGCTGTGAAGAGCTAGTTTTCAGCAAGGAGAACGGGTCTGCGAAACAGCGTGACATCAGCGAGGAGAACGGGACTGCGAACACCGAGACTTCAGCGAGGAGAACTGGGCCGTGAAGAGGGAGACTTCAGGGAGAACGGTACTGCGAAGAGCGAGAATTCAGGGAGGAGAACGGGGCTGTGAAGAGCGAGACTTTAGCGAGGAGAACGGGACTGTGAAGACCACGACTTCAGCGAGGAGAACAGAACTGTAAAGAGCGAGACTTCAGCGAGGAGAACAGGACTGTAAAGAGCGAGCAGAACGGGGCTGTGAAGACCAAGACTTCAGCGAGGAGAACATGACTGTGAAGTACGAGACTTCAGTGAGGAGAATGGGAATGTAAAGATCGAAGCTTCTGCAAGGATTATGAAGCTGTAAATAGCAAGGCTTCTGTGAGGAGAACGAGGCTGTAAAGAGGAAGACTTCAGCAAGGAGAATGGGGCTGGGAAGAGCAAGACTTCAGCGAGAAGAACATGGGCGTAAAGAGCGAGGCTTCAGCGAGGAGAATGGGACTCTGAAGAGCGAGACTTCAATGACGAGAATGGGTCTGTGAAGAGCGAGGCTTCAGCGAGGAGAACGGGACTGTGAAGAGTGAGACTTCAGCGAGGAGAACAGGGCTGTGAAGAGCGCGATGTCAGCAAGGAGAACGGGACTGCGAACGGCAACATCAGCGAGGAGAATGGGACTCTGAAGAGCGAGACTTCAGCGAGGAGAACGTGATTTTGAAGAGTGAGACTTCAACAAGGAGAACGTGACTGTGAAGTGCGAGACTTCAACAAGGAGAACGGGGCTGTGAAGAGCGAGACTTCAGCGAGGAGAACATGATTCTGAAGAGTGAGACTTCAACAAGGAGACCGTGACTGTGAAGTGCGAGACTTCAACAAGGAGAACTTGACTGTGAAGTGCGAGACTTCAGTGAGGAGAATGGGACTCTGAAGAGCGAGTCTTCAGTGAGGAGAATGGGACTCTGAAGAGCGAGACTTCAGTGAGGGGAACGGAGCTGTGAAGAGCAGGACTTCAGCAACGAGAAAGGGGTTGTGAAGAGCAAAACTTCAGCGAAGAGAATGGGGCTGTGAAGAGTGAAACTTCAGTGAGAAGAACGGGACTGTGAAGAGCGAGACTTCAGCAATTAGAATGGGACTCTGAAGAGCGAGACTTCAGTTAAGAGAATGGGGTTGTGAAGAGAGAGAATTCAGCGAGGAGAACGGGGCTGGGAAGAGCGAGACTTCAGTGAGAAGAACATGGACGTAAAGAGCGAGGCTTCAGCAAGGAGATTGGGACTCTGAAGAGCGAGACTTCAACAAGGAGTATGTGACTGTGAAGTGCCAGACTTCAACAAGGAGAACGGGGCTGTGAAGAGCAAGACTTCAGCGAGGAGAACGTGATTGTGAAGAGTGAGACTTCAACAAGGAAAACGTGACTGTGAAGTGCGAGACATCAACAAGGAGAACTTGACTGTGAAGTGCGAGACTTCAGTGAGGAGAATGGGACTCTGAAGAGCGAGTCTTCAGTGAGGAGAATGGGACTCTGAAGAGCGAGACTTCAACAAGGAGTAAGTGACTGTGAAGTGCCAGACTTCAACAAGGAGAACGGGGCTGTGAAGAGCGAGACTTCAGCGAGGAGAACGTGATTGTGAAGAGTGAGACTTCAACAAGGAAAACGTGACTGTGAAGTGCGAGACTTCAACAAGGAGAACATGACTGTGAAGTGCGAGACTTCAGTGAGGAGAATGGGACTCTGAAGTGCGAGTCTTCAGCAAGGAGAAAGGGACTCTGAAGAGCCAGACTTCAGCGAGGAGAACAGAGCTGTGAAGAGCGAGACTTCAACAAAGAGAACGTGACTGTGAAGTGCAAGATTTAAACAAGGAGAATGAGGCTGTGAAAAACGCGAGACGAGACTAGGGGAACGGGGCAGTGAAGAGCAGGACTTCAGCAACTAGAATGAGGTTGTGAAGAGGAAAACTTCAGCGAAGGGAATGGGGCTGTGAAGAGTGAAACTTCAGTGAGGAGAACGGGACTGTGAAGAGCGAGACTTCAGCAATTAGAATGGGACTCTGAAGAGCGAGACTTCACTGAAGAGAATGGGGCTGTGAAGAGTGTAACTTCAGTGAGGAGAATGGGGCTGTGAAGAGCGAGACTTCAGCAAGGAGAAGAAGACTGTGAAGATCGAGACTTCAGCGATGAGAACATGACTGTAAAGAGTGAGACCTCAGTGAGGCGAACGGGACTCTGAAGAGCCAGACTTCAGTGAGGAGAACAGGACTGTGAAGAGAGAGACTTCAACAAGGAGAACGGGGCTGTGAAGAGCGAGAATTCAGTGAGGTGAACGGAGCTATGAAGAGAGAGACTTCAGCGCGCGGAACGGGACTGTGAAGAGTGCAACTTCAGTGAGGAGAACAGGACTGTGAAGAGCGAGACTTCAACAAGGAGAACGTGACTGTGAAGTGCGAGACTGAAACAAGGAGAACGAGGCTGTGAAGAACGCAACTTCAGTGAGGAGAAAGGGACTCTTAAGAGTGAGACTTCAATTAGGAGAATGGTACTGTGAAGTGTGAGACTTCACAAGGAGAACTTTGCCGTGAAGAGAGAGACTTCAGGGAGAACAGGACTGTGAAGAGCGAGAATTCAACAAGGAGAATGGGACTCTGAAGAGTGAGACTTCACTAGAGGAATGGGGCTGTGAAGAGCAGGACTTCAGCAACTAGAATGGGGTTGTGAAGAGCAAAACTTCAGCGAAGAGAATGGGGCTGTGAAGAGAACAACTTCAGTTCGGAGAACAGGACTGTGAAGAGCGTGACTTCAACAAGGAGAACGGGGCTGTGACGAGTGAGAATTCAGTGAGGTGAACGGGGCTATGAAGATAGAGATTTCAGCGAGGGGAATGGGACTGTGAAGAGTGCAACTTCAGTGAGGAGAACAGGACTGTGAGGAGCGAGACTTCAACAAGGAGAACATGACTGTGAAGTGCAAGATTTAAACAAAGGAGAATGAGGCTGTGAAGAACGCGACTTCAGTGAGGAGAATGGGACTCTTAAGAGTGAGACTTCAACAAGGAGAATGGTACTGTGAAGTGTGAGACTTCAACAAGGAGAATGGAGCCGTGAAGAGAGAGACTTCAGGGAGAACGGGACTGTGAAGAGCGAGACTTCAGCAAGGAGATGAGGGTTTTGAAGGTCGAGACTTCAGCGATGTGAACATGATTGTAAAGAGTGTGACTTCAGTGAGGCGAATGGGACTGTGAAGAGTACAACTTCAGTTAGGAGAACAGGACAGTGAAGTGCGAGACTTCAACAAGGAGAACGGGGCTGTGACGAGCGAGAATTCAGTGAGGAGAATGGGGCTATGAAGATAGAGACTTCAGCGCGGGGAACGGGACTGTGAAGAGTGCAACTTCACTGAGGAGAACAGGACTGTGAGGAGCGAGACTTCAACAAGGAGAATGGTACTGTGAAGTGTGAGACTTCAACAAGGAGAACGGAGCCGTGAAGAGAGAGAGTTCAAGGAGAACGGGACTGTGAAGAGCGAGAATTCAGCAAGGAGAATGGGACTCTGAAGAGCGAGACTTCAGCAAATAGAATGGGGCTATGAAGAGTGAAACTTCAGTGAGGAGAATGGGGCTGTGAAGAGCGCAACTTCAGCAAGGAGAAGAGGGCTGTGAAGACCGAGACTTCAGCAAGGTGAACTTTAATGTGAAGAGCGAAACTTCAGCGAGAAGAACATTGCTGTAAAGCGCGAGGTTTCAACTAGGAGAATGGTAATCTGAAGACCAAGACTTCAATCACGAGAATGGGTCTGTGAAGAGCGAGACTTCAGTGAGGAAAACAGGGCTGTGAAGAGCTAGTTTTCAGCAAGGAGAACGGGTCTGCGAAACAGCGTGACATCAGCGAGGAGAACGGGACTGCGAACACCGAGACTTCAGCGAGGAGAACTGGGCCGTGAAGAGGGAGACTTCAGGGAGAACGGTACTGCGAAGAGCGAGAATTCAGGGAGGAGAACGGGGCTGTGAAGAGCGAGACTTTAGCGAGGAGAACGGGACTGTGAAGACCACGACTTCAGCGAGGAGAACAGAACTGTAAAGAGCGAGACTTCAGCGAGGAGAACAGGACTGTAAAGAGCGAGCAGAACGGGGCTGTGAAGACCAAGACTTCAGCGAGGAGAACATGACTGTGAAATACGAGACTTCAGTGAGGAGAATGGGAATGTAAAGATCGAAGCTTCTGCAAGGATTATGAAGCTGTAAATAGCAAGGCTTCTGTGAGGAGAACGAGGCTGTAAAGAGGAAGACTTCAGCAAGGAGAATGGGGCTGGGAAGAGCAAGACTTCAGCGAGAAGAACATGGGCGTAAAGAGCGAGGCTTCAGCGAGGAGAATGGGACTCTGAAGAGCGAGACTTCAATGACGAGAATGGGTCTGTGAAGAGCGAGGCTTCAGCGAGGAGAACGGGACTGTGAAGAGTGAGACTTCAGCGAGGAGAACAGGGCTGTGAAGAGCGCGATGTCAGCAAGGAGAACGGGACTGCGAACGGCAACATCAGCGAGGAGAATGGGACTCTGAAGAGCGAGACTTCAGCGAGGAGAACGTGATTTTGAAGAGTGAGACTTCAACAAGGAGAACGTGACTGTGAAGTGCGAGACTTCAACAAGGAGAACGGGGCTGTGAAGAGCGAGACTTCAGCGAGGAGAACATGATTCTGAAGAGTGAGACTTCAACAAGGAGACCGTGACTGTGAAGTGCGAGACTTCAACAAGGAGAACTTGACTGTGAAGTGCGAGACTTCAGTGAGGAGAATGGGACTCTGAAGAGCGAGTCTTCAGTGAGGAGAATGGGACTCTGAAGAGCGAGACTTCAGTGAGGGGAACGGAGCTGTGAAGAGCAGGACTTCAGCAACGAGAAAGGGGTTGTGAAGAGCAAAACTTCAGCGAAGAGAATGGGGCTGTGAAGAGTGAAACTTCAGTGAGAAGAACGGGACTGTGAAGAGCGAGACTTCAGCAATTAGAATGGGACTCTGAAGAGCGAGACTTCAGTTAAGAGAATGGGGTTGTGAAGAGAGAGAATTCAGCGAGGAGAACGGGGCTGGGAAGAGCGAGACTTCAGTGAGAAGAACATGGACGTAAAGAGCGAGGCTTCAGCAAGGAGATTGGGACTCTGAAGAGCGAGACTTCAACAAGGAGTATGTGACTGTGAAGTGCCAGACTTCAACAAGGAGAACGGGGCTGTGAAGAGCAAGACTTCAGCGAGGAGAACGTGATTGTGAAGAGTGAGACTTCAACAAGGAAAACGTGACTGTGAAGTGCGAGACATCAACAAGGAGAACTTGACTGTGAAGTGCGAGACTTCAGTGAGGAGAATGGGACTCTGAAGAGCGAGTCTTCAGTGAGGAGAATGGGACTCTGAAGAGCGAGACTTCAACAAGGAGTAAGTGACTGTGAAGTGCCAGACTTCAACAAGGAGAACGGGGCTGTGAAGAGCGAGACTTCAGCGAGGAGAACGTGATTGTGAAGAGTGAGACTTCAACAAGGAAAACGTGACTGTGAAGTGCGAGACTTCAACAAGGAGAACATGACTGTGAAGTGCGAGACTTCAGTGAGGAGAATGGGACTCTGAAGTGCGAGTCTTCAGCAAGGAGAAAGGGACTCTGAAGAGCCAGACTTCAGCGAGGAGAACAGAGCTGTGAAGAGCGAGACTTCAACAAAGAGAACGTGACTGTGACGTGCAAGATTTAAACAAGGAGAATGAGGCTGTGAAAAACGCGAGACGAGACTAGGGGAACGGGGCAGTGAAGAGCAGGACTTCAGCAACTAGAATGAGGTTGTGAAGAGGAAAACTTCAGCGAAGGGAATGGGGCTGTGAAGAGTGAAACTTCAGTGAGGAGAACGGGACTGTGAAGAGCGAGACTTCAGCAATTAGAATGGGACTCTGAAGAGCGAGACTTCACTGAAGAGAATGGGGCTGTGAAGAGTGTAACTTCAGTGAGGAGAATGGGGCTGTGAAGAGCGAGACTTCAGCAAGGAGAAGAAGACTGTGAAGATCGAGACTTCAGCGATGAGAACATGACTGTAAAGAGTGAGACCTCAGTGAGGCGAACGGGACTCTGAAGAGCCAGACTTCAGTGAGGAGAACAGGACTGTGAAGAGAGAGACTTCAACAAGGAGAACGGGGCTGTGAAGAGCGAGAATTCAGTGAGGTGAACGGAGCTATGAAGAGAGAGACTTCAGCGCGCGGAACGGGACTGTGAAGAGTGCAACTTCAGTGAGGAGAACAGGACTGTGAAGAGCGAGACTTCAACAAGGAGAACGTGACTGTGAAGTGCGAGACTGAAACAAGGAGAACGAGGCTGTGAAGAACGCAACTTCAGTGAGGAGAAAGGGACTCTTAAGAGTGAGACTTCAATTAGGAGAATGGTACTGTGAAGTGTGAGACTTCACAAGGAGAACTTTGCCGTGAAGAGAGAGACTTCAGGGAGAACAGGACTGTGAAGAGCGAGAATTCAACAAGGAGAATGGGACTCTGAAGAGTGAGACTTCACTAGAGGAACGGGGCTGTGAAGAGCAGGACTTCAGCAACTAGAATGGGGTTGTGAAGAGCAAAACTTCAGCGAAGAGAATGGGGCTGTGAAGAGAACAACTTCAGTTCGGAGAACAGGACTGTGAAGAGCGTGACTTCAACAAGGAGAACGGGGCTGTGACGAGTGAGAATTCAGTGAGGTGAACGGGGCTATGAAGATAGAGATTTCAGCGAGGGGAACGGGACTGTGAAGAGTGCAACTTCAGTGAGGAGAACAGGACTGTGAGGAGCGAGACTTCAACAAGGAGAACATGACTGTGAAGTGCAAGATTTAAACAAAGGAGAATGAGGCTGTGAAGAACGCGACTTCAGTGAGGAGAATGGGACTCTTAAGAGTGAGACTTCAACAAGGAGAATGGTACTGTGAAGTGTGAGACTTCAACAAGGAGAATGGAGCCGTGAAGAGAGAGACTTCAGGGAGAACGGGACTGTGAAGAGCGAGACTTCAGCAAGGAGATGAGGGTTTTGAAGGTCGAGACTTCAGCGATGTGAACATGATTGTAAAGAGTGTGACTTCAGTGAGGCGAATGGGACTGTGAAGAGTACAACTTCAGTTAGGAGAACAGGACAGTGAAGTGCGAGACTTCAACAAGGAGAACGGGGCTGTGACGAGCGAGAATTCAGTGAGGAGAATGGGGCTATGAAGATAGAGACTTCAGCGCGGGGAACGGGACTGTGAAGAGTGCAACTTCACTGAGGAGAACAGGACTGTGAGGAGCGAGACTTCAACAAGGAGAATGGTACTGTGAAGTGTGAGACTTCAACAAGGAGAACGGAGCCGTGAAGAGAGAGAGTTCAAGGAGAACGGGACTGTGAAGAGCGAGAATTCAGCAAGGAGAATGGGACTCTGAAGAGCGAGACTTCAGCAAATAGAATGGGGCTATGAAGAGTGAAACTTCAGTGAGGAGAATGGGGCTGTGAAGAGCGCAACTTCAGCAAGGAGAAGAGGGCTGTGAAGACCGAGACTTCAGCAAGGTGAACTTTAATGTGAAGAGCGAAACTTCAGCGAGAAGAACATTGCTGTAAAGCGCGAGGTTTCAACTAGGAGAATGGTAATCTGAAGACCAAGACTTCAATCACGAGAATGGGTCTGTGAAGAGCGAGACTTCAGTGAGGAAAACAGGGCTGTGAAGAGCTAGTTTTCAGCAAGGAGAACGGGTCTGCGAAACAGCGTGACATCAGCGAGGAGAACGGGACTGCGAACACCGAGACTTCAGCGAGGAGAACTGGGCCGTGAAGAGGGAGACTTCAGGGAGAACGGTACTGCGAAGAGCGAGAATTCAGGGAGGAGAACGGGGCTGTGAAGAGCGAGACTTTAGCGAGGAGAACGGGACTGTGAAGACCACGACTTCAGCGAGGAGAACAGAACTGTAAAGAGCGAGACTTCAGCGAGGAGAACAGGACTGTAAAGAGCGAGCAGAACGGGGCTGTGAAGACCAAGACTTCAGCGAGGAGAACATGACTGTGAAATACGAGACTTCAGTGAGGAGAATGGGAATGTAAAGATCGAAGCTTCTGCAAGGATTATGAAGCTGTAAATAGCAAGGCTTCTGTGAGGAGAACGAGGCTGTAAAGAGGAAGACTTCAGCAAGGAGAATGGGGCTGGGAAGAGCAAGACTTCAGCGAGAAGAACATGGGCGTAAAGAGCGAGGCTTCAGCGAGGAGAATGGGACTCTGAAGAGCGAGACTTCAATGACGAGAATGGGTCTGTGAAGAGCGAGGCTTCAGCGAGGAGAACGGGACTGTGAAGAGTGAGACTTCAGCGAGGAGAACAGGGCTGTGAAGAGCGCGATGTCAGCAAGGAGAACGGGACTGCGAACGGCAACATCAGCGAGGAGAATGGGACTCTGAAGAGCGAGACTTCAGCGAGGAGAACGTGATTTTGAAGAGTGAGACTTCAACAAGGAGAACGTGACTGTGAAGTGCGAGACTTCAACAAGGAGAACGGGGCTGTGAAGAGCGAGACTTCAGCGAGGAGAACATGATTCTGAAGAGTGAGACTTCAACAAGGAGACCGTGACTGTGAAGTGCGAGACTTCAACAAGGAGAACTTGACTGTGAAGTGCGAGACTTCAGTGAGGAGAATGGGACTCTGAAGAGCGAGTCTTCAGTGAGGAGAATGGGACTCTGAAGAGCGAGACTTCAGTAGGGGAACGGAGCTGTGAAGAGCAGGACTTCAGCAACGAGAAAGGGGTTGTGAAGAGCAAAACTTCAGCGAAGAGAATGGGGCTGTGAAGAGTGAAACTTCAGTGAGAAGAACGGGACTGTGAAGAGCGAGACTTCAGCAATTAGAATGGGACTCTGAAGAGCGAGACTTCAGCGAGGAGAACAGGGGTGTGAAGCGCGAGACTTCAGCAAGGAAATCATCACTGTGAAGAGCGAGACTTCAACAAGGAGAATGGGGCTTTGAAGAGCTAGACTTCAGCGAGGAGAACATGATTGTGAAGTGTGAGACTTCAACAAGGAGAACGTGACTGTGAAGTGCGATACTTTATCAAGGAGAACGGGGCTGTGAAGAGCGAGCCGTCAGTGAGGAGAACGGGACTCTGAAGTGTGAGTCTTCAGCGAGGAGAATGGGACGCTGAAGAGCGAGACTTCAGGGAGGAGAATGGGACTCTGAAGAGCGAAACTTCTCTAGGGGAACAGGGCTGTGAAGAGCAGGACTTCAGCAACTAGAATGGGGTTGTGAAGAGCAAAACTTCAGTGAAGAGAATGGGGCTGTGAAGAGTGAAACTTCAGTGAGGAGAACGGGACTGTGAAAAGCCAGACTTCAGCAAGGAGAATGGGACTGTGAAGAGCGAGACTTCAGCAAAGCGAATGGGGCTGTGAGGAGTGAAGCTTCTGTGAGGAGAGTGGGTCTGTGAAGAGCGAGACTTCAGCAAGGAGAAGAGGGCTGTGAAGAGCGAGACGTCAGCAAGGAGAACGGGACTGCGAACAGCGTGACATCATTGAGGAGAATGGGATTGTGAACACCGGGACTTCAGTGAGGAGAATGGGGCCATGAAGTGCGAGACTTCAGCGAGGAGAACGGGGCCATGAAGAGCGAGACTTCAGCACTGAGAACGGGACTGTGAAGAGCGAGACTACACCGATGAGAATGCAGCTGTGAAGATCGAGAATTCAGTGAGGAGAACGGGGCTCTGAAGCGCGAGACTTCAGCATGGAGAATATAGCTGTGACGAGCGAGACTTCAACAAGGAGAATGTGGGTGTGAAGAGCGAGACTTCAGTGACTAGAACATGATTGTGAAGAGCGAGACTTCAGCAAGTAGAATGGGACTGTAAACAGCGAGTCTTCAACAACGAGATTGGGGCTCTGTAGAGCGAGACTTCAGCAAGGAGTACAGGGCTGTGAAGTGTGAGAATTCAGCAAAGAAAATGGGGCTGTGAAGAGTGAAAGTTCAGTGAGTAGATAAGGGCTGTGCAGAGTGAGACTTCAGTGAGCAGAAAGGGACTCTGAAGAGCCAGACTTCAGCGAGGAGAACAGGGCTGTGAAGAGCGAGACTTCAGCGAGAAGAACAGGATGGTAAAGAGCGAGACTTCAGTGAGGAGAACAGGACTGTGCAGAGAGAGAATTCAGCGAGGAGAATGGGGCTGGGAAGAGCGAGACTTCAGCGAGAAGAACATGGACGTAAAGAGCAAGGCTTCAGCGAGAAGAATGGGACTCTGAAGAGCGAAACTTCAACAAGGAGAAAGTGACTGTGAAGTGCGAGACTTCAACCAGGAGAACGGGGCTGTGAAAAGCGAGACTTCAGCGAGGAGAACGTGATTGTGAAGAGTGAGACTTCAACAATGAGAACGTGACTGTGAAGTGCGAGACTTCCACAAGGAGAACGGGGCTGTGAAGAGCGAGACTTCAGTGAGGAGAACGGGACTCTGAAGTGCGAGTCTTCAGCGAGGAGAATGGGACTCTGAAGAGAGAGACTTCTGGGAGGAGAAAGTAACTGTGAAGTGCGAGACTTCAACAAGGAGAATGGGGCTGTGAAGAGCGAGTCTTCAGCGAGGAGAACGTGATTGTGAAGAGCGAGAATTCAACAAGGAGAACGTGACTGGGAAGTGCGAGACTTCCACAAGGAGAACGGGGCTGTGAAGAGCAGGACTTCAGCAACGAGAATGGGCTTGTGAAGAGCAAAACTTCAGCAAAGAGAATGGGGCTGTGAAGAGTGAAATTTCAGCGAAGAGAATGGGGCTGTGAAGAGCGAGACTTCAGCGAGCAGAGCAGTGGTGTGAAGAGCGAGACTTCAGCAAGGAGAACATGACTGTGAACAGCGAGACTTCAACAAGGAGAATTGGGCTGTGAAGAGCGAGACTTCAATGAGGAGAACAGGACTCCTAAGTGCGAGTCTTCAGCGCAGAGAATAGGACTCTGAAGATCTGAAGAGCGAGACTTCAGGGAGGAGAACGGGACTCTGAAGACAGAGACTTCACTAGGGGAACAGGGCTGTGAAGAGCAGGACTTCAGCAACTAGAATGGGGTTGTGAAGAGCAAAACTTCAGCGAAGAGAATGGGGCTGTGAAGAGTGAAACTTCAATGAGGAGAATGGGACTGTGAAGAGTGAGACTTCAGCGAGGAGAACAGGGGTGTGAAGCGCGAGACTTCAGCAAGGAAATCATCACTGTGAACAGCAAGACTTCAACAAGGAGAATGGTGCTTTGAAGAGCTAGACTTCAGCGAGGAGAACATGCTTGTGAAGAGTGAGACTTCTACAAGGAGAACGTGACTGTGAAGTGCGAGACTTCCACAAGGAAAACGGGGCTGTGAAGAGCGAGACTTTAGTGAGGAGAACGGGACTCTGAACTGCGAGCGTTCGGCGAGGAGAATGGGACTCTGAAGAGCGAGACTTCAGGGAGGAGAACGGGACTCTGAAGAGCGAAACTTCACTAGGGAAACAGGGCTGTGAAGAGCAGGACTTCAGCAACTAGAATGGGGTTGTGAAGAGCAAAACTTCAGTGAGGAGAATGGGGCTGTGAAGAGTGAAACTTCAGTGAGGAGAACGGGACTGTGAAAAGCCAGACTTCAGCAAGGAAAATGGGACTGTGAAGAGCGAGACTTCAGCAAAGCGAATGGGGCTGTGAGGAGTGAAGCTTCTGTGAGGAGAGTGGGTCTGTGAAGAGCGAGACTTCAGCAAGGAGAAGAGGGCTGTGAAGAGCGAGACGTCAGCAAGGAGAACGGGACTGCGAACAGCGTGACATCATTGAGGAGAATGGGATTGTGAACACCGGGACTTCAGTGAGGAGAATGGGGCCATGAAGTGCGAGACTTCAGCGAGGAGAACGGGGCCATGAAGAGCGAGACTTCAGCACTGAGAACGGGACTGTGAAGAGTGAGACTACACCGATGAGAATGCAGCTGTGAAGATCGAGAATTCAGTGAGGAGAACGGGGCTCTGAAGCGCGAGACTTCAGCATGGAGAATATAGCTGTGACGAGCGAGACTTCAACAAGGAGAATGTGGGTGTGAAGAGCGAGACTTCAGTGACTAGAACATGATTGTGAAGAGCGAGACTTCAGCAAGTAGAATGGGACTGTAAACTGCGAGTCTTCAACAACGAGATTGGGGCTCTGTAGAGCGAGACATTAGCAAGGAGTACAGGGCTGTGAAGTGTGAGAATTCAGCAAAGAAAATGGGGCTGTGAAGAGTGAAAGTTCAGGGAGTAGAAAAGGGCTGTGCAGAGTGAGACTTCAGTGAGCAGAAAGGGACTCTGAAGAGCCAGACTTCAGCGAGGAGAACAGGGCTGTGAAGAGCGAGACTTCAGCGAGAAGAACAGGACTGTGCAGAGAGAGAATTCAGCGAGGAGAACGGGGCTGGGAAGAGCGAGACTTCAGCAAGAAGAACATGGACGTAAAGAGCAAGGCTTCAGCGCGAAGAATGGGACTCTGAAGAGCGAAACATCAACAAGGAGAAAGTGACTGTGAAGTGCGAGACTTCAACCAGGAGAACGGGGCTGTGAAAAGCGAGACTTCAGCGAGGAGAACGTGATTGTGAAGAGTGAGACTTCAACAATGAGAACGTGACTGTGAAGTGCGAGACTTCCACAAGGAGAACGGGGCTGTGAAGAGCGAGACTTCAGTGAGGAGAATGGGACTCTGAAGTGCGAGTCTTCAGCGAGGAGAATGGGACTCTGAAGAGCAAGACTTCACTAGGGGAACGGGGCTGTGAAGAGCAGGACTTCAGCAGCTAGAATGGGTTTGTGAAGAGCAAAACTTCAGCGAAGAGAATGGGGCTGTGAAGAGTGAAACTTCAATGATGAGAACGGGACTGTGAACAGCGAGACTTCAGCAATTAGAATGGGACTCTGAAGAGAGAGACTTCAGCGAGGAGAATGGGGCTCTGAAGAGTGAAACCTCAGTGAGGAGAACAGGACTGTGAAGAGCGAGACTTCAGCGAGGAGAATGGGACTCTGAAGAGCGAGACTTCAGGGAGGAGAAAGTGACTGTGAAGTGCGAGACTTCAACAAGGAGAATGGGGCTGTGAAGAGCAAGTCTTCAGCGAGGAGAACGTGATTGTGAAGCATGAGACTTCAACAAGGAGAAAGTGACTGTGAAGTGCGAGACTTCAACAAGGAGAACGGGGCTGTGAAGTGCGAGTCTTCAGCGAGGAGAATTCGACTCTGAAGAGCGAGACTTCAGGGAGGAGAACGGGACTCTGAAGAGCGAGACTTCACTAGGGGAACGGGGCGATGAAGAGCAGGACTTCAGCAACGAGAATGGGCTTGTGAAGAGCAAAACTTCAGCGAAGAGAATGGGGCAGTGAAGAGTGAAACTTCAGTGAGGAGAACAGGGGTGTGAAGCGCCCGACTTCAGCAAGGAGAACATGACTGTGAAGAGTGAGACTTCAACAAGGAGAATGGGGCTGTGAAGAGCAAGACTTCAGCGAGGAGAACATGATTGTGATGAGTGAGACTTCTACAAGGAGAACGTGACTGTGAAGTGCGAGACTTCCACAAGGAGAACGGGGCTGTGAAGAGCGAGACTTTAGTGAGGAGAACGGGACTCTGAACTGCGAGTGTTCGGCGAGGAGAATGGGACTCTGAAGAGCGAGACTTCAGGAAGGAGAACGGCACTCTGAAGAGCGAGATTTCACTAGGGGAACAGGGCTGTGAAGAGCAGGCCTTCAGCAACTAGAATGGGGAAGTGAAGAGCAAACCTTCAGCAAAAAGAATGGGGCTGTGAAGAGTGAAACTTCAGTGAGGAGAACGTGACTGTGAAGAGCGAGACTTCAGCAAGCAAAATGGGACTGTGAAGAGTGAATCTTCAGTGAGGAGAGTGGGTCTCTGAAGAGCGCGACTTCAGCAAGTAGAAGAGGGCTGTGAAGAGGGAGACTTCAGCAAGGAGAACGGGACTGCGAACAGCGTGACATCATTGAGGAGAATGGGATTGTGAACACCGGGACTTCAGTGAGGAGAATGGGGCCATGAAGAGCGAGACTTCAGTGAGCAGAACGGGGCCGTGAAGAGCGAGACTTCAGCACAGAGAACGGGACTGTGAAGAGCGAGGCTTCACCGATGAGAATGCAGCTGTGAAGATCGAGAATTCAATGAGGAGAACATGACTTTGAAGTGCGAGACTTCAGCATGGAGAATATGACTGTGACGAGCGAGACTTCAACAAGGAGAATGGGGGAGTGAAGAGCTAGACTTCAGCGACTAGAACATGAATGTGAAGAGCGAGACTTCGTCAAGGAGAATGTGACTGTTAAGTGCGAGACTTCAACAAGGAGAACGGGGCTGTGAAGAGCGAGACTTCAGTGAGGAGAATGGGACTCTGAAGTGCGAGTCTTCAGCGAGGAGAATGGGACTGCGAAACACTGTGACATCAGCGAGGAGAACAGGACTGCGAACACCGAGACTTCAGTCAGGAGAACTGGGCCGTGAAGAGCGAGACTTCAGGGAGGAGAACGGGGCTGTGCAGAGAGAGAATTCAGCGAGGAGAATGGGGCTGGGAAGAGTGAAACTTCAGTGAGGAGAGTGGGTCTGTGAAGAGCGCGACTTCAGCAAGTAGAAGATTGCTGTGAAGAGCGAGACGTCAGCAAGGAGAACGGGACTGCGAACAGCGTGACATCATTGAGGAGAATGGGATTGTGAACACCAGGACTTCAGTGAGGAGAATGGAGCCATGAAGAGCGAGACTTCAGCGAGGAGAACGGGGCCGTGAAGAGCGAGACTTCAGCACAGAGAACGGGACTGTGAAGAGCGAGGCTTCACCGATGAGAATGCAGCTGTGAAGATCGAGAATTCAATGAGGAGAACAGGGCTTTGAAGTGCGAGACTTCAGAATGGAGAATATGACTGTGACGAGCGAGACTTCAACAAGGAGAATGGGGGAGTGAAGAGCTAGACTTCAGCGACTAGAACATGAATGTGAAGAGCGAGACTTCATCAAGGAGAACGTGACTGTCAAGTGCGAGACTTCAACAAGGAGAACGGGGCTGTGAAGAGCGAGGCTTCAGTGAGGAGAACGGGACTGCGAAACACTGTGACATCCGCGAGGAGAACAGGACTGTGAACACCAAGACTTCAGTCAGGAGAACTGGGCCGTGAAGAGCGAGACTTCAGGGAGGAGAACGGGGCTGTGCAGAGAGAGAATTCAGCGAGGAGAATGGGGCTGGGAAGAGTGAGACTTCAGCGAGAAGAACATGGACGTAAAGAGCGAGGCTTCAGCGAGGAGAATGGGACTCTGAAGAGCGAGACTTTAACAAGGAGAAAGTGACTGTGCGGTGCGAGACTTCAACAAGGGGAATGGGGCATTGAAGAGCGAGACTTCAGCAAGGAGAACGTGCTTGTGAAGAGTGAGACTTCTACAAGGAGAACATGACTGTGAAGTGCGAGACTTCCACAAGGAGAACGGGGCTGTGAAGAGCGAGACTTTAGTGAGGAGAACGGGACTCTGAACTGCGAATGTTCGGTGAGGAGAATGGGACTCTGAAGAGCGAGACTTCAGGAAGGAGAACGGCACTCTGAAGAGCGAGACTTCACTAGGGGAACAGGGCTGTGATGAGCAGGACTTCAGCAACTAGAATGGGGTTGTGAAGAGCAAAACTTCAGCGAAGGGATTGGAGCCGTGAAGAGTGAAACTTCAGTGAGGAGAACAGGACTGTGAAGAGCGAGACCTCAGCGAGGAGAATGGGACTCTGATGAGCGAGACTTCTGGGTGGAGTAAGTGCCTGTGAAGAGCGAGACTTCAGTGATGAGAACATCACTGTAAAGAGCGAGACTTCAGTGAGTCGAACGGGACTGTGAAGAGTGCAACTTCAGTGAGGAGAACAGGACTGTGAAGAGCGAGACTTCAACAAAGAGAACGGGGCTGTGAAGAGTGAAACTTCAGTGAGGAGAATGGGACAGTGAAGAGCAAGTCTTCAGCGAGGAGAACAGGGCTGTGAAGACCGAGATGTCAGCAAGGAGAATGGGACTGCGAACAGCGTGACATCAGTGAGGAGAACAGGACTATGAACACCGGGACTTCAGTGAGGAGAATGGGCCCGTGTAGAGCGAGACTTCTGGGAGGAGAAAGTGACTGTGAAGAGCGAGACTTCAGTGAGGAGAACGGGGCTGTGAAGAGAGTGAATTTAGCGAGGAGAAGGGGACTGGAAGGAGCGAGGCTTCAGTGAGAAGAACGGGGCAGTGAATTGCGAGACTTCCGCGAGGAGAACGGGACTGTGAAGAGCGAGACTTCAGCAAGGAGAACAGCGGTGAGAAGCGCGAGTCTTCAGCAAGGAGGAGATGAATGTGAAGAGCGAGACATCAACAAGGAGAATGGGGCTGTGAAGAGCTAGACTTCAGCGAGGAGAACGTGATTGTGAGTAGTGAGACTTCAACAAGGAGAACGTGACTGTGAAGTGCGAGACTTCAACAAGGAGAACGGGGCTGTGAAGAGCAAGACTTCAGTGAGGAGAACGGGACTATGAAGAAGGAGACTTCACCTGGGGGACGGGGCTGTGAAGAGCAGGACTTCAGCAACTAGAATGGGGATGTGAAGAGCAAAACTTCAGTGAAGAGAATGGGGCTGTGAAGAGTGAAACTTCAATGAGGAGAACAGGGGTGAGAAGCGCGAGACTTCAGCAAGGAGAACATGACTTTGAAGAGCGAGACTTCAACAAGGAGAATGGGGCTGTGAAGAGCTAGACTTCAGCGAGGAGAACGTGATTGTGAAGAGTGAGACTTCAACAAGGAGCACATGACTGTGAAGTGCGAGACTTCAGTGAGGAGAACGGGACTCTGAAGTGCGAGTCTTCAGCGAGTAGAATGGGACTCTGAAGAGCGAGACTTCAGCCAGCAGAACGGGACTGTGAAGAGCCAGACTTCAGCGAGGAGAATAGGGCTGTGAAGCGCAAGACTTCAGAGAGGAGAACATGACTGTGAAGAGCGAGACTTCAGCGAGAAGAACAGGATGGTAAAGAACGAGACTTCAGTGAGGAGAAAGTGGCTGTAAAGAGCGAGACTTTAGCCAGGAGAACATGGCTGTGAATTGCAAAACTTCAGCGAGGAGAACGGGACTGCGAAACAGTGTGACATCAGCGAGGAGAACAGGACTGTGAACACCGAAACTTCAGTCAGGAGAACTGGGCAGTGAAGACGAGACTTCAGGGAGGAGAACGGGACTGTGCAGAGAGAGAATTCAGTGAGGAGAACAGGGCTGGGAAGAGCGAGACTTCAGCGAGAAGAACATGGACGTAAAGAGCGAGGATGCAGCAAGGAGAATGGGACTCTGAAGAGCGAGACTTCAACAAGAAGAAAGTGAATGTGAAGTGCGAGACTTCAAGCAGGATACTGGGGCTGTGAAGAGCGAGACTTCAGTGAGGAGAACATGATTGTGAAGAGCGAGACTTCAACAAGGAGAACGAGGCTGTGAAGTGCGAGACTTCCACAAGGAGAACGGGGCTGTGAAGAGCGAGACTTCAGTGAGGAGAACGGGACTCTGAAGTGTGAATCTTCAGTGAGGAGAATGGGACTCTGAAGAGCGAGACTTCACTTGGGGAACGGGGCTGTGAAGAGCAGGACTTCAGCAACAAGAATGTGGTTGTGAAGAGCAAACCTTCAGCGAAGAGAATGGGGCAGTGAAGAGTGAAACTTCAATGAGGAGAACGGGACTGTGAAGAGCGAGACTTCAGCAATTAGAATGGGACACTGAAGAGAGAGACTTCAGCGAAGAGAATGGGGCTGTGAAGAGTGAAACTTCAGTGAGGAGAATGGAGATGTGAGGAGTGAGACTTCAGCAAGGAGAAGTGGGCTGTGAAGATTGAGACTTCAGCGATGAGAACATGACGGTAAAGCGTGAGACTTCAGTGAGGCGAATGGGACTGTGAAGAGTACAATTTCAGTGAGGAGAACGTGATTGTGAAGAGCGAGACTTCAACAAGAAGAACGGGGCTGTGAAGAGCGAGAATGCAGTGAGGTGAACGGGGCTATGAAGAGAGAGACATCAGCGAGGAGAATGGGACTCTGAAGAGCGAGACTTCAGGGAGGAAATGGGAATCTGAAGAGCGAGACTTCACTAGGGGAACGGGGCTGTGAAGAGCACGAATTCAGCAGTGAGAATGGGGTTGTGAAGAGCAACACTTCAACAACGAAAATGTGGCTGTGAAGAGTGAAACTTCAGTGAGGGGAACGGGACTGTGAAGAGCGTGACTTCAGCGAAGAGAACGGGGCTGTGAAGAGTGAAACTTCAATGAGGAGAAAGGGGCTGTGAAGAGCGAGGCATCATCGAAGAGAATGCGGCTGTGAAGAGTGAAACTTCAGTGAGGAGAATGGGGCTGTGTAGAGCGAGACTTCTGCAAGAAGGGGACTGTGAAGAGCGAGTCTTCAGTGATGAGAACATCACTGTAAAGAGCGAGACTTCAGTGAGTCGAAAGGGACTGTGAAGAGTGCAACTTCAGTGAGGAGAACAGGAATGTGAAGAGCGAGACTTCAACAAAGAGAACGGGGCTGTGAAGAGTGAAACTTCAGTGAGGAGAATGGGACTGTGAAGAGTGAGTCTTCAGCGAGGAGAACAGGGCTGTGAAGAGCGAGATGTCAGCAAGGAGAATGGGACTGCTAACAGCGTGACATCCGGGAGGAGAACAGGACTATGAACACCGGGACTTCAGTGAGGAGAATGGGCCTGTGAAGAGCGAGTCTTCAGCGAGGAGAACGGGACTGTGAAGAGCGAGACTTCAGTGAGGAGAACGGGGCTGTGAAGAGAGTGAATTTAGCGAGGAGAACAGTAGTGTAAGGAGCGAGGCTTCAGCGAGAAGAACGGGGAAGTGAATAGCGAGACTTCAGCGAGGAGAACAGGACTGTGAAGAGCGAGTCTTCAGCAAGGAGAACATGACTATGAAGCGCGAGACTTCAACAAGGAGAATGGGGCTGTGAAGAACAAGACTTCAGTGAGGAGAAGGTGATGGTGAATAGTGAGACTTCAACAAGGAGAACTTGACTGTGAAGTGCGAGACTTCAACAAGGAGAACGGGGCTGTGAAGAGTGAGACTTCAGTGAGGAGAACGGGTCTCTGAAGTGCGAGTATTCAGCGAGGAGAATGGGACTCTGAAGAAGGAGACGTCACTAGGGGAACGGGGCAGTGAAGATGAGGACTTCAGCAACAAGAATGGGGTTGTGAAGAGCCAAGCTTCTGTGAAGAGAATGGGGCTGGGAAGAGTGAAATTTCAGTGAGGAGAACAGGGGTGTGAAGCGCGAGACTTCAGCAAGGAGAACATGACTGTGAAGAGTGAGACTTCAACAAGGAGAATGGGGCTGTGAAGAGCTAGACTTCAGCGAGGAGAACGTGATTGTGAAGAGTGAGACTTCAACAAGGAGAACATGACTGTGAAGTGCGAGACTTCAGTGAGGAGAACGGGACTCTGAAGTGCGAGTCTTCAGCGAGGAGAATGGGACTCTGAAGAGCGAGACTTCAAGGAGGAGAACAGGGCTGTGAAGCGCGAGACTTCAGAGAGGAGAACATGACTGTGAAGAGCGAGACTTCAGCAAGAAGAACAGGATGGTAAAGAGCGAGACTTCAGTGAGGAGAACGTGGCTGTAAAGAGCGAGACTTCAGCCAGGAGAACATGGCTGTGAAGTGCGAGACTTCAGCGAGGAGAATGGGACTGCGAAACAGTGTGACATCAGCGAGGAGAACAGGACTGTGAACACCGAGACTTCAGTCAGTAGAACTGGCCGTGAAGAGCGAGACTTCAGGAAGGAGAACGGGACTGTGCAGAGAGAGAATTCAGCAAGGAGAACGGGGCTGGGAAGAGCAAGACTTCAGCGAGAAGAACATGGACGTAAAGAGCGAGGCTTCAGCGAGGAGAATGGTACTCTGAAGAGTGAGACTTCAACAAGGAGAAAGTGACTGTGAAGTGCGAGACTTCAACAAGGAGAATGGGGCTGTGAAGAGCGAGACTTCAGTGAGGAGAACGTGATTGTGAAGAGTGAGACTTCAACAAGGAGAACGTGACTGTGAAGTGCGAGACTTCCACAAGGAGAATGGGGCTGTGAAGAGCGAGACTTCAGTGAGGAGAACGGGTCTGTGAAGAGCGAGACTTCAGTGAGGAGAACGGGGCTGTGAAGAGGGAGACTTCAGTGAGGAGAACGGGACTGTGAAGAGCGAGACTTCAGTGAGGAGGACGGGGCTGTGAAGAGTGAGACTTCAGCGAGGAAAATAGGGCTCCCAAGCACAAGACTTCAGCGAGGAGAACATGACTGTGAAGAGCGAGACTTCAACAAGGAGAATGGGGCTGTGAAGAGCTAGACTTCAGTGAGGGAATGTGATTGTGAATAGTGAGCCTTCAACAAGGAGAACGTGACTGTGAAGTGCGAGACTTCCACAAGGAGAACGGGGCTGTGAAGAGCGAGACTTCAGTGAGGAGAACGGGACTCTGAAGTGCGAGTCTTCAGCGAGGAGAATGGGACTCTGAAGAGCGAGACTTCAGGGAGGAGAACGGGACTCTGAAGAGCAAGACTTCACTAGGGGAACGGTGCTCTGAAGAGCAGGACTTCAGCAACTAGAATGGGGTTGAGAAGAGCAAAACTTCTGCGAAGACAATGGGGCTGTGAAGAGTGAAACTTCAATGATGAGAACGGGACTGTGAACAGCGAGACTTCAGCAATTAGAATGGGACTCAGAAGAGAGAGACTTCAGCGAAGAGAATGGGGCTGTGAAGTGTGAAACCTCAGTGAGGAGAACAGGACTGTGAAGAGCGAGACTTCAGCGAGGAGAATGGGACTCTGAAGAGCGAGACTTCAGGGAGGAGAAAATGACTGTGAAGTGCGAGACTTCAACAAGGAGAATGGGGCTGTGAAGAGCAAGTCTTCAGCGAGGAGAACGTGATTGTGAAGCATGAGAATTCAACAAGGAGAAAGTGACTGTGAAGTGCGAGACTTCAACAAGGAGAACGGGGCTGTGAAGTGCGAGTCTTCAGCGAGGAGAACGGGACTCTGAAGAGCGAGACTTCACTAGGGGAATGGGGCTATGAAGAGCAGGACTTCAGCAACGAGAATGGGCTTGTGAAGAGCAAAACTTCAGCGAAGAGAATGGGGCTGTGAAGAGTGAAACTTCAGTGAGGAGAACGGGATTGTGAAGAGCGAGACTTCAGCGAGGTGAACAGGGGTGTGAAGCGCCCGACTTCAGCAAGGAGAACATGACTGTGAAGAGTGAGACTTCAACAAGGAGAATAGGGCTGTGAAGAGCGAGACTTCAGCGAGGAGAACATTATTGTGAAGAGTGAGACGTCTACAAGGAGAACGTGACTGTGAAGTGCGAGACTTCCACAAGGAGAACGGGGCTGTGAAGAGTGAGACTTTAGTGAGGAGAACGGGACTCTGAACTGCGAGTGTTCGGCGAGGAGAATGGGACTCTGAAGAGCGAGACTTCAGGAAGGAGAACGGCACTCTGAAGAGCGAGACCTCACTAGGGGAACAGGGCTGTGAAGAGCAGGACTTCAGCAACTAGAATGGGGAAGTGAAGAGCAAACCTTCAGCAAAAAGAATGGGGCTGTGAAGAGTGAAACTTCAGTGAGGAGAACGTGACTGTGAAGAGCAAGACTTCAGCAAGCAGAATGGGACTGTGAAGAGTGAATCTTCAATGAGGAGAGTGGGTCTGTGAAGAGAGCAACTTCAGCAAGTAGAAGAGGGCTGTAAAGAGCGAGACGTCAGCAAGGAGAACGGGACTGCGAACAGCGTGACATCATTGAGGAGAATGGGATTGTGAACACCAGGACTTCAGTGAGGAGAATGGGGCCGTGAAGAGCGAGACTTCAGCACAGAGAACGGGACTGTGAAGAGCGAGACTTCACCGATGAGAATGCAGCTGTGAAGATCGAGAATTCAATGAGGAGAACAGGGCTTAGAAGTGCCAGACTTCAGCATGGAGAATATGACTGTGACGAGCGAGACTTCAACAAGGAGAATGGGAGAGTGAAGAGCTAGACTCCAGCGACTAGAACATGAATGTGAAGAGCGAGACTTCATCAAGGAGAACGTGACTGTCAAGTGTGAGACTTCAACAAGGAGAACGGGGCTGTGAAGAGCGAGGCTTCAGTGAGGAGAACGGGACTCTGAAGTGCGAGTCTTCAGTGAGGAGAACGGGACTGCGAAACACTGTGACATCAGCGAGGAGAACAGGACTGTGAACACCGAGACTTCAGTCAGGAGAACTGGGCCGTGAAGACCGAGACTTCAGGGAGGAGAACGGGGCTGTGCAGAGAGAGAATTCAGCGAGGAGAATGGGGCTGGGAAGAGTGAGACTTCAGCGAGAAGAACATGGACGTAAAGAGCGAGGCTTCAGCGAGGAGAATGGGACTCTGAAGAGCGAGACTTTAACAAGGAGAAAGTGACTGTGAGGTGCGAGACTTCAACAAGGAGAACGGGGCATTGAAGAGCGAGACTTCAGCGAGGAGAGCATGCTTGTGAAGAGTGAGACTTCTACAAGGAGAACGTGACTGTGAAGTGCGAGACTTCCACAAGGAAAACGGGGCTGTGAAGAGCGAGACTTTAGTGAGGAGAACGGGACTCTGAACTGCGAGCGTTCGGCGAGGAGAATGGGACTCTGAAGAGCGAGACTTCAGGAAGGAGAACGGCACTCTGAAGAGCGAGACTTCACTAGGGGAACAGGGCTGTGAAGAGCAGGACTTCAGCAACTAGAATGGGGTTGTGAAGAGCAAAACTTCAGCGAAGAGATTGGAGCCGTGAAGAGTGAAACTTCAGTGAGGAGAACAGGACTGTGAAGAGCGAGACCTCAGCGAGGAGAATAAAACTCTGAAGAGCGAGACTTCTGGGTGGAGAAAGTGACTGTGAAGAGCGAGACTTCAGTGATGAGAACATCACTGTAAAGAGCGAGACTTCAGTGAGTCGAACGGGACTGTGAAGAGTGCAACTTCAGTGAGGAGAACAGGACTGTGAAGAGCAAGACTTCAACAAAGAGAACGGGGCTGTGAAGAGTGAAACTTCAGTGAGGAGAATGGGACTGTGAAGAGCAAGTGTTCAGCGAGGAGAACAGGGCTGTGAAGACCGAGATGTCAGCAAGGAGAATGGGACTGCGAACAGTGTGACATCAGTGAGGAGAACAGGACTATGAACACCGGGACTTCAGTGAGGAGAATGGGCCCTTGTAGAGCGAGACTTCTGGGAGGAGAAAGTGACTGTGAAGAGCGAGACTTCAGTGAGGAGAACGGGGCTGTGAAGAGAGTGAATTTAGCGAGGAGAAGGGGACTGGAAGGAGCGAGGCTTCAGTGAGAAGAACGGGGCAGTGAATCGCGAGACTTCCGCGAGGAGAACGGGACTGTGAAGAGCGAGACTTCAGCGAGGAGAACAGCGGTGTGAAGCGCAAGTCTTCAGCAAGGAGGAGATGAATGTGAAGAGCGAGACATCAACAAGGAGAATGGGGCTGTGAAGAGCTAGACTTCAGCGAGGAGAACGTGATTGTGAGTAGAGAGACTTCAACAAGGAGAACGTGACTGTGAAGTGCGAGACTTCAACAAGGAGAACGGGGCTGTGAAGAGCAAGACTTCAGTGAGGAGAACGGGACTATGAAGTGCGAGTCCTCAGCCAGGAGAATGGGACTCTGAAGAGCGAGACTTCAGGGAGGAGAACGGGACTCTGAAGAAGGAGACTTCACCTGGGGGACAGGGCTGTGAAGAGCAGGACTTCAGCAACTAGAATGGGGTTGTGAAGAGCAAAACTTCAGTGAAGAGAATGGGGCTGTGAAGAGTGAAACTTCAGTGAGGAGAACAGGGGTGAGAAGCGCGAGACTTCAGCAAGGAGAACATGACTTTGAAGAGCGAGACTTCAACAAGGAGAATGGGGCTGTGAAGAGCTAGACTTCAGCGAGGAGAACGTGATTGTGAAGAGTGAGACTTCAACAAGGAGCACATGACTGTGAAGTGCGAGACTTCAGTGAGGAGAATGGGACTCTGAAGTGCGAGTCTTCAGCGAGTAGAATGGGACTCTGAAGAGCGAGACTTCAGCCAGCAGAACGGGACTGTGAAGAGCCAGACTTCAGCGAGGAGAACAGGGCTGTGAAGCGCAAGACTTCAGAGAGGAGAACATGACTGTGAAGAGCGAGAATTCAGCGAGAAGAACAGGATGGTAAAGAACGAGACTTCAGTGAGGAGAAAGTGGCTGTAAAGAGCAAGACTTTAGCCAGGAGAACAAGGCTGTGAATTGCGAAACTTCAGCGAGGAGAACGGGACTGCGAAACAGTGTGACATCAGCGAGGAGAACAGGACTGTGAACACCGAAACTTCAGTCAGGAGAACTGGGCAGTGAAGAGCGAGACTTCAGGGAGGAGAACGGGACTGTGCAGACAGAGAATTCAGCGAGGAGAACGGGGCTGGGAAGAGCGAGACTTCAGCGAGAAGAACATGGACGTAAAGAGCGAGGCTGCAGCAAGGAGAATGGGACTCTGAAGAGCGAGACTTCAACAAGGAGACTGGGGCTGTGAAGAGCGAGACTTCAGTGAGGAGAACATGATTGTGAAGAGTGAGACTTCAACAAGGAGAACGAGGCTGTGAAGTGTGAGACTTCCACAAGGAGAACGGGGCTGTGAAGAGAGAGACTTCAGTGAGGAGAACGGGACTCTGAAGTGTGAATCTTCAGTGAGGAGAACGGGACTCTGAACTGCGAGTGTTTGGCGAGGAGAATGGGACTCTGAAGAGCGAGACTTCAGGAAGGAGAACGGCACTCTGAAGAGCGAGACTTCACTAGGGGAACAGGGCTGTGAAGAGCAGGACTTCAGCAACTAGAATGGGGTTGTCAAGAGCAAAACTTCAGCGAAGAGATTGGAGCCGTGAAGAGTGAAACTTCAGTGAGGAGAACAGGACTGTGAAGAGCGAGACCTCAGTGAGGAGAATGGGGCTCTGAAGAGCGAGACTTCTGGGTGGAGAAAGTGACTGTGAAGAGCGAGACTTCAGTGATGAGAACATCACTGTAAAGAGCGAGACTTCAGTGAGTCGAACGGGACTGTGAAGAGTGCAACTTCAGTGAGGAGAACAGGACTGTGAAGAGCGAGACTTCAACAAAGAGAACGGGGCTGTGAAGAGTGAAACTTCAGTGAGGAGAATGGGACTGTGAAGAGCAAGTCTTCAGCGAGGAGAACAGGGCTGTGAAGACCGAGATGTCAGCAAGGAGAATGGGACTGCGAACAGCGTGACATCAGTGAGGAGAACAGGACTATGAACACCGGGACTTCAGTGAGGAGAATGGGCCCGTGTAGAGCGAGACTTCTGGGAGGAGAAAGTGACTGTGAAGAGCGAGACTTCAGTGAGGAGAACGGGGCTGTGAAGAGAGTGAATTTAGCGAGGAGAAGGGGACTGGAAGGAGCGAGGCTTCAGTGAGACGAACGGGGCAGTGAATTGCGAGACTTCCGCGAGGAGAACGGGACTGTAAAGAGCGAGACTTCAGCGAGGAGAACAGCGGTGTGAAGCGCGAGTCTTCAGCAAGGAGGAGATGAATGTGAAGAGCGAGACATCAACAAGGAGAATGGGGCAGTGAAGAGCTAGACTTCAGCGAGGAGAACGTGATTGTGAGTAGTGAGACTTCAACAAGGAGAACGTGACTGTGAAGTGCGAGACTTCAACAAGGAGAACGGGGCTGTGAAGAGCAAGACTTCAGTGAGGAGAACGGGACTATGAAGAAGGAGACTTCACCTGGGGGACGGGGCTGTGAAGAGCAGGACTTCAGCAACTAGAATGGGGATGTGAAGAGCAAAACTTCAGTGAAGAGAATGGGGCTGTGAAGAGTGAAACTTCAATGAGGAGAACAGGGGTGAGAAGCGCGAGACTTCAGCAAGGAGAACATGACTTTGAAGAGCGAGACTTCAACAAGGAGAATGGGGCTGTGAAGAGCTAGACTTCAGCGAGGAGAACGTGATTGTGAAGAGTGAGACTTCAACAAGGAGCACATGACTGTGAAGTGCGAGACTTCACTGAGGAGAACGGGACTCTGAAGTGCGAGTCTTCAGCGAGGAGAATGGGACTCTGAAGAGCGAGACTTCAGCCAGCAGAACGGGACTGTGAAGAGCCAGACTTCAGCGAGGAGAACAGGTCTGTGAATCGCAAGACTTCAGAGAGGAGAACATGACTGTGAAGAGCGAGACTTCAGTGAGAAGAACAGGATGGTAAAGAACGAGACTTCAGTGAGGAGAAAGTGGCTGTAAAGAGCGAGACTTTAGCCAGGAGAACATGGCTGTGAATTGCAAAACTTCAGCGAGGAGAACGGGACTGCGAAACAGTGTGACATCAGCGAGGAGAACAGGACTGTGAACACCGAAACTTCAGTCAGGAGAACTGGGCAGTGAAGAGCGAGACTTCAGGGAGGAGAACGGGACTGTGCAGAGAGAGAATTCAGCGAGGAGAACAGGGCTGGGAAGAGCGAGACTTCAGCGAGAAGAACATGGACATAAAGAGCGAGGCTGCAGCAAGGAGAATGGGACTCTGAAGAGCGAGACTTCAACAAGAAGAAAGTGAATGTGAAGTGCGAGACTTCAACAAGGAGACTGGGGCTGTGAAGAGCGAGACTTCAGTGAGGAGAACATGATTGTGAAGAGTGAGACTTCAACAAGGAGAACGAGGCTGTGAAGTGCGAGACTTCCACAAGGAGAACGGGGCTGTGAAGAGCGAGACTTCAGTGTGGAGAACGGGACTCTGAAGTGTGAATCTTCAGTGAGGAGAACGGGACTCTGAAGAGCGAGACTTCAGGGAGGAGAACGGGACTCTGAAGAGCGAGACTTCACTTGGGGAACGGGGCTGTGAAGAGCAGGACTTCAGCAACAAGAATGTGGTTGTGAAGAGCAAACCTTCAGCGAAGTGAATGGGGCAGTGAAGAGTGAAACTTCAATGAGGAGAACGGGACTGTGAAGAGCGAGACTTCAGCAATTAGAATGGGACATTGAAGAGAGAGACTTCAGCGAAGAGAATGGGGCTGTGAAGAGTGAAACTTCAGTGAGGAGAATGGAGATGTGAGGAGTGAGACTTCAGCAAGGAGAAGTGGGCTGTGAAGATTGAGACTTCAGCGATGAGAACATGACTGTAAAGCGTGAGACTTCAGTGAGGCGAACGGGACTGCGAAGAGTACAACTTCAGTGAGGAGAACGTGATTGTGAAGAGCGAGACTTCAACAAGAAGAACGGGGCTGTGAAGAGCGAGAATGCAGTGAGGTGAACGGGGCTATGAAGAGAGAGACTTCAGCGAGGAGAATGGGACTCTGAAGAGCGAGACTTCAGGGAGGAAACGGGAATCTGAAGAGCAAGACTTCACTAGGGGAACGGGGCTGTGAAGAGCACGAATTCAGCAGTGAGAATGGGGTTGTGAAGAGCAAAACTTCAGCAACGAAAATGTGGCTGTGAAGAGTGAAACTTCAGTGAGGGGAACGGGACTGTGAAGAGCGTGACTTCAGCGAAGAGAATGGGGCTGTGAAGAGTGAAACTTCAATGAGGAGAATGGGGCTGTGAAGAGTGAAACTTCAATGAGGAGAATGGGGCTGTGAAGAGCGAGGCATCATCGAAGAGAATGCGGCTGTGAAGAGTGAAACTTCAGTGAGGAGAATGGGGCTGTGTAGAGCGAGACTTCAGCAAGAAGGGGACTGTGAAGAGCGAGTCTTCAGTGATGAGAACATCACTGTAAAGAGCGAGATTTCAGTGAGTCGAAAGGGACTGTGAAGAGTGCAACTTCAGTGAGGAGAACAGGAATGTGAAGAGCGAGACTTCAACAAAGAGAACGGGGCTGTAAAGAGTGAAACTTCAGTGAGAAGAATGGGACTGTGAAGAGTGAGTCTTCAGCGAGGAGAACAGGGCTGTGAAGAGCGAGATGTCAGCAAGGAGAATGGGACTGCTAACAGCGTGACATCCGGGAGGAGAACAGGACTATGAACACCGGGACTTCAGTGAGGAGAATGGGCCTGTGAAGAGCGAGACTTCAGCGAGGAGAACGGGACTGTGAAGAGCGAGACTTCAGTGAGGAGAACGGGGCTGTGAAGAGAGTGAATTTAGCGAGGAGAACAGTAGTGTAAGGAGCGAGGCTTCAGCGAGAAGAACGGGGAAGTGAATAGCGAGACTTCAGCGAGGAGAACAGGACTGTGAAGAGCGAGACTTCAGCGAGGAGAACAGGGGTGTGAAGCGCGAGACTTCAGCAAGGAGAACATGACTATGAAGCACGAGACTTCAACAAGGAGAATGGGGCTGTGAAGAACTAGACTTCAGTGAGGAGAAAGTGATGGTGAATAGTGAGACTTCAACAAGGAGAACTTGACTGTGAAGTGCGAGACTTCAACAAGGAGAACGGGGCTGTGAAGACTGAGACTTCAGTGAGGAGAACGGGTCTCTGAAGTGCGAGTATTCAGCGAGGAGAACGGGACTCTGAAGAAGGAGACGTCACTAGGGGAACGGGGCAGTGAAGATCAGGACTTCAGCAACAAGAATGGGGTTGTGAAGAGCCAAGCTTCAGTGAAGAGAATGGGGCTGAGAAGAGTGAAACTTCAGTGAGGAGAACAGGGGTGTGAAGCGCGAGACTTCAGCAAGGAGAACATGACTGTGAAGAGCGAGACTTCAACAAGGAGAATGGGGCTGTGAAGAGCTAGACTTCAGCGAGGAGAACGTGATTGTGAAGAGTGAGACTTCAACAAGGAGCACATGACTGTGAAGTGCGAGACTTCAGTGAGGAGAACGGGACTCTGAAGTGCGAGTCTTCAGCGAGGAGAATGGGACTCTGAAGAGCGAGACTTCAGCGAGCAGAACGGTACTCTGAAGAGCCAGACTTCAGGGAGGAGAACAGGGCTGTGAAGCGCAAGACTTCAGAGAGGAGAACATGACTGTGAAGAGCGAGACTTCAGCGAGAAGAACAGGATGGTAAAAAGCGAGACTTCAGTGAGGAGAACGTGGCTGTAAAGAGCGAGACTTCAGCCAGGAGAACATGGCTGTGAAGTGCAAGACTTCAGCGAGGAGAATGGGACTGCGAAACAGTGTGACATCAGCGAGGAGAACAGGACTGTGAACACCGAGACTTCAGTCAGGAGAACTGGGCCGTGAAGAGCGAGACTTCAGGAAGGAGAACGGGACTGTGCAGAGAGAGAATTCAGCAAGGAGAACGGGGCTGGGAAGAGCAAGACTTCAGCGAGAAGAACATGGACGTAAAGAGCAAGGCTTCAGCGAGGAGAATGGTACTCTGAAGAGTGAGACTTCAACATGGAGAAAGTGACTGTGAAGTGCGAGACTTCAACAAGGAGAACGGGGCTGTGAAGAGCGAGACTTCAGTGAGGAGAACGTGATTGTGAAGAGTGAGACTTCAACAAGGAGAACGTGACTGTGAAGTGCGAGACTTCCACAAGGAGAATGGGGCTGTGAAGAGCGAGACTTCAGTGAGGAGAACGGGACTGTGAAGAGCGAGACTTCAGTGAGGAGAACGGGGCTGTGAAGAGCGAGACTTCAGTGAGGAGAACGGGTCTGTGAAGAGTGAGACTTCAGCGAGGAAAATAGGGCTCTCAAGCACATGACTTCAGCGAGGAGAACAGTACTGTGAAGAGCGAGACTTCAACAAGGAGAATGGGGCTGTGAAGAGCTAGACTTCAGTGAGGGAATGTGATTGTGAATAGTGAGACTTCAACAAGGAGAACGTGACTGTGAAGTGCGAGACTTCCACAAGGAGAACGGGGCTGTGAAGAGCGAGACTTCAGTGAGGAGAACGGGACTCTGAAGTGCGAGTCTTCAGCGAGGAGAATGGGACTCTGAAGAGCGAGACTTCAGGGAGGAGAACGGGACTCTGAAGAGCAAGACTTCACTAGGGGAACGGTGCTCTGAAGAGCAGGACTTCAGCGACTAGAATGGGGTTGAGAAGAGCAAAACTTCTGCGAAGAGAATGGGGCTGTGAAGAGTGAAACTTCAATGATGAGAACGGGACTGTGAACAGCGAGACTTCAGCAATTAGAATGGGACTCAGAAGAGAGAGACTTCAGCGAAGAGAATGGGGCTGTGAAGAGTGAAACCTCAGTGAGGAGAACAGGACTGTGAAGAGTGAGACTTCAGCGAGGAGAATGGGACTATGAAGAGCGAGACTTCAGGGAGGAGAAAGTGACTGTGAAGTGCGAGACTTCAACAAGGAGAATGGGGCTGTGAAGAGCAAGCCTTCAGTGAGGAGAACGTGATTGTGAAGCATGAGACTTCAACAAGGAGAAAGTGACTGTGAAGTGCGAGACTTCAACAAGGAGAACGGGGCTGTGAAGTGCGAGTCTTCAGCGAGGAGAACGGGACTCTGAAGAGCGAGACTTCACTAGGGGAACGGGGCTATGAAGAGCAGGACTTCAGCAACGAGAATGGGCTTGTGAAGAGCAAAACTTCAGCGAAGAGAATGGGGCTGTGAAGAGTGAAACTTCAGTGAGGAGAACGGGATTGTGAGGAGCGAGACTTCAGCGAGGTGAACAGGGGTGTGAAGCGCCCGACTTCAGCAAGGAGAACATGACTGTGAAGAGTGAGACTTGAACAAGGAGAATGGGGCTGTGAAGAGCGAGACTTCAGCGAGGAGAACATTATTGTGAAGAGTGAGACTTCTACAAGGAGAACGTGACTGTGAAGTGCGAGACTTCCACAAGGAGAACGGGGCTGTGAAGAGTGAGACTTTAGTGAGGAGAACGGGACTCTGAACTGCGAGTGCTCGGCGAGGAGAATGGGACTCTGAAGAGCGAGACTTCAGGAAGGAGAACGGCACTCTGAAGAGCGAGACTTCACTAGGGGAACAGGGCTGTGAAGAGCAGGACTTCAGTAACTAGAATGGGGAAGTGAAGAGCAAACCTTCAGCAAAAAGAATGGGGCTATGAAGAGTGAAAATTCAGTGAGGAGAACGTGACTGTGAAGAGCGAGACTTCAGCAAGCAGAATGGGACTGTGAAGAGTGAATCTTCAATGAGCAGAGTGGGTCTGTGAAGAGAGCGACTTCAGCAAGTAGAAGAGGGCTGTAAAGAGCGAGACGTCAGCAAGGAGAACGGGACTGCGAACAGCGTGACATCATTGAGGAGAATGGGATTGTGAACACCAGGACATCAGTGAGGAGAATGGGGCCGTGAAGAGCGAGACTTCAGCACAGAGAACGGGACTGTGAAGAGCAAGGCTTCACCGATGAGAATGCAGCTGTGAAGATCGAGAATTCAATGAGGAGAACAGGGCTTAGAAGTGCGAGACTTCAGCATGGAGAATATGACTGTGATGAGCGAGACTTCAACAAGGAGAATGGGAGAGTGAAGAGCTAGACTTCAGCGACTAGAACATGAATGTGAAGAGCGAGACTTCATCAAGGAGAACGTGACTGTCAAGTGTGAGACTTCAACAAGGAGAACGGGACTCTGAAGTGCGAGTCTTCAGTGAGGAGAACGGGACTGCAAAACACTGTGACATCAGCGAGGAGAACAGGACTGTGAACACCGAGACTTCAGTCAGGAGAACTGGGCCGTGAAGAGCGAGACTTCAGGGAGGAGAACGGGGCTGTGCAGAGAGAGAATTCAGCGAGGAGAATAAGGCTGGGAAGAGTGAGACTTCAGCAAGAAGAACATGGACGTAAAGAGCGAGGCTTCAGCGAGGAGAATGGGACTCTGAGGAGCGAGACTTTAACAAGGAGAAAGTGACTGTGAGGTGTGAGACTTCAACAAGGAGAACGGGGCATTGAAGAGCGAGACTTCAGCGAGGAGAACGTGCTTGTGAAGAGTGAGACTTCTACAAGGAGAACGTGACTGTGAAGTGCGAGACTTCCACAAGGAGAACGGTGCTGTGAAGAGCAAGACTTTAGTGAGGAGAACGGGACTCTGAACTGCGAGTGTTCGGCGAGGAGAATGGGACTCTGAAGAGCGAGACTTCAGGAAGGAGAACGGCACTCTGAAGAGCGAGACTTCACTAGGGGAACAGGGCTGTGAAGAGCAGGACTTCAGCAACTAGAATGGGGTTGTGAAGAGCAAAACTTCAGCGAAGAGATTGGAGCCATGAAGAGTGAAACTTCAGTGAGGAGAACAGGACTGTGAAGAGCGAGACCTCAGCGAGGAGAATGGGACTCTGAATAGCGAATCTTCTGGGTGGAGAAAGTGACTGTGAAGAGCGAGACTTCAGTGATGAGAACATCACTGTAAAGAGCGAGACTTCAGTGAGTCGAACGGGACTGTGAAGAGTGCAACTTCAGTGAGGAGAACGGGATTGTGAGGAGCGAGACTTCAGCGAGGTGAACAGGGGTGTGAAGCGCCCGACTTCAGCAAGGAGAACATGACTGTGAAGAGTGAGACTTGAACAAGGAGAATGGGGCTGTGAAGAGCGAGACTTCAGCGAGGAGAACATTATTGTGAAGAGTGAGACTTCTACAAGGAGAACGTGACTGTGAAGTGCGAGACTTCCACAAGGAGAACGGGGCTGTGAAGATTGAGACTTTAGTGAGGAGAATGGGACTCTGAACTGCGAGTGTTCGGCGAGGAGAATGGGACTCTGAAGAGCGAGACTTCAGGAAGGAGAACGGCACTCTGAAGAGCGAGACTTCACTAGGGGAACAGGGCTGTGAAGAGCAGGAATTCAGCAACTAGAATGGGGAAGTGAAGAGCAAACCTTCAGCAAAAAGAATGGGGCTATGAAGAGTGAAAATTCAGTGAGGAGAACGTGACTGTGAAGAGCGAGACTTCAGCAAGCAGAATGGGACTGTGAAGAGTGAATCTTCAATGAGGAGAGTGGGTCTGTGAAGAGAGCGACTTCAGCAAGTAGAAGAGGGCTGTAAAGAGCGAGACGTCAGCAAGGAGAACGGGACTGCGAACAGCGTGACATCATTGAGGAGAATGGGATTGTGAACACCAGGACATCAGTGAGGAGAATGGGGCCGTGAAGAGCGAGACTTCAGCACAGAGAACGGGACTGTGAAGAGCGAGGCTTCACCGATGAGAATGCAGCTGTGAAGATCGAGAATTCAATGAGGAGAACAGGGCTTAGAAGTGCGAGACTTCAGCATGGAGAATATGACTGTGACGAGCGAGACTTCAACAAGGAGAATGGGAGAGTGAAGAGCTAGACTTCAGCGACTAGAACATGAATGTGAAGAGCGAGACTTCATCAAGGAGAACGTGACTGTCAAGTGTGAGACTTCAACAAGGAGAACGGGACTCTGAAGTGCGAGTCTTCAGTGAGGAGAACGGGACTGCAAAACACTGTGACATCAGCGAGGAGAACAGGACTGTGAACACCGAGACTTCAGTCAGGAGAACTGGGCCGTGAAGAGCGAGACTTCAGGGAGGAGAACGGGGCTGTGCAGAGAGAGAATTCAGCGAGGAGAATAAGGCTGGGAAGAGTGAGACTTCAGCGAGAAGAACATGGACGTAAAGAGCGAGGCTTCAGCGAGGAGAATGGGACTCTGAGGAGCGAGACTTTAACAAGGAGAAAGTGACTGTGAGGTGTGAGACTTCAACAAGGAGAACGGGGCTGTGAAGAGCAAGACTTTAGTGAGGAGAACGGGACTCTGAACTGCGAGTGTTCGGCGAGGAGAATGGGACTCTGAAGAGCGAGACTTCAGGAAGGAGAACGGCACTCTGAAGAGCGAGACTTCACTAGGGGAACAGGGCTGTGAAGAGCAGGACTTCAGCAACTAGAATGGGGTTGTGAAGAGCAAAACTTCAGCGAAGAGATTGGAGCCATGAAGAGTGAAACTTCAGTGAGGAGAACAGGACTGTGAAGAGCGAGACCTCAGCGAGGAGAATGGGACTCTGAATAGCGAATCTTCTGGGTGGAGAAAGTGACTGTGAAGAGCGAGACTTCAGTGAGTCGAACGGGACTGTGAAGAGTGCAACTTCAGTGAGGAGAACAGGACTGTGAAGAGCAAGACTTCAACAAAGATAACGGGGCTGTGAAGTGTGAAACTTCAGTGAGGAGAATGGGACTGTGAAGAGCAAGTGTTCAGCGAGGAGAACAGGGCTGTGAAGACCGAGATGTCAGCAAGGAGAATGGGACTGCGAACAGCGTGACATCAGTGAGGAGAACAGGACTATGAACACCGGGACTTCAGTGAGGAGAATGGGCCCGTGTAGAGCGAGCCTTCTGGGAGCAGAAAGTGACTGTGAAGAGCGAGACTTCAGTTAGGAGAACGGGGCTGTGAAGAGAGTGAATTTAGCGAGGAGAAGGGGACTGTAAGGAGCGAGGCTTCAGTGAGAAGAACGGGGCAGTGAATCGCGAGACTTCCGCAAGGAGAACGGGACTGTGAAGAGCGAGACTTCAGCGAGGAGAACAGCGGTGTGAAGCGCGAGTCTTCAGCAAGGAGGAGATGAATGTGAAGAGCGAGACATCAACAAGGAGAATGGGGCTGTGAAGAGCTAGACTTCAGCGAGGAGAACGTGATTGTGAGTAGTGAGACTTCAACAAGGAGAACGTGACTGTGAAGTGCGAGACTTCAACAAGGAGAACAGGGCTGCGAAGAGCAAGACTTCAGTGAGGAGAAAGGGACTATGAAGTGCGAGTCCTCAGCGAGGAGAATGGGACTCTGAAGAGCGAGACTTCACCTGGGGGACGGGGCTGTGAAGAGCAGGACTTCAGCAACTAGAATGGGGTTGTGAAGAGCAAAACTTCAGTGAAGAGAATGGGGCTGTGAAGAGTGAAACTTCAGTGAGGAGAACAGGGGTGAGAAGCGCGAGACTTCAGCAAGGAGAACATGACTTTGAAGAGCGAGACTTCAACAAGGAGAATGGGGCTGTGAAGAGCTAGACTTCAGCGAGGAGAACGTGATTGTGAAGAGTGAGACTTCAACAAGGAGCACATGACTGTGAAGTGCGAGACTTCAGTGAGGAGAACGGGACTCTGAAGTGCGAGTCTTCAGCGAGTAGAATGGGACTCAGAAGAGCGAGACTTCAGCCAGCAGAACGGGACTGTGAAGAGCCAGACTTCAGCGAGGAGAACAGGGCTGTGAAGCGCAAGACTTCAGAGAGGAGAACATGACTGTGAAGAGCGAGACTTCAGCGAGAAGAACAGGATGGTAAAGAACGAGACTTCAGTGAGGAGAAAGTGGCTGTAAAGAGCGAGACTTTAGCCAGGAGAACATGGCTGTGAATTGCAAAACTTCAGCGAGGAGAACGGGACTGCGAAACAGTGTGACATCAGCGAGGAGAACAGGACTGTGAACACCGAAACTTCAGTCAGGAGAACTGGGCAGTGAAGAGCGAGACTTCAGGGAGGAGAACGGGACTGTGCAGCCAGAGAATTCAGCGAGGAGAACAGGGCTGGGAAGAGCGAGACTTCAGCGAGAAGAACATGGACGTGAAGAGCGAGGCTGCAGCAAGGAGAATGGGACTCTGAAGAGCGAGACTTCAACAAGAAGAAAGTGAATGTGAAGTGCGAGACTTCAAGCAGGATACCTGGGCTGTGAAGAGCGAGACTTCAGTGAGGAGAACATGATTGTGAAGAGTGAGACTTCAACAAGGAGAACGAGGCTGTGAAGTGCGAGACTTCCACAAGGAGACCGGGGCTGTGTAGAGCGAGACTTCAGTGAGGAGAACGGGACTCTGAAGTGTGAATCTTCAGTGAGGAGAATGGGATTCTGAAGAGCGAGACTTCAGGGAGGAGTACGGGACTCTGAAGAGCGAGACTTCACTTGGGGAACGGGGCTGTGAAGAGCAGGACATCAGCAACAAAAATGTGGTTGTGAAGAGCAAACCTTCAGCGAAGAGAATGGGGCAGTGAAGAGTGAAACTTCAATGAGGAGAACGGGACTGTGAAGAGCGAGACTTCAGCAATTAGAATGGGACACTGAAGAGAGAGACTTCAGCGAAGAGAATGGGGCTGTGAAGAGTGAAACTTCAGTGAGGAGAATGGAGATGTGAGGAGTGAGACTTCAGCAAGGAGAAGTGGGCTGTGAAGATTGAGACTTCAGCGATGAGAACATGACTGTAAAGCGTGAGACTTCAGTGAGGCGAACGGGACTGTGAAGAGTACAACTTCAGTGAGGAGAACGTGATTGTGAAGAGCGAGACTTCAACAAGAAGAACGGGGCTGTGAAGAGCGAGAATGCAGTGAGGTGAACGGGGCTATGAAGAGAGAGACTTCAGCGAGGAGAATGGGACTCTGAAGAGCGAGACTTCAGGGAGGAAACGGGAATCTGAAGAGCGAGACTTCACTAGGGGAACGGGGCTGTGAAGAGCACGAATTCAGCAGTGAGAATGGGGTTGTGAAGAGCAAAACTTCAGCAACGAAAATGTGGCTGTGAAGAGTGAAACTTCAGTGAGGGGAACGGGACTGTGAAGAGCGTGACTTCAGCGAAGAGAACGGGGCTGTGAAGAGTGAAACTTCAATGAGGAGAAAGGGGCTGTGAAGAGCGAGGCATCATCGAAGAGAATGCGGCTGTGAAGAGTGAAACTTCAGTGAGGAGAATGGGGCTGTGTAGAGCGAGACTTCAGCAAGAAGGGGACTGTGAAGAGCGAGTCTTCAGTGAGTCGAAAGGGACTGTGAAGAGTGCAACTTCAGTGAGGAGAACAGGAATGTGAAGAGCGAGACTTCAACAAAGAGAACGGGGCTGTGAAGAGTGAAACTTCAGTGAGGAGAATGGGACTGTGAAGAGTGAGTCTTCAGCGAGGAGAACAGGGCTGTGAAGAGCGAGATGTCAGCAAGGAGAATGGGACTGCTAACAGCGTGACATCCGGGAGGAGAACAGGACTATGAACACCGGGACTTCAGTGAGGAGAATGGGCCCGTGAAGAGCGAGACTTCAGTGAGGAGAACGGGGCTGTGAAGAGAGTGAAGTTAGCGAGGAGAACAGTAGTGTAAGGAGTGAGGCTTCAGCGAGAAGAACGGGGAAGTGAATAGCGAGACTTCAGCGAGGAGAACAGGACTGTGAAGAGCGAGACTTCAGCGAGGAGAACAGGGGTGTGAAGCGCGAGACTTCAGCAAGGAGAACAAGACTATGAAGCGCGAGACTTCAACAAGGAGAATGGGGCTGTGAAGAACTAGACTTCAGTGAGGAGAAAGTGATGGTGAATAGTGAGACTTCAACAAGGAGAACGTGACTGTGAAGTGCGAGACTTCAACAAGGAGAACGGGGCTGTGAAGAGTGAGACTTCAGTGAGGAGAACGGGTCTCTGAAGTGCGAGTATTCAGCGAGGAGAACGGGACTCTGAAGAAGGAGACGTCACTAGGGGAACGGGGCAGTGAAGATCAGGACTTCAGCAACAAGAATGGGGTTGTGAAGAGCCAAGCTTCAGTGAAGAGAATGGGGCTGAGAAGAGTGAAACTTCAGTGAGGAGAACAGGGGTGTGAAGCGCGAGACTTCAGCAAGGAGAACATGACTGTGAAGAGCGAGACTTCAACAAGGAGAATGGGGCTGTGAAGAGCTAGACTTCAGCGAGGAGAACGTGATTGTGAAGAGTGAGACTTCAACAAGGAGAACATGACTGTGAAGTGCGAGACTTCAGTGAGGAGAACGGGACTCTGAAGTGCGAGTCTTCAGCGAGGAGAATGGGACTCTGAAGAGCGAGACTTCAGCGAGCAGAACGGTACTCTGAAGAGCCAGACTTCAGGGAGGAGAACAGGGCTGTGAAGCGTGAGACTTCAGAGAGGAGAACATGACTGTGAAGAGCGAGACTTCAGTGAGAAGAACAGGATGGTAAAGAGCAAGACTTCAGTGAGGAGAACGTGGGTGTAAAGAGCGAGACTTCAGCCAGGAGAACATGGCTGTGAAGTGCGAGACTTCAGCGAGGAGAATGGGACTGCGAAAGAGAGTGAAATCAGCGAGGAGAACAGGAATGTGAAACCGAGACTTCAGTCAGGAGAACTGGGCCGTGAAGAGCGAGACTTCAGGAAGGAGAACGGGACTGTGCAGAGAGAGAATTCAGCAAGGAGAACGGGGCTGGGAAGAGCAAGACTTCAGCGAGAAGAACATGGACGTAAAGAGCGAGGCTTCAGCGAGGAGAATGGTACTCTGAAGAGTGAGACTTCAACAAGGAGAAAGTGACTGTGAAGTGCCAGACTTCAACAAGGAGAACGGGGCTGTGAAGAGCGAGACTTCAGTGAGGAGAACGTGATTGTGAAGATTGAGACTTCAACAAGGAGAACGAGGCTGTGAAGTGCGAGACTTCCACAAGGAGAACGGGGCTGTGAAGAGCGAGACTTCAGTGAGGAGAACGGGACTCTGAAGTGTGAATCTTCAGTGTGGAGAATGGGACTCTGAAGAGCGAGACTTCAGGGAGGAGAACGGGACTCTGAAGAGCGAGACTTCACTTGGGGAACGGGGCTGTGAAGAGCAGGACTTCAGCAACAAGAATGTGGTTGTGAAGAGCAAACCTTCAGCGAAGAGAATGGGGCAGTGAAGAGTGAAACTTCAATGAGGAAAACGGGACTGTGAAGAGCGAGACTTCAGCAATTAGAATGGGACACTGAAGAGAGAGACTTCAGCGAAGAGAATGGGGCTGTGAAGAGTGAAACTTCAGTGAGGAGAATGGAGATGTGAGGAGTGAGACTTCAGCAAGGAGAAGTGGGCTGTGAAGATTGAGACTTCAGCGATGAGAACATGACTGTAAAGCGTGAGACTTCAGTGAGGCGAACGGGACTGTGAAGAGTACAACTTCAGTGAGGAGAACGTGATTGTGAAGAGCGAGACTTCAACAAGAAGAACGGGGCTGTGAAGAGCGAGAATGCAGTGAGGTGAACGGGGCTATGAAGAGAGAGACTTCAGCGAGGAGAATGGGACTCTGAAGAGCGAGACTTCAGGGAGGAAACGGGAATCTGAAGAGCGAGACTTCACTAGGGGAACGGGGCTGTGAAGAGCACGAATTCAGCAGTGAGAATGGGGTTGTGAAGAGCAAAACTTCAGCAACGAAAATGTGGCTGTGAAGAGTGAAACTTCAGTGAGGGGAACGGGACTGTGAAGAGCGTGACTTCAGCGAAGAGAACGGGGCTGTGAAGAGTGAAACTTCAATGAGGAGAAAGGGGCTGTGAAGAGCGAGGCATCATCGAAGAGAATGCGGCTGTGAAGAGTGAAACTTCAGTGAGGAGAATGGGGCTGTGTAGAGCGAGACTTCAGCAAGAAGGGGACTGTGAAGAGCGAGTCTTCAGTGATGAGAACATCACTGTAAAGAGCGAGACTTCAGTGAGTCGAAAGGGACTGTGAAGAGTGCAACTTCAGTGAGGAGAACAGGAATGTGAAGAGCGAGACTTCAACAAAGAGAACGGGGCTGTGAAGAGTGAAACTTCAGTGAGGAGAATGGGACTGTGAAGAGTGAGTCTTCAGCGAGGAGAACAGGGCTGTGAAGAGCGAGATGTCAGCAAGGAGAATGGGACTGCTAACAGCGTGACATCCGGGAGGAGAACAGGACTATGAACACCGGGACTTCAGTGAGGAGAATGGGCCCGTGAAGAGCGAGACTTCAGTGAGGAGAACGGGGCTGTGAAGAGAGTGAAGTTAGCGAGGAGAACAGTAGTGTAAGGAGTGAGGCTTCAGCGAGAAGAACGGGGAAGTGAATAGTGAGACTTCAGCGAGGAGATCAGGACTGTGAAGAGCGAGACTTCAGCGAGGAGAACAGGGGTGTGAAGCGCGAGACTTCAGCAAGGAGAACATGACTATGAAGCGCGAGACTTCAACAAGGAGAATGGGGCTGTGAAGAACTAGACTTCAGTGAGGAGAAAGTGATGGTGAATAGTGAGACTTCAACAAGGAGAACTTGACTGTGAAGTGCGAGACTTCAACAAGGAGAACGGGGCTGTGAAGAGTGAGACTTCAGTGAGGAGAACGGGTCTCTGAAGTGCGAGTATTCAGCGAGGAGAATTCGACTCTGAAGAGCGAGACTTCAGGGAGGAGAACGGGACTCTGAAGAGCGAGACTTCACTAGGGGAACGGGGCTATGAAGAGCAGGACTTCAGCAACGAGAATGGGCTTGTGAAGAGCAAAACTTCAGCGAATAGAATGGGGCTGTGAAGAGTAAGACTTCAACAAGGAGAATGGGGCTGTGAAGAGCGAGACTTCAGCGAGGAGAACATGATTGTGAAGAGTGAGACTTCTACAAGGAGAACGGGGCTGTGAAGAGCGAGACTTTAGTGAGGAGAACGAGACTCTGAACTGCGAGTGTTCGGCGAGGAGAATGGGACTCTGAAGAGCGAGACTTCAGGAAGGAGAACGGCACTCTGAAGAGCGAGACTTCACTCGGGGAACAGGGCTGTGAAGAGCAGGACTTCAGCAACTAGAATGGGGAAGTGAAGAGCAAACCTTCAGCAAAAAGAATGGGGCTGTGAAGAGTGAAACTTCAGTGAGGAGAACGTGACTGTGAAGAGCGAGACATCAGCAAGCAGAATGGGACTGTGAAGAGTGAAACTTCAGTGAGGAGAGTGGGTCTGTGAAGAGCGCGACTTCAGCAAGTAGAAGAGAGCTGTAAAGAGCGAGACGTCAGCAAGGAGAACGGGACTGCGAACAGCGTGACATCATTGAGGAGAATGGGATTGTGAACACCGGGACTTCAGTGAGGAGAATGGGGCCATGAAGAGCGAGACTTCAGCGAGCAGAACGGGGCCGTGAAGAGCGAGACTTCAGCACAGAGAACGGGACTGTGAAGAGCGAGGCTTCACCGATGAGAATGCAGCTGTGAAGATCGAGAATTCAATGAGGAGAACAGGGCTTAGAAGTGCAAGACTTCTGGGTGGAGAAAGTGACTGTGAAGAGCGAGACTTCAGTGATGAGAACATCACTGTAAAGAGCGAGACTTCAGTGAGTCGAACGGGGCTGTGAAGAGTGAAACTTCAATGAGGAGAAAGGGGCTGTGAAGAGCGAGGCATCATCGAAGAGAATGCGGCTGTGAAGAGTGAAACTTCAGTGAGGAGAATGGGGCTGTGTAGAGCGAGACTTCAGCAAGAAGGGGACTGTGAAGAGCGAGTCTTCAGTGATGAGAACATCACTGTAAAGAGCGAGACTTCAGTGAGTCGAAAGGGACTGTGAAGAGTGCAACTTCAGTGAGGAGAACAGGAATGTGAAGAGCGAGACTTCAACAAAGAGAACGGGGCTGTGAAGAGTGAAACTTCAGTGAGGAGAATGGGACTGTGAAGAGTGAGTCTTCAGCGAGGAGAACAGGGCTGTGAAGAGCGAGATGTCAGCAAGGAGAATGGGACTGCTAACAGCGTGACATCCGGGAGGAGAACAGGACTATGAACACCGGGACTTCAGTGAGGAGAATGGGCCCGTGAAGAGCGAGACTTCAGTGAGGAGAACGGGGCTGTGAAGAGAGTGAAGTTAGCGAGGAGAACAGTAGTGTAAGGAGTGAGGCTTCAGCGAGAAGAACGGGGAAGTGAATAGTGAGACTTCAGCGAGGAGAACAGGACTGTGAAGAGCGAGACTTCAGCGAGGAGAACAGGGGTGTGAAGCGCGAGACTTCAGCAAGGAGAACATGACTATGAAGCGCGAGACTTCAACAAGGAGAATGGGGCTGTGAAGAACTAGACTTCAGTGAGGAGAAAGTGATGGTGAATAGTGAGACTTCAACAAGGAGAACTTGACTGTGAAGTGCGAGACTTCAACAAGGAGAACGGGGCTGTGAAGAGTGAGACTTCAGTGAGGAGAACGGGTCTCTGAAGTGCGAGTATTCAGCGAGGAGAATGGGACTCTGAAGAAGGAGACGTCACTAGGGGAACGGGGCAGTGAAGATCAGGACTTCAGCAACAAGAATGGGGTTGTGAAGAGCCAAGCTTCAGTGAAGAGAATGGGGCTGAGAAGAGTGAAACTTCAGTGAGGAGAACAGGGGTGTGAAGCGCGAGACTTCAGCAAGGAGAACATGACTGTGAAGAGCGAGACTTCAACAAGGAGAATGGGGCTGTGAAGAGCTAGACTTCAGCGAGGAGAACGTGATTGTGAAGAGTGAGACTTCAACAAGGAGAACATGACTGTGAAGTGCGAGACTTCAGTGAGGAGAACGGGACTCTGAAGTGCGAGTCTTCAGCGAGGAGAATGGGACTCTGAAGAGCGAGACTTCAGCGAGCAGAACGGTACTCTGAAGAGCCAGACTTCAGGGAGGAGAACAGGGCTGTGAAGCGTGAGACTTCAGAGAGGAGAACATGACTGTGAAGAGCGAGACTTCAGTGAGAAGAACAGGATGGTAAAGAGCAAGACTTCAGTGAGGAGAACGTGGGTGTAAAGAGCGAGACTTCAGCCAGGAGAACATGGCTGTGAAGTGCGAGACTTCAGCGAGGAGAACGGGACTGCGAAAGAGAGTGAAATCAGCGAGGAGAACAGGACTGTGAACACCGAGACTTCAGTCAGGAGAACTGGGCCGTGAAGAGCGAGACTTCAGGAAGGAGAACGGGACTGTGCAGAGAGAGAATTCAGCAAGGAGAACGGGGCTGGGAAGAGCAAGACTTCAGCGAGAAGAACATGGACGTAAAGAGCGAGGCTTCAGCGAGGAGAATGGTACTCTGAAGAGTGAGACTTCAACAAGGAGAAAGTGACTGTGAAGTGCGAGACTTCAACAAGGAGAACGGGGCTGTGAAGAGCGAGACTTCAGTGAGGAGAACGTGATTGTGAAGATTGAGACTTCAACAAGGAGAACGAGGCTGTGAAGTGCGAGACTTCCACAAGGAGAACGGGGCTGTGAAGAGCGAGACTTCAGTGAGGAGAACGGGACTCTGAAGTGTGAATCTTCAGTGAGGAGAATGGGACTCTGAAGACCGAGACTTCAGGGAGGAGAACGGGACTCTGAAGAGCGAGACTTCACTTGGGGAACGGGGCTGTGAAGAGCAGGACTTCAGCAACAAGAATGTGGTTGTGAAGAGCAAACCTTCAGCGAAGAGAATGGGGCAGTGAAGAGTGAAACTTCAATGAGGAAAACGGGACTATGAAGAGCGAGACTTCAGCAATTAGAATGGGACACTGAAGAGAGAGACTTCAGCGAAGAGAATGGGGCTGTGAAGAGTGAAACTTCAGTGAGGAGAACGGAGATGTGAGGAGTGAGACTTCAGCAAGGAGAAGTGGGCTGTGAAGATTGAGACTTCAGCGATGAGAACATGACTGTAAAGCGTGAGACTTCAGTGAGGCGAACGGGACTGTGAAGAGTACAACTTCAGTGAGGAGAACGTGATTGTGAAGAGCGAGACTTCAACAAGAAGAACGGGGCTGTGAAGAGCGAGAATGCAGTGAGGTGAACGGGGCTATGAAGAGAGAGACTTCAGCGAGGAGAATGGGACTCTGAAGAGCGAGACTTCAGGGAGGAAACGGGAATCTGAAGAGCGAGACTTCACTAGGGGAACGGGGCTGTGAAGAGCACGAATTCAGCAGTGAGAATGGGGTTGTGAAGAGCAAAACTTCAGCAACGAAAATGTGGCTGTGAAGAGTGAAACTTCAGTGAGGGGAACGGGACTGTGAAGAGCGTGACTTCAGCGAAGAGAACGGGGCTGTGAAGAGTGAAACTTCAATGAGGAGAAAGGGGCTGTGAAGAGCGAGGCATCATCGAAGAGAATGCGGCTGTGAAGAGTGAAACTTCAGTGAGGAGAATGGGGCTGTGTAGAGCGAGACTTCAGCAAGAAGGGGACTGTGAAGAGCGAGTCTTCAGTGATGAGAACATCACTGTAAAGAGCGAGACTTCAGTGAGTCGAAAGGGACTGTGAAGAGTGCAACTTCAGTGAGGAGAACAGGAATGTGAAGAGCGAGACTTCAACAAAGAGAACGGGGCTGTGAAGAGTGAAACTTCAGTGAGGAGAATGGGACTGTGAAGAGTGAGTCTTCAGCGAGGAGAACAGGGCTGTGAAGAGCGAGATGTCAGCAAGGAGAATGGGACTGCTAACAGCGTGACATCCGGGAGGAGAACAGGACTATGAACACCGGGACTTCAGTGAGGAGAATGGGCCCGTGAAGAGCGAGACTTCAGTGAAGAGAACGGGGCTGTGAAGAGAGTGAAGTTAGCGAGGAGAACAGTAGTGTAAGGAGTGAGGCTTCAGCGAGAAGAACGGGGAAGTGAATAGTGAGACTTCAGCGAGGAGAACAGGACTGTGAAGAGCGAGACTTCAGCGAGGAGAACAGGGGTGTGAAGCGCGAGACTTCAGCAAGGAGAACATGACTATGAAGCGCGAGACTTCAACAAGGAGAATGGGGCTGTGAAAAACTAGACTTCAGTGAGGAGAAAGTGATGGTGAATAGTGAGACTTCAACAAGGAGAACTTGACTGTGAAGTGCGAGACTTCAACAAGGAGAACGGGGCTGTGAAGAGTGAGACTTCAGTGAGGAGAACGGGTCTCTGAAGTGCGAGTATTCAGCGAGGAGAACGGGACTCTGAAGAAGGAGACGTCACTAGGGGAACGGGGCAGTGAAGATCAGGACTTCAGCAACAAGAATGGGGTTGTGAAGAGCCAAGCTTCAGTGAAGAGAATGGGGCTGAGAAGAGTGAAACTTCAGTGAGGAGAACAGGGGTGTGAAGCGCGAGACTTCAGCAAGGAGAACATGACTGTGAAGAGCGAGACTTCAACAAGGAGAATGGGGCTGTGAAGAGCTAGACTTCAGCGAGGAGAACGTGATTGTGAAGAGTGAGACTTCAACAAGGAGAACATGACTGTGAAGTGCGAGACTTCAGTGAGGAGAACGGGACTCTGAAGAGCGAGACTTCAGCGAGCAGAACGGTACTCTGAAGAGCCAGACTTCAGGGAGGAGAACAGGGCTGTGAAGCGTGAGACTTCAGAGAGGAGAACATGACTGTGAAGAGCGAGACTTCAGCGAGAAGAACAGGATGGTAAAGAGCAAGACTTCAGTGAGGAGAACGTGGGTGTAAAGAGCGAGACTTCAGCCAGGAGAACATGGCTGTGAAGTGCGAGACTTCAGCGAGGAGAATGGGACTGCGAAAGAGAGTGAAATCAGCGAGGAGAACAGGACTGTGAACACCGAGACTTCAGTCAGGAGAACTGGGCCGTGAAGAGCGAGACTTCAGGAAGGAGAACGGGACTGTGCAGAGAGAGAATTCAGCAAGGAGAACGGGGCTGGGAAGAGCAAGACTTCAGCGAGAAGAACATGGACGTAAAGAGCGAGGCTTCAGCGAGGAGAATGGTACTCTGAAGAGTGAGACTTCAACAAGGAGAAAGTGACTGTGAAGTGCGAGACTTCAACAAGGAGAACGGGGCTGTGAAGAGCGAGACTTCAGTGAGGAGAACATGATTGTGAAGAGTGAGACTTCAACAAGGAGAACGTGACTGTGAAGTGCGAGACTTCCACATGGAGAACGGGGCTGTGAAGAGCGAGACTTCAGTGAGGAGAACGGGACTGTGAAGAGCGAGACTTCAGTGAGGAGAACGGGGCTGTGAAGAGTGAGACTTCAGTGAGGAAAATAGGGCTCTCAAGCACGAGACTTCAGCGAGGAGAACATGACTGTGAAGAGCGAGACTTCAACAAGGAGAATGGGGCTGTGAAGAGCTAGACTTCAGTGAGGGAATGTGATTGTGAATAGTGAGACTTCAACAAGGAGAACGTGACTGTGAAGTGCGAGACTTCCACAAGGAGAACGGGGCTGTGAAGAGCGAGACTTCAGTGAGGAGAACGGGACTCTGAAGTGCGAGTCTTCAGCGAGGAGAATGGGACTCTGAAGAGCGAGACTTCAGGGAGGAGAACGGGACTCTGAAGAGCGAGACTTCACTAGGGGAACGGTGCTCTGAAGAGCAGGACTTCAGCAACTAGAATGGGGTTGAGAAGAGCAAAATTTCTGCGAAGAGAATGGGGCTGTGAAGAGTGAAACTTCAATGATGAGAACGGGACTGTGAACAGCGAGACTTCAGCAATCAGAATGGGACTCTGAAGAGATAGACTTCAGCGAAGAGAATGGGGCTGTGAAGAGTGAAACCTCAGTGAGGAGAACAGGACTGTGAAGAGCGGGACTTCAGCGAGGAGAATGGGACTCTGAAGAGCGAGACTTCAGGGAGGAGAAAGTGACTGTGAAGTGCGAGAGTTCAACAAGGAGAATGGGGCTGTGAAGAGCAAGTCTTCAGCGAGGAGAACGTGATTGTGAAGCATGAGACTTCAACAAGGAGAAAGTGACTGTGAAGTGCGAGACTTCAACAAGGAGAACGGGGCTGTGAAGTGCGAGTCTTCAGCGAGGAGAATTCGACTCTGAAGAGCGAGACTTCAGGGAGGAGAACGGGACTCTGAAGAGCGAGACTTCACTAGGGGAACGGGGCTATGAAGAGCAGGACTTCAGCAACGAGAATGGGCTTGTGAAGAGCAAAACTTCAGCGAATAGAATGGGGCTGTGAAGAGTAAGACTTCAACAAGGAGAATGGGGCTGTGAAGAGCGAGACTTCAGCGAGGAGAACATGATTGTGAAGAGTGAGACTTCTACAAGGAGAACGGGGCTGTGAAGAGCGAGACTTTAGTGAGGAGAACGAGACTCTGAACTGCGAGTGTTCGGCGAGGAGAATGGGACTCTGAAGAGCGAGACTTCAGGAAGGAGAACGGCACTCTGAAGAGCGAGACTTCACTCGGGGAACAGGGCTGTGAAGAGCAGGACTTCAGCAACTAGAATGGGGAAGTGAAGAGCAAACCTTCAGCAAAAAGAATGGGGCTGTGAAGAGTGAAACTTCAGTGAGGAGAACGTGACTGTGAAGAGCGAGACATCAGCAAGCAGAATGGGACAGTGAAGAGTGAAACTTCAGTGAGGAGAGTGGGTCTGTGAAGAGCGCGACTTCAGCAAGTAGAAGAGAGCTGTAAAGAGCGAGACGTCAGCAAGGAGAACGGGACTGCGAACAGCGTGACATCATTGAGGAGAATGGGATTGTGAACACCGGGACTTCAGTGAGGAGAATGGGGCCATGAAGAGCGAGACTTCAGCGAGCAGAACGGGGCCGTGAAGAGCGAGACTTCAGCACAGAGAACGGGACTGTGAAGAGCGAGGCTTCACCGATGAGAATGCAGCTGTGAAGATCGAGAATTCAATGAGGAGAACAGGGCTTAGAAGTGCAAGACTTCTGGGTGGAGAAAGTGACTGTGAAGAGCGAGACTTCAGTGATGAGAACATCACTGTAAAGAGCGAGACTTCAGTGAGTCGAACGGGGCTGTGAAGAGTGAAACTTCAGTGAGGAGAATGGGACTGTGAAGAGCAAGTCTTCAGCGAGGAGCACAGGGCTGTGAAGACCGAGATGTCAGCAAGGAGAATGGGACTGCGAACAGCGTGACATCAGTGAGGAGAACAGGACTATGAACACCGGGACTTCAGTGAGGAGAATGGGCCCGTGTAGAGCGAGACTTCTTGGAGGAGAAAGTGACTGTGAAGAGCGAGACTTCAGTGAGGAAAACGGGGCTGTGAAGAGAGTGAATTTAGCGAGGAGAAGGGGACTGTAAGGAGCGAGGCTTCAGTGAGAAGAACGGGGCAGTGAATCGCGAGACTTCCGCGAGGAGAACGGGACTGTGAAGAGCGAGACTTCAGCAAGGAGAACAGCGGTGTGAAGCGCGAGTCTTCAGCAAGGAGGAGATGAATGTGAAGAGCGAGACATCAACAAGGAGAATGGGGCTGTGAAGAGCTAGACTTCAGTGAGGAGAACGTGATTGTGAGTAGTGAGACTTCAACAAGGAGAACGTGACTGTGAAGTGCGAGACTTCAACAAGGAGAATGGGGCTGTGAAGAGCAAGACTTCAGTGAAGAGAACGGGACTATGAAGTGCGAGTCCTCAGCGAGGAGAATGGGACTCTGAAGAGCGAGACTTCAGGGAGGAGAACGGGACTCTGAAGAAGGAGACTTCACCTGGGGGACGGTGCTGTGAAGAGCAGGACTTCAGCAACTAGAATGGGGTTGTGAAGAGCAAAACTTCAGTGAAGAGAATGGGGCTGTGAAGAGTGAAACTTCAGTGAGGAGAACAGGGGTGAGAAGCGCGAGACTTCAGCAAGGAGAACATGACTTTGAAGAGCGAGACTTCAACAAGGAGAATGGGGCTGTGAAGAGCTAGACTTCAGTGAGGAGAACGTGATTGTGAAGAGTGAGACTTCAACAAGGAGCACATGACTGTGAAGTGCGAGACTTCACTGAGGAGAACGGGACTCTGAAGTGCGAGTCTTCAGCGAGTAGAATGGGACTCTGAAGAGCGAGAATTCAGCCAGCTGAACAGGACTGTGAAGAGCCAGACTTCAGCGTGGAGAACAGGGCTGTGAATCGCAAGACTTCAGAGAGGAGAACATGACTGTGAAGAGCGAGACTTCAGCGAGAAGAACAGGATGGTAAAGAACGAGACTTCAGTGAGGAGAACGTGGCTGTAAAGAGCGAGACTTTAGCCAGGAGAACATGGCTGTGAATTGCGAAACTTCAGCGAGGAGAACGGGACTGCGAAACAGTGTGACATCAGCGAGGAGAACAGGACTGTGAACACCGAAACTTCAGTCAGGAGAACTGGGCAGTGAAGAGCGAGACTTCAGGGAGGAGAACGGGACTGTGCAGACAGAGAATTCAGCGAGGAGAACGGGGCTGGGAAGAGCAAGACTTCAGCGAGAAGAACATGGACGTAAAGAGCGAGGCTGCAGCAAGAAGAATGGGACTCTGAAGAGCGAGACTTCAACAAGAAGAAAGTGAATGTGAAGTGCGAGACTTCAACAAGGAGACTGGGGCTGTGAAGAGCGAGACTTCAGTGAGGAGAACATGATTGTGAAGAGTGAGACTTCAACAAGGAGAATGAGGCTGTGAAGTGCGAGACTTCCACAAGGAGAACGGGGCTGTGAAGAGCGAGACTTCAGTGAGGAGAACGGGACTCTGAAGTGTGAATCTTCAGTGAGGAGAATGGGACTCTGAAGAGCGAGACTTCAGGGAGGAGAACGGGACTCTGAAGAGCGAGACTTCACTTGGGGAACGGGGCTGTGAAGAGCAGGACTTCAGCAACAAGAATGTGGTTGTGAAGAGCAAACCTTCAGCGAAGAGAATGGGGCAGTGAAGAGTGAAACTTCAATGAGGAAAACGGGACTGTGAAGAGCGAGACTTCAGCAATTAGAATGGGACACTGAAGAGAGAGACTTCAGCGAAGAGAATGGGGCTGTGAAGAGTGAAACTTCAATGAGGAGAATGGAGATGTGAGGAGTGAGACTTCAGCAAGGAGAAGTGGGCTGTGAAGATTGAGACTTCAGCGATGAGAACATGACTGTAAAGCGTGAGACTTCAGTGAGGCGAACGGGACTGTGAAGAGTACAACTTCAGTGAGGAGAACGTGATTGTGAAGAGCGAGACTTCAACAAGAAGAACGGGGCTGTGAAGAGCGAGAATGCAGTGAGGTGAACGGGGCTATGAAGAGAGAGACTTCAGCGAGGAGAATGGGACTCTGAAGAGCGAGACTTCAGGGAGGAAACGGGAATCTGAAGAGCGAGACTTCACTAGGGGAACGGGGCTGTGAAGAGCACGAATTCAGCAGTGAGAATGGAGTTGTGAAGAGCAAAACTTCAGCAACGAAAATGCGGCTGTGAAGAGTGAAACTTCAGTGAGGAGAATGGGGCTGTGTAGAGCGAGACTTCAGCAAGAAGGGGACTGTGAAGAGCGAGTCTTCAGTGATGAGAACATCACTGTAAAGAGCGAGACTTCAGTGATTCGAAAGGGACTGTGAAGAGTGCAACTTCAGTGAGGAGAACAGGAATGTGAAGAGCGAGACTTCAACAAAGAGAATGGGGCTGTGAAGAGTGAAACTTCAGTGAGGAGAATGGGACTGTGAAGAGTGAGTCTTCAGCGAGGAGAACAGGGCTGTGAAGAGCGAGATGTCAGCAAGGAGAATGGGACTGCTAACAGCGTGACATCCGGGAGGAGAACAGGACTATGAACACCGGGACTTCAGTGAGGAGAATGGGCCCGTGAAAAGCGAGACTTCAGCGAGGAGAACGGGACTGTGAAGAGCGAGACTTCAGTGAGGAGAACGGGGCTGTGAAGAGAGTGAATTTAGAGAGGAGAACGGTACTGTAAGGAGCGAGGCTTCAGTGAGAATAACGGGGAAGTGAATAGCGAGACTTCCGCGAGGAGAACAGGACTGTGAAGAGCGAGACTTCAGCGAGGAGAACAGGGGTGTGAAGCGCGAGACTTCAGCAAGGAGAACATGACTATGAAGCGCGAGACTTCAACAAGGAGAATGGGGCTGTGAAGAGCTAGACTTCAGTGAGGGAATGTGATTGTGAATAGTGAGACTTCAACAAGGAGAACGTGACTGTGAAGTGCGAGACTTCCACAAGGAGAACGGGGCTGTGAAGAGCGAGACTTCAGTGAGGAGAACGGGACTCTGAAGTGCGAGTATTCAGCGAGGAGAACGGGACTCTGAAGAAGGAGATGTCACTAGGGGAACGGGGCAGTGAAGATCAGGACTTCAGCAACAAGAATGGGGTTGTGAAGAGCCAAGCTTCAGTGAAGAGAATGGGGCTGAGAAGAGTGAAACTTCAGTGAGGAGAACAGGGGTGTGAAGCGCGAGACTTCAGCAAGGAGAACATGACTGTGAAGAGCGAGACTTCAACAAGGAGAATGGGGCTGTGAAGAGCTATACTTCAGCGAGGAGAACGTGATTGTGAAGAGTGAGATTTCAACAAGGAGAACATGACTGTGAAGTGCGAGACTTCAGTGAGGAGAACAGGACTCTGAAGTGCGAGTCTTCAGCGAGGAGAATGGGACTCTGAAGAGCGAGACTTCAGCGAGCAGAACGGTAGTCTGAAGAGCCAGACTTCAGGGAGGAGAACAGGGCTGTGAAGCGTGAGACTTCAGAGAGGAGAACATGACTGTGAAGAGCGAGACTTCAGCGAGAAGAACAGGATGGTAAAGAGCGAGACTTCAGTGAGGAGAACGTGGCTGTAAAGAGTGAGACTTCAGCCAGGAGAACATGGCTGTGAAGTGCGAGACATCAGTGAGGAGAACGGGACTCTGAAGTGCGAGTCTTCAGCGAGCAGAACGGTACTCTGAAGAGCCAGACTTCAGGGAGGAGAACAGGGCTGTGAAGCGCGAGACTTCAGAGAGGAGAACATGACTGTGAAGAGCGAGACTTCAGCGAGAAGAACAGGATGGTAAAGAGCGAGACTTCAATGAGGAGAACGTGGCTGTAAAGAGCGAGACTTCAGCCAGGAGAACATGGCTGTGAAGTGCGAGACTTCAGCGAGGAGAATGGGATTGCGAAACAGTGTGACATCAGCGAGGAGAACAGGACTGTGAACACCGAGACTTCAGTCAGGAGAACTGGGCCATGAAGAGCGAGACTTCAGGAAGGAGAACGGGACTGTGCAGAGAGAGAATTCAGCGAGGAGAACGGGGCTGGGAAGAGCAAGACTTCAGCGAGAAGAACATGGACGTAAAGAACGAGGCTTCAGCGAGGAGAATGGGGCTGTGAAGAGCGAGACTTCAGTGAGGAGAACGTGATTGTGAAGAGTGAGACTTCAACAAGGAGAACGTGACTGTGAAGTGCGAGACTTCCACAAGGAGAACGGGGCTGTGAAGAGCGAGACTTCAGTGAGGAGAACGGGACTCTGAAGAGCGAGTCTTCAGCGAGGAGAATGGGACTCTGAAGAGCAAGACTTCAGGGAGGAGAACGGGACTCTGAAGAGCGAGACTTCACTTGGGGAACGGGGCTGTGAAGAGCAGGACTTCAGCAACTAGAATGGGGTTGTGAAGAGGAAAACTTCACCGAAGAGAATGGGGCAGTGAAGAGTGAAACTTCAGTGAGGAGAACGGGACTGTGAAGAGCGAGACTTCAGCAATTAGAATGGGCACTGAAGAGAGAGACTTCAGCGAAGAGAATGGGGCTGTGAAGAGTGAAACTTCAGTGAGGAGAATGGGGCTGTGAAGAGCAAGACTTCAGCAAGGAGGAGAGGGCTGTGAAGTTTGAGACTTCAGCGATGAGAACATGACTGTAAAGCGTGAGACTTCAGTGAGGCGAACGGGACTGAGGAGTAGAACTTCAGTGAGGAGAAGGGGGCTGTGAAGAGCGAGACTTCAACAAGGAGAATGGGGCTGTGAAGAGCGAGAATTCAGTGAGGTGAACTGGGCTATGAAGAGAGAGACTTCAGTGAGGGAAACGGGATTGTGAAGAGTGCAACTTCAGTGAGGAGAACGTGATTTTGAAGAGTGAGACTTCAACAAGGAGAACGTGACTGTGAAGTGCGAGACTTTAACAAGGAGAACGAGGCTGTGAAGAACACGACTTCAGTGAGGAGAACGGGACTCTTAAGAGTGAGACTTCAACAAGGAGAATGGTAGTGTGAAGTCTGAGACTTCAACAAGGAGAACTGAGCCATGAAGAGAGAGACTTCAGGGAGAACGGGACTGTGAAGAGCGAGAATTCTGTAAGGAGAATGGGACTCTGAAGAGCGAGACTTCAGCGAAGAGAATGGGGCTGTGAACAGTGAAACTTCAGTGAGGAGAATGGGGCTGTGAAGAGCGAGACTTAAGCAAGGAGAAGAGGGCTGTGAAGACCGAGACTTCAGCGAGGAGAACATTAATGTGAAGAGCAAAACTTCAGCGAGAAGAACATTGCTGTAAAGCGCGTGGCTTCAACTAGGAGAATGGTACTCTGAACAGCAAGACTTCAATCACGAGAATGGGTCTGTGAAGAGCGAGACGTCAGTGAGGAGAACAGGGCTGTGAAGAGCTAGTATTCAGCAAGGAGAATGGGTCTGCGAAACAGCGTGACATCAGCAAGGAGAACGGGACTGCGAACACCGAGCCTTCAGCAAGGAGAACAGGGCTGTGAAGAGCGAGACTTCAACAAGGAGAATGGGGCTGTGAAGAGCTAGATTTCAGCAGGGAGAACTTGATTGTGAAGATTGAGACTTCAACAAGGAGAACGTGACTGTGAAGTGTGAGACTTCAACAAGGAGAACGGGGCTGTGAAGAGCGAGACTTCAGTGAGGAGAACGGGACTCTGAAGAGCGAGACTTCAGGGAGGAGAACGGGAATCTGAAGAGCGAGACTTCACTAGGGGAACGGGGCTGTGAAGAGCAGGACTTCAGCAACGAAAATGGGGCTGTGAAGAGTGAAACGTCAGTGAGGATAACGGGACTGTGAAGAGCGAGACTTCAGCAAGGAGAATGAGACTGTGAAGAGCGAGACTTCAGCGAAGAGATTGTGGCTGTGAAGAGTGAAAGTTCAGTGAGGAGAATGGGGCTGTGAAGAGCGAGACTTCAGCAAGGAGAAGGGGTCTCTGAAGAGCGAGACTTCAGTAATGAGAACATCACTGTAAAGAGCGAGTCTTCAGTGAGTCAAACGGGACTGTGAAGAGTGCAACTTCAGTGAGGAGAACAGGACTGTGAAGAGCGAGACTTCAACAAAGAGAACGGGGCTGTGAAGAGTGAAACTTCAGTGAGGAGAATGGGACTGTGAAGAGTGATTCTTCAGCGAGGAGAAGGGGTCTCTGAAGAGCGAGACTTCAGTAATGAGAACATCACTGTAAAGAGCGAGTCTTCAGTGAGTCAAACGGGACTGTGAAGAGTGCAACTTCAGTGAGGAGAACAGGACTGTGAAGAGCGAGACTTCAACAAAGAGAACGGGGCTGTGAAGAGTGAAACTTCAGTGAGGAGAATGGGACTGTGAAGAGTGATCCTTCAGCGAGGATAACAGGGCTGTGAAGAGCGAGATGTCAGCAAGGAGAACGGGACTGCGAAAAGCGTGACATCAGCGAGGAGAACAGGACTGTGAACACCGGAACTTCAGTGAGGAGAATTGGGCCATGAAGAGCGAGACTTCAGCGAGGAGAATGGGCCCGTGAAGAGCGAGACTTCAGCGAGGAGAACGGGACTGTGAAGAGCCAGACTTCAGTGAGGAGAACGGGGCTGTGAAGAGTGTGAATTTAGCGAGGATGACGGAACTGTAAGGAGCGAGGCTTCAGCGAGAAGAACGGGGCAGTGAAGAGCGAGACTTCAAGGAGGAGAACAGGACTCTGAAGAGCGAGACTTCACTAGGGGAATGGGGCTGTGAAGAGCACGACTTCAGCAGCGAGAATGGGGTTGTGAAGAGCAAAACTTCAACAATGAAAATGGGGCTGTGAAGAGTGAAACTTTAGTGAGGAGAACGGGACTGTGAAGAGCGAGACTTCAGCAAGGAGAATGGGACTGTGAAGAGCGAGACTTCAGCGAAGAGAATGGGGCTGTGAAGAGTGAAACTTCAGTGAGGAGAATCCGGCTGTGAAGAGCGAGACTTCAGCAAGGAGAAGAGGGCTGTGAAGAGCGAGACTTCATCGAAGAGAATGGGGCTGTGAAGAGTGAAACTTCAGTGAGGAGAATGGGGCTGTGAAGAGCCAGACTTCAGCAAGGAGAAGGGGGCTGTGAAGAGCGAGACTTCAGTGATCAGAACATCACTGTAAAGAGCGAGACTTCAGTGAGTCGAACGGGACTGTGAAGAGTGCAACTTCAGTGAGGATAACAGGACTGTGAAGAGCGAGACTTCAACAAGGAGAATGGGCGTGTGAAGAGCGAGAGTTCAGCGAGGAGAACGTGATTGTGAAGAGCGAAACTTCAGCGAGGGGAACGTCATTGTGAAGAGCGAGACTTCAGCAAGTAGAATGGAACTGTAAAGAGCGGGTCTTCAGCAACGAGAACGGGGCTGTGTAGAGCGAGACTTCAGCAAGGAGAACAGGGCTGTGTAGTGTGAGAATTCAGCGAAGAAAATGGGGCTGTGAAGAGTGAAAGTTCAGTGAGTAGAACAGGGCTGTGAAGAGTTTGACTTCAGCGATCAGAACGGGAGTCTGAAGCGCCAGACTTCAGCGAGGAGCACAGGGCTGTGAAGCGCGAGACTTCAGAGAGGAGAACATGACTGTGAAGAGCGAGATGTCAGCGAGAAGAACAGGATGGTAAAGAGCGAGACTTCAGTGAGGAGAATGTGGCTGTAAAGAGCGAGACTTCAGCCAGGAGAACATGGCTGTGAAGTACAAGACTTCAGCGAGGAGAACGGGACTGTGAACACCGCGACTTCAGTGAGGAGAACTGGGTCATAAAGAGCAAGACTTCAGGGAGGAGAACATGACTGTGAGGAACGAGAATTCAGCGAGGTGAACGGTACTGGGAAGAGCGAGACATCAGCGAGACGAACATGGACGTAAAGAGCGAGGCTTCAGCGAGGAGAATGGGACTCTGAAGAGCGAGGCTTAAACAAGGAGAACGTGACTGTGAAGTGCGAGACTTCAACAAGGAGAACGGGGCTGTGAAGAGCGAGACTTCAGTGAGGAGAACGGGACTGTTAAGTGCGAGTCTTCAGCGAGGAGAATGGGACTCTGAAGAGCGAGACTTCAGGGAGGAGAACGGGACTCTGAAGAGCGAGACTTCAGCGAGGAGAATGCGGTGTGAAGAGTGTGAATTTAGTGAGGAACACAGGACTGTAAGGAGCGAGGCTTCAGCGAGAAGAATGGGGTAGTGAAGAGCGAGTCTTCAGCAAGCAGAACGTGGCAGCATAGAGCGAAACTTCAGCAAGGAGAACGGGGCTGTGAGGAGCGAGAATTCAATGAAGAAAATGGGTCTGTGAGGAGTAAAAATTCAGTGACGAGAACGGGGCTGTGAAGAGCGAGACTTCAGCGAGGAGAATGGGGCTGAAAAGAGCGAGTCTTCAGCAAGGAGAACGGGGCTGTGAAGTGTGAGAATTCAGCGAAGAAAATGGGGCTGTGAAGAGTGAAACTTCAGTGAGTAGAACAGGGCAGTGAAGAGGGAGACTTCAGCGAGCAGAACGGGACTGTGAAGAGCCAGACTTCAGCGTGGAGAACAGGGCTGTGAAGCGCAAGACTTCAGAGAGGAGAACATGACTGTGAAGAGCGAGACTTCAGTGAGGAGAACGTGGCTGTAAAGAGCGAGACTTCAGCCAGGAGAACATGGCTGTGAAGTGCGAGACTTCAGCGAGGAGAACGGGACTGCGAAACAGTGTGACATCAGCGAGGAGAACAGGACTGCGAACACCGAGACTTCAGTGAGGAGAACTGGGCCGTGAAGAGCGAGACTTCAGGGAGAAGAACGGGAAAGTGAATAGTGAAACTTCAGCGAGGAGAACGGGGCCTTGAAGAGCGAGACTTCAGTGAGGAGAATGTGACTGTAAAGAGTGAGACTTCAGTAGGAGAATGGGACAGTGAAGAGTCAACTTCGGTAAGGAGAACGGGACTCTGAAGAGCGAGATTTCAACAAGGAGAACGGGGCTGTGAAGAGCAAGATTTCATTGAGGAGAATGGGGCTGTGAAGAGTGAGACTTCAGCGAGGAGAACGGGGCCATGAAGAGCAAGACTTCAGCGAGGAGAACGGGACTGTGAAGTTCAAGACTTCACCGAGGAGAATGCGGCTGTGAAGAGCGAGACTTCAGCGAAGAGAATGGGGCTGTGAAGAGCGAGACTTCAGCAAGGAGAAGGGGGTTGTGAAGAGCAAAACTTCAGCGAAGAGAATGGGGCTGTGAAGAGTGAAACTTCAGTGAGGAGAATGGGACAGTGATGCGCGAGACTTCAGCAAGGAGAACGGGACTGTGAAATTTCAGAATTCACTGAGGAGAATGGGAATGTAAAGAGCGAGGCTTCAGCAAGGAGAATGGGGCTGGGAAGAGCGAGACTTCAGTGAGAAGAACATGGCTGTAAAGAGTCAGGCTTCAGCGAGGAGAATGGGACTCTGAAGAGCGAGACTTCAATGACGAGAATGGAGCAGTGAAGAGCAAGGCTTCAGCTAGGAGAATGGGGCTATGAAGAGTGAGACTTCAGCAAGGGGAACGGGACTGTGAAGAGTGCAACTTCAGTAAGGAGAATGGTACTGTGAAGAGCGAGGCTTCAACAAGGAGAATGGGGCTGTGAAGAGCAAGACTTCAGTGAGGAGAACGGGGCTATGAAGAGTGAGAGTTCAGTGAGGGGAATGGGACTGTGAAGAGTGCAACTTCAGTGAGGAGAATGGTACTGTCAAGAGCTAGACTTCAACAAGGAGAACGGGGCTGTGAAGAGCGAGACTTCAGCAAGGAAAACAGGGCTGTGAAGTGCGAGAATTCAATGAAGAAAATGGGTCTGTAAAGAATGAAACTTCAGTGAGGAGAACGGGGCTGTGAAGAGCAAGACTTCAGCGAGGAGAATGCGACTGTGAAGAGCGAGATTTCAGGGAGGAGTATGGGGCTGTGAAGAGCTAGACTTCAGCGAGGAGAACGTGATTGTGAAGAGTGAGACTTCAACAAGGAGAACGTGACTGTGAAGAGTGAGACTTCAACAAGGAGAACGTGACTGTGAAGTGCGAGACTTCAACAAGGAGAACGGGGCTGTGAAGAGCGAGACTTCACTGAGGAGAACAGGACTCTGAATTGCGAGTCTTCAGCGAGGAGAATGGGACTCTGAAGAGCGAAACTTCACTAGGGGAATGGGGCTGTGAAGATCAGGACTTCAGCAACGATAATGGGGTTGTGAAGAGTGAAACTTCAGCGAAGAGAATGGGGTTGTGAAGAGTGAAACTTCAGTGAGGAGAACGGGACTGTGATGAGGGATACTTCAGCAAGGAGAATGCGACTGTGAAGAGCGAGACTTCAGCAAAGAGAATGGGGCTGTGAAGATCGAGACTTCAGTGAGGAGAAGAGGGCAGTGAAGTGCGAGACTTCAGTGATGAGAACATGACTGTAAAGTCCGAGACTTCAGTGAGGCAAATGGGACTGTGAAGATTGCAACTTCAGTGAGAAGAACAGGACTGTGAAGAGCGAGACTTCAACAAGGAGAACGGGGCTGTGAAGAGCGAGACTTCAGTGAGGAGAATGGAGCTGTGAAGAGTGAGACTTCAGCGAGGGGAACGAGACTGTGAAGAGTGCAACTTCAGTGAGAAGAATGGGAATGTAAAGAGTGAGGTTTCAGCAAGGAATACATGGCTGTAAATCGCAAGGCTTCAGCGAGGAGAATGAAGTTGTAAAGAACGAGACTTCAATGACGAGAATGGGGCTCTGAAGAGCTAGGCTTCAGCGAGGAGAACAGGACTGTGAAGAGCGAGTCATCAGCAAGGAGAACGGGACTGCGAACAGCGTGACATCATTGAGGTGAATGGGATTGTGAACATCGGGACTTCAGTGAGGAGAATGCGACCATGAAGAGCGAGACTTCAGCAAGGAGAATGGGGCTATGAAGAGTGAGACTTCAATCAGGGGAACGGGACTGTGAAGGGTGCAACTTCAGTGAGGAGAATGGTACTGTGAAGAGCGAGACTTCAACAAGGAGAACGAGGTTGGGAACAGCATTCATTTCATTGAGGAGAATGGGGCTGTGAAGAGTGAGACTTCAGCGAGGAGAACGGGGCCATGAAGAGCAAGACTTCAGCGAGGAGAAGGGGACTGTGAAGAATAAGAATTCACCGAGGAGAATGCGGCTGTGAAGAGCGAGACTTCAGCAAGAAGAATGGGGTAGTGAAGAGCGAGTCTTCAGCAAGGAGAACGTGGCAGTGTAGAGCGAAACTTCAGCAAGGAGAACAAAGCTGTGAAGAGCGAGAATTCAATGACGAAAATGGGTCTGTGACGAGTGAAACTTCACTGAGGAGAACGGGGCTGTGAAGAGCGAGTCTTCAACAATGAGAACGGGGCTGTGTAGAGCGAGACTTCAGCAAGGAGAACGGGGCTGTGAAGTGTGAGAATTGAGCGAAGAAAATGGGGCTGTGAAGAGTGAAACTTCAGTGAGGAGAACAGGGCTGTGAAGAGCGAGACTTCAGCGAGCAGAACGGGACTGTGAAGAGCCAGACTTCAGCGAGGAGAACAGGGCTGTGAAGAGCGAGACTTCAGCGAGGAGAACAGGATGGTAAAGAGCCAGACTTCAGTGAGGAGAATGTGGCTGTAAAGAGCGAGACTTCAGCCAGGAGAACATGGCTGTGAAGTGCGAGACTTCAGCGAGGAGAACAGGACTGCGAAATAGTGTGACATCAGCGAAGAGAACGGGACTGTGAACACCGAGACTTCAGTGAGGAAAACTGGGCCGTGAAGAGCGAGACTTCAGGGAGGAGAACGGGACTGTGAAGAGCGAGAATTCAGTGAGGAGAACGGGGCTGGGAAGAGCGAGACTTCAGCGAGAAGAACATGGACATAAAGAGCGAGGCTTCAGCGAGGAGAATGGTACTCTGAAGAGCGAGACTTCAACAAGGAGAACGGGGCTGTGAAGAGCGAGACTTCAGCGAGGAGAACGTGACTCTGAAGTGCGAGTATTCAGCGAGGAGAATGGGACTCTGAAGAGCGAGACTTCAGGGAGGAGAATGGGACTCTGAAGAGCGAGACTTCACTAGGGGAATGGGGCTGTGAAGAACAGGACTTCAGCAAGGATAATGGAGTTGTGAAGAGCCAAACTTCAGCGAAGAGAATGGGGCTGTGAAGAATGAAACTTCAGTGAGGAGAACGGGACTGTGAAGAGCGTGACTTCAGCAAGAAGAATGCGACTGTGAAGAGCGAGACTTCAGCGAAGAGAATGGGGCTGTGAAGAGTGAACCTTCAGTGAGGAGAATGGGGCTGTGAAGAACGAGACTTCAGTGAGGAGAAGGGGGCAGTGAAGAGCTAGACTTCAGCGATGAGAACATGACTGTAAAGTGCGAGACTTCAATGAGGCAAATGGGGCTGTGAAGATTGCAACTTCAGTGAGGAGAAGAGGACTGTGAAGAGCGAGACTTCAACAAGGAGAACGGGGCTGTGAAGAGCGAGACTTCAGTGAGGAGAATGGGTCTATGAGGAGTGACACTTCAGCAAGGGGAATGGGTCTGTGAAGAGTGCCACTTCAGTGAGGAGAATGGGAATGTAAAGAGCGCGGTTTCAGCAAGGAGTACATGGCTGTAAATAGCAAGGCTTCAGCGAGGAGAACGGGACTGTGAAGAGTGAGACTTCAGCGAGGAGAACAGGGCTGTGAAGAGCGAGTCGTCAGCAAGGAGAACGGGACTGCGAACAACGTGACATCATTGAGGTGAATGGGATTGTGAACACCGGGACTTCAGTGAGGAGAATGCGGCCATGAAGAGCGAGACTTCAGCAAGGAAAATGGGGCCGTGACGAGTGAGACTTCAGCGAGGAGAACAGGACTGCAAAGTGCGAGACTTCAGTGAGGAGAATGGGGCTGTGAAGAGCGGCACTTCAGCCAGGAGAACAGGGCCTTGAAGAGCGAGACTTCAGTGAGGAGAATGTGACTGTAAAGAGTGAGACTTCAGTGAGGAGAATGGGACTGTGAAGAGTGAAACTTCAGTAAGGAGAATGGGTCTGTGAAGAACGAGATTTCAACAAGGAGAACGGGACTGTGAAGAGCAAGATTTCATTGAGGAGAATGGGGCTGTGAAGAGTGAGACTTCAGCGAGGAGAAAAGGGCGATGAAGAGCAAGACTTCAGCAAGGAGAACGGGACTGTGAAGTATAAGACTTCACTGAGGAGAATGCGGCTGTGAACAGCGAGACTTCAGCGAGGAGAATGGGGCTGTGAAGAGCAAGATTTCAGCGAGGAGAATGGGGCTGTGAAGAGAGACACTTAAGTGAGGAGAACGTGATTGTGAAGAGTGAGACTTCAACAAGGAGAACGTGACTGTGAAGTGCGCGACTTTAACAAGGAGAATGGGGCTGTGAATAGTGAGACTTCAGAGAGGAGAACGGGACTCTGAAGTGCGAGTCTTCAGCGAGGAGAATGGGACTCTGAACAGTGAGACTTCAGGGAGGAGAATGGGACTCTGAAGAGCGAGACTTCACTAGGGTAATGGGGCTGTGAAGATCAGAACTTCAGCAACGATAATGGGGTTGTGAAGAGCGAAACTTCAGCAAAAAGAATGGGGCTCTGAAGAGTGAAACTTCAGTGAGGAGAACGGGACTGTGAAGAGTGTGACTTCAGCAAGGAGAATGCAACTGTGAAGAGCGAGACTTCAGTGAAGAGAATGGGGCTGTGAAGAGTGAACCTTCAGTGAGGAGAATGGGGCTGTGAAGAACGAGACTTCAGTGAGGAGAAGGGGGCAGTGAAGAGCTAGACTTCAGCGATGAGAACATGACTGTAAAGTGCGAGACTTCAATGAGGCAAAGGGGACTGTGAAGATTGCAACTTCAGTGAGGAGAACAGGACTGTGAAGAGCGAGACTTCAACAAGGAGAACGGGGCTGTGAAGAGCGAGACTTCAGTGAGGAGAATGGGGCTATGAGGAGTGGAACTTCAGCAAGGGCAACGGGTCTGTGAAGAGTGCAACTTCAGTGAGGAGAATGGGAATGTAAAGAGCGCGGTTTCAGCAAGGAGTACATGGCTGTAAATAGCAAGGCTTCAGCGAGGAGAACGAGATTTTAAAGAACAAGACTTCAATGACGAGAATGGGGCTGTGAAGAGCGAGGCTTCAGCCAGGAGAACGGGACTGTGAAGAGTGAGACTTCAGCGAGGAGAACAGGGCTGTGAAGAGCAAGTCGTCAGCAAGGAGAACGGGACTGCGAACAACGTGACATCATTGAGGTGAATGGGATTGTGAACACCGGGACTTCAGTGAGGAGAATGCGGCCATGAAGAGCGAGACTTCAGCAAGGAAAATGGGGCCGTGACGAGTGAGACTTCAGCGAGGAGAACAGGACTGCGAAGTGCGAGACTTCAGTGAGGAGAATGGGGCTGTGAAGAGTGGCACTTCAGCGAGGAGCACGGGGCCTTGAAGAGCAAGGCTTCAGTGAGAAGAATGTGACTGTAAAGAATGAGACTTCAGTGAGGAGAATGGCACTGTGAAGAGTGAAACTTCAGTAAGGAGAATGGGTCTGTGAAGAACGAGATTTCAACAAGGAGAACGGGGCTGTGAAGAGCAAGATTTCATTGAGGAGAATGGGGCTGTGAAGAGTGAGACTTCAGCGAGGAGAACGGGGCTCTGAAGAGCAAGACTTCAGCAAGGAGAATGGGGCCGTGACGAGTGAGACTTCAGCAAGGAGAACAGGACTGCAAAGTGCGAGACTTCAGTGAGGAGAATGGGGCTATGAAGAGCGGCACTTCAGCCAGGAGAACAGGGCCTTGAAGAGCGAGACTTCAGTGAGGAGAATGTGACTGTAAAGAGTGAGACTTCAGTGAGGAGAATGGGACTGTGAAGAGTGAAACTTCAGTAAGGAGAATGGGTCTGTGAAGAACCAGATTTCAACAAGGAGAACGGGACTGTGAAGAGCAAGATTTCATTGAGGAGAATGGGGCTGTGAAGAGTGAGACTTCAGCGAGGAGAACGGGGCCATGAAGAGCAAGACTTCAGCAAGGAGAACAGGACTGTGAAGTATAAGACTTCACCGAGGAGAATGCGGCTGTGAACAGCGTGACTTCAGCGAGGATAATGGGGCTGTGAAAAGCGAGATTTCAGCGAGGAGAATGGGGCTGTGAAGAGAGACACTTAAGTGAGGAGAACGTGATTGTGAAGAGTGAGACTTCAACAAGGAGAACGTGACTGTGAAGTGCTAGACTTCAACAAGGAGAATGGGGCTGTGAATAGTGAGACTTCAGTGAGGAGAACGGGACTCTGAAGTGCGAGTCTTCAGCGAGGAGAATGGGACTCTGAACAGTGAGACTTCAGGGAGGAGAATGGGACTCTGAAGAGCGAGACTTCACTAGGGTAATGGGGCTGTGAAGATCAGGACTTCAGCAACGATAATGGGGTTGTGAAGAGCAAAACTTCAGCAAAGAGAATGGGGCTCTGAAGAGTGAAACTTCAGTGAGGAGAACGGGACTGTGAAGAGCGTGACTTCAGCAAGGAGAATGCGACTGTGAAGAGCGAGACTTCAGCGAAGAGATTGGGGCTGTGAAGAGTGAACGTTCAGTGAGGAGAATGGGGCTGTGAAGAACGAGACTTCAGTGAGGAGAAGGGGGCAGTGAAGAGTTAGACTTCAGCGATGAGAACATGACTGTAAAGTGCGAGACTTCAATGAGGCAAACGGGACTGTGAAGATTGCAACTTCAGTGAGGAGAACAGGAATGTGAAGAGCGAGACTTCAACAAGGAGAACGGGGCTGTGAAGAGCGAGACTTCAGTGAGGAGAATGGGGCTATGAGGAGTGAAACTTCAGCAAGGGGAACGGGTCTGTGAAGTGTGCAACTTCAGTGAGGAGAATGGGAATGTAAAGAGCGCGGTTTCAGCAAGGAGTACATGGCTGTAAATAGCAAGGCTTCAGCGAGGAGAACGAGATTTTAAAGAACGAGACTTCAATGACGAGAATGGGGCTGTGAAGAGCGAGGCTTCAGCCAGGAGAACGGGACTGTGAAGAGTGGGACTTCAGCGAGGAGAACAGGGCTGTGAAGAGCGAGTCATCAGCAAGGAGAACGGGACTGCGAACAACGTGACATCATTGAGGTGAATGGGATTGTGAACACCGGGACATCAGTGAGGAGAATGCGGCCATGAGGAGTGAGACTTCAGCAAGGAGAATGGGGCCGTGACGAGTGAGACTTCAGCGAGGAGAACAGGACTGTGAAGAGCGAAATTTCAGCGAGGAGAATGGGGCTGTGAAGAGCGAGACTTCAGCGAGGAGAATGTGATTGTGAAGCGTGAGAATTCAACAAGAAGAACGTGACTGTGAAGTGCGAGACATCAACAAGGAGAACGGGGCTGTGAAGAGCGAGACTTCAGTGAGGAGTACGGGACTCTTAAGTGTGAGTCTTCAGCGAGGAGAATGGGACTCTGAAGAGCGAGACTTCAGGGAGGAGAACGGGACTCTGAAGAGCGAGACTTCACTAGGGGAATGGGGCTGTGAAGAGCAGGACTTCAGCAACGAAAATGGGGCTGTGAAGACTGAAACTTCAGTGAGGAGAATGGGACTGTGAAGACTGAGACTTCAGCAAGGAGAACATGACTGTAAAGAGCGAGACTTCAGCGAGGACAACAGGACTGTGAAGAGCGAGACTTCAGCGAGGTGAATGGATCTGTGAAGAGCGAGACTTCATCGAGGAGAACATGACTGTGAAGAGCGAGACTTCAGTGAGGACAATAGGACTGTGAAGTATGAGACTTCAGTGAGGAGATTAGGAATGTAAAGAGCGAAGCTTCAGCAAGGATTACGAGGCTGTAAATAGCAAGGCTTCAGTGAGGAGAACGAGGCTGTAAAGAGCAAGACTTCAGCAAGGAGAATGGGGCTGGGAAGAGCGAGACTTCAGCGAGAACAACATGGACGTAAAGAGCGAGGCTTCAGTGAGGAGAATGGAACTCTGAAGAGCAAGACTTCAATGACGAGAATGGGTCTGTGAAGAGCGAGGCTTCAGCGAGGACAACAGGGCTGTGAAGAGCGAGATGTCAGCAAGGTGAACGGGACTGCGAACAGCGTGACATAAGCGAGGAGAACAGGACTGTGAACACCGGGACTTCAATGATGAGAGTGGGGCCATGAAGAGTGAGACTTCAATGAGGATAACGGGGCCATGAAGAGCGAGACTTCAGCAAGGAGAGCGGGACTGTGAAGAGCGAGACTTCACCGAGGAGAATGCGGCTGTGAAGAGCAAGACTTCAACGAGGAAAATGGGGCTGGGAAGAGTGAACCTTTAGCGAGGAGCACGGGACTGTAAGGAGCAAGGCAGCAAGAAGAACGGGGCAGTGAAGAGCGAGACTTCAGCGAGGAGAAAGGGCTGTGAAGTGCGAGACTTCAGCAAAGAGAACATGACTGTGAAGAGCATGACTTCAACAAGGAAAAAAAAGGCTGTGAAGAGAGAGACTTCAGTGACGAGAACGTGATTGTGAAGAGAGACTTCATCAAGGAGAACATGACTGTGAAGTGCGAGACTTCAACTAGGAGAACGGGGCTGTGAAGAGCGAGACTTCAGCGAGGAGAACGTGACTCTGAAGTGCGAGTCTTCAGCGAGGAGAATGGGACTCTGAAGAGCGAGACTTCAGGGAGGAGAATGGGACTCTGAAGAGCGAGACTTCACTAGGCGAATGGGGCTGTGAAGATCAGGACTTCAGCAATGATAATGGGGTTGTGAAGAGCGAAACTTCAGCAAAGAGAATGGGGCTCTGAAGAGTGAAACTTCAGTGAGGAGAACGGGACTCTGAAGAGCGAGACTTCAGCAAGGACAATGTGACTGTGAAGACTGAGACTTCAGTGAAGAGAATGGGGCTGTGAAGAGGGAGACTTCAGTGAGGAGAAGAGGGCAGTGAAGATCTAGACTTCAGCGAGGAGAACAGGGCTGTGAATAGCGAGATTTCAACAAGGAGAACGGGGCTGTGAAGAGCAAGATTTCATTGAGGAGAATGGAGCTGTGAAGAGTGAGACTTCAGCGAGGAGAATGGGGCCATGAAGAGCAAGACTTCAGCGAGGAGAACGGGACTGTGAAGTACAAGACTTCACCGAGGAGAATGCGGCTGTGAAGAGCGAGACTTCAGCGAGGAGAATACGGTGTGAAGAGTGTGAATTTAGTGAGAAAGACAGGACTGTAAGGAGCGAGGCTTCAGCGAGAAGAATGGGGTAGTGAAGAGCGAGTGTTCAGCAAGCAGAATGTGGCAGCGTAGAGCGAAACTTCAGCAAGGAGAACGGGGCTGTGAAGAGCGAGAATTCAATGAAGAAAATGGGTCTGTGAGGAGTAAAAATTCAGTGACGAGAACGGGGCTGTGAAGAGCGAGACTTCAGCGAGGAGAATGGGGCTGTAAAGAATGAGTCTTCAGCAAGGAGAATGGGGCTGTGAAGTGTGAGAATTCAGCGAAGAAAATGGGGCTGTGAAGAGTGAAACTTCAGTGAGTAGAACAGGGCAATGAAGAGCGAGACTTCAGCGAGCAGAACGGGACTGTGAAGAGCCAGACTTCAGCATGGAGAACAGGGCTGTGAAGCGCGAGACTTCAGAGAGGAGAACATGACTGTGAAGAGCGAGACTTCAGCGAGGAGAACAGGATGGTAAAGAGCGAGACTTCAGTGAGGAGAACGTGGCTGTAAAGAGCGAGACTTCAGCCAGGAGAACATGGCTGTGAAGTGCGAGAATTCAGCGAGGAGAACGGGACTGCGAAATAGTGTGACATCAGTGAGGAGAATGGGACCGTGAACACCGAGACTTCAGTGAGGAGAACGGGGCCATGAAGAGCGAGACTTCAGGGAGAAGAACGGGAAAGTGAAGAGCGAGAATTCAGCGAGGAGAACGGAGCTGGGAAGAGCGAGACTTCAGCGAGAAGAACATGGACGTAAAGAGCGAGGCTTCAGCGAGGAGAATAGGACTCTGAAGAGCGAAACTTCAACAAGGAGAACATGACTGTGAAGTGCGAGACTTCAACAAGGAGAACGTGGCTGTGAAGTGCGAGACTTCAGCGAGGAGAATGTGATTGTGAAGAGTGAGACTTCAACAAGGAGAACGTGACTGTGAAGCGTGAGACTTCAACAAGGAGAACGTGACTGTGAAGTGCGAGACTTCAACAAGGAGAACGGGGCTGTGAAGACCGAGACTTCAGTGAGGAGAACGGGACTCTGAAGTGCGAGTCTTCAGCGAGGAGAATGGGACTCTGAAGAGCAAGACTTCAGGGAGGAGAATGGGACTCTGAAGAGCAAGACTTCACTAGGGGAATGGGGCTGTGAAGATCAGGACTTCAGCAACGATAATGGGGTTGTGAAGAGCGAAACATCAGCGAAGAGAATGGGGCTGTGAAGAGTGAAACTTCAGTGAGGAGAACGGGACTGTGAAGAGTGAGACTTCAGCAAGGACAATGCGACTGTGAAGAGCGAGACTTCAGCGAAGAGAATGGGGCTGTGAAGAGTGAAACTTCAGTGAGGAGAATGGGGCTGTGAAGATCGAGACTTCAGTGAGGAGAAGAGGGCAGTGAAGTGCTAGACTTCAGTGATGAGAACATGACTGTAAAGTCCGAGACTTCAGTGAGGCAAACGGGACTGTGAAGATTGCAACTTCAGTGAGGAGAACAGGACTGTGAAGAGCGAGACTTCAACAAGGAGAACGGGGCTGTGAAGTGCGAGACTTCAGTGAGGAGAATGGAGCTATGAAGAGTGAGACTTCAGCGAGGGGAACGGGTCTGTGAAGAGTGCAACTTCATTGAGGAGAATGGGAATGTAAAGAGCGAGGTTTCAGCAAGGAATACATGGCTGTAAATAGCAAGCATTCAGCGAGGAGAATGAAGTTGTAAAGAACGAGACTTCAATGACGAGAATGGGGCTGTGAAGAGCGAGGCTTCAGCAAGGATAACAGGACTGTGAAGAATGAGACTTCAGCGAGGAGAACAGGGCTTTGAAGAGCGAATCATCAGCAAGGAGAACGGGACTGCGAACAGCGTGACATCATTGAGGTGAATGGGATTGTGAACATCGGGACTTCAGTGAGGAGAATGCGGCCATGAAGAGCGAGACTTCAGCAAGGAGAATGGGGCTATGAAGAGTGAGACTTCAATGAGGGGAACGGGACTGTGAAGAGTGCAACTTCAGTGAGGAGAATGGTACTGTGAAGAGCGAGACTTCAACAAGGAGAACGAGGTTGGGAACAGCATTCATTTCATTGAGGAGAATGGGGCTGTGAAGAGTGAAACTTCAGCGAGGAGAAAGGGGCCATGAAGAGCAAGACTTCAGCAAGGAGAAGGGGACTGTGAAGAATAAGACTTCACCGAGGAGAATGCGGCTGTGAAGAGCGAGACTTCAGCGAGGAGAACGCGATGTGAAGAGTGTGAAGTTAGCGAGGAAGACAGGACTGTAAGGAGCGAGGCTTCAGCAAGAAGAATGGGGTAGTGAAGAGCGAGTCTTCAGCAAGGAGAACGTGGCAGTGTAGAGCGAAACTTCAGCAAGGAGAACGAAGCTGTGAAGAGCGAGAATTCAATGACGAAAATGGGTCTGTGACGAGTGAAACTTCACTGAGGAGAACGGGGCTGTGAAGAGCGAGTCTTCAACAATGAGAACGGGGCTGTGTAGAGCGAGACTTCAGCAAGGAGAACGGGGCTGTGAAGTGTGAGAATTGAGCGAAGAAAATGGGGCTGTGAAGAGTGAAACTTCAGTGAGGAGAACAGGGCTGTGAAGAGCGAGACTTCAGCGAGCAGAACGGGACTGTGAAGAGCCAGACTTCAGCGAGGAGAACAGGGCTGTGAAGAGCGAGACTTCAGCGAGGAGAACAGGATGGTAAAGAGCCAGACTTCAGTGAGGAGAATGTGGCTGTAAAGAGCGAGACTTCAGCCAGGAGAACATGGCTGTGAAGTGCGAGACTTCAGCGAGGAGAACAGGACTGCGAAATAGTGTGACATCAGCGAAGAGAACGGGACTGTGAACACCGAGACTTCAGTGAGGAAAACTGGGCCGTGAAGAGCGAGACTTCAGGGAGGAGAACGGGACTGTGAAGAGCGAGAATTCAGTGAGGAGAACGGGGCTGGGAAGAGCGAGACTTCAGTGAGAAGAACATGGACGTAAAGAGCGAGGCTTCAGCGAGGAGAATGGTACTCTGAAGAGCGAGACTTCAACAAGGAGAAAGTGACTGTGAAGTGCGAGACTTCAACAAGGAGAACAGGGCTGTGAAGAGCGAGACTTCAGCGAGGAGAACGTGACTCTGAAGTGCGAGTCTTCAGCGAGGAGAATGGGACTCTGAAGAGCGAGACTTCAGGGAGGAGAATGGGACTCTGAAGAGCGAGACTTCACTAGGGGAATGGGGCTGTGAAGAACAGGACTTCAGCAAGGATAATGGGGTTGTGAAGAGCCAAACTTCAGCGAAGAGAATGGGGCTGTGAAGAATGAAACTTCAGGGAGGAGAACGGGACTGTGAAGAGCGAGACTTCAGCAAGGAGAATGGGATTGTGAAGAGTGAGACTTCAGCTTAGAGAATTCGGCTGTGATGAGTGAAACTTCAGTGAGGAGAAGGGGGCTGTGATGAGCGAGACATCAGGGAGGAGAACAGGATTGTGAAGAGTGATACTTCATTGAGGAGAAGGGGGCAGTGAAGAGCAAGGCCTCAGCGATGAGAACGTGACTGTAAAGAGCGAGCCTTCAGTGAGGCAAACGGGACTGAGAATATTGCAACTTCAGTGAGGAGAACAGGACTGTGAAGATCGAGACTTCAACAAGGACAACAGGACGGTGAAGAACCAGACTACAGTGAGGAGAACAGGGCTGTGAAGCGCGAGACTTCAGAGAGGAGAACATGACTGTGAAGAGCGAGACTTCAGCGAGGAGAACAGGATGGTAAAGAGCGAGACTTCAGTGAGGAGAACTTGGCTGTAAAGAGCGAGAATTCAGCCAGGAGAACAAGGCTGTGAAGTGCGAGACTTCAGCAAGGAGAATGGGAATGCGAAACAGTGTGACATCAGCGAGGAGAACGGGACTGTAAACACCGAGACTTCAGTGAGGAGAACTGGGCCATGAAGAGCGAGACTTCAGGGAGGAGAACGGGATTGTGAAGAGCGAGACTTCAGCAAAGAGAACATTACTGTGAAGAGCGTGACTTCAACAAGGAAAATGGGGCTGTGAAGAGAGAGACTTCAGTGAGGAGAACGTGATTGTGAAGAGTGAGACTTCAACAAGGAGAACGTGACTGTGAAGTGCGAGACATCAACAAGGAGAATGGGGCTGTGAATAGTGAGACTTCAGTGAGGAGAACGGGACTCTGAAGTGCGAGTCTTCAGCGAGGAGAATGGGACTCTGAACAGTGAGACTTCAGGAGGAGAATGGGACTCTGAAGAGCGAGACTTCACTAGGGGAATGGGGCTGTGAAGATCAGGACTTCAGCAACGATAATGGGGTTGTGAAGAGCGAAACTTCAGCAAAGAGAATGGGGCTCTGAAGAGTGAAACTTCAGTGAGGAGAACGGGACTGTGAAGAGCGTGACTTCAGCAAGGAGAATGCGACTGTGAAGAGCGAGACTTCAGCGAAGAGAATGGGACTGTGAAGATTGCAACTTCAGTGAGGAGAACAGGACTATGAAGAGCGAGACTTCAACAAGGAGAACGGGGCTGTGAAGAGCGAGACTTCAGTGAGGAGAATGGGGCTATGAGGAGTGAGACTTCAGCAAAGGGAACGGGTCTGTGAAGAGCGCAACTTCAGTGAGGAGAATGGGAATGTAAAGAGCGCTGTTTCAGCAAGGAGTACATGGCTGCAAATAGCAAGGCTTCAGCGAGGAGAAAGAGGTTGTAAAGAACGAGACTTCAATGACGAGAATGGGGCTGTGAAGAGCGAGGCTTCAGGGAGGAGAACGGGACTGTGAAGAGTGAGACTTCAGCGAGGAGAACAGGGCTGTGAAGAGCTAGACTTCAGCAAGGAGAACGTGATTGTGAAGAGTGAGACTTCAACAAGGAGAACGTGATTGTGAAGTGCGAGACTTCAACAAGGAGAATGGGGCTGTGAAGAGCGAGACTTCAGTGGGGAGTACGGGACTCTTAAGTGCGAGTCTTCAGCGAGGAGAATGGGACTCTGAAGAGCGAGACATCAGGGAGGAGAACGGGACTCTGAAGAGCGAGACTTCACTAAGGGAACAGGGCTGTGAAGAGCAGGACTTCAGCAATGAAAATGGGGCTGTGAAGAGTGAAACTTCAGTGAGGATAACGGGACTGTGAAGAGTGAGACTTCAGCAAGGAGAATGGGACTGTGAAGAGCGAGACTTCAGCAAAGCGAATGGGGCTGTGAAGAGCGAGTCTTCAGCGAGCAGAACGTACCTGTAAAGAGCGAGACTTCAGTGAGTAGAACGGGACTGTGAAGATTGAAACTTCAGTGAGGAGAACGTGACTGTAAAGAGCGAGACTTAAGCGAGGAGAATGTGACTGCGAAGAGTGACACTTTAGCAAGGAGAACACGACTGTGAAGTGCGAGACCTCAGTGAGGAGGATGGGAATGTAAAGAGCGAGACTTCAGCAAGGAGTACATGGCTTTAAAGAGCAAGGCTGCAGCGAGGAGAATGAGGCTGTAAAGACTGAGACTTCAGGGAGGAGAAAGGGGCTTGGTAGAGCGAGACTTCAGCGAGAAGAACATGGCTGTAAAGAGCGAGGCTTCAGCTTGGAGAATGGTACTCTGAAGAGCAAGACTTCAATGACGAGAATGGGTCTGTGAAGAGTGAGACTTCAGTGAAGGAGAACGGGGCTGTGAAGAGCTAGTCTTCAGCAAGGAGAACGGGACTGTGAAACAGCGTGACATCAGCGAGGAGATCGGGACTGTGAAAACCGAGACTTCAGCGAGGAGAACTGGGCCGTGAAGAGCAAGAATTCAGGGAGAACGGGACTGTGAAGAGCAAGAATTCAGCGAGGAGAACGGGTCTGTGAATTGCGAGACTTTAGCGAGGAGAACGGGACTGTAAAGAGCGAGACTTCAGCGAGGAGTACATGACTGTGAAGAGCGAGACTTCAGCGAGGTGAACGGGGCTGTGAAGAGCGAGACTTCATCGAGGAGAACATGACTGTGAAGAGTGAGACTTCAGCGAGGAGAATAGGACTATGAAGTATGAGACTTCAGTGAGGAGATTAGGAATGTGAAGAGCGAAGCTTCAGCAAGGATTACGAGGCTGTAAATAGCAAGGATTCAGTGAGGAGAACGAGGCTATAAAGCGCAAGACTTCAGCAAGGAGAATGGGGCTGGGAAGAGCGAGACTTCAGCGAGAAGAACATGGCCGTAAAGAGCGAGGCTTCAGGGAGGAGAATGGGACTCTGAAGAGCGAGACTTCAATGACGAGAATGGGTCTGTGAAGAGCGAGGCTTCAGCGAGGAGAATGGGACTGTGAAGAGTGAGACTTCAGCGAGGACAACAGGGCTGTGAAGAGCGAGATGTCAGCAAGGTGAACAGGACTGCGAACAGCGTGACATAAGCGAGTAGAACAGGACTGTGAACACCGGGACTTCAATGACGAGAGTGGGGCCATGAAGAGTGAGACTTCAATGAGGAGAACGGGGCCATGAAGAGCGAGACTTCAGCAAGGAGAGCGGGACTGTGAAGAGCGAGACTTCACTGAGGAGAATGCGGCTGTGAAGAGCAAGTCTTCAGCGAGGAGAACGGGGTTGGGAAGACTGAAACTTTAACAAGGAGCACGGGACTGTACGGAGCAAGGCTTCAGCGTGAAGAACAGGGCAGTGAAGAGCGAGACTTCAGCGAGGAGAACGGGACTGGGAAGAGTGAGACTTCAGCGAGGAGAACATGACTGTGAAGTGCGAGAATTCAACAAGGAGAATGGGGATGTGAAGAGTGAGACTTCAGTGAGGAGAACGGGACTCTGAAGTGCGAGTCTTCAGCGAGGAGAATGGGACTCTGAAGAGCGAGACTTCAGGGAGGAGAATGGGACTTTGAAGAGCGAGACTTCACTAGGGGAATGGGGCTGTGAAGATCAGGACTTCAGCAACGATAATGGTGTTGTGAAGAGCGAAACTTCAGTGAGGAGAACGGGACTGTGAAGAGCGAGACTTCAGCAAGGACAATGCGACTGTGAAAAGTGAGACTTCAGCGAAGAGAATGGGGCTGTGAAGAGGGAGACTTCAGTGAGGAGAAGGGGGCAGTGAAGAGCTAGACTACAGCGAGGAGAACAGGGCTGTGAAGAGCGAGATTTCAACAAGGAGAACGGGGCTGTGAAGAGCAAGATTTCAACAAGGAGAACGGGGCTGTGAAGAGCAAGATTTCATTGAGGAGAATGGGGCTGTGAAGAGTGAGACTTCAGCGAGGAGAACGGGGCCATGAAGAGCAAGACTTCAGCGAGGAGAACGGGACTGTGAAGTACAAGACTTCACTGAGGAGAATGCGGCTGTGAAGAGCGAGACTTCAGCGAGTAGAACGCGGTGTGAAGAGTGTGAATTTAGTGAGGAACACAGGACTGTAAGGAGCGAGGCTTCAGCGAGAAGAATGGGGTAGTGAAGAACAAGTCTTCAGCAAGGAGAACGTGGCAGCGTAGAGCGAAACTTCAGCAAGGAGAACGGGGCTGTGAAGAGCGAGAATTCAATGAAGGAAATGGGTCTGTGAGCAGTAAAAATTCAGTGACGAGAACGGGGCTGTGGAGAGCGAGACTTCAGCGAGGAGAATGGGGCTGTAAAGAGCGAATCTTCAGCAAGGAGAACGGGGCTGTGAAGTGTGAGAATTCAGCGAAGAAAATGGGATGGTAAAGAGTGAAACTTCAGTGAGTAGAACAGGGCAGTGAAGAGCGAGACTTCAGCGAGCAGAACGGGACTGTGAAGAGCTAGACTTCAGCGTGGAGAACAGGGCTGTGAAGCGCAAGACTTCAGAGAGGAGAACATGACTGTGAAGAGCGAGACGTCAGCGAGGAGAACAGGATGGTAAAGAGCGAGGCTTCAGTGAGGAGAACCTGGCTGTAAAGAGCGAGACTTCAGCCAGGAGAACATGGCTGTGAAGTGCGAGACTTCAGCGAGGAGAATGGGACTGCGAAACAGTGTGACATCAGCGAGGAGAACGGGACTGCGAACACCGAGACTTCAGTGAGGAGAACTGGGCCGTGAAGAGCGAGACTTCAGGGAGAAGAACGGGAAAGTGAAGAGCGAGAATTCAGCGAGGAGAACGGAGCTGGGAAGTGTGAGAATTCAGCGAAGAAAATGGGGCGGTGAAGAGTGAAACTTCAGTGAGTAGAACAGGGCAGTGAAGAGCGAGACTTCAGCGAGCAGAACGGGACTGTGAAGAGCTAGACTTCAGCGTGGAGAACAGGGCTGTGAAGCGCAAGACTTCAGAGAGGAGAACATGACTGTGAAGAGCGAGACTTCAGCGAGGAGAACAGGATGGTAAAGAACGAGACTTCAGTGAGGAGAACCTGGCTGTAAAGAGCGAGACTTCAGCCAGGAGAACATGGCTGTGAAGTGCGAGACTTCAGCGAGGAGAATGGGACTGCAAAACAGTGTGACATCAGCGAGGAGAACGGGACTGCGAACACCGAGACTTCAGTGAGGAGAACTGGGCCGTGAAGAGCGAGACTTCAGGGAGAAGAACGGGAAAGTGAAGAGCGAGAATTCAGCGAGGAGAACGGAGCTGGGAAGAGCGAGACTTCAGCGAGAAGAACATGGACGTAAAGCGCGAGGCTTCAGCGAGGAGAATAGGACTCTGAAGAGCGAAACTTCAACAAGGAGAACATGATGGTGAAATGCGAGACTTCAACAAGGAGAACGGTGCTGTGAAGAGCGAGACTTCAGCGAGGAGAACGTGATTGTGAAGAGTGAGACTTCAACAAGGAGAACGTGACTGTGAAGAGTGAGACTTCAACAAGGAGAACGTGACTGTGATGTGTGAGACTTCAACAAGGAGAACGGGGCTGTGTAGAGCGAGACTTCAGCAAGGAGAACGGGGCTGTGAAGTGTGAGAATTGAGCGAAGAAAATGGGGCTGTGAAGAGTGAAACTTCAGTGAGGAGAACAGGGCTGTGAAGAGCGAGACTTCAGCGAGCAGAACGGGACTGTGAAGAGCCAGACTTCAGCGAGGAGAACAGGGCTGTGAAGAGCGAGACTTCAGTGAGGAGAACAGGATGGTAAAGAGCCAGACTTCAGTGAGGAGAATGTGGCTGTAAAGAGCGAGACTTCAGCCAGGAGAACATGGCTGTGATGTGCGAGACATCAGCGAGGAGAACAGGACAGCGAAATAGTGTGACATCAGCGAAGAGAACAGGACTGTGAACACCGAGACTTCAGTGAGGAAAACTGGGCCGTGAAGAGCGAGACTTCAGGGAGGAGAACGGGACTGTGAAGAGCGAGAATTCAGTGAGGAGAACGGGGCTGGGAAGAGCGAGACTTCAGCGAGAAGAACATGGACGTAAAGAGCGAGGCTTCAGCGAGGAGAATGGTACTCTGAAGAGCGAGACTTCAACAAGGAGAAAGTGACTGTGAAGTGCGAGACTTCAACAAGGAGAACGGGGCTGTGAAGAGCGAGACTTCAGCGAGGAGAACGTGACACTGAAGTGCGAGTCTTCAGCGAGGAGAATGGGACTCTGAAGAGCGAGACTTCAGGGAGGAGAATGGGACTCTGAAGAGCGAGACTTCACTAGGGGAATGGAGCTGTGAAGAACAGGACTTCAGCAAGGATAATGGGGTTGTGAAGAGCCAAACTTCAGCGAAGAGAATGGGGCTGTGAAGAATGAATCTTCAGGGAGGAGAACGGGACTGTGAAGAGCGAGACTTCAGCAAGGAAAATGGGATTGTGAAGAGTGAGACTTCAGCTTAGAGAATTAGGCTGTGATGAGTGAAACTTCAGTGAGGAGAAGGGGGCTGTGAAGAGCGAGACTTCAGTGAGGAGAAGGGGGCTGTGAAGAGCGAGACATCAGGGAGGAGAACAGGATTGTGAAGAGTGATACTTCATTGAGGAGAAGGGGGCAGTGAAGAGCGAGGCCTCAGCGATGAGAACGTGACTGTAAAGAGCGAGCCTTCAGTGAGGCAAACGGGACTGAGAATATTGCAACTTCAGTGAGGAGAACAGGACTGTGAAGAGCGAGACTTCAACAAGGAGAACAGGACGGTGAAGAACCAGACTACAGTGAGGAGAACAGGGCTGTGAAGCGCGAGACTTCAGAGAGGAGAACATGACTGTGAAGAGCGAGACTTCAGCGAGGAGAACAGGATGGTAAAGAGCGAGACTTCAGTGAGGAGAACTTGGCTGTAAAGAGCGAGAATTCAGCCAGGAGAACATGGCTGTGAAGTGCGAGACTTCAGCAAGGAGAATGGGAATGCGAAACAGTGTGACATCAGCGAGGAGAACGGGACTGTAAACACCGAGACTTCAGTGAGGAGAACTGGGCCGTGAAGAGCGAGACTTCAGGGAGGAGAACGGGATTGTGAAGAGCGAGACTTCAGCAAAGAGAACATTACTGTGAAGAGCGTGACTTCAACAAGGAAAATGGGGCTGTGAAGAGAGAGACTTCAGTGAGGAGAACGTGATTGTGAAGAGTGAGACTTCAACAAGGAGAACGTGACTATGAAGTGCGAGACATCAACAAGGAGAATGGGGCTGTGAATAGTGAGACTTCAGTGAGGAGAACAGGACTCTGAAGTGCGAGTCTTCAGCGAGGAGAATGGGACTCTGAACAGTGAGACTTCAGGGAGGAGAATGGGACTCTGAAGAGCGAGACTTCACTAGGGGAATGGGGCTGTGAAGATCAGGACTTCAGCAACGATAATGGGGTTGTGAAGAGCGAAACTTCAGCAAAGAGAATGGGGCTCTGAAGAGTGAAACTTCAGTGAGGAGAACGGGACTGTGAAGAGCGTGACTTCAGCAAGGAGAATGCGACTGTGAAGATCGAGACTTCAGCGAAGAGAATGGGACTGTGAAGATTGCAACTTCAGTGAGGAGAACAGGACTATGAAGAGCGAGACTTCAACAAGGAGAACGGGGCTGTGAAGAGCGAGACTTCAGTGAGGAGAATGGGGCTATGAGGAGTGAGACTTCAGCAAGGGGAACGGATCTGTGAAGAGCGCAACTTCAGTGAGGAGAATGGGAATGTAAAGAGCGCTGTTTCAGCAAGGAGTACATGGCTGCAAATAGCAAGGCTTCAGCGAGGAGAAAGAGGTTGTAAAGGACGAGACTTCAATGACGAGAATGGGGCTGTGAAGAGCGAGGCTTCAGGGAGGAGAACGGGACTGTGAAGAGTGAGACTTCAGCGAGGAGAACAGGGCTGTGAAGAGATAGACTTCAGCGAGGAGAACGTGATTGTGAAGAGTGAGACTTCAACAAGGAGAACGTGATTGTGAAGTGCGAGACTTCAACAAGGAGAACGGGGCTGTGAAGAGCGAGACTTCAGTGGGGAGTACGGGACTCTTAAGTGCGAGTCTTCAGCGAGGAGAATGGGACTCTGAAGAGCGAGACATCAGGGAGGAGAACGGGACTCTGAAGAGCGAGACTTCACTAAGGGAACAGGGCTGTGAAGAGCAGGACTTCAGCAATGAAAATGGGGCTGTGAAGAGTGAAACTTCAGTGAGGATAACGGGACTGTGAAGAGTGAGACTTCAGCAAGGAGAATGGGACTGTGAAGAGCGAGACTTCAGCAAAGAGAATGGGGCTGTGAAGAGCGAGTCTTCAGCGAGCAGAACGTACCTGTAAAGAGCGAGACTTCAGTGAGTAGAACGGGACTGTGAAGATTGAAACTTCAGTGAGGAGAACGTGACTGTAAAGAGCGAGACTTAAGCAAGGAGAATGTGACTGTGAAGAGTGACACTTTAGCAAGGAGAACATGACTGTGAAGTGCGAGACCTCAGTGAGGAGGATGGGAATGTAAAGAGCGAGACTTCAGCAAGGAGTACATGGCTTTAAAGAGCAAGGCTGCAGCGAGGAGAATGAGGTTGTAAAGACTGAGACTTCAGGGAGGAGAAAGGGGCTTGGTAGAGCGAGACTTCAGCGAGAAGAACATGGCTGTAAAGAGCGAGGCTTCAGCTTGGAGAATGGTACTCTGAAGAGCAAGACTTCAATGACGAGAATGGGTCTGTGAAGAGTGAGACTTCAGTGAAGGAGAACGGGGCTGTGAAGAGCTAGTCTTCAGCAAGGAGAACGGGACTGTGAAACAGCGTGACATCAGCGAGGAGATCGGGACTGTGAAAACCGAGACTTCAGCGAGGAGAACTGGGCCGTGAAGAGCAAGAATTCAGGGAGAACGGGACTGTGAAGAGCGAGAATTCAGCGAGGAGAACGGGTCTGTGAATTGCGAGACTTGAGCGAGGAGAACGGGACTGTAAAGAGCGAGACTTCAGCGAGGAGAACATGACTGTGAAGAGCGAGACTTCAGCGAGGAGAATAGGACTATGAAGTATGAGACTTCAGTGAGGAGATTAGGAATGTAAAGAGCGAAGCTTCAGCAAGGATTACGAGGCTGTAAATAGCAAGGATTCAGTGAGGAGAACGAGGCTATAAAGTGCAAGACTTCAGCAAGGAGAATGGGGCTGGGAAGAGCGAGACTTCAGCGAGAAGAACATGGCCGTAAAGAGCGAGGCTTCAGGGAGGAGAATGGGACTCTGAAGAGCGAGACTTCAATGACGAGAATGGGTCTGTGAAGAGCGAGGCTTCAGCGAGGAGAATGGGACTGTGAAGAGTGAGACTTCAGCGAGGACAACAGGGCTGTGAAGAGCGAGATGTCAGCAAGGTGAACAGGACTGCGAACAGCGTGACATAAGCGAGTAGAACAGGACTGTGAACACCGGGACTTCAATGACGAGTGTGGGGCCATGAAGAGTGAGACTTCAATGAGGAGAACGGGGCCATGAAGAGCGAGACTTCAGCAAGGAGAGCGGGACTGTGAAGAGCGAGACTTCACTGAGGAGAATGCGGCTGTGAAGACCAAGTCTTCAGTGAGGAGAACGGGGTTGGGAAGAGTGAAACTTTAACAAGGAGCACGGGACTGTACGGAGCAAGGCTTCAGCGTGAAGAACAGGGCAGTGAAGAGCGAGACTTCAGCGAGGAGAACGGGACTGGGAAGAGTGAGACTTCAGCGAGGAGAACATGACTGTGAAGTGCGAGAATTCAACAAGGAGAATGGGGATGTGAAGAGTGAGACTTCAGTGAGGAGAACGGGACTCTGAAGTGCGAGTCTTCAGCGAGGAGAATGGGACTCTGAAGAGCGAGACTTCAGGGAGGAGAATGGGACTTTGAAGAGCAAGACTTCACTAGGGGAATGGGGCTGTGAAGATCAGGACTTCAGCAACGATAATGGTGTTGTGAAGAGCGAAACTTCAGTGAGGAGAACGGGACTGTGAAGAGCGAGACTTCAGCAAGGACAATGCGACTGTGAAAAGTGAGACTTCAGCGAAGAGAATGGGGCTGTGAAGAGGGAGACTTCAGTGAGGAGAAGGGGGCAGTGAAGAGCTAGACTACAGCGAGGAGAACAGGGCTGTGAAGAGCGAGATTTCAACAAGGAGAACGGGGCTGTGAAGAGCAAGATTTCATTGAGGAGAATGGGGCTGTGAAGAGTGAGACTTCAGCGAGGAGAACAAGGCCATGAAGAGCAAGACTTCAGCGAGGAGAACGGGACTGTGAAGTACAAGACTTCACTGAGGAGAATGCGGCTGTGAAGAGCGAGACTTCAGCGAGTAGAACGCGGTGTGAAGAGTGTGAATTTAGTGAGGAACACAGGACTGTAAGGAGCGAGGCTTCAGCGAGAAGAATGGGGTAGTGAAGAACGAGTCTTCAGCAAGGAGAACGTGGCAGCGTAGAGCGAAACTTCAGCAAGGAGAAAGGGGCTGTGAAGAGCGAGAATTCAATGAAGAAAATGGGTCTGTGAGCAGTAAAAATTCAGTGACGAGAACGGGGCTGTGGAGAGCGAGACTTCAGCGAGGAGAATGGGGCTGTAAAGAGCGAGTCTTCAGCAAGGAGAACGGGGCTGTGAAGTGTGAGAATTCAGCGAAGAAAATGGGGCGGTGAAGAGTGAAACTTCAGTGAGTAGAACAGGGTAGTGAAGAGCGAGACTTCAGCGAGCAGAACGGGACTGTGAAGAGCTAGACTTCAGCGTGGAGAACAGGGCTGTGAAGCGCAAGACTTCAGAGAGGAGAACATGACTGTGAAGAGCGAGACGTCAGCGAGGAGAACAGGATGGTAAAGAGCGAGACTTCAGTGAGGAGAACCTGGCTGTAAAGAGCGAGACTTCAGCCAGGAGAACATGGCTGTGAAGTGCGAGACTTCAGCGAGGAGAATGGGACTGCGAAACAGTGTGACATCAGCGAGGAGAACGGGACTGCCAACACCGAGACTTCAGTGAGGAGAACTGGGCCGTGAAGAGCGAGACTTCAGGGAGAAGAACGGGAAAGTGAAGAGCGAGAATTCAGCGAGGAGAACGGAGCTGGGAAGTGTGAGAATTCAGCGAAGAAAATGGGGCGGTGAAGAGTGAAACTTCAGTGAGTAGAACAGGGCAGTGAAGAGCGAGACTTCAGCGAGCAGAACGGGACTGTGAAGAGCTAGACTTCAGCGTGGAGAACAGGGCTGTGAAGCGCAAGACTTCAGAGAGGAGAACATGACTGTGAAGAGCGAGACTTCAGCGAGGAGAACAGGATGGTAAAGAACGAGACTTCAGTGAGGAGAACCTGGCTGTAAAGAGCGAGACTTCAGCCAGGAGAACATGGCTGTGAAGTGCGAGACTTCAGCGAGGAGAATGGGACTGCGAAACAGTGTGACATCAGCGAGGAGAACGGGACTGCCAACACCGAGACTTCAGTGAGGAGAACTGGGCCGTGAAGAGCGAGACTTCAGGGAGAAGAACGGGAAAGTGAAGAGCGAGAATTCAGCGAGGAGAACGGAGCTGGGAAGTGTGAGAATTCAGCGAAGAAAATGGGGCGGTAAAGAGTGAAACTTCAGTGAGTAGAACAGGGCAGTGAAGAGCGAGACTTCAGCGAGCAGAACGGGACGGTGAAGAGCTAGACTTCAGCGTGGAGAACAGGGCTGTGAAGCGCAAGACTTCAGCGAGGAGAACATGACTGTGAAGAGCGAGACTTCAGCGAGGAGAACAGGATGGTAAAGAGCGAGACTTCAGTGAGGAGAACCTGGCTGTAAAGAGCGAGACTTCAGCCAGGAGAACATGGCTGTGAAGTGCGAGACTTCAGCGAGGAGAATGGGACTGCGAAACAGTGTGACATCAGCGAGGAGAACGGGACTGCGAACACCGAGACTTCAGTGAGGAGAACTGGGCCGTGAAGAGCGAGACTTCAGGGAGAAGAACGGGAAAGTGAAGAGCAAGAATTCAGCGAGGAGAACGGAGCTGGGAAGAGCGAGACTTCAGCGAGAAGAACATGGACGTAAAGAGCGAGGCTTCAGCGAGGAGAATAGGACTCTGAAGAGTGAAACTTCAACAAGGAGAACATGATGGTGAAATGCGAGACTTCAACAAGGAGAACGGTGCTGTGAAGAGCGAGACTTCAGCGAGGAGAACGTGATTGTGAAGAGTGAGACTTCAACAAGGAGAACGTGACTGTGAAGAGTGAGACTTCAACAAGGAGAACGTGACTGTGATGTGTGAGACTTCAACAAGGAGAACGGGGCTGTGTAGAGCGAGACTTCAGCAAGGAGAACGGGGCTGTGAAGTGTGAGAATTGAGCGAAGAAAATGGGGCTGTGAAGAGTGAAACTTCAGTGAGGAGAACAGGGCTGTGAAGAGCGAGACTTCAGCGAGCAGAACGGGACTGTGAAGAGCCAGACTTCAGCGAGGAGAACAGGGCTGTGAAGAGCGAGACTTCAGCGAGGAGAACAGGATGGTAAAGAGCCAGACTTCAGTGAGGAGAATGTGGCTGTAAAGTGCGAGACTTCAGCCAGGAGAACATGGCTGTGAAGTGTGAGACTTCAGCGAGGAGAACAGGACTGCGAAATAGTGTGACATCAGCGAAGAGAACAGGACTGTGAACACCGAGACTTCAGTGAGGAAAACTGGGCCGTGAGGAGCGAGACTTCAGGGAGGAGAACGGGACTGTGAAGAGCGAGAATTCAGTGAGGAGAACGGGGCTGGGAAGAGCGAGACTTCAGCGAGAAGAACATGGACGTAAAGAGCGAGGCTTCAGCGAGGAGAATGGTACTCTGAAGAGCGAGACTTCAACAAGGAGAAAGTGACTGTGAAGTGCGAGACTTCAACAAGGAGAACGGGGCTGTGAAGAGCGAGACTTCAGCGAGGAGAACGTGACTCTGAAGTGCGAGTCTTCAGCGAGGAGAATGGGACTCTGAAGAGCGAGACTTCAGGGAGGAGAATGGGACTCTGAAGAGCGAGACTTCACTAGGGGAATGGGGCTGTGAAGAACAGGACTTCAGCAAGGATAATGGGGTTGTGAAGAGCCAAACTTCAGCGAAGAGAATGGGGCTGTGAAGAATGAAACTTCAGGGAGGAGAACGGGACTGTGAAGAGCGAGACTTCAGCAAGGAGAATGGGATTGTGAAGAGTGAGACTTCAGCTTAGAGAATTAGGCTGTGATGAGTGAAACTTCAGAGAGGAGAAGGGGGCTGTGAAGAGCGAGACTTCAGTGAGGAGAAGGGGGCTGTGAAGAGCGAGACATCAGGGAGGAGAACAGGATTGTGAAGAGTGATACTTCATTGAGGAGAAGGGGGCAGTGAAGAGCGAGGCCTCAGCGATGAGAACGTGACTGTAAAGAGCGAGCCTTCAGTGAGGCAAACGGGACTGAGAATATTGCAACTTCAGTGAGGAGAACAGGACTGTGAAGAGCGAGACTTCAACAAGGAGAACAGGACGGTGAAGAACCAGACTACAGTGAGGAGAACAGGGCTGTGAAGCGCGAGACTTCAGAGTGGAGAACATGACTGTGAAGAGCGAGACTTCAGCGAGGAGAACAGGATGGTAAAGAGCGAGACTTCAGTGAGGAGAACTTGGCTGTAAAGAGCGAGAATTCAGCCAGGAGAACATGGCTGTGAAGTGCGAGACTTCAGCAAGGAGAATGGGAATGCGAAACAGTGTGACATCAGCGAGGAGAACGGGACTGTAAACACCGAGACTTCAGTGAGGAGAACTGGGCCGTGAAGAGCGAGACTTCAGGGAGGAGAACGGGATTGTGAAGAGCGAGACTTCAGCAAAGAGAACATTACTGTGAAGAGCGTGACTTCAACAAGGAAAATGGGGCTGTGAAGAGAGAGACTTCAGTGAGGAGAACGTGATTGTGAACAGTGAGACTTCAACAAGGAGAACGTGACTGTGAAGTGCGAGACATCAACAAGGAGAATGGGGCTGTGAATAGTGAGACTTCAGTGAGGAGAACGGGACTCTGAACAGTGAGACTTCAGGGAGGAGAATGGGACTCTGAAGAGCGAGACTTCACTAGGGGAATGGGGCTGTGAAGATCAGGACTTCAGCAACGATAATGGGGTTGTGAAGAGCGAAACTTCAGCAAAGAGAATGGGGCTCTGAAGAGTGAAACTTCAGTGAGGAGAACGGGACTGTGAAGAGCGTGACTTCAGCAAGGAGAGTGCGACTGTGAAGAGCGAGACTTCAGCGAAGAGAATGGGACTGTGAAGATTGCAACTTCAGTGAGGAGAACAGGACTATGAAGAGCGAGACTTCAACAAGGAGAACGGGGCTGTGAAGAGCGAGACTTCAGTGAGGAGAATGGGGCTATGAGGAGTGAGACTTCAGCAAGGGGAACGGGTCTGTGAAGAGCGCAACTTCAGTGAGGAGAATGGGAATGTAAAGAGCGCTGTTTCAGCAAGGAGTACATGGCTGCAAATAGCAAGGCTTCAGCGAGGAGAAAGAGGTTGTAAAGGACGAGACTTCAATGACGAGAATGGGGCTGTGAAGAGCGAGGCTTCAGGGAGGAGAACGGGACTGTGAAGAGTGAGACTTCAGCGAGGAGCACAGGGCTGTGAAGAGCTAGACTTCAGCGAGGAGAACGTGATTGTGAAGAGTGAGACTTCAACAAGGAGAACGTGATTGTGAAGTGCGAGACTTCAACAAGGAGAACGGGGCTGTGAAGAGCGAGACTTCAGTGGGGAGTATGGGACTCTTAAGTGCGAGTCTTCAGCGAGGAGAATGGGACTCTGAAGAGCGAGACATCAGGGAGGAGAACGGGACTCTGAAGAGCGAGACTTCACTAAGGGAACAGGGCTGTGAAGAGCAGGACTTCAGCAATGAAAATGGGGCTGTGAAGAGTGAAACTTCAGTGAGGATAACGGGACTGTGAAGAGTGAGACTTCAGCAAGGAGAATGGGACTGTGAAGAGCGAGACTTCAGCAAAGAGAATGGGGCTGTGAAGAGCGAGTCTTCAGCGAGCAGAACGTACCTGTAAAGAGCGAGACTTCAGTGAGGAGAATGTGACTGTGAAGAGTGACACTTTAGCAAGGAGAACATGACTGTGAAGTGCGAGACCTCAGTGAGGAGGATGGGAATGTAAAGAGCGAGACTTCAGCAAGGAGTACATGGCTTTAAAGAGCAAGGCTGCAGCGAGGAGAATGAGGTTGTAAAGACTGAGACTTCAGGGAGGAGAAAGGGGCTTGGTAGAGCGAGACTTCAGCGAGAAGAACATGGCTGTAAAGAGCGAGGCTTCAGCTTGGAGAATGGTACTCTGAAGAGCAAGACTTCAATGACAAGAATGGGTCTGTGAAGAGTGAGACTTCAGTGAAGGAGAATGGGGCTGTGAAGAGCTAGTCTTCAGCAAGGAGAACAGGACTGTGAAACAGCGTGACATCAGCGAGGAGATCGGGACTGTGAAAACCGAGACTTCAGCGAGGAGAACTGGGCTGTGAAGAGCAAGAATTCAGGGAGAACGGGACTGTGAAGAGCGAGAATTCAGCGAGGAGAACGGGTCTGTGAATTGCGAGACTTTAGCGAGGAGAACGGGACTGTAAAGAGCGAGACTTCAGCGAGGAGAACATGACTGTGAAGAGCGAGACTTCAGCGAGGTGAACGGGGCTGTGAAGAGCGAGACTTCATCGAGGAGAACATGACTGTGAAGAGCGAGACTTCAGCGAGGAGAATAGGACTATGAAGTATGAGACTTCAGTGAGGAGATTAGGAATGTAAAGAGCGAAGCTTCAGCAAGGATTACGAGGCTGTAAATAGCAAGGATTCAGTGAGGAGAACGAGGCTATAAAGCGCAAGACTTCGGCAAGGAGAATGGGGCTGGGAAGAGCGAGACTTCAGCGAGAAGGACATGGCCGTAAAGAGCGAGGCTTCAGGGAGGAGAATGGGACTCTGAAGAGCGAGACTTCAATGACGAGAATGGGTCTGTGAAGAGCGAGGCTTCAGTGAGGAGAATGGGACTGTGAAGAGTGAGACTTCAGCGAGGACAACAGGGCTGTGAAGAGCGAGATGTCAGCAAGGTGAACATGACTGCGAACAGCGTGACATAAGCGAGTAGAACAGGACTGTGAACACCGGGACTTCAATGACGAGAGTGGGGCCATGAAGAGTGAGACTTCAATGAGGAGAACGGGGCCATGAAGAGCGAGACTTCAGCAAGGAGAGCGGGACTGTGAAGAGCGAGACTTCACTGAGGAGAATGCGGCTGTGAAGACCAAGTCTTCAGCGAGGAGAACGGGGTTGGGAAGAGTGAAACTTTAACAAGGAGCACGGGACTGTACGGAGCAAGGCTTCAGCGTGAAGAACAGGGCAGTGAAGAGCGAGACTTCAGCGAGGAGAACGGGACTGGGAAGAGTGAGACTTCAGCGAGGAGAACATGACTGTGAAGTGCGAGAATTCAACAAGAGAATGGGGATGTGAAGAGTGAGACTTCAGTGAGGTGAACGGGACTCTGAAGTGCGAGTCTTCAGCAAGGAGAATGGGACTCTGAAGAGCGAGACTTCAGGGAGGAGAATGGGACTTTGAAGAGCGAGACTTCACTAGGGGAATGGGGCAGTGAAGATCAGGACTTCAGCAACGATAATGGGGTTGTGAAGAGCGAAACGTCAGTGAGGAGAACGGGACTGTGAAGAGCGAGACTTCAGCAAGGACAATGCGACTGTGAAAAGTGAGACTTCAGCGAAGAGAATGGGGCTGTGAAGAGGGAGACTTCAGTGAGGAGAAGGGGGCAGTGAAGAGCTAGACTACAGCGAGGAGAACAGGGCTGTGAAGAGCGAGATTTCAACAAGGAGAACGGGGCTGTGAAGAGCAAGATTTCATTGAGGAGAATGGGGCTGTGAAGAGTGAGACTTCAGCGAGGAGAACGGGACCATGAAGAGCAAGACTTCAGCGAGGAGAACGGGACTGTGAAGTACAAGACTTCACTGAGGAGAATGCGGCTGTGAAGAGCGAGACTTCAGCGAGTAGAACGCGGTGTGAAGAGTGTGAATTTGGTGAGGAACACAGGACTGTAAGGAGCGAGGCTTCAGCGAGAAGAATGGGCTAGTGAAGAACGAGTCTTCAGCAAGGAGAACGTGGCAGCATAGAGCGAAACTTCAGCAAGGAGAACGGGGCTGTGAAGAGCGAGAATTCAATGAAGAAAATGGGTCTTTGAGCAGTAAAAATTCAGTGACGAGAACGGGGCTGTGGAGAGCGAGACTTCAGCGAGGAGAATGGGGCTGTAAAGAGCGAGTCTTCAGCAAGGAGAACGGGGCTGTGAAGTGTGAGAATTCAGCGAAGAAAATGGGGCGGTGAAGAGTGAAACTTCAGTGAGTAGAACAGGGCAGTGAAGAGCGAGACTTTAGCGAGCAGAACGGGACTGTGAAGAGCTAGACTTCAGCGTGGAGAACAGGGCTGTGAAGCGCAAGACTTCAGAGAGGAGAACATGACTGTGAGGAGCGAGACTTCAGCGAGGAGAACAGGATGGTAAAGAACGAGACTTCAGTGAGGAGAACCTGGCTGTAAAGAGCGAGACTTCAGCCAGGAGAACATGGCTGTGAAGTGCGAGACTTCAGCGAGGAGAATGGGACTGTGAAGAGCTAGACTTCAGCGTGGAGAACAGGGCTGTGAAGCGCAAGACTTCAGAGAGGAGAACATGACTGTGAGGAGCGAGACTTCAGCGAGGAGAACAGGATGGTAAAGAACGAGACTTCAGTGAGGAGAACCTGGCTGTAAAGAGCGAGACTTCAGCCAGGAGAACATGGCTGTGAAGTGCGAGACTTCAGCGAGGAGAACGGAGCTGGGAAGTGTGAGAATTCAGCGAAGAAAATGGGGCGGTGAAGAGTGAAACTTCAGTGAGTAGAACAGGGCTGTGAAGCGCGAGACTTCAGCGAGCAGAACGGGACTGTGAAGAGCTAGACTTCAGCGTGGAGAACAGGGCTGTGAAGCGCAAGACTTCAGAGAGGAGAACATGACTGTGAGGAGCGAGACTTCAGCGAGGAGAACAGGATGGTAAAGAACGAGACTTCAGTGAGGAGAACCTGGCTGTAAAGAGCGAGACTTCAGCCAGGAGAACATGGCTGTGAAGTGCGAGACTTCAGCGAGGAGAATGGGACTGCGAAACAGTGTGACATCAGCGAGGAGAACGGGACTGCCAACACCGAGACTTCAGTGAGGAGAACTGGGCCGTGAAGAGCGAGACTTCAGGGAGAAGAACGGGAAAGTGAAGAGCGAGAATTCAGCGAGGAGAACGGAGCTGGGAAGTGTGAGAATTCAGCGAAGAAAATGGGGCGGTAAAGAGTGAAACTTCAGTGAGTAGAACAGGGCAGTGAAGAGCGAGACTTCAGCGAGCAGAACGGGACGGTGAAGAGCTAGACTTCAGCGTGGAGAACAGGGCTGTGAAGCGCAAGACTTCAGAGAGGAGAACATGACTGTGAAGAGTGAGACGTCAGCGAGGAGAACAGGATGGTAAAGAGCGAGACTTCAGTGAGGAGAACCTGGCTGTAAAGAGCGAGACTTCAGCCAGGAGAACATGGCTGTGAAGTGCGAGACTTCAGCGAGGAGAATGGGACTGCGAAACAGTGTGACATCAGCGAGGAGAACGGGACTGCGAACACCGAGACTTCAGTGAGGAGAACTGGGCCGTGAAGAGCGAGACTTCAGGGAGAAGAACGGGAAAGTGAAGAGCGAGAATTCAGCGAGGAGAACGGAGCTGGGAAGTGCGAGACTTCAGCGAGGAGAATGGGACTGCAAAACAGTGTGACATCAGCGAAGAGAACGGGACTGTGAACACCGAGACTTCAGTGAGGAGAACTGGGCCGTGAAGAGCGAGACTTCAGGGAGAAGAACGGGAAAGTGAAGAGCGAGAATTCAGCGAGGAGAACGGAGCTGGGAAGAGCGAGACTTCAGCGAGAAGAACATGGACGTAAAGAGCGAGGCTTCAGCGAGGAGAATAGGACTCTGAAGAGCGAAACTTCAGCAAGGAGAACATGATGGTGAAATGCGAGACTTCAACAAGGAGAACGGTGCTGTGAAGAGCGAGACTTCAGCGAGGAGAACGTGATTGTGAAGAGTGAGACTTCAACAAGGAGAACGTGACTGTGAAGAGTGAGACTTCAACAAGGAGAACGTGACTGTGATGTGTGAGACTTCAACAAGGAGAACGGGGCTGTGTAGAGCGAGACTTCAGCAAGGAGAACGGGGCTGTGAAGTGTGAGAATTGAGCGAAGAAAATGGGGCTGTGAAGAGTGAAACTTCAGTGAGGAGAACAGGGCTGTGAAGAGCGAGACTTCAGTGAGCAGAACGGGACTGTGAAGAGCCAGACTTCAGCGAGGAGAACAGGGCTGTGAAGAGCGAGACTTCAGCGAGGAGAACATGATGGTAAAGAGCTAGACTTCAGTGAGGAGAATGTGTCTGTAAAGTGCGAGACTTCAGCCAGGAGAACATGGCTGTGAAGTGCGAGACTTCAGCGAGGAGAACAGGACTGCGAAATAGTGTGACATCAGCGAAGAGAACAGGACTGTGAACACCGAGACTTCAGTGAAGAAAACTGGGCCATGAAGAGCGAGACTTCAGGGAGGAGAACGGGACTGTGAAGAGCGAGAATTCAGTGAGGAGAACGGGGCTGGGAAGAGCGAGACTTCAGCGAGAAGAACATGGACGTAAAGAGCGAGGCTTCAGCGAGGAGAATGGTACTCTGAAGAGCGAGACTTCAACAAGGAGAAAGTGACTGTGAAGTGCGAGACTTCAACAAGGAGAACGGGGCTGTGAAGAGCGAGACTTCAGCAGGGAGAACGTGACTCTGAAGTGCGAGTCTTCAGCGAGGAGAATGGGACTCTGAAGAGCGAGACTTCAGGGAGGAGAATGGGACTCTGAAGAGCGAGACTTCACTAGGGGAATGGGGCTGTGAAGAACAGGACTTCAGCAAGGATAATGGGGTTGTGAAGAGCCAAACTTCAGCGAAGAGAATGGGGCTGTGAAGAATGAAACTTCAGGGAGGAGAACGGGACTGTGAAGAGCGAGACTTCAGCAAGGAGAATGGGATTGTGAAGAGTGAGACTTCAGCTTAGAGAATTAGGCTGTGATGAGTGAAACTTCAGTGACGAGAAGGGGGCTGTGAAGAGCGAGACTTCAGTGAGGAGAAGGGGGCTGTGAAGAGCGAGACATCAGGGAGGAGAACAGGATTGTGAAGAGTGATACTTCATTGAGGAGAAGGGGGCAGTGAAGAGCGAGGCCTCAGCGATGAGAACGTGACTGTAAAGAGCGAGCCTTCAGTGAGGCAAACGGGACTGAGAATATTGCAACTTCAGTGAGGAGAACAGGACTGTGAAGAGCGAGACTTCAACAAGGAGAACAGGACGGTGAAGAACCAGACTACAGTGGGGAGAACAGGGCTGTGAAGCGCGAGACTTCAGAGAGGAGAACATGACTGTGAAGAGCGAGACTTCAGCGAGGAGAAAAGGATGGTAAAGAGCGAGACTTCAGTGAGGAGAACTTGGCTGTAAAGAGCGAGAATTCAGCCAGGAGAACATGGCTGTGAAGTGCGAGACTTCAGCAAGGAGAATGGGAATGCGAAACAGTGTGACATCAGCGAGGAGAACGGGACTGTAAACACCGAGACTTCAGTGAGGAGAACTGGGCCGTGAAGAGCGAGACTTCAGGGAGGAGAACGGGATTGTGAAGAGCGAGACTTCAGCAAAGAGAACATTACTGTGAAGAGCGTGACTTCAACAAGGAAAATGGGGCTGTGAAGAGAGAGACTTCAGTGAGGAGAACGTGATTGTGAAGAGTGAGACTTCAACAAGGAGAACGTGACTGTGAAGTGCGAGACATCAACAAAGAGAAAGGAGCTGTGAATAGTGAGACTTCAGTGAGGAGAACGGGACTCTGAAGTGCGAGTCTTCAGAGAGGAGAATGGGACTCTGAACAGTGAGACTTCAGGAGGAGAATGGGACTCTGAAGAGCGAGACTTCACTAGGGGAATGGGGCTGTGAAGATCAGGACTTCAGCAACGATAATGGGGTTGTGAAGAGCGAAACTTCAGCAAAGAGAATGGGGCTCTGAAGAGTGAAACTTCAGTGAGGAGAACGGGACTGTGAAGAGCGTGACTTCAGCAAGGAGAATGCGACTGTGAAGAGCGAGACTTCAGCGAAGAGAATGGGACTGTGAAGATTGCAACTTCAGTGAGGAGAACAGGACTATGAAGAGCGAGACTTCAACAAGGAGAACGGGGCTGTGAAGAGCGAGACTTCAGTGAGGAGAATGGGGCTATGAGGAGTGAGACTTCAGCAAGGGGAACGGGTCTGTGAAGAGCGCAACTTCAATGAGGAGAATGGGAATGTAAAGAGCGCTGTTTCAGCAAGGAGTACATGGCTGCAAATAGCAAGGCTTCAGCGAGGAGAAAGAGGTTGTAAAGAACGAGACTTCAATGACGAGAATGGGGCTGTGAAGAGCGAGGCTTCAGGGAGGAGAACGGGACTGTGAAGAGTGAGACTTCAGCGAGGAGAACAGGGCTGTGAAGAGCTAGACTTCAGCGAGGAGAACGTGATTGTGAAGAGTGAGACTTCAACAAGGAGAACGTGATTGTGAAGTGCGAGACTTCAACAAGGAGAACGGGGCTGTGAAGAGCGAGACTTCAGTGGGGAGTACGGACTCTTAAGTGCGAGTCTTCAGCGAGGAGAATGGGACTCTGAAGAGCGAGACATCAGGGAGGAGAACGGGACTCTGAAGAGCGAGACTTCACTAAGGGAACAGGGCTGTGAAGAGCAGGACTTCAGCAATGAAAATGGGGCTGTGAAGAGTGAAACTTCAGTGAGGATAACGGGACTGTGAAGAGTGAGACTTCAGCAAGGAGAATGGGACTGTGAAGAGCGAGACTTCAGCAAAGAGAATGGGGCTGTGAAGAGCGAGTCTTCAGCGAGCAGAACGTACCTGTAAAGAGCGAGACTTCAGTGAGTAGAACGGGACTGTGAAGATTGAAACTTCAGTGAGGAGAACGTGACTGTAAAGAGCGAGACTTAAGCGAGGAGAATGTGACTGTGAAGAGTGACACTTTAGCAAGGAGAACATGACTGTGAAGTGCGAGACCTCAGTGAGGAGGATGGGAATGTAAAGAGCGAGACTTCAGCAAGGAGTACATGGCTTTAAAGAGCAAGGCTGCAGTGAGGAGAATGAGGTTGTAAAGACTGAGACTTCAGGGAGGAGAAAGGGGCTTGGTAGAGCGAGACTTCAGCGAGAAGAACATGGCTGTAAAGAGCGAGGCTTCAGCTTGGAGAATGGTACTCTGAAGAGCAAGACTTCAATGACAAGAATGGGTCTGTGAAGAGTGAGACTTCAGTGAAGGAGAATGGGGCTGTGAAGAGCTAGTCTTCAGCAAGGAGAACAGGACTGTGAAACAGCGTGACATCAGCGAGGAGATCGGGACTGTGAAAACCGAGACTTCAGCGAGGAGAACTGGGCTGTGAAGAGCAAGAATTCAGGGAGAACGGGACTGTGAAGAGCGAGAATTCAGCGAGGAGAACGGGTCTGTGAATTGCGAGACTTTAGCGAGGAGAACGGGACTGTAAAGAGCGAGGCTTCAGCGAGAAGAATGGGGTAGTGAAGAACGAGTCTTCAGCAAGGAGAACGTGGCAGCGTAGAGCGAAACTTCAGCAAGGAGAAAGGGGCTGTGAAGAGCGAGAATTCAATGAAGAAAATGGGTCTGTGAGCAGTAAAAATTCAGTGACGAGAACGGGGCTGTGGAGAGCGAGACTTCAGCGAGGAGAATGGGGCTGTAAAGAGCGAGTCTTCAGCAAGGAGAACGGGGCTGTGAAGTGTGAGAATTCAGCGAAGAAAATGGGGCGGTGAAGAGTGAAACTTCAGTGAGTAGAACAGGGTAGTGAAGAGCGAGACTTCAGCGAGCAGAACGGGACTGTGAAGAGCTAGACTTCAGCGTGGAGAACAGGGCTGTGAAGCGCAAGACTTCAGAGAGGAGAACATGACTGTGAAGAGCGAGACGTCAGCGAGGAGAACAGGATGGTAAAGAGCGAGACTTCAGTGAGGAGAACCTGGCTGTAAAGAGCGAGACTTCAGCCAGGAGAACATGGCTGTGAAGTGCGAGACTTCAGCGAGGAGAATGGGACTGCGAAACAGTGTGACATCAGCGAGGAGAACGGGACTGCCAACACCGAGACTTCAGTGAGGAGAACTGGGCCGTGAAGAGCGAGACTTCAGGGAGAAGAACGGGAAAGTGAAGAGCGAGAATTCAGCGAGGAGAACGGAGCTGGGAAGTGTGAGAATTCAGCGAAGAAAATGGGGCGGTGAAGAGTGAAACTTCAGTGAGTAGAACAGGGCAGTGAAGAGCGAGACTTCAGCGAGCAGAACGGGACTGTGAAGAGCTAGACTTCAGCGTGGAGAACAGGGCTGTGAAGCGCAAGACTTCAGAGAGGAGAACATGACTGTGAAGAGCGAGACTTCAGCGAGGAGAACAGGATGGTAAAGAACGAGACTTCAGTGAGGAGAACCTGGCTGTAAAGAGCGAGACTTCAGCCAGGAGAACATGGCTGTGAAGTGCGAGACTTCAGCGAGGAGAATGGGACTGCGAAACAGTGTGACATCAGCGAGGAGAACGGGACTGCCAACACCGAGACTTCAGTGAGGAGAACTGGGCCGTGAAGAGCGAGACTTCAGGGAGAAGAACGGGAAAGTGAAGAGCGAGAATTCAGCGAGGAGAACGGAGCTGGGAAGTGTGAGAATTCAGCGAAGAAAATGGGGCGGTAAAGAGTGAAACTTCAGTGAGTAGAACAGGGCAGTGAAGAGCGAGACTTCAGCGAGCAGAACGGGACGGTGAAGAGCTAGACTTCAGCGTGGAGAACAGGGCTGTGAAGCGCAAGACTTCAGCGAGGAGAACATGACTGTGAAGAGCGAGACTTCAGCGAGGAGAACAGGATGGTAAAGAGCGAGACTTCAGTGAGGAGAACCTGGCTGTAAAGAGCGAGACTTCAGCCAGGAGAACATGGCTGTGAAGTGCGAGACTTCAGCGAGGAGAATGGGACTGCGAAACAGTGTGACATCAGCGAGGAGAACGGGACTGCGAACACCGAGACTTCAGTGAGGAGAACTGGGCCGTGAAGAGCGAGACTTCAGGGAGAAGAACGGGAAAGTGAAGAGCAAGAATTCAGCGAGGAGAACGGAGCTGGGAAGAGCGAGACTTCAGCGAGAAGAACATGGACGTAAAGAGCGAGGCTTCAGCGAGGAGAATAGGACTCTGAAGAGCGAAACTTCAACAAGGAGAACATGATGGTGAAATGCGAGACTTCAACAAGGAGAACGGTGCTGTGAAGAGCGAGACTTCAGCGAGGAGAACGTGATTGTGAAGAGTGAGACTTCAACAAGGAGAACGTGACTGTGAAGAGTGAGACTTCAACAAGGAGAACGTGACTGTGATGTGTGAGACTTCAACAAGGAGAACGGGGCTGTGTAGAGCGAGACTTCAGCAAGGAGAACGGGGCTGTGAAGTGTGAGAATTGAGCGAAGAAAATGGGGCTGTGAAGAGTGAAACTTCAGTGAGGAGAACAGGGCTGTGAAGAGCGAGACTTCAGCGAGCAGAACGGGACTGTGAAGAGCCAGACTTCAGCGCGGAGAACAGGGCTGTGAAGAGCGAGACTTCAGCGAGGAGAACAGGATGGTAAAGAGCCAGACTTCAGTGAGGAGAATGTGGCTGTAAAGTGCGAGACTTCAGCCAGGAGAACATGGCTGTGAAGTGTGAGACTTCAGCGAGGAGAACAGGACTGCGAAATAGTGTGACATCAGCGAAGAGAACAGGACTGTGAACACCGAGACTTCAGTGAGGAAAACTGGGCCGTGAGGAGCGAGACTTCAGGGAGGAGAACGGGACTGTGAAGAGCGAGAATTCAGTGAGGAGAACGGGGCTGGGAAGAGCGAGACTTCAGCGAGAAGAACATGGACGTAAAGAGCGAGGCTTCAGCGAGGAGAATGGTACTCTGAAGAGCGAGACTTCAACAAGGAGAAAGTGACTGTGAAGTGCGAGACTTCAACAAGGAGAACGGGGCTGTGAAGAGCGAGACTTCAGCGAGGAGAACGTGACTCTGAAGTGCGAGTCTTCAGCGAGGAGAATGGGACTCTGAAGAGCGAGACTTCAGGGAGGAGAATGGGACTCTGAAGAGCGAGACTTCACTAGGGGAATGGGGCTGTGAAGAACAGGACTTCAGCAAGGATAATGGGGTTGTGAAGAGCCAAACTTCAGCGAAGAGAATGGGGCTGTGAAGAATGAAACTTCAGGGAGGAGAACGGGACTGTGAAGAGCGAGACTTCAGCAAGGAGAATGGGATTGTGAAGAGTGAGACTTCAGCTTAGAGAATTAGGCTGTGATGAGTGAAACTTCAGTGACGAGAAGGGGGCTGTGAAGAGCGAGACTTCAGTGAGGAGAAGGGGGCTGTGAAGAGCGAGACATCAGGGAGGAGAACAGGATTGTGAAGAGTGATACTTCATTGAGGAGAAGGGGGCAGTGAAGAGCGAGGCCTCAGCGATGAGAACGTGACTGTAAAGAGCGAGCCTTCAGTGAGGCAAACGGGACTGAGAATATTGCAACTTCAGTGAGGAGAACAGGACTGTGAAGAGCGAGACTTCAACAAGGAGAACAGGACGGTGAAGAACCAGACTACAGTGAGGAGAACAGGGCTGTGAAGCGCGAGACTTCAGAGTGGAGAACATGACTGTGAAGAGCGAGACTTCAGCGAGGAGAACAGGATGGTAAAGAGCGAGACTTCAGTGAGGAGAACTTGGCTGTAAAGAGCGAGAATTCAGCCAGGAGAACATGGCTGTGAAGTGCGAGACTTCAGCAAGGAGAATGGGAATGCGAAACAGTGTGACATCAGCGAGGAGAACGGGACTGTAAACACCGAGACTTCAGTGAGGAGAACTGGGCCGTGAAGAGCGAGACTTCAGGGAGGAGAACGGGATTGTGAAGAGCGAGACTTCAGCAAAGAGAACATTACTGTGAAGAGCGTGACTTCAACAAGGAAAATGGGGCTGTGAAGAGAGAGACTTCAGTGAGGAGAACGTGATTGTGAAGAGTGAGACTTCAACAAGGAGAACGTGACTGTGAAGTGCGAGACATCAACAAGGAGAATGGGGCTGTGAATAGTGAGACTTCAGTGAGGAGAACGGGACTCTGAACAGTGAGACTTCAGGGAGGAGAATGGGACTCTGAAGAGCGAGACTTCACTAGGGGAATGGGGCTGTGAAGATCAGGACTTCAGCAACGATAATGGGGTTGTGAAGAGCGAAACTTCAGCAAAGAGAATGGGGCTCTGAAGAGTGAAACTTCAGTGAGGAGAACGGGACTGTGAAGAGCGTGACTTCAGCAAGGAGAGTGCGACTGTGAAGAGCGAGACTTCAGCGAAGAGAATGGGACTGTGAAGATTGCAACTTCAGTGAGGAGAACAGGACTATGAAGAGCGAGACTTCAACAAGGAGAACGGGGCTGTGAAGAGCGAGACTTCAGTGAGGAGAATGGGGCTATGAGGAGTGAGACTTCAGCAAGGGGAACGGGTCTGTGAAGAGCGCAACTTCAGTGAGGAGAATGGGAATGTAAAGAGCGCTGTTTCAGCAAGGAGTACATGGCTGCAAATAGCAAGGCTTCAGCGAGGAGAAAGAGGTTGTAAAGGACGAGACTTCAATGACGAGAATGGGGCTGTGAAGAGCGAGGCTTCAGGGAGGAGAACGGGACTGTGAAGAGTGAGACTTCAGCGAGGAGCACAGGGCTGTGAAGAGCTAGACTTCAGCGAGGAGAACGTGATTGTGAAGAGTGAGACTTCAACAAGGAGAACGTGATTGTGAAGTGCGAGACTTCAACAAGGAGAACGGGGCTGTGAAGAGCGAGACTTCAGTGGGGAGTACGGGACTCTTAAGTGCGAGTCTTCAGCGAGGAGAATGGGACTCTGAAGAGCGAGACATCAGGGAGGAGAACGGGACTCTGAAGAGCGAGACTTCACTAAGGGAACAGGGCTGTGAAGAGCAGGACTTCAGCAATGAAAATGGGGCTGTGAAGAGTGAAACTTCAGTGAGGATAACGGGACTGTGAAGAGTGAGACTTCAGCAAGGAGAATGGGACTGTGAAGAGCGAGACTTCAGCAAAGAGAATGGGGCTGTGAAGAGCGAGTCTTCAGCGAGCAGAACGTACCTGTAAAGAGCGAGACTTCAGTGAGGAGAATGTGACTGTGAAGAGTGACACTTTAGCAAGGAGAACATGACTGTGAAGTGCGAGACCTCAGTGAGGAGGATGGGAATGTAAAGAGCGAGACTTCAGCAAGGAGTACATGGCTTTAAAGAGCAAGGCTGCAGCGAGGAGAATGAGGTTGTAAAGACTGAGACTTCAGGGAGGAGAAAGGGGCTTGGTAGAGCGAGACTTCAGCGAGAAGAACATGGCTGTAAAGAGCGAGGCTTCAGCTTGGAGAATGGTACTCTGAAGAGCAAGACTTCAATGACAAGAATGGGTCTGTGAAGAGTGAGACTTCAGTGAAGGAGAATGGGGCTGTGAAGAGCTAGTCTTCAGCAAGGAGAACAGGACTGTGAAACAGCGTGACATCAGCGAGGAGATCGGGACTGTGAAAACCGAGACTTCAGCGAGGAGAACTGGGCTGTGAAGAGCAAGAATTCAGGGAGAACGGGACTGTGAAGAGCGAGAATTCAGCGAGGAGAACGGGTCTGTGAATTGCGAGACTTTAGCGAGGAGAACGGGACTGTAAAGAGCGAGACTTCAGCGAGGAGAACATGACTGTGAAGAGCGAGACTTCAGCGAGGTGAACGGGGCTGTGAAGAGCGAGACTTCATCGAGGAGAACATGACTGTGAAGAGCGAGACTTCAGCGAGGAGAATAGGACTATGAAGTATGAGACTTCAGTGAGGAGATTAGGAATGTAAAGAGCGAAGCTTCAGCAAGGATTACGAGGCTGTAAATAGCAAGGATTCAGTGAGGAGAACGAGGCTATAAAGCGCAAGACTTCGGCAAGGAGAATGGGGCTGGGAAGAGCGAGACTTCAGCGAGAAGGACATGGCCGTAAAGAGCGAGGCTTCAGGGAGGAGAATGGGACTCTGAAGAGCGAGACTTCAATGACGAGAATGGGTCTGTGAAGAGCGAGGCTTCAGTGAGGAGAATGGGACTGTGAAGAGTGAGACTTCAGCGAGGACAACAGGGCTGTGAAGAGCGAGATGTCAGCAAGGTGAACATGACTGCGAACAGCGTGACATAAGCGAGTAGAACAGGACTGTGAACACCGGGACTTCAATGACGAGAGTGGGGCCATGAAGAGTGAGACTTCAATGAGGAGAACGGGGCCATGAAGAGCGAGACTTCAGCAAGGAGAGCGGGACTGTGAAGAGCGAGACTTCACTGAGGAGAATGCGGCTGTGAAGACCAAGTCTTCAGCGAGGAGAACGGGGTTGGGAAGAGTGAAACTTTAACAAGGAGCACGGGACTGTACGGAGCAAGGCTTCAGCGTGAAGAACAGGGCAGTGAAGAGCGAGACTTCAGCGAGGAGAACGGGACTGGGAAGAGTGAGACTTCAGCGAGGAGAACATGACTGTGAAGTGCGAGAATTCAACAAGAGAATGGGGATGTGAAGAGTGAGACTTCAGTGAGGTGAACGGGACTCTGAAGTGCGAGTCTTCAGCGAGGAGAATGGGACTCTGAAGAGCGAGACTTCAGGGAGGAGAATGGGACTTTGAAGAGCGAGACTTCACTAGGGGAATGGGGCTGTGAAGATCAGGACTTCAGCAACGATAATGGGGTTGTGAAGAGCGAAACGTCAGTGAGGAGAACGGGACTGTGAAGAGCGAGACTTCAGCAAGGACAATGCGACTGTGAAAAGTGAGACTTCAGCGAAGAGAATGGGGCTGTGAAGAGGGAGACTTCAGTGAGGAGAAGGGGGCAGTGAAGAGCTAGACTACAGCGAGGAGAACAGGGCTGTGAAGAGCGAGATTTCAACAAGGAGAACGGGGCTGTGAAGAGCAAGATTTCATTGAGGAGAATGGGGCTGTGAAGAGTGAGACTTCAGCGAGGAGAACGGGACCATGAAGAGCAAGACTTCAGCGAGGAGAACGGGACTGTGAAGTACAAGACTTCACTGAGGAGAATGCGGCTGTGAAGAGCGAGACTTCAGCGAGTAGAACGCGGTGTGAAGAGTGTGAATTTGGTGAGGAACACAGGACTGTAAGGAGCGAGGCTTCAGCGAGAAGAATGGGCTAGTGAAGAACGAGTCTTCAGCAAGGAGAACGTGGCAGCATAGAGCGAAACTTCAGCAAGGAGAACGGGGCTGTGAAGAGCGAGAATTCAATGAAGAAAATGGGTCTTTGAGCAGTAAAAATTCAGTGACGAGAACGGGGCTGTGGAGAGCGAGACTTCAGCGAGGAGAATGGGGCTGTAAAGAGCGAGTCTTCAGCAAGGAGAACGGGGCTGTGAAGTGTGAGAATTCAGCGAAGAAAATGGGGCGGTGAAGAGTGAAACTTCAGTGAGTAGAACAGGGCAGTGAAGAGCGAGACTTTAGCGAGCAGAACGGGACTGTGAAGAGCTAGACTTCAGCGTGGAGAACAGGGCTGTGAAGCGCAAGACTTCAGAGAGGAGAACATGACTGTGAGGAGCGAGACTTCAGCGAGGAGAACAGGATGGTAAAGAACGAGACTTCAGTGAGGAGAACCTGGCTGTAAAGAGCGAGACTTCAGCCAGGAGAACATGGCTGTGAAGTGCGAGACTTCAGCGAGGAGAATGGGACTGTGAAGAGCTAGACTTCAGCGTGGAGAACAGGGCTGTGAAGCGCAAGACTTCAGAGAGGAGAACATGACTGTGAGGAGCGAGACTTCAGCGAGGAGAACAGGATGGTAAAGAACGAGACTTCAGTGAGGAGAACCTGGCTGTAAAGAGCGAGACTTCAGCCAGGAGAACATGGCTGTGAAGTGCGAGACTTCAGCGAGGAGAACGGAGCTGGGAAGTGTGAGAATTCAGCGAAGAAAATGGGGCGGTGAAGAGTGAAACTTCAGTGAGTAGAACAGGGCTGTGAAGCGCGAGACTTCAGCGAGCAGAACGGGACTGTGAAGAGCTAGACTTCAGCGTGGAGAACAGGGCTGTGAAGCGCAAGACTTCAGAGAGGAGAACATGACTGTGAGGAGCGAGACTTCAGCGAGGAGAACAGGATGGTAAAGAACGAGACTTCAGTGAGGAGAACCTGGCTGTAAAGAGCGAGACTTCAGCCAGGAGAACATGGCTGTGAAGTGCGAGACTTCAGCGAGGAGAATGGGACTGCGAAACAGTGTGACATCAGCGAGGAGAACGGGACTGCCAACACCGAGACTTCAGTGAGGAGAACTGGGCCGTGAAGAGCGAGACTTCAGGGAGAAGAACGGGAAAGTGAAGAGCGAGAATTCAGCGAGGAGAACGGAGCTGGGAAGTGTGAGAATTCAGCGAAGAAAATGGGGCGGTAAAGAGTGAAACTTCAGTGAGTAGAACAGGGCAGTGAAGAGCGAGACTTCAGCGAGCAGAACGGGACTGTGAAGAGCTAGACTTCAGCGTGGAGAACAGGGCTGTGAAGCGCAAGACTTCAGAGAGGAGAACATGACTGTGAAGAGTGAGACGTCAGCGAGGAGAACAGGATGGTAAAGAGCGAGACTTCAGTGAGGAGAACCTGGCTGTAAAGAGCGAGACTTCAGCCAGGAGAACATGGCTGTGAAGTGCGAGACTTCAGCGAGGAGAATGGGACTGCGAAACAGTGTGACATCAGCGAGGAGAACGGGACTGCGAACACCGAGACTTCAGTGAGGAGAACTGGGCCGTGAAGAGCGAGACTTCAGGGAGAAGAACGGGAAAGTGAAGAGCGAGAATTCAGCGAGGAGAACGGAGCTGGGAAGTGCGAGACTTCAGCGAGGAGAATGGGACTGCAAAACAGTGTGACATCAGCGAAGAGAACGGGACTGTGAACACCGAGACTTCAGTGAGGAGAACTGGGCCGTGAAGAGCGAGACTTCAGGGAGAAGAACGGGAAAGTGAAGAGCGAGAATTCAGCGAGGAGAACGGAGCTGGGAAGAGCGAGACTTCAGCGAGAAGAACATGGACGTAAAGAGCGAGGCTTCAGCGAGGAGAATAGGACTCTGAAGAGCGAAACTTCAGCAAGGAGAACATGATGGTGAAATGCGAGACTTCAACAAGGAGAACGGTGCTGTGAAGAGCGAGACTTCAGCGAGGAGAACGTGATTGTGAAGAGTGAGACTTCAACAAGGAGAACGTGACTGTGAAGAGTGAGACTTCAACAAGGAGAACGTGACTGTGATGTGTGAGACTTCAACAAGGAGAACGGGGCTGTGTAGAGCGAGACTTCAGCAAGGAGAACGGGGCTGTGAAGTGTGAGAATTGAGCGAAGAAAATGGGGCTGTGAAGAGTGAAACTTCAGTGAGGAGAACAGGGCTGTGAAGAGCGAGACTTCAGTGAGCAGAACGGGACTGTGAAGAGCCAGACTTCAGCGAGGAGAACAGGGCTGTGAAGAGCGAGACTTCAGCGAGGAGAACATGATGGTAAAGAGCTAGACTTCAGTGAGGAGAATGTGTCTGTAAAGTGCGAGACTTCAGCCAGGAGAACATGGCTGTGAAGTGCGAGACTTCAGCGAGGAGAACAGGACTGCGAAATAGTGTGACATCAGCGAAGAGAACAGGACTGTGAACACCGAGACTTCAGTGAAGAAAACTGGGCCATGAAGAGCGAGACTTCAGGGAGGAGAACGGGACTGTGAAGAGCGAGAATTCAGTGAGGAGAACGGGGCTGGGAAGAGCGAGACTTCAGCGAGAAGAACATGGACGTAAAGAGCGAGGCTTCAGCGAGGAGAATGGTACTCTGAAGAGCGAGACTTCAACAAGGAGAAAGTGACTGTGAAGTGCGAGACTTCAACAAGGAGAACGGGGCTGTGAAGAGCGAGACTTCAGCAGGGAGAACGTGACTCTGAAGTGCGAGTCTTCAGCGAGGAGAATGGGACTCTGAAGAGCGAGACTTCAGGGAGGAGAATGGGACTCTGAAGAGCGAGACTTCACTAGGGGAATGGGGCTGTGAAGAACAGGACTTCAGCAAGGATAATGGGGTTGTGAAGAGCCAAACTTCAGCGAAGAGAATGGGGCTGTGAAGAATGAAACTTCAGGGAGGAGAACGGGACTGTGAAGAGCGAGACTTCAGCAAGGAGAATGGGATTGTGAAGAGTGAGACTTCAGCTTAGAGAATTAGGCTGTGATGAGTGAAACTTCAGTGACGAGAAGGGGGCTGTGAAGAGCGAGACTTCAGTGAGGAGAAGGGGGCTGTGAAGAGCGAGACATCAGGGAGGAGAACAGGATTGTGAAGAGTGATACTTCATTGAGGAGAAGGGGGCAGTGAAGAGCGAGGCCTCAGCGATGAGAACGTGACTGTAAAGAGCGAGCCTTCAGTGAGGCAAACGGGACTGAGAATATTGCAACTTCAGTGAGGAGAACAGGACTGTGAAGAGCGAGACTTCAACAAGGAGAACAGGACGGTGAAGAACCAGACTACAGTGGGGAGAACAGGGCTGTGAAGCGCGAGACTTCAGAGAGGAGAACATGACTGTGAAGAGCGAGACTTCAGCGAGGAGAAAAGGATGGTAAAGAGCGAGACTTCAGTGAGGAGAACTTGGCTGTAAAGAGCGAGAATTCAGCCAGGAGAACATGGCTGTGAAGTGCGAGACTTCAGCAAGGAGAATGGGAATGCGAAACAGTGTGACATCAGCGAGGAGAACGGGACTGTAAACACCGAGACTTCAGTGAGGAGAACTGGGCCGTGAAGAGCGAGACTTCAGGGAGGAGAACGGGATTGTGAAGAGCGAGACTTCAGCAAAGAGAACATTACTGTGAAGAGCGTGACTTCAACAAGGAAAATGGGGCTGTGAAGAGAGAGACTTCAGTGAGGAGAACGTGATTGTGAAGAGTGAGACTTCAACAAGGAGAACGTGACTGTGAAGTGCGAGACATCAACAAAGAGAAAGGAGCTGTGAATAGTGAGACTTCAGTGAGGAGAACGGGACTCTGAAGTGCGAGTCTTCAGAGAGGAGAATGGGACTCTGAACAGTGAGACTTCAGGAGGAGAATGGGACTCTGAAGAGCGAGACTTCACTAGGGGAATGGGGCTGTGAAGATCAGGACTTCAGCAACGATAATGGGGTTGTGAAGAGCGAAACTTCAGCAAAGAGAATGGGGCTCTGAAGAGTGAAACTTCAGTGAGGAGAACGGGACTGTGAAGAGCGTGACTTCAGCAAGGAGAATGCGACTGTGAAGAGCGAGACTTCAGCGAAGAGAATGGGACTGTGAAGATTGCAACTTCAGTGAGGAGAACAGGACTATGAAGAGCGAGACTTCAACAAGGAGAACGGGGCTGTGAAGAGCGAGACTTCAGTGAGGAGAATGGGGCTATGAGGAGTGAGACTTCAGCAAGGGGAACGGGTCTGTGAAGAGCGCAACTTCAATGAGGAGAATGGGAATGTAAAGAGCGCTGTTTCAGCAAGGAGTACATGGCTGCAAATAGCAAGGCTTCAGCGAGGAGAAAGAGGTTGTAAAGAACGAGACTTCAATGACGAGAATGGGGCTGTGAAGAGCGAGGCTTCAGGGAGGAGAACGGGACTGTGAAGAGTGAGACTTCAGCGAGGAGAACAGGGCTGTGAAGAGCTAGACTTCAGCGAGGAGAACGTGATTGTGAAGAGTGAGACTTCAACAAGGAGAACGTGATTGTGAAGTGCGAGACTTCAACAAGGAGAACGGGGCTGTGAAGAGCGAGACTTCAGTGGGGAGTACGGACTCTTAAGTGCGAGTCTTCAGCGAGGAGAATGGGACTCTGAAGAGCGAGACATCAGGGAGGAGAACGGGACTCTGAAGAGCGAGACTTCACTAAGGGAACAGGGCTGTGAAGAGCAGGACTTCAGCAATGAAAATGGGGCTGTGAAGAGTGAAACTTCAGTGAGGATAACGGGACTGTGAAGAGTGAGACTTCAGCAAGGAGAATGGGACTGTGAAGAGCGAGACTTCAGCAAAGAGAATGGGGCTGTGAAGAGCGAGTCTTCAGCGAGCAGAACGTACCTGTAAAGAGCGAGACTTCAGTGAGTAGAACGGGACTGTGAAGATTGAAACTTCAGTGAGGAGAACGTGACTGTAAAGAGCGAGACTTAAGCGAGGAGAATGTGACTGTGAAGAGTGACACTTTAGCAAGGAGAACATGACTGTGAAGTGCGAGACCTCAGTGAGGAGGATGGGAATGTAAAGAGCGAGACTTCAGCAAGGAGTACATGGCTTTAAAGAGCAAGGCTGCAGTGAGGAGAATGAGGTTGTAAAGACTGAGACTTCAGGGAGGAGAAAGGGGCTTGGTAGAGCGAGACTTCAGCGAGAAGAACATGGCTGTAAAGAGCGAGGCTTCAGCTTGGAGAATGGTACTCTGAAGAGCAAGACTTCAATGACAAGAATGGGTCTGTGAAGAGTGAGACTTCAGTGAAGGAGAATGGGGCTGTGAAGAGCTAGTCTTCAGCAAGGAGAACAGGACTGTGAAACAGCGTGACATCAGCGAGGAGATCGGGACTGTGAAAACCGAGACTTCAGCGAGGAGAACTGGGCTGTGAAGAGCAAGAATTCAGGGAGAACGGGACTGTGAAGAGCGAGAATTCAGCGAGGAGAACGGGTCTGTGAATTGCGAGACTTTAGCGAGGAGAACGGGACTGTAAAGAGCGAGACTTCAGCGAGGAGAACATGACTGTGAAGAGCGAGACTTCAGCGAGGTGAACGGGGCTGTGAAGAGCGAGACTTCATCGAGGAGAACATGACTGTGAAGAGCGAGACTTCAGCGAGGAGAATAGGACTATGAAGTATGAGACTTCAGTGAGGAGATTAGGAATGTAAAGAGCGAAGCTTCAGCAAGGATTACGAGGCTGTAAATAGCAAGGATTCAGTGAGGAGAACGAGGCTATAAAGCGCAAGACTTCGGCAAGGAGAATGGGGCTGGGAAGAGCGAGACTTCAGCGAGAAGGACATGGCCGTAAAGAGCGAGGCTTCAGGGAGGAGAATGGGACTCTGAAGAGCGAGACTTCAATGACGAGAATGGGTCTGTGAAGAGCGAGGCTTCAGTGAGGAGAATGGGACTGTGAAGAGTGAGACTTCAGCGAGGACAACAGGGCTGTGAAGAGCGAGATGTCAGCAAGGTGAACATGACTGCGAACAGCGTGACATAAGCGAGTAGAACAGGACTGTGAACACCGGGACTTCAATGACGAGAGTGGGGCCATGAAGAGTGAGACTTCAATGAGGAGAACGGGGCCATGAAGAGCGAGACTTCAGCAAGGAGAGCGGGACTGTGAAGAGCGAGACTTCACTGAGGAGAATGCGGCTGTGAAGACCAAGTCTTCAGCGAGGAGAACGGGGTTGGGAAGAGTGAAACTTTAACAAGGAGCACGGGACTGTACGGAGCAAGGCTTCAGCGTGAAGAACAGGGCAGTGAAGAGCGAGACTTCAGCGAGGAGAACGGGACTGGGAAGAGTGAGACTTCAGCGAGGAGAACATGACTGTGAAGTGCGAGAATTCAACAAGAGAATGGGGATGTGAAGAGTGAGACTTCAGTGAGGTGAACGGGACTCTGAAGTGCGAGTCTTCAGCGAGGAGAATGGGACTCTGAAGAGCGAGACTTCAGGGAGGAGAATGGGACTTTGAAGAGCGAGACTTCACTAGGGGAATGGGGCAGTGAAGATCAGGACTTCAGCAACGATAATGGGGTTGTGAAGAGCGAAACGTCAGTGAGGAGAACGGGACTGTGAAGAGCGAGACTTCAGCAAGGACAATGCGACTGTGAAAAGTGAGACTTCAGCGAAGAGAATGGGGCTGTGAAGAGGGAGACTTCAGTGAGGAGAAGGGGGCAGTGAAGAGCTAGACTACAGCGAGGAGAACAGGGCTGTGAAGAGCGAGATTTCAACAAGGAGAACGGGGCTGTGAAGAGCAAGATTTCATTGAGGAGAATGGGGCTGTGAAGAGTGAGACTTCAGCGAGGAGAACGGGACCATGAAGAGCAAGACTTCAGCGAGGAGAACGGGACTGTGAAGTACAAGACTTCACTGAGGAGAATGCGGCTGTGAAGAGCGAGACTTCAGCGAGTAGAACGCGGTGTGAAGAGTGTGAATTTGGTGAGGAACACAGGACTGTAAGGAGCGAGGCTTCAGCGAGAAGAATGGGCTAGTGAAGAACGAGTCTTCAGCAAGGAGAACGTGGCAGCATAGAGCGAAACTTCAGCAAGGAGAACGGGGCTGTGAAGAGCGAGAATTCAATGAAGAAAATGGGTCTTTGAGCAGTAAAAATTCAGTGACGAGAACGGGGCTGTGGAGAGCGAGACTTCAGCGAGGAGAATGGGGCTGTAAAGAGCGAGTCTTCAGCAAGGAGAACGGGGCTGTGAAGTGTGAGAATTCAGCGAAGAAAATGGGGCGGTGAAGAGTGAAACTTCAGTGAGTAGAACAGGGCAGTGAAGAGCGAGACTTTAGCGAGCAGAACGGGACTGTGAAGAGCTAGACTTCAGCGTGGAGAACAGGGCTGTGAAGCGCAAGACTTCAGAGAGGAGAACATGACTGTGAGGAGCGAGACTTCAGCGAGGAGAACAGGATGGTAAAGAACGAGACTTCAGTGAGGAGAACCTGGCTGTAAAGAGCGAGACTTCAGCCAGGAGAACATGGCTGTGAAGTGCGAGACTTCAGCGAGGAGAATGGGACTGTGAAGAGCTAGACTTCAGCGTGGAGAACAGGGCTGTGAAGCGCAAGACTTCAGAGAGGAGAACATGACTGTGAGGAGCGAGACTTCAGCGAGGAGAACAGGATGGTAAAGAACGAGACTTCAGTGAGGAGAACCTGGCTGTAAAGAGCGAGACTTCAGCCAGGAGAACATGGCTGTGAAGTGCGAGACTTCAGCGAGGAGAACGGAGCTGGGAAGTGTGAGAATTCAGCGAAGAAAATGGGGCGGTGAAGAGTGAAACTTCAGTGAGTAGAACAGGGCTGTGAAGCGCGAGACTTCAGCGAGCAGAACGGGACTGTGAAGAGCTAGACTTCAGCGTGGAGAACAGGGCTGTGAAGCGCAAGACTTCAGAGAGGAGAACATGACTGTGAGGAGCGAGACTTCAGCGAGGAGAACAGGATGGTAAAGAACGAGACTTCAGTGAGGAGAACCTGGCTGTAAAGAGCGAGACTTCAGCCAGGAGAACATGGCTGTGAAGTGCGAGACTTCAGCGAGGAGAATGGGACTGCGAAACAGTGTGACATCAGCGAGGAGAACGGGACTGCCAACACCGAGACTTCAGTGAGGAGAACTGGGCCGTGAAGAGCGAGACTTCAGGGAGAAGAACGGGAAAGTGAAGAGCGAGAATTCAGCGAGGAGAACGGAGCTGGGAAGTGTGAGAATTCAGCGAAGAAAATGGGGCGGTAAAGAGTGAAACTTCAGTGAGTAGAACAGGGCAGTGAAGAGCGAGACTTCAGCGAGCAGAACGGGACTGTGAAGAGCTAGACTTCAGCGTGGAGAACAGGGCTGTGAAGCGCAAGACTTCAGAGAGGAGAACATGACTGTGAAGAGTGAGACGTCAGCGAGGAGAACAGGATGGTAAAGAGCGAGACTTCAGTGAGGAGAACCTGGCTGTAAAGAGCGAGACTTCAGCCAGGAGAACATGGCTGTGAAGTGCGAGACTTCAGCGAGGAGAATGGGACTGCGAAACAGTGTGACATCAGCGAGGAGAACGGGACTGCGAACACCGAGACTTCAGTGAGGAGAACTGGGCCGTGAAGAGCGAGACTTCAGGGAGAAGAACGGGAAAGTGAAGAGCGAGAATTCAGCGAGGAGAACGGAGCTGGGAAGTGCGAGACTTCAGCGAGGAGAATGGGACTGCAAAACAGTGTGACATCAGCGAAGAGAACGGGACTGTGAACACCGAGACTTCAGTGAGGAGAACTGGGCCGTGAAGAGCGAGACTTCAGGGAGAAGAACGGGAAAGTGAAGAGCGAGAATTCAGCGAGGAGAACGGAGCTGGGAAGAGCGAGACTTCAGCGAGAAGAACATGGACGTAAAGAGCGAGGCTTCAGCGAGGAGAATAGGACTCTGAAGAGCGAAACTTCAGCAAGGAGAACATGATGGTGAAATGCGAGACTTCAACAAGGAGAACGGTGCTGTGAAGAGCGAGACTTCAGCGAGGAGAACGTGATTGTGAAGAGTGAGACTTCAACAAGGAGAACGTGACTGTGAAGAGTGAGACTTCAACAAGGAGAACGTGACTGTGATGTGTGAGACTTCAACAAGGAGAACGGGGCTGTGTAGAGCGAGACTTCAGCAAGGAGAACGGGGCTGTGAAGTGTGAGAATTGAGCGAAGAAAATGGGGCTGTGAAGAGTGAAACTTCAGTGAGGAGAACAGGGCTGTGAAGAGCGAGACTTCAGTGAGCAGAACGGGACTGTGAAGAGCCAGACTTCAGCGAGGAGAACAGGGCTGTGAAGAGCGAGACTTCAGCGAGGAGAACATGATGGTAAAGAGCTAGACTTCAGTGAGGAGAATGTGTCTGTAAAGTGCGAGACTTCAGCCAGGAGAACATGGCTGTGAAGTGCGAGACTTCAGCGAGGAGAACAGGACTGCGAAATAGTGTGACATCAGCGAAGAGAACAGGACTGTGAACACCGAGACTTCAGTGAAGAAAACTGGGCCATGAAGAGCGAGTCTTCAGGGAGGAGAACGGGACTGTGAAGAGCGAGAATTCAGTGAGGAGAACGGGGCTGGGAAGAGCGAGACTTCAGCGAGAAGAACATGGACGTAAAGAGCGAGGCTTCAGCGAGGAGAATGGTACTCTGAAGAGCGAGACTTCAACAAGGAGAAAGTGACTGTGAAGTGCGAGACTTCAACAAGGAGAACGGGGCTGTGAAGAGCGAGACTTCAGCAGGGAGAACGTGACTCTGAAGTGCGAGTCTTCAGCGAGGAGAATGGGACTCTGAAGAGCGAGACTTCAGGGAGGAGAATGGGACTCTGAAGAGCGAGACTTCACTAGGGGAATGGGGCTGTGAAGAACAGGACTTCAGCAAGGATAATGGGGTTGTGAAGAGCCAAACTTCAGCGAAGAGAATGGGGCTGTGAAGAATGAAACTTCAGGGAGGAGAACGGGACTGTGAAGAGCGAGACTTCAGCAAGGAGAATGGGATTGTGAAGAGTGAGACTTCAGCTTAGAGAATTAGGCTGTGATGAGTGAAACTTCAGTGACGAGAAGGGGGCTGTGAAGAGCGAGACTTCAGTGAGGAGAAGGGGGCTGTGAAGAGCGAGACATCAGGGAGGAGAACAGGATTGTGAAGAGTGATACTTCATTGAGGAGAAGGGGGCAGTGAAGAGCGAGGCCTCAGCGATGAGAACGTGACTGTAAAGAGCGAGCCTTCAGTGAGGCAAACGGGACTGAGAATATTGCAACTTCAGTGAGGAGAACAGGACTGTGAAGAGCGAGACTTCAACAAGGAGAACAGGACGGTGAAGAACCAGACTACAGTGGGGAGAACAGGGCTGTGAAGCGCGAGACTTCAGAGAGGAGAACATGACTGTGAAGAGCGAGACTTCAGCGAGGAGAAAAGGATGGTAAAGAGCGAGACTTCAGTGAGGAGAACTTGGCTGTAAAGAGCGAGAATTCAGCCAGGAGAACATGGCTGTGAAGTGCGAGACTTCAGCAAGGAGAATGGGAATGCGAAACAGTGTGACATCAGCGAGGAGAACGGGACTGTAAACACCGAGACTTCAGTGAGGAGAACTGGGCCGTGAAGAGCGAGACTTCAGGGAGGAGAACGGGATTGTGAAGAGCGAGACTTCAGCAAAGAGAACATTACTGTGAAGAGCGTGACTTCAACAAGGAAAATGGGGCTGTGAAGAGAGAGACTTCAGTGAGGAGAACGTGATTGTGAAGAGTGAGACTTCAACAAGGAGAACGTGACTGTGAAGTGCGAGACATCAACAAAGAGAAAGGAGCTGTGAATAGTGAGACTTCAGTGAGGAGAACGGGACTCTGAAGTGCGAGTCTTCAGAGAGGAGAATGGGACTCTGAACAGTGAGACTTCAGGAGGAGAATGGGACTCTGAAGAGCGAGACTTCACTAGGGGAATGGGGCTGTGAAGATCAGGACTTCAGCAACGATAATGGGGTTGTGAAGAGCGAAACTTCAGCAAAGAGAATGGGGCTCTGAAGAGTGAAACTTCAGTGAGGAGAACGGGACTGTGAAGAGCGTGACTTCAGCAAGGAGAATGCGACTGTGAAGAGCGAGACTTCAGCGAAGAGAATGGGACTGTGAAGATTGCAACTTCAGTGAGGAGAACAGGACTATGAAGAGCGAGACTTCAACAAGGAGAACGGGGCTGTGAAGAGCGAGACTTCAGTGAGGAGAATGGGGCTATGAGGAGTGAGACTTCAGCAAGGGGAACGGGTCTGTGAAGAGCGCAACTTCAATGAGGAGAATGGGAATGTAAAGAGCGCTGTTTCAGCAAGGAGTACATGGCTGCAAATAGCAAGGCTTCAGCGAGGAGAAAGAGGTTGTAAAGAACGAGACTTCAATGACGAGAATGGGGCTGTGAAGAGCGAGGCTTCAGGGAGGAGAACGGGACTGTGAAGAGTGAGACTTCAGCGAGGAGAACAGGGCTGTGAAGAGCTAGACTTCAGCGAGGAGAACGTGATTGTGAAGAGTGAGACTTCAACAAGGAGAACGTGATTGTGAAGTGCGAGACTTCAACAAGGAGAACGGGGCTGTGAAGAGCGAGACTTCAGTGGGGAGTACGGACTCTTAAGTGCGAGTCTTCAGCGAGGAGAATGGGACTCTGAAGAGCGAGACATCAGGGAGGAGAACGGGACTCTGAAGAGCGAGACTTCACTAAGGGAACAGGGCTGTGAAGAGCAGGACTTCAGCAATGAAAATGGGGCTGTGAAGAGTGAAACTTCAGTGAGGATAACGGGACTGTGAAGAGTGAGACTTCAGCAAGGAGAATGGGACTGTGAAGAGCGAGACTTCAGCAAAGAGAATGGGGCTGTGAAGAGCGAGTCTTCAGCGAGCAGAACGTACCTGTAAAGAGCGAGACTTCAGTGAGTAGAACGGGACTGTGAAGATTGAAACTTCAGTGAGGAGAACGTGACTGTAAAGAGCGAGACTTAAGCGAGGAGAATGTGACTGTGAAGAGTGACACTTTAGCAAGGAGAACATGACTGTGAAGTGCGAGACCTCAGTGAGGAGGATGGGAATGTAAAGAGCGAGACTTCAGCAAGGAGTACATGGCTTTAAAGAGCAAGGCTGCAGTGAGGAGAATGAGGTTGTAAAGACTGAGACTTCAGGGAGGAGAAAGGGGCTTGGTAGAGCGAGACTTCAGCGAGAAGAACATGGCTGTAAAGAGCGAGGCTTCAGCTTGGAGAATGGTACTCTGAAGAGCAAGACTTCAATGACGAGAATGGGTCTGTGAAGAGTGAGACTTCAGTGAAGGAGAACGGGGCTGTGAAGAGCTAGTCTTCAGCAAGGAGAACGGGACTGTGAAACAGCGTGACATCAGCGAGGAGATCGGGACTGTGAAAACCGAGACTTCAGCGAGGAGAACTGGGCCGTGAAGAGCAAGAATTCAGGGAGAACGGGACTGTGAAGAGCGAGAATTCAGCGAGGAGAACGGGTCTGTGAATTGCGAGACTTTAGCGAGGAGAACGGGACTGTAAAGAGTGAGACTTCAGCGAGGAGTACATGACTGTGAAGAGCGAGACTTCAGCGAGGTGAACGGGGCTGTGAAGAGCGAGACTTCATCGAGGAGAACATGACTGTGAAGAGCGAGACTTCAGCGAGGTGAATAGGACTATGAAGTATGAGACTTCAGTGAGGAGATTAGGAATGTAAAGAGCGAAGCTTCAGCAAGGATTACGAGGCTGTAAATAGCAAGGATTCAGTGAGGAGAACGAGGCTATAAAGCGCAAGACTTCAGCAAGGAGAATGGGGCTGGGAAGAGCGAGACTTCAGCGAGAAGAACATGGCCGTAAAGAGCGAGGCTTCAGGGAGGAGAATGGGACTCTGAAGAGCGAGACTTCAATGACGAGAATGGGTCTGTGAAGAGCGAGGCTTCAGCGAGGAGAATGGGACTGTGAAGAGTGAGACTTCAGTGAGGACAACAGGGCTGTGAAGAGCGAGATGTCAGCAAGGTGAACAGGACTGCGAACAGCGTGACATAAGCGAGTAGAACAGGACTGTGAACACCGGGACTTCAATGACGAGAGTGGGGCCATGAAGAGTGAGACTTCAATGAGGAGAACGGGGCCATGAAGAGCGAGACTTCAGCAAGGAGAGCGGGACTGTGAAGAGCGAGACATCACTGAGGAGAATGCGGCTGTGAAGAGCAAGTCTTCAGCGAGGAGAACGGGGTTGGGAAGAGTGAAACTTTAACAAGGAGCACGGGACTGTACGGAGCAAGGCTTCAGCGTGAAGAACAGGGCAGTGAAGAGCGAGACTTCAGCGAGGAGAACGGGACTGGGAAGAGTGAGACTTCAGCGAGGAGAACATGACTGTGAAGTGCGAGAATTCAACAAGGAGAATGGGGATGTGAAGAGTGAGACTTCAGTGAGGAGAACGGGACTCTGAAGTGCGAGTCTTCAGCGAGGAGAATGGGACTCTGAAGAGCGAGACTTCAGGGAGGAGAATGGGACTTTAAAGAGCGAGACTTCACTAGGGGAATGGGGCTGTGAAGATCAGGACTTCAGCAATGATAATGGGGTTGTGAAGAGCGAAACGTCAGTGAGGAGAACGGGACTGTGAAGAGCGAGACTTCAGCAAGGACAATGCGACTGTGAAAAGTGAGACTTCAGCGAAGAGAATGGGGCTGTGAAGAGGGAGACTTCAGTGAGGAGAACGGGACTCTGAAGTGCGAGTCTTCAGCTAGGAGAATGGGACTCTGAAGAGCGAGACTTCAGGGAGGAGAATGGGACTTTGAAGAGCGAGACTTCAATAGGGGAATGGGGCTGTGAAGATCAGGACTTCAGCAACGATAATGGGGTTGTGAAGAGCGAAACGTCAGTGAGGAGAACGGGACTGTGAAGAGCGAGACTTCAGCAAGGACAATGCGACTGTGAAAAGTGAGACTTCAGCGAAGAGAATGGGGCTGTGAAGAGGGAGACTTCAGTGAGGAGAAGGGGGCAGTGAAGAGCTAGACTACAGCGAGGAGAACAGGGCTGTGAAGAGCGAGATTTCAACAAGGAGAACGGGGCTGTGAAGAGCAAGATTTCATTGAGGAGAATGGGGCTGTGAAGAGTGAGACTTCAGCGAGGAGAACGGGACCATGAAGAGCAAGACTTCAGCGAAGAGAACGGGACTGTGAAGTACAAGACTTCACTGAGGAAAATGCGGCTGTGAAGAGCGAGACTTCAGCGAGTAGAACGCGGTGTGAAGAGTGTGAATTTGGTGAGGAACACAGGACTGTAAGGAGCGAGGCTTCAGCGAGAAGAATGGGGTAGTGAAGAACGAGTCTTCAGCAAGGAGAATGTGGCAGCGTAGAGCGAAACTTCAGCAAGGAGAACGGGGCTGTGAAGAGCGAGAATTCAATGAAGAAAATGTGTCTGTGAGCAGTAAAAATTCAGTGACGAGAACGGGGCTGTGGAGAGCGAGACTTCAGCGAGGAGAATGGGGCTGTAAAGAGCGAGTCTTCAGCAAGGACAACGGAGCTGGGAAGTGTGAGAATTCAGAGCAGAAAATGGGGAGGTGAAGAGTGAAACTTCAGTGAGTAGAACAGGGCAGTGAAGAGCGAGACTTCAGCGAGCAGAACGGGACTGTGAAGAGCTAGACTTCAGCGTGGAGAACAGGGCTGTGAAGCGCAAGACTTCAGAGAGGAGAACATGACTGTGAAGAGCGAGACGTCAGCGAGGAGAACAGGATGGTAAAGAGCGAGACTTCAGTGAGGAGAACCTGGCTGTAAAGAACGAGACTTCAGCCAGGAGAACATGGCTGTGAAGTGCGAGACTTCAGCGAGGAGAATGGGACTGCGAAACAGTGTGACATCAGCGAGGAGAACGGGACTGCCAACACCGAGACTTCAGTGAGGAGAACTGGGCCATGAAGAGCGAGACTTCAGGGAGAAGAACGGGAAAGTGAAGAGCGAGAATTCAGCGAGGAGAACAGAGCTGGGAAGTGTGAGAATTCAGTGAAGAAAATGGGGCGGTAAAGAGTGAAACTTCAGTGAGTAGAACAGGGCAGTGAAGAGCGAGACTTCAGCGAGCAGAACGGGACTGTGAAGAGCTAGACTTCAGCGTGGAGAACAGGGCTGTGAAGCGCAAGACTTCAGAGAGGAGAACATGACTGTGAAGAGCGAGACTTCAGCGAAGGAGAACAGGATGGTAAAGAACGAGACTTCAGTGAGGAGAACCTGGCTGTAAAGAGCGAGACTTCAGCCAGGAGAACATGGCTGTGAAGTGCGAGACTTCAGCGAGGAGAATGGGACTGCAAAACAGTGTGTCATCAGCGAGGAGAACGGGACTGCCAACACCGAGACTTCAGTGAGGAGAACTGGGCCGTGAAGAGCGAGACTTCAGGGAGAAGAACGGGAAAGTGAAGAGCGAGAATTCAGCGAGGAGAACGGAGCTGGGAAGTTTGAGAATTCAGCGAAGAAAATGGGGCGGTAAAGAGTGAAACTACAGTGAGTAGAACAGGGCAGTGAAGAGCGAGACTTCAGCGAGCAGAACGGGACTGTGAAGAGCTAGACTTCAGCGTGGAGAACAGGGCTGTGAAGCGCAAGACTTCAGAGAGGAGAACATGACTGTGAAGAGCGAGACTTCAGCGAGGAGAACAGGATGGTAAAGAGCGAGACTTCAGTGAGGAGAACCTGGCTGTAAAGAACGAGACTTCAGCAAGGAGAACATGGCTGTGAAGTGCGAGACTTCAGCGAGGAGAATGGGACTGCGAAACAGTGTGACATCAGCGAGGAGAACGGGACTGCGAACACCGAGACTTCAGTGAGGAGAACTGGGCCGTGAAGAGCGAGACTTCAGGGAGAAGAACGGGAAAGTGAAGAGCGAGAATTCAGCGAGGAGAACGGAGCTGGGAAGAGCGAGACTTCAGCAAGAAGAACATGGACGTAAAGAGCGAGGCTTCAGCGAGGAGAATAGGACTCTGAAGAGCGAAACTTCAACAAGGAGAACATGATGGTGAAATGCGAGACTTCAACAAGGAGAACGGTGCTGTGAAGAGCGAGACTTCAGCGAGGAGAACGTGATTGTGAAGAGTGAGACTTCAACAAGGAGAACGTGACTGTGAAGAGTGAGACTTCAACAAGGAGAACGTGACTGTGATGTGTGAGACTTCAACAAGGAGAACGGGGCTGTGTAGAGCGAGACTTCAGCAAGGAGAACGGGGCTGTGAAGTGTGAGAATTGAGCAAAGAAAATGGGGCTGTGAAGAGTGAAACTTCAGTGAGGAGAACAGGGCTGTGAAGAGCGAGACTTCAGCGAGCAGAACGGGACTGTGAAGAGCCAGACTTCAGCGAGGAGGACAGGGCTGTGAAGAGCGAGACTTCAGCGACGAGAACAGGATGGTAAAGAGCCAGACTTCAGTGAGGAGAATGTGGCTGTAAAGAGCGAGACTTCAGCCAGGAGAACATGGCTGTGAAGTGCGAGACTTCAGCGAGGAGAACAGGACTGCGAAATAGTGTGACATCAGCGAAGAGAACAGGACTGTGAACACCGAGACTTCAGTGAGGAAAACTGGGCCGTGAAGAGCGAGACTTCAGGGAGGAGAACGGGACTGTGAAGAGCGAGAATTCAGTGAGGAGAACGGGGCTGGGAAGAGCGAGACTTCAGCGAGAAGAACATGGACGTAAAGAGCGAGGCTTCAGCGAGGAGAATGGTACTCTGAAGAGCGAGACTTCAACAAGGAGAAAGTGACTGTGAAGTGCGAGACTTCAACAAGGAGAACGGGGCTGTGAAGAGCGAGACTTCAGCGAGGAGAACGTGACTCTGAATGGCGAGTCTTCAGCGAGGAGAATGGGACTCTGAAGAGCGAGACTTCAGGGAGGAGAATGGGACTCTGAAGAGCGAGACTTCACTAGGGGAATGGGGCTGTGAAGAACAGGACTTCAGCAAGGATATTGGGGTTGTGAAGAGCCAAACTTCAGCGAAGAGAATGGGGCTGTGAAGAATGAAACTTCAGGGAGGAGAATGGGACTGTGAAGAGCGAGACTTCAGCAAGGAGAATGGGATTGTGAAGAGTGAGACTTCAGCTTAGAGAATTAGGCTGTGATGAGTGAAACTTCAGTGAGGAGAAGGGGGCTGTGAAGAGCGAGACATCAGGGAGGAGAACAGGATTGTGAAGAGTGATACTTCATTGAGGAGAAGGGGGCAGTGAAGAGCGAGGCCTCAGCGATGAGAACGTGACTGTAAAGAGCGAGCCTTCAGTGAGGCAAACGGGACTGAGAATATTGCAACTTCAGTGAGGAGAACAGGACTGTGAAGAGCGAGACTTCAACAAGGAGAACAGGACGGTGAAGAACCAGACTACAGTGAGGAGAACAGGGCTGTGAAGCGCGAGACTTCAGAGAGGAGAACATGACTGTGAAGAGCGAGACTTCAGCGAGGAGAACAGGATGGTAAAGAGCGAGACTTCAGTGAGGAGAACTTGGCTGTAAAGAGCGAGAATTCAGCCAGGAGAACATGGCTGTGAAGTGCGAGACTTCAGCAAGGAGAATGGGAATGCGAAACAGTGTGACATCAGCGAGGAGAACGGGACTGTAAACACCGAGACTTCAGTGAGGAGAACTGGGCCGTGAAGAGCGAGACTTCAGGGAGGAGAACGGGATTGTGAAGAGCGAGACTTCAGCAAAGAGAACATTACTGTGAAGAGCGTGACTTCAACAAGGAAAATGGGGCTGTGAAGAGAGAGACTTCAGTGAGGAGAACGTGATTGTGAAGAGTGAGACTTCAACAAGGAGAACGTGACTGTGAAGTGCGAGACATCAACAAGGAGAATGGGGCTGTGAATAGTGAGACTTCAGTGAGGAGAACGGGACTCTGAAGTGCGAGTCTTCAGCGAGGAGAATGGGACTCTGAACAGTGAGACTTCAGGGAGGAGAATGGGACTCTGAAGAGCGAGACTTCACTAGGGGAATGGGGCTGTGAAGATCAGGACTTCAGCAACGATAATGGGGTTGTGAAGAGCGAAACTTCAGCAAAGAGAATGGGGCTCTGAAGAGTGAAACTTCAGTGAGGAGAACGGGACTGTGAAGAGCGTGACTTCAGCAAGGAGAATGCGACTGTGAAGAGCGGGACTTCAGCGAAGAGAATGGGACTGTGAAGATTGCAACTTCAGTGAGGAGAACAGGACTATGAGGAGCGAGACTTCAACAAGGAGAACGGGGCTGTGAAGAGCGAGACTTCAGTGAGGAGAATGGGGCTATGAGGAGTGAGACTTCAGCAAGGGGAACGGGTCTGTGAAGAGCGCAACTTCAGTGAGGAGAATGGGAATGTAAAGAGCGCTGTTTCAGCAAGGAGTACATGGCTGCAAATAGCAAGGCTTCAGCGAGGAGAAAGAGGTTGTAAAGAACGAGACTTCAATGACGAGAATGGGGCTGTGAAGAGCGAGGCTTCAGGGAGGAGAACGGGACTGTGAAGAGTGAGACTTCAGCGAGGAGAACAGGGCTGTGAAGAGCTAGACTTCAGCGAGGAGAACGTGATTGTGAAGAGTGAGACTTCAACAAGGAGAACGTGATTGTGAAGTGCGAGACTTCAACAAGGAGAACGGGGCTGTGAAGAGCGAGACTTCAGTGGGGAGTACGGGACTCTTAAGTGCGAGTCTTCAGCGAGGAGAATGGGACTCTGAAGAGCGAGACATCAGGGAGGAGAACGGGACTCTGAAGAGCGAGACTTCACTAAGGGAACAGGGCTGTGAAGAGCAGGACTTCAGCAATGAAAATGGGGCTGTGAAGAGTGAAACTTCAGTGAGGATAACGGGACTGTGAAGAGTGAGACTTCAGCAAGGAGAATGGGACTGTGAAGAGCGAGACTTCAGCAAAGAGAATGGGGCTGTGAAGAGCGAGTCTTCAGCGAGCAGAACGTACCTGTAAAGAGCGAGACTTCAGTGAGTAGAACGGGACTGTGAAGATTGAAACTTCAGTGAGGAGAACGTGACTGTAAAGAGCGAGACTTAAGCAAGGAGAATGTGACTGTGAAGAGTGACACTTTAGCAAGGAGAACATGACTGTGAAGTGCGAGACCTCAGTGAGGAGGATGGGAATGTAAAGAGCGAGACTTCAGCAAGGAGTACATGGCTTTAAAGAGCAAGGCTGCAGCGAGGAGAATGAGGTTGTAAAGACTGAGACTTCAGGGAGGAGAAAGGGGCTTGGTAGAGCGAGACTTCAGCGAGAAGAACATGGCTGTAAAGAGCGAGGCTTCAGCTTGGAGAATGGTACTCTGAAGAGCAAGACTTCAATGACGAGAATGGGTCTGTGAAGAGTGAGACTTCAGTGAAGGAGAACGGGGCTGTGAAGAGCTAGTCTTCAGCAAGGAGAACGGGACTGTGAAACAGCGTGACATCAGCGAGGAGATCGGGACTGTGAAAACCGAGACTTCAGCGAGGAGAACTGGGCCGTGAAGAGCAAGAATTCAGGGAGAACGGGACTGTGAAGAGCGAGAATTCAGCGAGGAGAACGGGTCTGTGAATTGCGAGACTTTAGCGAGGAGAACGGGACTGTAAAGAGTGAGACTTCAGCGAGGAGTACATGACTGTGAAGAGCGAGACTTCAGCGAGGTGAACGGGGCTGTGAAGAGCGAGACTTCATCGAGGAGAACATGACTGTGAAGAGCGAGAATTCAGCGAGGAGAACGGAGCTGGGAAGAGCGAGACTTCAGCAAGAAGAACATGGACGTAAAGAGCGAGGCTTCAGCGAGGAGAATAGGACTCTGAAGAGCGAAACTTCAACAAGGAGAACATGATGGTGAAATGCGAGACTTCAACAAGGAGAACGGTGCTGTGAAGAGCGAGACTTCAGCGAGGAGAACGTGATTGTGAAGAGTGAGACTTCAACAAGGAGAACGTGACTGTGAAGAGTGAGACTTCAACAAGGAGAACGTGACTGTGATGTGTGAGACTTCAACAAGGAGAACGGGGCTGTGTAGAGCGAGACTTCAGCAAGGAGAACGGGGCTGTGAAGTGTGAGAATTGAGCAAAGAAAATGGGGCTGTGAAGAGTGAAACTTCAGTGAGGAGAACAGGGCTGTGAAGAGCGAGACTTCAGCGAGCAGAACGGGACTGTGAAGAGCCAGACTTCAGCGAGGAGGACAGGGCTGTGAAGAGCGAGACTTCAGCGACGAGAACAGGATGGTAAAGAGCCAGACTTCAGTGAGGAGAATGTGGCTGTAAAGAGCGAGACTTCAGCCAGGAGAACATGGCTGTGAAGTGCGAGACTTCAGCGAGGAGAACAGGACTGCGAAATAGTGTGACATCAGCGAAGAGAACAGGACTGTGAACACCGAGACTTCAGTGAGGAAAACTGGGCCGTGAAGAGCGAGACTTCAGGGAGGAGAACGGGACTGTGAAGAGCGAGAATTCAGTGAGGAGAACGGGGCTGGGAAGAGCGAGACTTCAGCGAGAAGAACATGGACGTAAAGAGCGAGGCTTCAGCGAGGAGAATGGTACTCTGAAGAGCGAGACTTCAACAAGGAGAAAGTGACTGTGAAGTGCGAGACTTCAACAAGGAGAACGGGGCTGTGAAGAGCGAGACTTCAGCGAGGAGAACGTGACTCTGAATGGCGAGTCTTCAGCGAGGAGAATGGGACTCTGAAGAGCGAGACTTCAGGGAGGAGAATGGGACTCTGAAGAGCGAGACTTCACTAGGGGAATGGGGCTGTGAAGAACAGGACTTCAGCAAGGATATTGGGGTTGTGAAGAGCCAAACTTCAGCGAAGAGAATGGGGCTGTGAAGAATGAAACTTCAGGGAGGAGAATGGGACTGTGAAGAGCGAGACTTCAGCAAGGAGAATGGGATTGTGAAGAGTGAGACTTCAGCTTAGAGAATTAGGCTGTGATGAGTGAAACTTCAGTGAGGAGAAGGGGGCTGTGAAGAGCGAGACATCAGGGAGGAGAACAGGATTGTGAAGAGTGATACTTCATTGAGGAGAAGGGGGCAGTGAAGAGCGAGGCCTCAGCGATGAGAACGTGACTGTAAAGAGCGAGCCTTCAGTGAGGCAAACGGGACTGAGAATATTGCAACTTCAGTGAGGAGAACAGGACTGTGAAGAGCGAGACTTCAACAAGGAGAACAGGACGGTGAAGAACCAGACTACAGTGAGGAGAACAGGGCTGTGAAGCGCGAGACTTCAGAGAGGAGAACATGACTGTGAAGAGCGAGACTTCAGCGAGGAGAACAGGATGGTAAAGAGCGAGACTTCAGTGAGGAGAACTTGGCTGTAAAGAGCGAGAATTCAGCCAGGAGAACATGGCTGTGAAGTGCGAGACTTCAGCAAGGAGAATGGGAATGCGAAACAGTGTGACATCAGCGAGGAGAACGGGACTGTAAACACCGAGACTTCAGTGAGGAGAACTGGGCCGTGAAGAGCGAGACTTCAGGGAGGAGAACGGGATTGTGAAGAGCGAGACTTCAGCAAAGAGAACATTACTGTGAAGAGCGTGACTTCAACAAGGAAAATGGGGCTGTGAAGAGAGAGACTTCAGTGAGGAGAACGTGATTGTGAAGAGTGAGACTTCAACAAGGAGAACGTGACTGTGAAGTGCGAGACATCAACAAGGAGAATGGGGCTGTGAATAGTGAGACTTCAGTGAGGAGAACGGGACTCTGAAGTGCGAGTCTTCAGCGAGGAGAATGGGACTCTGAACAGTGAGACTTCAGGGAGGAGAATGGGACTCTGAAGAGCGAGACTTCACTAGGGGAATGGGGCTGTGAAGATCAGGACTTCAGCAACGATAATGGGGTTGTGAAGAGCGAAACTTCAGCAAAGAGAATGGGGCTCTGAAGAGTGAAACTTCAGTGAGGAGAACGGGACTGTGAAGAGCGTGACTTCAGCAAGGAGAATGCGACTGTGAAGAGCGGGACTTCAGCGAAGAGAATGGGACTGTGAAGATTGCAACTTCAGTGAGGAGAACAGGACTATGAGGAGCGAGACTTCAACAAGGAGAACGGGGCTGTGAAGAGCGAGACTTCAGTGAGGAGAATGGGGCTATGAGGAGTGAGACTTCAGCAAGGGGAACGGGTCTGTGAAGAGCGCAACTTCAGTGAGGAGAATGGGAATGTAAAGAGCGCTGTTTCAGCAAGGAGTACATGGCTGCAAATAGCAAGGCTTCAGCGAGGAGAAAGAGGTTGTAAAGAACGAGACTTCAATGACGAGAATGGGGCTGTGAAGAGCGAGGCTTCAGGGAGGAGAACGGGACTGTGAAGAGTGAGACTTCAGCGAGGAGAACAGGGCTGTGAAGAGCTAGACTTCAGCGAGGAGAACGTGATTGTGAAGAGTGAGACTTCAACAAGGAGAACGTGATTGTGAAGTGCGAGACTTCAACAAGGAGAACGGGGCTGTGAAGAGCGAGACTTCAGTGGGGAGTACGGGACTCTTAAGTGCGAGTCTTCAGCGAGGAGAATGGGACTCTGAAGAGCGAGACATCAGGGAGGAGAACGGGACTCTGAAGAGCGAGACTTCACTAAGGGAACAGGGCTGTGAAGAGCAGGACTTCAGCAATGAAAATGGGGCTGTGAAGAGTGAAACTTCAGTGAGGATAACGGGACTGTGAAGAGTGAGACTTCAGCAAGGAGAATGGGACTGTGAAGAGCGAGACTTCAGCAAAGAGAATGGGGCTGTGAAGAGCGAGTCTTCAGCGAGCAGAACGTACCTGTAAAGAGCGAGACTTCAGTGAGTAGAACGGGACTGTGAAGATTGAAACTTCAGTGAGGAGAACGTGACTGTAAAGAGCGAGACTTAAGCAAGGAGAATGTGACTGTGAAGAGTGACACTTTAGCAAGGAGAACATGACTGTGAAGTGCGAGACCTCAGTGAGGAGGATGGGAATGTAAAGAGCGAGACTTCAGCAAGGAGTACATGGCTTTAAAGAGCAAGGCTGCAGCGAGGAGAATGAGGTTGTAAAGACTGAGACTTCAGGGAGGAGAAAGGGGCTTGGTAGAGCGAGACTTCAGCGAGAAGAACATGGCTGTAAAGAGCGAGGCTTCAGCTTGGAGAATGGTACTCTGAAGAGCAAGACTTCAATGACGAGAATGGGTCTGTGAAGAGTGAGACTTCAGTGAAGGAGAACGGGGCTGTGAAGAGCTAGTCTTCAGCAAGGAGAACGGGACTGTGAAACAGCGTGACATCAGCGAGGAGATCGGGACTGTGAAAACCGAGACTTCAGCGAGGAGAACTGGGCCGTGAAGAGCAAGAATTCAGGGAGAACGGGACTGTGAAGAGCGAGAATTCAGCGAGGAGAACGGGTCTGTGAATTGCGAGACTTTAGCGAGGAGAACGGGACTGTAAAGAGTGAGACTTCAGCGAGGAGTACATGACTGTGAAGAGCGAGACTTCAGCGAGGTGAACGGGGCTGTGAAGAGCGAGACTTCATCGAGGAGAACATGACTGTGAAGAGCGAGAATTCAGCGAGGAGAACGGAGCTGGGAAGAGCGAGACTTCAGCAAGAAGAACATGGACGTAAAGAGCGAGGCTTCAGCGAGGAGAATAGGACTCTGAAGAGCGAAACTTCAACAAGGAGAACATGATGGTGAAATGCGAGACTTCAACAAGGAGAACGGTGCTGTGAAGAGCGAGACTTCAGCGAGGAGAACGTGATTGTGAAGAGTGAGACTTCAACAAGGAGAACGTGACTGTGAAGAGTGAGACTTCAACAAGGAGAACGTGACTGTGATGTGTGAGACTTCAACAAGGAGAACGGGGCTGTGTAGAGCGAGACTTCAGCAAGGAGAACGGGGCTGTGAAGTGTGAGAATTGAGCAAAGAAAATGGGGCTGTGAAGAGTGAAACTTCAGTGAGGAGAACAGGGCTGTGAAGAGCGAGACTTCAGCGAGCAGAACGGGACTGTGAAGAGCCAGACTTCAGCGAGGAGGACAGGGCTGTGAAGAGCGAGACTTCAGCGACGAGAACAGGATGGTAAAGAGCCAGACTTCAGTGAGGAGAATGTGGCTGTAAAGAGCGAGACTTCAGCCAGGAGAACATGGCTGTGAAGTGCGAGACTTCAGCGAGGAGAACAGGACTGCGAAATAGTGTGACATCAGCGAAGAGAACAGGACTGTGAACACCGAGACTTCAGTGAGGAAAACTGGGCCGTGAAGAGCGAGACTTCAGGGAGGAGAACGGGACTGTGAAGAGCGAGAATTCAGTGAGGAGAACGGGGCTGGGAAGAGCGAGACTTCAGCGAGAAGAACATGGACGTAAAGAGCGAGGCTTCAGCGAGGAGAATGGTACTCTGAAGAGCGAGACTTCAACAAGGAGAAAGTGACTGTGAAGTGCGAGACTTCAACAAGGAGAACGGGGCTGTGAAGAGCGAGACTTCAGCGAGGAGAACGTGACTCTGAATGGCGAGTCTTCAGCGAGGAGAATGGGACTCTGAAGAGCGAGACTTCAGGGAGGAGAATGGGACTCTGAAGAGCGAGACTTCACTAGGGGAATGGGGCTGTGAAGAACAGGACTTCAGCAAGGATATTGGGGTTGTGAAGAGCCAAACTTCAGCGAAGAGAATGGGGCTGTGAAGAATGAAACTTCAGGGAGGAGAATGGGACTGTGAAGAGCGAGACTTCAGCAAGGAGAATGGGATTGTGAAGAGTGAGACTTCAGCTTAGAGAATTAGGCTGTGATGAGTGAAACTTCAGTGAGGAGAAGGGGGCTGTGAAGAGCGAGACATCAGGGAGGAGAACAGGATTGTGAAGAGTGATACTTCATTGAGGAGAAGGGGGCAGTGAAGAGCGAGGCCTCAGCGATGAGAACGTGACTGTAAAGAGCGAGCCTTCAGTGAGGCAAACGGGACTGAGAATATTGCAACTTCAGTGAGGAGAACAGGACTGTGAAGAGCGAGACTTCAACAAGGAGAACAGGACGGTGAAGAACCAGACTACAGTGAGGAGAACAGGGCTGTGAAGCGCGAGACTTCAGAGAGGAGAACATGACTGTGAAGAGCGAGACTTCAGCGAGGAGAACAGGATGGTAAAGAGCGAGACTTCAGTGAGGAGAACTTGGCTGTAAAGAGCGAGAATTCAGCCAGGAGAACATGGCTGTGAAGTGCGAGACTTCAGCAAGGAGAATGGGAATGCGAAACAGTGTGACATCAGCGAGGAGAACGGGACTGTAAACACCGAGACTTCAGTGAGGAGAACTGGGCCGTGAAGAGCGAGACTTCAGGGAGGAGAACGGGATTGTGAAGAGCGAGACTTCAGCAAAGAGAACATTACTGTGAAGAGCGTGACTTCAACAAGGAAAATGGGGCTGTGAAGAGAGAGACTTCAGTGAGGAGAACGTGATTGTGAAGAGTGAGACTTCAACAAGGAGAACGTGACTGTGAAGTGCGAGACATCAACAAGGAGAATGGGGCTGTGAATAGTGAGACTTCAGTGAGGAGAACGGGACTCTGAAGTGCGAGTCTTCAGCGAGGAGAATGGGACTCTGAACAGTGAGACTTCAGGGAGGAGAATGGGACTCTGAAGAGCGAGACTTCACTAGGGGAATGGGGCTGTGAAGATCAGGACTTCAGCAACGATAATGGGGTTGTGAAGAGCGAAACTTCAGCAAAGAGAATGGGGCTCTGAAGAGTGAAACTTCAGTGAGGAGAACGGGACTGTGAAGAGCGTGACTTCAGCAAGGAGAATGCGACTGTGAAGAGCGGGACTTCAGCGAAGAGAATGGGACTGTGAAGATTGCAACTTCAGTGAGGAGAACAGGACTATGAGGAGCGAGACTTCAACAAGGAGAACGGGGCTGTGAAGAGCGAGACTTCAGTGAGGAGAATGGGGCTATGAGGAGTGAGACTTCAGCAAGGGGAACGGGTCTGTGAAGAGCGCAACTTCAGTGAGGAGAATGGGAATGTAAAGAGCGCTGTTTCAGCAAGGAGTACATGGCTGCAAATAGCAAGGCTTCAGCGAGGAGAAAGAGGTTGTAAAGAACGAGACTTCAATGACGAGAATGGGGCTGTGAAGAGCGAGGCTTCAGGGAGGAGAACGGGACTGTGAAGAGTGAGACTTCAGCGAGGAGAACAGGGCTGTGAAGAGCTAGACTTCAGCGAGGAGAACGTGATTGTGAAGAGTGAGACTTCAACAAGGAGAACGTGATTGTGAAGTGCGAGACTTCAACAAGGAGAACGGGGCTGTGAAGAGCGAGACTTCAGTGGGGAGTACGGGACTCTTAAGTGCGAGTCTTCAGCGAGGAGAATGGGACTCTGAAGAGCGAGACATCAGGGAGGAGAACGGGACTCTGAAGAGCGAGACTTCACTAAGGGAACAGGGCTGTGAAGAGCAGGACTTCAGCAATGAAAATGGGGCTGTGAAGAGTGAAACTTCAGTGAGGATAACGGGACTGTGAAGAGTGAGACTTCAGCAAGGAGAATGGGACTGTGAAGAGCGAGACTTCAGCAAAGAGAATGGGGCTGTGAAGAGCGAGTCTTCAGCGAGCAGAACGTACCTGTAAAGAGCGAGACTTCAGTGAGTAGAACGGGACTGTGAAGATTGAAACTTCAGTGAGGAGAACGTGACTGTAAAGAGCGAGACTTAAGCAAGGAGAATGTGACTGTGAAGAGTGACACTTTAGCAAGGAGAACATGACTGTGAAGTGCGAGACCTCAGTGAGGAGGATGGGAATGTAAAGAGCGAGACTTCAGCAAGGAGTACATGGCTTTAAAGAGCAAGGCTGCAGCGAGGAGAATGAGGTTGTAAAGACTGAGACTTCAGGGAGGAGAAAGGGGCTTGGTAGAGCGAGACTTCAGCGAGAAGAACATGGCTGTAAAGAGCGAGGCTTCAGCTTGGAGAATGGTACTCTGAAGAGCAAGACTTCAATGACGAGAATGGGTCTGTGAAGAGTGAGACTTCAGTGAAGGAGAACGGGGCTGTGAAGAGCTAGTCTTCAGCAAGGAGAACGGGACTGTGAAACAGCGTGACATCAGCGAGGAGATCGGGACTGTGAAAACCGAGACTTCAGCGAGGAGAACTGGGCCGTGAAGAGCAAGAATTCAGGGAGAACGGGGCTGTGAAGAGCGAGACTTCAGCGACGAGAACAGGATGGTAAAGAGCCAGACTTCAGTGAGGAGAATGTGGCTGTAAAGAGCGAGACTTCAGCCAGGAGAACATGGCTGTGAAGTGCGAGACTTCAGCGAGGAGAACAGGACTGCGAAATAGTGTGACATCAGCGAAGAGAACAGGACTGTGAACACCGAGACTTCAGTGAGGAAAACTGGGCCGTGAAGAGCGAGACTTCAGGGAGGAGAACGGGACTGTGAAGAGCGAGAATTCAGTGAGGAGAACGGGGCTGGGAAGAGCGAGACTTCAGCGAGAAGAACATGGACGTAAAGAGCGAGGCTTCAGCGAGGAGAATGGGACTCTGAAGAGCGAGACTTCAACAAGGAGAAAGTGACTGTGAAGTGCGAGACTTCAACAAGGAGAACGGGGCTGTGAAGAGCGAGACTTCAGCGAGGAGAACGTGACTCTGAATGGCGAGTCTTCAGCGAGGAGAATGGGACTCTGAAGAGCGAGACTTCAGGGAGGAGAATGGGACTCTGAAGAGCGAGACTTCACTAGGGGAATGGGGCTGTGAAGAACAGGACTTCAGCAAGGATATTGGGGTTGTGAAGAGCCAAACTTCAGCGAAGAGAATGGGGCTGTGAAGAATGAAACTTCAGGGAGGAGAATGGGACTGTGAAGAGCGAGACTTCAGCAAGGAGAATGGGATTGTGAAGAGTGAGACTTCAGCTTAGAGAATTAGGCTGTGATGAGTGAAACTTCAGTGAGGAGAAGGGGGCTGTGAAGAGCGAGACATCAGGGAGGAGAACAGGATTGTGAAGAGTGATACTTCATTGAGGAGAAGGGGGCAGTGAAGAGCGAGGCCTCAGCGATGAGAACGTGACTGTAAAGAGCGAGCCTTCAGTGAGGCAAACGGGACTGAGAATATTGCAACTTCAGTGAGGAGAACAGGACTGTGAAGAGCGAGACTTCAACAAGGAGAACAGGACGGTGAAGAACCAGACTACAGTGAGGAGAACAGGGCTGTGAAGCGCGAGACTTCAGAGAGGAGAACATGACTGTGAAGAGCGAGACTTCAGCGAGGAGAACAGGATGGTAAAGAGCGAGACTTCAGTGAGGAGAACTTGGCTGTAAAGAGCGAGAATTCAGCCAGGAGAACATGGCTGTGAAGTGCGAGACTTCAGCAAGGAGAATGGGAATGCGAAACAGTGTGACATCAGCGAGGAGAACGGGACTGTAAACACCGAGACTTCAGTGAGGAGAACTGGGCCGTGAAGAGCGAGACTTCAGGGAGGAGAACGGGATTGTGAAGAGCGAGACTTCAGCAAAGAGAACATTACTGTGAAGAGCGTGACTTCAACAAGGAAAATGGGGCTGTGAAGAGAGAGACTTCAGTGAGGAGAACGTGATTGTGAAGAGTGAGACTTCAACAAGGAGAACGTGACTGTGAAGTGCGAGACATCAACAAGGAGAATGGGGCTGTGAATAGTGAGACTTCAGTGAGGAGAACGGGACTCTGAAGTGCGAGTCTTCAGCGAGGAGAATGGGACTCTGAACAGTGAGACTTCAGGGAGGAGAATGGGACTCTGAAGAGCGAGACTTCACTAGGGGAATGGGGCTGTGAAGATCAGGACTTCAGCAACGATAATGGGGTTGTGAAGAGCGAAACATCAGCAAAGAGAATGGGGCTCTGAAGAGTGAAACTTCAGTGAGGAGAACGGGACTGTGAAGAGCGTGACTTCAGCAAGGAGAATGCGACTGTGAAGAGCGGGACTTCAGCGAAGAGAATGGGACTGTGAAGATTGCAACTTCAGTGAGGAGAACAGGACTATGAGGAGCGAGACTTCAACAAGGAGAACGGGGCTGTGAAGAGCGAGACTTCAGTGAGGAGAATGGGGCTATGAGGAGTGAGACTTCAGCAAGGGGAACGGGTCTGTGAAGAGCGCAACTTCAGTGAGGAGAATGGGAATGTAAAGAGCGCTGTTTCAGCAAGGAGTACATGGCTGCAAATAGCAAGGCTTCAGCGAGGAGAAAGAGGTTGTAAAGAACGAGACTTCAATGACGAGAATGGGGCTGTGAAGAGCGAGGCTTCAGGGAGGAGAACGGGACTGTGAAGAGTGAGACTTCAGCGAGGAGAACAGGGCTGTGAAGAGCTAGACTTCAGCGAGGAGAACGTGATTGTGAAGAGTGAGACTTCAACAAGGAGAACGTGATTGTGAAGTGCGAGACTTCAACAAGGAGAACGGGGCTGTGAAGAGCGAGACTTCAGTGGGGAGTACGGGACTCTTAAGTGCGAGTCTTCAGCGAGGAGAATGGGACTCTGAAGAGCGAGACATCAGGGAGGAGAACGGGACTCTGAAGAGCGAGACTTCACTAAGGGAACAGGGCTGTGAAGAGCAGGACTTCAGCAATGAAAATGGGGCTGTGAAGAGTGAAACTTCAGTGAGGATAACGGGACTGTGAAGAGTGAGACTTCAGCAAGGAGAATGGGACTGTGAAGAGCGAGACTTCAGCAAAGAGAATGGGGCTGTGAAGAGCGAGTCTTCAGCGAGCAGAACGTACCTGTAAAGAGCGAGACTTCAGTGAGTAGAACGGGACTGTGAAGATTGAAACTTCAGTGAGGAGAACGTGACTGTAAAGAGCGAGACTTAAGCAAGGAGAATGTGACTGTGAAGAGTGACACTTTAGCAAGGAGAACATGACTGTGAAGTGCGAGACCTCAGTGAGGAGGATGGGAATGTAAAGAGCGAGACTTCAGCAAGGAGTACATGGCTTTAAAGAGCAAGGCTGCAGCGAGGAGAATGAGGTTGTAAAGACTGAGACTTCAGGGAGGAGAAAGGGGCTTGGTAGAGCGAGACTTCAGCGAGAAGAACATGGCTGTAAAGAGCGAGGCTTCAGCTTGGAGAATGGTACTCTGAAGAGCAAGACTTCAATGACGAGAATGGGTCTGTGAAGAGTGAGACTTCAGTGAAGGAGAACGGGGCTGTGAAGAGCTAGTCTTCAGCAAGGAGAACGGGACTGTGAAACAGCGTGACATCAGCGAGGAGATCGGGACTGTGAAAACCGAGACTTCAGCGAGGAGAACTGGGCCGTGAAGAGCAAGAATTCAGGGAGAACGGGACTGTGAAGAGCGAGAATTCAGCGAGGAGAACGGGTCTGTGAATTGCGAGACTTTAGCGAGGAGAACGGGACTGTAAAGAGTGAGACTTCAGCGAGGAGTACATGACTGTGAAGAGCGAGACTTCAGCGAGGTGAACGGGGCTGTGAAGAGCGAGACTTCATCGAGGAGAACATGACTGTGAAGAGCGAGACTTCAGCGAGGAGAATAGGACTATGAAGTATGAGACTTCAGTGAGGAGATTAGGAATGTAAAGAGCGAAGCTTCAGCAAGGATTACGAGGCTGTAAATAGCAAGGATTCAGTGAGGAGAACGAGGCTATAAAGCGCAAGACTTCAGCAAGGAGAATGGGGCTGGGAAGAGCGAGACTTCAGCGAGAAGAACATGGCCGTAAAGAGCGAGGCTTCAGGGAGGAGAATGGGACTCTGAAGAGCGAGACTTCAATGACGAGAATGGGTCTGTGAAGAGCGAGGCTTCAGCGAGGAGAATGGGACTGTGAAGAGTGAGACTTCAGTGAGGACAACAGGGCTGTGAAGAGCGAGATGTCAGCAAGGTGAACAGGACTGCGAACAGCGTGACATAAGCGAGTAGAACAGGACTGTGAACACCGGGACTTCAATGACGAGAGTGGGGCCATGAAGAGTGAGACTTCAATGAGGAGAACGGGGCCATGAAGAGCGAGACTTCAGCAAGGAGAGCGGGACTGTGAAGAGCGAGACATCACTGAGGAGAATGCGGCTGTGAAGAGCAAGTCTTCAGTGAGGAGAACGGGGTTGGGAAGAGTGAAACTTTAACAAGGAGCACGGGACTGTACGGAGCAAGGCTTCAGCGTGAAGAACAGGGCAGTGAAGAGCGAGACTTCAGCGAGGAGAACGGGACTGGGAAGAGTGAGACTTCAGCGAGGAGAACATGACTGTGAAGTGCGAGAATTCAACAAGGAGAATGGGGATGTGAAGAGTGAGACTTCAGTGAGGAGAACAGGACTCTGAAGTGCGAGTCTTCAGCGAGGAGAATGGGACTCTGAAGAGTGAGACTTCAGGGAGGAGAATGGGACTTTGAAGAGCGAGACTTCACTAGGGGAATGGGGCTGTGAAGATCAGGACTTCAGCAACGATAATGGGGTTGTGAAGAGCGAAACGTCAGTGAGGAGAACGGGACTGTGAAGAGCGAGACTTCAGCAAGGACAATGCGACTGTGAAAAGTGAGACTTCAGCGAAGAGAATGGGGCTGTGAAGAGGGAGACTTCAGTGAGGAGAAGGGGGCAGTGAAGAGCTAGACTACAGCGAGGAGAACAGGGCTGTGAAGAGCGAGATTTCAACAAGGAGAACGGGGCTGTGAAGAGCAAGATTTCATTGAGGAGAATGGGGCTGTGAAGAGTGAGACTTCAGCGAGGAGAACGGGACCATGAAGAGCAAGACTTCAGCGAAGAGAACGGGACTGTGAAGTACAAGACTTCACTGAGGAAAATGCGGCTGTGAAGAGCGAGACTTCAGCGAGTAGAACGCGGTGTGAAGAGTGTGAATTTGGTGAGGAACACAGGACTGTAAGGAGCGAGGCTTCAGCGAGAAGAATGGGGTAGTGAAGAACGAGTCTTCAGCAAGGAGAACGTGGCAGCGTAGAGCGAAACTTCAGCAAGGAGAACGGGGCTGTGAAGAGCGAGAATTCAATGAAGAAAATGGGTCTGTGAGCAGTAAAAATTCAGTGACGAGAACGGGGCTGTGGAGAGCGAGACTTCAGCGAGGAGAATGGGGCTGTAAAGAGCGAGTCTTCAGCAAGGACAACGGAGCTGGGAAGTGTGAGAATTCAGAGCAGAAAATGGGGAGGTGAAGAGTGAAACTTCAGTGAGTAGAACAGGGCAGTGAAGAGCAAGACTTCAGCGAGCAGAACGGGACTGTGAAGAGCTAGACTTCAGCGTGGAGAACAGGGCTGTGAAGCGCAAGACTTCAGAGAGGAGAACATGACTGTGAAGAGCGAGACGTCAGCGAGGAGAACAGGATGGTAAAGAGCGAGACTTCAGTGAGGAGAACCTGGCTGTAAAGAACGAGACTTCAGCCAGGAGAACATGGCTGTGAAGTGCGAGACTTCAGCGAGGAGAATGGGACTGCGAAACAGTGTGACATCAGCGAGGAGAACGGGACTGCCAACACCGAGACTTCAGTGAGGAGAACTGGGCCATGAAGAGCGAGACTTCAGGGAGAAGAACGGGAAAGTGAAGAGCGAGAATTCAGCGAGGAGAACAGAGCTGGGAAGTGTGAGAATTCAGTGAAGAAAATGGGGCGGTAAAGAGTGAAACTTCAGTGAGTAGAACAGGGCAGTGAAGAGCGAGACTTCAGCGAGCAGAACGGGACTGTGAAGAGCTAGACTTCAGCGTGGAGAACAGGGCTGTGAAGCGCAAGACTTCAGAGAGGAGAACATGACTGTGAAGAGCGAGACTTCAGCGAGGAGAACAGGATGGTAAAGAGCGAGACTTCAGTGAGGAGAACCTGGCTGTAAAGAGCGAGACTTCAGCCAGGAGAACATGGCTGTGAAGTGCGAGACTTCAGCGAGGAGAATGGGACTGCGAAACAGTGTGACATCAGCGAGGAGAACGGGACTGCCAACACCGAGACTTCAGTGAGGAGAACTGGGCCGTGAAGAGCGAGACTTCAGGGAGAAGAACGAGAAAGTGAAGAGCGAGAATTCAGCGAGGAGAACGGAGCTGGGAAGTGTGAGAATTCAGCGAAGAAAATGGGGCGGTGAAGAGTGAAACTTCAGTGAGTAGAACAGGGCAGTGAAGAGCGAGACTTCAGCGAGCAGAACGGGACTGTGAAGAGCTAGACTTCAGCGTGGAGAACAGGGCTGTGAAGCACAAGACTTCAGAGAGGAGAACATGACTGTGAAGAGCGAGACTTCAGCGAAGGAGAACAGGATGGTAAAGAACGAGACTTCAGTGAGGAGAACCTGGCTGTAAAGAGCGAGACTTCAGCCAGGAGAACATGGCTGTGAAGTGCGAGACTTCAGCGAGGAGAATGGGACTGCAAAACAGTGTGTCATCAGCGAGGAGAACGGAACTGCCAACACCGAGACTTCAGTGAGGAGAACTGGGCCGTGAAGAGCGAGACTTCAGGGAGAAGAACGGGAAAGTGAAGAGCGAGAATTCAGCGAGGAGAACGGAGCTGGGAAGTTTGAGAATTCAGCGAAGAAAATGGGGCGGTAAAGAGTGAAACTACAGTGAGTAGAACAGGGCAGTGAAGAGCGAGACTTCAGCGAGCAGAACGGGACTGTGAAGAGCTAGACTTCAGCGTGGAGAACAGGGCTGTGAAGCGCAAGACTTCAGAGAGGAGAACATGACTGTGAAGAGCGAGACTTCAGCGAGGAGAACAGGATGGTAAAGAGCGAGACTTCAGTGAGGAGAACCTGGCTGTAAAGAACGAGACTTCAGCAAGGAGAACATGGCTGTGAAGTGCGAGACTTCAGCGAGGAGAATGGGACTGCGAAACAGTGTGACATCAGCGAGGAGAACGGGACTGCGAACACCGAGACTTCAGTGAGGAGAACTGGGCCGTGAAGAGCGAGACTTCAGGGAGAAGAACGGGAAAGTGAAGAGCGAGAATTCAGCGAGGAGAACGGAGCTGGGAAGTTTGAGAATTCAGCGAAGAAAATGGGGCGGTAAAGAGTGAAACTACAGTGAGTAGAACAGGGCAGTGAAGAGCGAGACTTCAGCGAGCAGAACGGGACTGTGAAGAGCTAGACTTCAGCGTGGAGAACAGGGCTGTGAAGCGCAAGACTTCAGAGAGGAGAACATGACTGTGAAGAGCGAGACTTCAGCGAGGAGAACAGAATGGTAAAGAGCGAGACTTCAGTGAGGAGAACCTGGCTGTAAAGAACGAGACTTCAGCAAGGAGAACATGGCTGTGAAGTGCGAGACTTCAGCGAGGAGAATGGGACTGCGAAACAGTGTGACATCAGCGAGGAGAACGGGACTGCGAACACCGAGACTTCAGTGAGGAGAACTGGGCCGTGAAGAGCGAGACTTCAGGGAGAAGAACGGGAAAGTGAAGAGCGAGAATTCAGCGAGGAGAACGGAGCTGGGAAGAGCGAGACTTCAGCAAGAAGAACATGGACGTAAAGAGCGAGGCTTCAGCGAGGAGAATAGGACTCTGAAGAGCGAAACTTCAACAAGGAGAACATGATGGTGAAATGCGAGACTTCAACAAGGAGAACGGTGCTGTGAAGAGCGAGACTTCAGCGAGGAGAACGTGATTGTGAAGAGTGAGACTTCAACAAGGAGAACGTGACTGTGAAGAGTGAGACTTCAACAAGGAGAACGTGACTGTGATGTGTGAGACTTCAACAAGGAGAACGGGGCTGTGTAGAGCGAGACTTCAGCAAGGAGAACGGGGCTGTGAAGTGTGAGAATTGAGCAAAGAAAATGGGGCTGTGAAGAGTGAAACTTCAGTGAGGAGAACAGGGCTGTGAAGAGCGAGACTTCAGCGAGCAGAACGGGACTGTGAAGAGCCAGACTTCAGCGAGGAGAACAGGGCTGTGAAGAGCGAGACTTCAGCGACGAGAACAGGATGGTAAAGAGCCAGACTTCAGTGAGGAGAATGTGGCTGTAAAGAGCGAGACTTCAGCCAGGAGAACATGGCTGTGAAGTGCGAGACTTCAGCGAGGAGAACAGGACTGCGAAATAGTGTGACATCAGCGAAGAGAACAGGACTGTGAACACCGAGACTTCAGTGAGGAAAACTGGGCCGTGAAGAGCGAGACTTCAGGGAGGAGAACGGGACTGTGAAGAGCGAGAATTCAGTGAGGAGAACGGGGCTGGGAAGAGCGAGACTTCAGCGAGAAGAACATGGACGTAAAGAGCGAGGCTTCAGCGAGGAGAATGGTACTCTGAAGAGCGAGACTTCAACAAGGAGAAAGTGACTGTGAAGTGCGAGACTTCAACAAGGAGAACGGGGCTGTGAAGAGCGAGACTTCAGCGAGGAGAACGTGACTCTGAATGGCGAGTCTTCAGCGAGGAGAATGGGACTCTGAAGAGCGAGACTTCAGGGAGGAGAATGGGACTCTGAAGAGCGAGACTTCACTAGGGGAATGGGGCTGTGAAGAACAGGACTTCAGCAAGGATAATGGGGTTGTGAAGAGCCAAACTTCAGCGAAGAGAATGGGGCTGTGAAGAATGAAACTTCAGGGAGGAGAATGGGACTGTGAAGAGCGAGACTTCAGCAAGGAGAATGGGATTGTGAAGAGTGAGACTTCAGCTTAGAGAATTAGGCTGTGATGAGTGAAACTTCAGTGAGGAGAAGGGGGCTGTGAAGAGCGAGACATCAGGGAGGAGAACAGGATTGTGAAGAGTGATACTTCATTGAGGAGAAGGGGGCAGTGAAGAGCGAGGCCTCAGCGATGAGAACGTGACTGTAAAGAGCGAGCCTTCAGTGAGGCAAACGGGACTGAGAATATTGCAACTTCAGTGAGGAGAACAGGACTGTGAAGAGCGAGACTTCAACAAGGAGAACAGGACGGTGAAGAACCAGACTACAGTGAGGAGAACAGGGCTGTGAAGCGCGAGACTTCAGAGAGGAGAACATGACTGTGAAGAGCGAGACTTCAGCGAGGAGAACAGGATGGTAAAGAGCGAGACTTCAGTGAGGAGAACTTGGCTGTAAAGAGCGAGAATTCAGCCAGGAGAACATGGCTGTGAAGTGCGAGACTTCAGCAAGGAGAATGGGAATGCGAAACAGTGTGACATCAGCGAGGAGAACGGGACTGTAAACACCGAGACTTCAGTGAGGAGAACTGGGCCGTGAAGAGCGAGACTTCAGGGAGGAGAACGGGATTGTGAAGAGCGAGACTTCAGCAAAGAGAACATTACTGTGAAGAGCGTGACTTCAACAAGGAAAATGGGGCTGTGAAGAGAGAGACTTCAGTGAGGAGAACGTGATTGTGAAGAGTGAGACTTCAACAAGGAGAACGTGACTGTGAAGTGCGAGACATCAACAAGGAGAATGGGGCTGTGAATAGTGAGACTTCAGTGAGGAGAACGGGACTCTGAAGTGCGAGTCTTCAGCGAGGAGAATGGGACTCTGAACAGTGAGACTTCAGGGAGGAGAATGGGACTCTGAAGAGCGAGACTTCACTAGGGGAATGGGGCTGTGAAGATCAGGACTTCAGCAACGATAATGGGGTTGTGAAGAGCAAAACTTCAGCAAAGAGAATGGGGCTCTGAAGAGTGAAACTTCAGTGAGGAGAACGGGACTGTGAAGAGCGTGACTTCAGCAAGGAGAATGCGACTGTGAAGAGCGGGACTTCAGCGAAGAGAATGGGACTGTGAAGATTGCAACTTCAGTGAGGAGAACAGGACTATGAGGAGCGAGACTTCAACAAGGAGAACGGGGCTGTGAAGAGCGAGACTTCAGTGAGGAGAATGGGGCTATGAGGAGTGAGACTTCAGCAAGGGGAACGGGTCTGTGAAGAGCGCAACTTCAGTGAGGAGAATGGGAATGTAAAGAGCGCTGTTTCAGCAAGGAGTACATGGCTGCAAATAGCAAGGCTTCAGCGAGGAGAAAGAGGTTGTAAAGACGAGACTTCAATGACGAGAATGGGGCTGTGAAGAGCGAGGCTTCAGGGAGGAGAACGGGACTGTGAAGAGTGAGACTTCAGCGAGGAGAACAGGGCTGTGAAGAGCTAGACTTCAGCGAGGAGAACGTGATTGTGAAGAGTGAGACTTCAACAAGGAGAACGTGATTGTGAAGTGCGAGACTTCAACAAGGAGAACGGGGCTGTGAAGAGCGAGACTTCAGTGGGGAGTACGGGACTCTTAAGTGCGAGTCTTCAGCGAGGAGAATGGGACTCTGAAGAGCGAGACATCAGGGAGGAGAACGGGACTCTGAAGAGCGAGACTTCACTAAGGGAACAGGGCTGTGAAGAGCAGGACTTCAGCAATGAAAATGGGGCTGTGAAGAGTGAAACTTCAGTGAGGATAACGGGACTGTGAAGAGTGAGACTTCAGCAAGGAGAATGGGACTGTGAAGAGCGAGACTTCAGCAAAGAGAATGGGGCTGTGAAGAGCGAGTCTTCAGCGAGCAGAACGTACCTGTAAAGAGCGAGACTTCAGTGAGTAGAACGGGACTGTGAAGATTGAAACTTCAGTGAGGAGAACGTGACTGTAAAGAGCGAGACTTAAGCAAGGAGAATGTGACTGTGAAGAGTGACACTTTAGCAAGGAGAACATGACTGTGAAGTGCGAGACCTCAGTGAGGAGGATGGGAATGTAAAGAGCGAGACTTCAGCAAGGAGTACATGGCTTTAAAGAGCAAGGCTGCAGCGAGGAGAATGAGGTTGTAAAGACTGAGACTTCAGGGAGGAGAAAGGGGCTTGGTAGAGCGAGACTTCAGCGAGAAGAACATGGCTGTAAAGAGCGAGGCTTCAGCTTGGAGAATGGTACTCTGAAGAGCAAGACTTCAATGACGAGAATGGGTCTGTGAAGAGTGAGACTTCAGTGAAGGAGAACGGGGCTGTGAAGAGCTAGTCTTCAGCAAGGAGAACGGGACTGTGAAACAGCGTGACATCAGCGAGGAGATCGGGACTGTGAAAACCGAGACTTCAGCGAGGAGAACTGGGCCGTGAAGAGCAAGAATTCAGGGAGAACGGGACTGTGAAGAGCGAGAATTCAGCGAGGAGAACGGGTCTGTGAATTGCGAGACTTTAGCGAGGAGAACGGGACTGTAAAGAGTGAGACTTCAGCGAGGAGTACATGACTGTGAAGAGCGAGACTTCAGCGAGGTGAACGGGGCTGTGAAGAGCGAGACTTCATCGAGGAGAACATGACTGTGAAGAGCGAGACTTCAGCGAGGTGAATAGGACTATGAAGTATGAGACTTCAGTGAGGAGATTAGGAATGTAAAGAGCGAAGCTTCAGCAAGGATTACGAGGCTGTAAATAGCAAGGATTCAGTGAGGAGAACGAGGCTATAAAGCGCAAGACTTCAGCAAGGAGAATGGGGCTGGGAAGAACGAGACTTCAGCGAGAAGAACATGGCCGTAAAGAGCGAGGCTTCAGGGAGGAGAATGGGACTCTGAAGAGCGAGACTTCAATGACGAGAATGGGTCTGTGAAGAGCGAGGCTTCAGCGAGGAGAATGGGACTGTGAAGAGTGAGACTTCAGTGAGGACAACAGGGCTGTGAAGAGCGAGATGTCAGCAAGGTGAACAGGACTGCGAACAGCGTGACATAAGCGAGTAGAACAGGACTGTGAACACCGGGACTTCAATGACGAGAGTGGGGCCATGAAGAGTGAGACTTCAATGAGGAGAACGGGGCCATGAAGAGCGAGACTTCAGCAAGGAGAGCGGGACTGTGAAGAGCGAGACATCACTGAGGAGAATGCGGCTGTGAAGAGCAAGTCTTCAGTGAGGAGAACGGGATTGGGAAGAGTGAAACTTTAACAAGGAGCACGGGACTGTACGGAGCAAGGCTTCAGCGTGAAGAACAGGGCAGTGAAGAGCGAGACTTCAGCGAGGAGAACGGGACTGGGAAGAGTGAGACTTCAGCGAGGAGAACATGACTGTGAAGTGCGAGAATTCAACAAGGAGAATGGGGATGTGAAGAGTGAGACTTCAGTGAGGAGAACAGGACTCTGAAGTGCGAGTCTTCAGCGAGGAGAATGGGACTCTGAAGAGCGAGACTTCAGGGAGGAGAATGGGACTTTGAAGAGCGAGACTTCACTAGGGGAATGGGGCTGTGAAGATCAGGACTTCAGCAACGATAATGGGGTTGTGAAGAGCGAAACGTCAGTGAGGAGAACGGGACTGTGAAGAGCGAGACTTCAGCAAGGACAATGCGACTGTGAAAAGTGAGACTTCAGCGAAGAAAATGGGGCTGTGAAGAGGGAGACTTCAGTGAGGAGAAGGGGGCAGTGAAGAGCTAGACTACAGCGAGGAGAACAGGGCTGTGAAGAGCGAGATTTCAACAAGGAGAACGGGGCTGTGAAGAGCAAGATTTCATTGAGGAGAATGGGGCTGTGAAGAGTGAGACTTCAGCGAGGAGAACGGGACCATGAAGAGCAAGACTTCAGCGAAGAGAACGGGACTGTGAAGTACAAGACTTCACTGAGGAAAATGCGGCTGTGAAGAGCGAGACTTCAGCGAGTAGAACGCGGTGTGAAGAGTGTGAATTTGGTGAGGAACACAGGACTGTAAGGAGCGAGGCTTCAGCGAGAAGAATGGGGTAGTGAAGAACGAGTCTTCAGCAAGGAGAACGTGGCAGCGTAGAGCGAAACTTCAGCAAGGAGAACGGGGCTGTGAAGAGCGAGAATTCAATGAAGAAAATGGGTCTGTGAGCAGTAAAAATTCAGTGACGAGAACGGGGCTGTGGAGAGCGAGACTTCAGCGAGGAGAATGGGGCTGTAAAGAGCGAGTCTTCAGCAAGGACAACGGAGCTGGGAAGTGTGAGAATTCAGAGCAGAAAATGGGGAGGTGAAGAGTGAAACTTCAGTGAGTAGAACAGGGCAGTGAAGAGCGAGACTTCAGCAAGCAGAACGGGACTGTGAAGAGCTAGACTTCAGCGTGGAGAACAGGGCTGTGAAGCGCAAGACTTCAGAGAGGAGAACATGACTGTGAAGAGCGAGACGTCAGCGAGGAGAACAGGATGGTAAAGAGCGAGACTTCAGTGAGGAGAACCTGGCTGTAAAGAACGAGACTTCAGCCAGGAGAACATGGCTGTGAAGTGCGAGAATTCAGCGAGGAGAATGGGACTGCGAAACAGTGTGACATCAGCGAGGAGAACGGGACTGCCAACACCGAGACTTCAGTGAGGAGAACTGGGCCATGAAGAGCGAGACTTCAGGGAGAAGAACGGGAAAGTGAAGAGCGAGAATTCAGCGAGGAGAACAGAGCTGGGAAGTGTGAGAATTCAGTGAAGAAAATGGGGCGGTAAAGAGTGAAACTTCAGTGAGTAGAACAGGGCAGTGAAGAGCGAGACTTCAGCGAGCAGAACGGGACTGTGAAGAGCTAGACTTCAGCGTGGAGAACAGGGCTGTGAAGCGCAAGACTTCAGAGAGGAGAACATGACTGTGAAGAGCGAGACTTCAGCGAGGAGAACAGGATGGTAAAGAGCGAGACTTCAGTGAGGAGAACCTGGCTGTAAAGAGCGAGACTTCAGCCAGGAGAACATGGCTGTGAAGTGCGAGACTTCAGCGAGGAGAATGGGACTGCGAAACAGTGTGACATCAGCGAGGAGAACGGGACTGCCAACACCGAGACTTCAGTGAGGAGAACTGGGCCGTGAAGAGCGAGACTTCAGGGAGAAGAACGGGAAAGTGAAGAGCGAGAATTCAGCGAGGAGAACGGAGCTGGGAAGTGTGAGAATTCAGCGAAGAAAATGGGGCGGTGAAGAGTGAAACTTCAGTGAGTAGAACAGGGCAGTGAAGAGCGAGACTTCAGCGAGCAGAACGGGACTGTGAAGAGCTAGACTTCAGCGTGGAGAACAGGGCTGTGAAGCACAAGACTTCAGAGAGGAGAACATGACTGTGAAGAGCGAGACTTCAGCGAAGGAGAACAGGATGGTAAAGAACGAGACTTCAGTGAGGAGAACCTGGCTGTAAAGAGCGAGACTTCAGCCAGGAGAACATGGCTGTGAAGTGCGAGACTTCAGCGAGGAGAATGGGACTGCAAAACAGTGTGTCATCAGCGAGGAGAACGGGACTGCCAAAACCGAGACTTCAGTGAGGAGAACTGGGCCGTGAAGAGCGAGACTTCAGGGAGAAGAACGGGAAAGTGAAGAGCGAGAATTCAGCGAGGAGAACGGAGCTGGGAAGTTTGAGAATTCAGCGAAGAAAATGGGGCGGTAAAGAGTGAAACTACAGTGAGTAGAACAGGGCAGTGAAGAGCGAGACTTCAGCGAGCAGAACGGGACTGTGAAGAGCTAGACTTCAGCGTGGAGAACAGGGCTGTGAAGCGCAAGACTTCAGAGAGGAGAACATGACTGTGAAGAGCGAGACTTCAGCGAGGAGAACAGGATGGTAAAGAGCGAGACTTCAGTGAGGAGAACCTGGCTGTAAAGAACAAGACTTCAGCAAGGAGAACATGGCTGTGAAGTGCGAGACTTCAGCGAGGAGAATGGGACTGCGAAACAGTGTGACATCAGCGAGGAGAACGGGACTGCGAACACCGAGACTTCAGTGAGGAGAACTGGGCCGTGAAGAGCGAGACTTCAGGGAGAAGAACGGGAAAGTGAAGAGCGAGAATTCAGCGAGGAGAACGGAGCTGGGAAGAGCGAGACTTCAGCAAGAAGAACATGGACGTAAAGAGCGAGGCTTCAGCGAGGAGAATAGGACTCTGAAGAGCGAAACTTCAACAAGGAGAACATGATGGTGAAATGCGAGACTTCAACAAGGAGAACGGTGCTGTGAAGAGCGAGACTTCAGCGAGGAGAACGTGATTGTGAAGAGTGAGACTTCAACAAGGAGAACGTGACTGTGAAGAGTGAGACTTCAACAAGGAGAACGTGACTGTGATGTGTGAGACTTCAACAAGGAGAACGGGGCTGTGTAGAGCGAGACTTCAGCAAGGAGAACGGGGCTGTGAAGTGTGAGAATTGAGCAAAGAAAATGGGGCTGTGAAGAGTGAAACTTCAGTGAGGAGAACAGGGCTGTGAAGAGCGAGACTTCAGCGAGCAGAACGGGACTGTGAAGAGCCAGACTTCAGCGAGGAGGACAGGGCTGTGAAGAGCGAGACTTCAGCGACGAGAACAGGATGGTAAAGAGCCAGACTTCAGTGAGGAGAATGTGGCTGTAAAGAGCGAGACTTCAGCCAGGAGAACATGGCTGTGAAGTGCGAGACTTCAGCGAGGAGAACAGGACTGCGAAATAGTGTGACATCAGCGAAGAGAACAGGACTGTGAACACCGAGACTTCAGTGAGGAAAACTGGGCCGTGAAGAGCGAGACTTCAGGGAGGAGAACGGGACTGTGAAGAGCGAGAATTCAGTGAGGAGAACGGGGCTGGGAAGAGCGAGACTTCAGCGAGAAGAACATGGACGTAAAGAGCGAGGCTTCAGCGAGGAGAATGGTACTCTGAAGAGCGAGACTTCAACAAGGAGAAAGTGACTGTGAAGTGCGAGACTTCAACAAGGAGAACGGGGCTGTGAAGAGCGAGACTTCAGCGAGGAGAACGTGACTCTGAATGGCGAGTCTTCAGCGAGGAGAATGGGACTCTGAAGAGCGAGACTTCAGGGAGGAGAATGGGACTCTGAAGAGCGAGACTTCACTAGGGGAATGGGGCTGTGAAGAACAGGACTTCAGCAAGGATAATGGGGTTGTGAAGAGCCAAACTTCAGCGAAGAGAATGGGGCTGTGAAGAATGAAACTTCAGGGAGGAGAACGGGACTGTGAAGAGCGAGACTTCAGCAAGGAGAATGGGATTGTGAAGAGTGAGACTTCAGCTTAGAGAATTAGGCTGTGATGAGTGAAACTTCAGTGAGGAGAAGGGGGCTGTGAAGAGCGAGACATCAGGGAGGAGAACAGGATTGTGAAGAGTGATACTTCATTGAGGAGAAGGGGGCAGTGAAGAGCGAGGCCTCAGCGATGAGAACGTGACTGTAAAGAGCGAGCCTTCAGTGAGGCAAACGGGACTGAGAATATTGCAACTTCAGTGAGGAGAACAGGACTGTGAAGAGCGAGACTTCAACAAGGAGAACAGGACGGTGAAGAACCAGACTACAGTGAGGAGAACAGGGCTGTGAAGCGCGAGACTTCAGAGAGGAGAACATGACTGTGAAGAGCGAGACTTCAGCGAGGAGAACAGGATGGTAAAGAGCGAGACTTCAGTGAGGAGAACTTGGCTGTAAAGAGCGAGAATTCAGCCAGGAGAACATGGCTGTGAAGTGCGAGACTTCAGCAAGGAGAATGGGAATGCGAAACAGTGTGACATCAGCGAGGAGAACGGGACTGTAAACACCGAGACTTCAGTGAGGAGAACTGGGCCGTGAAGAGCGAGACTTCAGGGAGGAGAACGGGATTGTGAAGAGCGAGACTTCAGCAAAGAGAACATTACTGTGAAGAGCGTGACTTCAACAAGGAAAATGGGGCTGTGAAGAGAGAGACTTCAGTGAGGAGAACGTGATTGTGAAGAGTGAGACTTCAACAAGGAGAACGTGACTGTGAAGTGCGAGACATCAACAAGGAGAATGGGGCTGTGAATAGTGAGACTTCAGTGAGGAGAACGGGACTCTGAAGTGCGAGTCTTCAGCGAGGAGAATGGGACTCTGAACAGTGAGACTTCAGGGAGGAGAATGGGACTCTGAAGAGCGAGACTTCACTAGGGGAATGGGGCTGTGAAGATCAGGACTTCAGCAACGATAATGGGGTTGTGAAGAGCGAAACTTCAGCAAAGAGAATGGGGCTCTGAAGAGTGAAACTTCAGTGAGGAGAACGGGACTGTGAAGAGCGTGACTTCAGCAAGGAGAATGCGACTGTGAAGAGCGGGACTTCAGCGAAGAGAATGGGACTGTGAAGATTGCAACTTCAGTGAGGAGAACAGGACTATGAGGAGCGAGACTTCAACAAGGAGAACGGGGCTGTGAAGAGCGAGACTTCAGTGAGGAGAATGGGGCTATGAGGAGTGAGACTTCAGCAAGGGGAACGGGTCTGTGAAGAGCGCAACTTCAGTGAGGAGAATGGGAATGTAAAGAGCGCTGTTTCAGCAAGGAGTACATGGCTGCAAATAGCAAGGCTTCAGCGAGGAGAAAGAGGTTGTAAAGAACGAGACTTCAATGACGAGAATGGGGCTGTGAAGAGCGAGGCTTCAGGGAGGAGAACGGGACTGTGAAGAGTGAGACTTCAGCGAGGAGAACAGGGCTGTGAAGAGCTAGACTTCAGCGAGGAGAACGTGATTGTGAAGAGTGAGACTTCAACAAGGAGAACGTGATTGTGAAGTGCGAGACTTCAACAAGGAGAACGGGGCTGTGAAGAGCGAGACTTCAGTGGGGAGTACGGGACTCTTAAGTGCGAGTCTTCAGCGAGGAGAATGGGACTCTGAAGAGCGAGACATCAGGGAGGAGAACGGGACTCTGAAGAGCGAGACTTCACTAAGGGAACAGGGCTGTGAAGAGCAGGACTTCAGCAATGAAAATGGGGCTGTGAAGAGTGAAACTTCAGTGAGGATAACGGGACTGTGAAGAGTGAGACTTCAGCAAGGAGAATGGGACTGTGAAGAGCGAGACTTCAGCAAAGAGAATGGGGCTGTGAAGAGCGAGACTTCAGGGAGGAGAATGGGACTCTGAAGAGCGAGACTTCACTAGGGGAATGGGGCTGTGAAGAACAGGACTTCAGCAAGGATAATGGGGTTGTGAAGAGCCAAACTTCAGCGAAGAGAATGGGGCTGTGAAGAATGAAACTTCAGGGAGGAGAACGGGACTGTGAAGAGCGAGACTTCAGCAAGGAGAATGGGATTGTGAAGAGTGAGACTTCAGCTTAGAGAATTAGGCTGTGATGAGTGAAACTTCAGTGAGGAGAAGGGGGCTGTGAAGAGCGAGACATCAGGGAGGAGAACAGGATTGTGAAGAGTGATACTTCATTGAGGAGAAGGGGGCAGTGAAGAGCGAGGCCTCAGCGATGAGAACGTGACTGTAAAGAGCGAGCCTTCAGTGAGGCAAACGGGACTGAGAATATTGCAACTTCAGTGAGGAGAACAGGACTGTGAAGAGCGAGACTTCAACAAGGAGAACAGGACGGTGAAGAACCAGACTACAGTGAGGAGAACAGGGCTGTGAAGCGCGAGACTTCAGAGAGGAGAACATGACTGTGAAGAGCGAGACTTCAGCGAGGAGAACAGGATGGTAAAGAGCGAGACTTCAGTGAGGAGAACTTGGCTGTAAAGAGCGAGAATTCAGCCAGGAGAACATGGCTGTGAAGTGCGAGACTTCAGCAAGGAGAATGGGAATGCGAAACAGTGTGACATCAGCGAGGAGAACGGGACTGTAAACACCGAGACTTCAGTGAGGAGAACTGGGCCGTGAAGAGCGAGACTTCAGGGAGGAGAACGGGATTGTGAAGAGCGAGACTTCAGCAAAGAGAACATTACTGTGAAGAGCGTGACTTCAACAAGGAAAATGGGGCTGTGAAGAGAGAGACTTCAGTGAGGAGAACGTGATTGTGAAGAGTGAGACTTCAACAAGGAGAACGTGACTGTGAAGTGCGAGACATCAACAAGGAGAATGGGGCTGTGAATAGTGAGACTTCAGTGAGGAGAACGGGACTCTGAAGTGCGAGTCTTCAGCGAGGAGAATGGGACTCTGAACAGTGAGACTTCAGGGAGGAGAATGGGACTCTGAAGAGCGAGACTTCACTAGGGGAATGGGGCTGTGAAGATCAGGACTTCAGCAACGATAATGGGGTTGTGAAGAGCAAAACTTCAGCAAAGAGAATGGGGCTCTGAAGAGTGAAACTTCAGTGAGGAGAACGGGACTGTGAAGAGCGTGACTTCAGCAAGGAGAATGCGACTGTGAAGAGCGGGACTTCAGCGAAGAGAATGGGACTGTGAAGATTGCAACTTCAGTGAGGAGAACAGGACTATGAGGAGCGAGACTTCAACAAGGAGAACGGGGCTGTGAAGAGCGAGACTTCAGTGAGGAGAATGGGGCTATGAGGAGTGAGACTTCAGCAAGGGGAACGGGTCTGTGAAGAGCGCAACTTCAGTGAGGAGAATGGGAATGTAAAGAGCGCTGTTTCAGCAAGGAGTACATGGCTGCAAATAGCAAGGCTTCAGCGAGGAGAAAGAGGTTGTAAAGAACGAGACTTCAATGACGAGAATGGGGCTGTGAAGAGCGAGGCTTCAGGGAGGAGAACGGGACTGTGAAGAGTGAGACTTCAGCGAGGAGAACAGGGCTGTGAAGAGCTAGACTTCAGCGAGGAGAACGTGATTGTGAAGAGTGAGACTTCAACAAGGAGAACGTGATTGTGAAGTGCGAGACTTCAACAAGGAGAACGGGGCTGTGAAGAGCGAGACTTCAGTGGGGAGTACGGGACTCTTAAGTGCGAGTCTTCAGCGAGGAGAATGGGACTCTGAAGAGCGAGACATCAGGGAGGAGAACGGGACTCTGAAGAGCGAGACTTCACTAAGGGAACAGGGCTGTGAAGAGCAGGACTTCAGCAATGAAAATGGGGCTGTGAAGAGTGAAACTTCAGTGAGGATAACGGGACTGTGAAGAGTGAGACTTCAGCAAGGAGAATGGGACTGTGAAGAGCGAGACTTCAGCAAAGAGAATGGGGCTGTGAAGAGCGAGTCTTCAGCGAGCAGAACGTACCTGTAAAGAGCGAGACTTCAGTGAGTAGAACGGGACTGTGAAGACTGAAACTTCAGTGAGGAGAACGTGACTGTAAAGAGCGAGACTTAAGCGAGGAGAATGTGACTGTGAAGAGTGACACTTTAGCAAGGAGAACATGACTGTGAAGTGCGAGACCTCAGTGAGGAGGATGGGAATGTAAAGAGCGAGACTTCAGCAAGGAGTACATGGCTTTAAAGAGCAAGGCTGCAGCGAGGAGAATGAGGTTGTAAAGACTGAGACTTCAGGGAGGAGAAAGGGGCTTGGTAGAGCGAGACTTCAGCGAGAAGAACATGGCTGTAAAGAGCGAGGCTTCAGCTTGGAGAATGGTACTCTGAAGAGCAAGACTTCAATGACGAGAATGGGTCTGTGAAGAGTGAGACTTCATTGAAGGAGAACGGGGCTGTGAAGAGCTAGTCTTCAGCAAGGAGAACGGGACTGTGAAACAGCGTGACATCAGCGAGGAGATCGGGACTGTGAAAACCGAGACTTCAGCGAGGAGAACTGGGCCGTGAAGAGCAAGAATTCAGGGAGAACGGGACTGTGAAGAGCGAGAATTCAGCGAGGAGAACGGGTCTGTGAATTGCGATACTTTAGCGAGGAGAACGGGACTGTAAAGAGTGAGACTTCAGCGAGGAGTACATGACTGTGAAGAGCGAGACTTCAGCGCGGTGAACGGGGCTGTGAAGAGCGAGACTTCATCAAGGAGAACATGACTGTGAAGAGCGAGACTTCAGCGAGGAGAATAGGACTATGAAGTATGAGACTTCAGTGAGGAGATTAGGAATGTAAAGAGCGAAGCTTCAGCAAGGATTACGAGGCTGTAAATAGCAAGGATTCAGTGAGGAGAACGAGGCTATAAAGCGCAAGACTTCAGCAAGGAGAATGGGGCTGGGAAGAGCGAGACTTCAGCGAGAAGAACATGGCCGTAAAGAGCGAGGCTTCAGGGAGGAGAATGGGACTCTGAAGAGCGAGACTTCAATGACGAGAATGGGTCTGTGAAGAGCGAGGCTTCAGTGAGGAGAATGGGACTGTGAAGAGTGAGACTTCAGTGAGGACAACAGGGCTGTGAAGAGCGAGATGTCAGCAAGGTGAACAGGACTGCGAACAGCGTGACATAAGCGAGTAGAACAGGACTGTGAACACCGGGACTTCAATGACGAGAGTGGGGCCATGAAGAGTGAGACTTCAATGAGGAGAACGGGGCCATGAAGAGCGAGACTTCAGCAAGGAGAGCGGGACTGTGAAGAGCGAGACATCACTGAGGAGAATGCGGCTGTGAAGAGCAAGTCTTCAGCGAGGAGAACGGGGTTGGGAAGAGCGAAACTTTAACAAGGAGCACGGGACTGTACGGAGCAAGGCTTCAGCGTGAAGAACAGGGCAGTGAAGAGCGAGACTTCAGCGAGGAGAACGGGACTGGGAAGAGTGAGACTTCAGCGAGGAGAACATGACTGTGAAGTGCGAGAATTCAACAAGGAGAATGGGGATGTGAAGAGTGAGACTTCAGTGAGGAGAACGGGACTCTGAAGTGCGAGTCTTCAGCGAGGAGAATGGGACTCTGAAGAGCGAGACTTCAGGGAGGAGAATGGGACTTTAAAGAGCGAGACTTCACTAGGGGAATGGGGCTGTGAAGATCAGGACTTCAGCAATGATAATGGGGTTGTGAAGAGCGAAACGTCAGTGAGGAGAACGGGACTGTGAAGAGCGAGACTTCAGCAAGGACAATGCGACTGTGAAAAGTGAGACTTCAGCGAAGAGAATGGGGCTGTGAAGAGGGAGACTTCAGTGAGGAGAAGGGGGCAGTGAAGAGCTAGACTACAGCGAGGAGAACAGGGCTGTGAAGAGCGAGATTTCAACAAGGAGAATGGGGCTGTGAAGAGCAAGATTTCATTGAGGAGAATGGGGCTGTGAAGAGTGAGACCTCAGCGAGGAGAACGGGACCACGAAGAGCAAGACTTCAGCGAGGAGAACGGGACTGTGAAGTACAAGACTTCACTGAGGAGAATGCGGCTGTGAAGAGCGAGACTTCAGCGAGTAGAACGCGGTGTGAAGAGTGTGAATTTGGTGAGGAACACAGGACTGTAAGGAGCGAGGCTTCAGCGAGAAGAATGGGGTAGTGAAGAACGAGTCTTCAGCAAGGAGAACGTGGCAGCGTAGAGCGAAACTTCAGCAAGGAGAACGGGGCTGTGAAGAGCGAGAATTCAATGAAGAAAATGGGTCTGTGAGCAGTAAAAATTCAGTGACGAGAACGGGGCTGTGGAGAGTGAGACTTCAGCGAGGAGAATGGGGCTGTAAAGAGCGAGTCTTCAGCAAGGAGAACGGGGCTGTGAAGTGTGAGAATTCAGCGAAGAAAATGGGGCGGTGAAGAGTGAAACTTCAGTGAGTAGAACAGGGCAGTGAAGAGCGAGACTTCAGCGAGCAGAACGGGACTGTGAAGAGCTAGACTTCAGCGTGGAGAACAGGGCTGTGAAGCGCAAGACTTCAGAGAGGAGAACATGACTGTGAAGAGCGAGACTTCAGCGAGGAGAACAGGATGGTAAAGAACGAGACTTCAGTGAGGAGAACCTGGCTGTAAAGAGCGAGACTTCAGCCAGGAGAACATGGCTGTGAAGTGCGAGACTTCAGCGAGGAGAATGGGACTGCGAAACAGTGTGACATCAGCGAGGAGAACGGGACTGCCAACACCGAGACTTCAGTGAGGAGAACTGGGCCGTGAAGAGCGAGACTTCAGGGAGAAGAACGGGAAAGTGAAGAGCGAGAATTCAGCGAGGAGAACGGAGCTGGGAAGTGTGAGAATTCAGCGAAGAAAATGGGGCGGTAAAGAGTGAAACTTCAGTGAGTAGAACAGGGCAGTGAAGAGCGAGACTTCAGCGAGCAGAACGGGACTGTGAAGAGCTAGACTTCAGCGTGGAGAACAGGGCTGTGAAGCGCAAGACTTCAGAGAGGAGAACATGACTGTGAAGAGCGAGACTTCAGCAAGGAGAACAGGATGGTAAAGAGCGAGACTTCAGTGAGGAGAACCTGGCTGTAAAGAGCGAGACTTCAGCCAGGAGAACATGGCTGTGAAGTGCGAGACTTCAGCGAGGAGAATGGGACTGCGAAACAGTGTGACATCAGCGAGGAGAACGGGACTGCGAACACCGAGACTTCAGTGAGGAGAACTGGGCCGTGAAGAGCGAGACTTCAGGGAGAAGAACGGGAAAGTGAAGAGCGAGAATTCAGCGAGGAGAACGGAGCTGGGAAGAGCGAGACTTCAGCGAGAAGAACATGGACGTAAAGAGCGAGGCTTCAGCGAGGAGAATAGGACTCTGAAGAGCGAAACTTCAACAAGGAGAACATGATGGTGAAATGCGAGACTTCAACAAGGAGAACGGTGCTGTGAAGAGCGAGACTTCAGCAAGGAGAACGTGATTGTGAAGAGTGAGACTTCAACAAGGAGAACGTGACTGTGAAGAGTGAGACTTCAACAAGGAGAACGTGACTGTGATGTGTGAGACTTCAACAAGGAGAACGGGGCTGTGTAGATCGAGACATCAATGAGGAGAAAGGGACTCTGAAGTGCGAGTCTTCAGCGAGGAGAATGGGGCTCTGAAGAGCAAGACTTCAGGGAGGAGAATGGGACTCTGAAGAGCGAGACTTCAATGACGATAATGGGTCTGTGAAGAGCGATGCTTCAGCGAGGAGAACGGGACTGTGAAGAGTGAGACTTCAGCGAGGACAACAGGGCTGTGAAGAGCGAGATGTCAGCAAGGTGAACGAGACTGCGAACAATGTGACATAAGCGAGGAGAACAGGACTGTGAACACCGGGACTTCAATGACGAGAGTGGGGCCATGAAGAGTGAGACTCAATGAGGAGAACGGGGCCATGAAGAGCGAGACTTCACCGAGGAGAATGCGGCTGTGAAGAGCAAGTCTTCAGCGAGGAGAATGGGGCTGGGAAGAGTGGAACTTTAGCGAGGAGCACGGGACTGTAAGGAGCCAGGCTTCAGCGTGAAGAACAGGGCAGTGAAGAGCGAGACTTCAGCCAGGAGAACGGGGCTGGGAAGAGTGAGATTTCAGCAAGGAGAAAGGGCTGTGAGTGCGAGACTTCTGCAAAGAGAACATGACAGTGAAGAGCGTGACTTCAACAAGGAAAAAAAAGGCTGTGAAGAGAGAGACTTCAGTGAGGAGAACGTGATTGTGAAGAGTGAGACTTCAACAAGGAGAACATGACTGTGAAGTGCGAGAATTCAACAAGGAGAATGGGGCTGTGAAGAGTGAGACTTCAGTGAGGAGAATGGGACTCTGAAGTCGAGTCTTCAGCGAGGAGAATGGGACTCTGAAGAGCGAGACTTCAGAGAGGAGAATGGGACTCTGAAGAGCGAGACTTCACTAGGGGAATGGGGCTGTGAAGATCAGGACTTCAGCAACGATAATGGGGTTGTGAAGAGCGAAACTTCAGCAAAGAGAATGGGGCTCTGAAGAGTGAAACTTCAGTGAGGAGAACGGGACTGTGAAGAGCGAGACTTCAGCAAGGACAATGCGACTGTGAAGAGTGAGACTTCAGCGAAGAGATTGGGGCTGTGAAGAGTGAAACTTCAGTGAGGAGCAGCGGGCAGTGAAGAGCTAGACTTCAGCGAGGAGAACAGGGCTGTGAAGAGCGAGATTTCAACAAGGAGAACGGGGCTGTGAAGTGCAAGATTTCATTGAGGAGAAGGGGACTGTGAAGGGTGAGACTTCAGCGAGGAGAACAGGGCCATGAAGAGCAAGACTTCAGCGAGGAGAACGGGACTGTGAAGTACAAGACTTCACTGAGGAGAATGCGGCTGTGAAGAGCGAGACGGCATCTAGGAGAATGCGGTGTGAAGAGTGTGAATTTAGTGAGGAACACAGGACTGTAAGAAGTGAGGCTTCAGCGAGAAGAATGGGGTAGTGAAGAGCGAGTCTCCAGCAAGGAGAACGTGGCAGCGTAGAGCGAAACTTCAGCAAGGAGATCGGGGCTGTGAAGAGCGAGAATTCAATGAAGAAAATGGGTCTGTGAGGAGTAAAAATTCAGTGACGAGAACGGGGCTGTGAAGAGCGAGACTTCAGCGAGGAGAATGGGGCTGTAAAGAGCGAGACTTCAGCAAGGAGAACGGGGCTGTGAAGAGCGAGACTTCAGAGAGGACAACATGACTGTGAAGAGCGAGACTTCAGCGAGGAGAACAGGATGGTAAAGAGCGAGACTTCAGTGAGGAGAACCTGGCTGCAAAGAGCGAGACTTCAGCCAGGAGAACATGGCTGTCAAGTGCGAGACTTCAGCGAGGAGAACGGGACTGCGAAACAGTGTGACATCAGCGAGGAGAATGGGACTGCGAACACCGAGACCTCAGTGAGGAGAACTGGGCCGTGAAGAACGAGACTTCAGGGAGAAGAACGGGAAAGTGAAGAGCGAGAACTCAGCGAGGAGAACGGAGCTGGGAAGAGCGAGACTACAGCGCGAAGAACATGGACGTAAAGAGCGAGGCTTCAGTGAGGAGAATAGGACTCTGAAGTGCGAGTCTTCAGTGAGGAGAATGGGACTCTGAAGAGCATGACTTCAGGGAGGAGAATGGGACTCTGAAGAACGAGACTTCACCAGGGGAATGGGGCTGTGAAGATCAGGATTTCAGCAATGATAATGGGGTTGTGAAGAGCGAAACTTCAGCGAATAGAATGGGGCTGTGAAGAGTGAAACTTCAGTGAGGAGAACGGGACTGTGAAGAGCGAGACCTCAGCAAGGAGAATGCGACTGTGAAGAGCGAGACTTCAGCGAAGAGAATGGGGCTGTGAAGAGTGAAACTTCAGTGAGGAGAATGGGGCTGTGAAGACCGAGACTTCAGTGAGGAGAACATGACTGTAAAGTCCGAGACTTCAGTGAGGCAAACGGGACTGTGAAGATTGCAACTTCAGTGAGGAGAACAGGACTGTGAAGAGCGAGAATTCAACAAGGAGAACGGGGCTGTGAAGAGCAAGACTTCAGTGAGGAGAATGGAGCTATGAAGAGTGAGATTTCAGTGAGGGGAACGGGTCTGTGAAGAGTGCAACTTCAGTGAGGAGAATGGGAATGTAAAGAGCGAGGTTTCAGCAAGGAATACATGGCTGTCAATAGCACGGCTTCAGCGAGGAGAAAGAGGTTGTAAAGAACGAGACTTCAATGACGAGAATGGGGCTGTGAAGAGCGAGGCTTCAGCGAGGAGAACAGGACTGTGAAGACTGAGACTTCAGTGAGGAGAACAGGGCTGTGAAGAGCGAGTCATCAGCAAGGAGAACGGGACTGCAAACAGCGTGACATCATTGAGGTGAATGGGATTGTGAACATCGGGACTTCAGTGAGGAGAATGCGGCCATGAAGAGCGAGACTTCAGTGAGGAGAATGGGGCTATGAAGAGTGCAACTTCAGTGAGGAGAATGGTACTGTCAAGAGCTAGACTTCAACAAGGAGAACGGGGCCGAGAAGAGCGAGACTTCAGTGACGAGAATGGGGCTACCAAAAGCGATACTTCAGTGAGGGGAACGGGACTGTGAAGAGCGAGTCTTCAGCAAGGAGAATGTGGCAGTGTAGAGCGAGACTTCAGCAAGGAAAACAGGGCTGTGAAGTGCGAGAATTCAATGAAGAAAATGGGTCTGTAAAGAATGAAACTTCAGTGAGGAGAACGGGGCTGTGAAGAGCGAGACTTCAGCGAGCAGAACATAACTGTAATAAGCGAGACTTCAGTGAGTAGAACGGGACTGTGAAGATTGAAACTTCAGTGAGGAGAACGTGACTGTAAAGAGCGAGACTTAAGCGAGGAGAATGTGACTGTGAAGAGTGACACTTTAGCAAGGAGAAAATGACTGTGAAGTGCGAGACCTCAGTGAGGAGGATGGGAATGTAAATAGCGAGACTTCAGCAAGGTGAACGGGGATGTGAAGAGCGAGACTTCAGTTGGAGAATGGAGCTATGAAGAGTGAGACTTCAGCGAGGGGAACGAGTCTGTGAAGAGTGCAACTTCAGTGAGGAGAATGGGAATGTAAAGAGCGAGGTGTCAGCAAGGAATACATGGCTGTAATAGCAAGGCTTCAGCGAGGAGAATGAGGTTGTAAAGAACGAGACTTCAATGATGAGAATGGGGCTGTGAAGAGCGAGGCTTCAGCGAGGAGAACAGGACTGTGAAGAGTGAGACTTCAGCAAGGAGAACGGGGCTGTGAAGTGTGAGAATTCAGCGAAGAAAATGGGGCTGTGAAGAGTGAAACTTCAGTGAGTAGAACAGGGCTGTGAAGAGCGAGACTTCAGCGAGCAGAACGGGACTGTGAAGAGCCAGACTTCAGCGAGGAGAACAGGGCTGTGAAGCGCGAGACTTCAGAGAGGAGAACATGACTGTGAAGAGCGAGACTTCAGCGAGGAGAACAGGATGGTAAAGAGCCAGACTTCAGTGAGGAGAACTTGGCTGTAAAGAGCGAGACTTCAGCCAGGAGAACATGGCTGTGAAGTGCGAGACTTCAGTGAGGAGAATGGGACTGCGAAACAGTGTGACATCAGCGAAGAGAATGGGACTGTGAACGCCGAGACTTCAGTGAGGAGAACTGGGCCGTGAAGAACGAGACTTCAGGGAGAAGAACGGGACTGTGAAGAGCGAGAATTCAGTGAGGAGAACAGGGCTGGGAAGAGCGAGATGTCAGCCAGGTGAACAGGACTGCGAACAGCGTGACATAAGCGAGTAGAACAGGACTGTGAACACCGGGACTTCAATGACGAGAGTGGGGCCATGAAGAGTGAGACTTCAATGAGGAGAACGGGGCCATGAAGAGCGAGACTTCAGCAAGGAGAGCGGGACTGTGAAGAGCGAGACATCACTGAGGAGAATGCGGCTGTGAAGAGCAAGTCTTCAGCGAGGAGAACGGGGTTGGGAAGAGTGAAACTTTAACAAGGAGCACGGGACTGTACGGAGCAAGGCTTCAGCGTGAAGAACAGGGCAGTGAAGAGCGAGACTTCAGCGAGGAGAACGGGACTGGGAAGAGTGAGACTTCAGCGAGGAGAACATGACTGTGAAGTGCGAGAATTCAACAAGGAGAATGGGGATGTGAAGAGTGAGACTTCAGTGAGGAGAACGGGACTCTGAAGTGCGAGTCTTCAGCGAGGAGAATGGGACTCTGAAGAGCGAGACTTCAGGGAGGAGAATGGGACTTTAAAGAGCGAGACTTCACTAGGGGAATGGGGCTGTGAAGATCAGGACTTCAGCAATGATAATGGGGTTGTGAAGAGCGAAACGTCAGTGAGGAGAACGGGACTGTGAAGAGCGAGACTTCAGCAAGGACAATGCGACTGTGAAAAGTGAGACTTCAGCGAAGAGAATGGGGCTGTGAAGAGGGAGACTTCAGTGAGGAGAAGGGGGCAGTGAAGAGCTAGACTACAGCGAGGAGAACAGGGCTGTGAAGAGCGAGATTTCAACAAGGAGAATGGGGCTGTGAAGAGCAAGATTTCATTGAGGAGAATGGGGCTGTGAAGAGTGAGACCTCAGCGAGGAGAACGGGACCACGAAGAGCAAGACTTCAGCGAGGAGAACGGGACTGTGAAGTACAAGACTTCACTGAGGAGAATGCGGCTGTGAAGAGCGAGACTTCAGCGAGTAGAACGCGGTGTGAAGAGTGTGAATTTGGTGAGGAACACAGGACTGTAAGGAGCGAGGCTTCAGCGAGAAGAATGGGGTAGTGAAGAACGAGTCTTCAGCAAGGAGAACGTGGCAGCGTAGAGCGAAACTTCAGCAAGGAGAACGGGGCTGTGAAGAGCGAGAATTCAATGAAGAAAATGGGTCTGTGAGCAGTAAAAATTCAGTGACGAGAACGGGGCTGTGGAGAGTGAGACTTCAGCGAGGAGAATGGGGCTGTAAAGAGCGAGTCTTCAGCCAGGAGAACATGGCTGTGAAGTGCGAGACTTCAGCGAGGAGAATGGGACTGCGAAACAGTGTGACATCAGCGAGGAGAACGGGACTGCCAACACCGAGACTTCAGTGAGGAGAACTGGGCCGTGAAGAGCGAGACTTCAGGGAGAAGAACGGGAAAGTGAAGAGCGAGAATTCAGCGAGGAGAACGGAGCTGGGAAGTGTGAGAATTCAGCGAAGAAAATGGGGCGGTAAAGAGTGAAACTTCAGTGAGTAGAACAGGGCAGTGAAGAGCGAGACTTCAGCGAGCAGAACGGGACTGTGAAGAGCTAGACTTCAGCGTGGAGAACAGGGCTGTGAAGCGCAAGACTTCAGAGAGGAGAACATGACTGTGAAGAGCGAGACTTCAGCAAGGAGAACAGGATGGTAAAGAGCGAGACTTCAGTGAGGAGAACCTGGCTGTAAAGAGCGAGACTTCAGCCAGGAGAACATGGCTGTGAAGTGCGAGACTTCAGCGAGGAGAATGGGACTGCGAAACAGTGTGACATCAGCGAGGAGAACGGGACTGCGAACACCGAGACTTCAGTGAGGAGAACTGGGCCGTGAAGAGCGAGACTTCAGGGAGAAGAACGGGAAAGTGAAGAGCGAGAATTCAGCGAGGAGAACGGAGCTGGGAAGAGCGAGACTTCAGCGAGAAGAACATGGACGTAAAGAGCGAGGCTTCAGCGAGGAGAATAGGACTCTGAAGAGCGAAACTTCAACAAGGAGAACATGATGGTGAAATGCGAGACTTCAACAAGGAGAACGGTGCTGTGAAGAGCGAGACTTCAGCAAGGAGAACGTGATTGTGAAGAGTGAGACTTCAACAAGGAGAACGTGACTGTGAAGAGTGAGACTTCAACAAGGAGAACGTGACTGTGATGTGTGAGACTTCAACAAGGAGAACGGGGCTGTGTAGATCGAGACATCAATGAGGAGAAAGGGACTCTGAAGTGCGAGTCTTCAGCGAGGAGAATGGGGCTCTGAAGAGCAAGACTTCAGGGAGGAGAATGGGACTCTGAAGAGCGAGACTTCAATGACGATAATGGGTCTGTGAAGAGCGATGCTTCAGCGAGGAGAACGGGACTGTGAAGAGTGAGACTTCAGCGAGGACAACAGGGCTGTGAAGAGCGAGATGTCAGCAAGGTGAACGAGACTGCGAACAATGTGACATAAGCGAGGAGAACAGGACTGTGAACACCGGGACTTCAATGACGAGAGTGGGGCCATGAAGAGTGAGACTCAATGAGGAGAACGGGGCCATGAAGAGCGAGACTTCACCGAGGAGAATGCGGCTGTGAAGAGCAAGTCTTCAGCGAGGAGAATGGGGCTGGGAAGAGTGGAACTTTAGCGAGGAGCACGGGACTGTAAGGAGCCAGGCTTCAGCGTGAAGAACAGGGCAGTGAAGAGCGAGACTTCAGCCAGGAGAACGGGGCTGGGAAGAGTGAGATTTCAGCAAGGAGAAAGGGCTGTGAGCGCGAGACTTCTGCAAAGAGAACATGACAGTGAAGAGCGTGACTTCAACAAGGAAAAAAAAGGCTGTGAAGAGAGAGACTTCAGTGAGGAGAACGTGATTGTGAAGAGTGAGACTTCAACAAGGAGAACATGACTGTGAAGTGCGAGAATTCAACAAGGAGAATGGGGCTGTGAAGAGTGAGACTTCAGTGAGGAGAACGGGACTCTGAAGTCGAGTCTTCAGCGAGGAGAATGGGACTCTGAAGAGCGAGACTTCAGAGAGGAGAATGGGACTCTGAAGAGCGAGACTTCACTAGGGGAATGGGGCTGTGAAGATCAGGACTTCAGCAACGATAATGGGGTTGTGAAGAGCGAAACTTCAGCAAAGAGAATGGGGCTCTGAAGAGTGAAACTTCAGTGAGGAGAACGGGACTGTGAAGAGCGAGACTTCAGCAAGGACAATGCGACTGTGAAGAGTGAGACTTCAGCGAAGAGAATGGGGCTGTGAAGAGTGAAACTTCAGTGAGGAGCAGCGGGCAGTGAAGAGCTAGACTTCAGCGAGGAGAACAGGGCTGTGAAGAGCGAGATTTCAACAAGGAGAACGGGGCTGTGAAGTGCAAGATTTCATTGAGGAGAAGGGGACTGTGAAGGGTGAGACTTCAGCGAGGAGAACAGGGCCATGAAGAGCAAGACTTCAGCGAGGAGAACGGGACTGTGAAGTACAAGACTTCACTGAGGAGAATGCGGCTGTGAAGAGCGAGACGGCATCTAGGAGAATGCGGTGTGAAGAGTGTGAATTTAGTGAGGAACACAGGACTGTAAGAAGTGAGGCTTCAGCGAGAAGAATGGGGTAGTGAAGAGCGAGTCTCCAGCAAGGAGAACGTGGCAGCGTAGAGCGAAACTTCAGCAAGGAGATCGGGGCTGTGAAGAGCGAGAATTCAATGAAGAAAATGGGTCTGTGAGGAGTAAAAATTCAGTGACGAGAACGGGGCTGTGAAGAGCGAGACTTCAGCGAGGAGAATGGGGCTGTAAAGAGCGAGACTTCAGCAAGGAGAACGGGGCTGTGAAGAGCGAGACTTCAGAGAGGACAACATGACTGTGAAGAGCGAGACTTCAGCGAGGAGAACAGGATGGTAAAGAGCGAGACTTCAGTGAGGAGAACCTGGCTGCAAAGAGCGAGACTTCAGCCAGGAGAACATGGCTGTCAAGTGCGAGACTTCAGCGAGGAGAACGGGACTGCGAAACAGTGTGACATCAGCGAGGAGAATGGGACTGCGAACACCGAGACCTCAGTGAGGAGAACTGGGCCGTGAAGAACGAGACTTCAGGGAGAAGAACGGGAAAGTGAAGAGCGAGAACTCAGCGAGGAGAACGGAGCTGGGAAGAGCGAGACTACAGCGCGAAGAACATGGACGTAAAGAGCGAGGCTTCAGTGAGGAGAATAGGACTCTGAAGAGCGAAACTTCAACAAGGAGAACATGACGGTGAAGTGCGAGACTTCAACAAAGAGAATGGGGCTGTGAAGAGCGAGTCTTCAGCGAGCAGAACGTACCTGTAAAGAGCGAGACTTCAGTGAGTAGAACGGGACTGTGAAGATTGAAACTTCAGTGAGGAGAACGTGACTGTAAAGAGCGAGACTTAAGCGAGGAGAATGTGACTGTGAAGAGTGACACTTTAGCAAGGAGAACATGACTGTGAAGTGCGAGACCTCAGTGAGGAGGATGGGAATGTAAAGAGCGAGACTTCAGCAAGGAGTACATGGCTTTAAAGAGCAAGGCTGCAGCGAGGAGAATGAGGTTGTAAAGACTGAGACTTCAGGGAGGAGAAAGGGGCTTGGTAGAGCGAGACTTCAGCGAGAAGAACATGGCTGTAAAGAGCGAGGCTTCAGCTTGGAGAATGGTACTCTGAAGAGCAAGACTTCAATGACGAGAATGGGTCTGTGAAGAGTGAGACTTCATTGAAGGAGAACGGGGCTGTGAAGAGCTAGTCTTCAGCAAGGAGAACGGGACTGTGAAACAGCGTGACATCAGCGAGGAGATCGGGACTGTGAAAACCGAGACTTCAGCGAGGAGAACTGGGCCGTGAAGAGCAAGAATTCAGGGAGAACGGGACTGTGAAGAGCGAGAATTCAGCGAGGAGAACGGGTCTGTGAATTGCGATACTTTAGCGAGGAGAACGGGACTGTAAAGAGTGAGACTTCAGCGAGGAGTACATGACTGTGAAGAGCGAGACTTCAGCGCGGTGAACGGGGCTGTGAAGAGCGAGACTTCATCAAGGAGAACATGACTGTGAAGAGCGAGACTTCAGCGAGGAGAATAGGACTATGAAGTATGAGACTTCAGTGAGGAGATTAGGAATGTAAAGAGCGAAGCTTCAGCAAGGATTATGAGGCTGTAAATAGCAAGGATTCAGTGAGGAGAACGAGGCTATAAAGCGCAAGACTTCAGCAAGGAGAATGGGGCTGGGAAGAGCGAGACTTCAGCGAGAAGAACATGGCCGTAAAGAGCGAGGCTTCAGGGAGGAGAATGGGACTCTGAAGAGCGAGACTTCAATGACGAGAATGGGTCTGTGAAGAGCGAGGCTTCAGCGAGGAGAATGGGACTGTGAAGAGTGAGACTTCAGTGAGGACAACAGGGCTGTGAAGAGCGAGATGTCAGCAAGGTGAACAGGACTGCGAACAGCGTGACATAAGCGAGTAGAACAGGACTGTGAACACCGGGACTTCAATGACGAGAGTGGGGCCATGAAGAGTGAGACTTCAATGAGGAGAACGGGGCCATGAAGAGCGAGACTTCAGCAAGGAGAGCGGGACTGTGAAGAGCGAGACATCACTGAGGAGAATGCGGCTGTGAAGAGCAAGTCTTCAGCGAGGAGAACGGGGTTGGGAAGAGTGAAACTTTAACAAGGAGCACGGGACTGTACGGAGCAAGGCTTCAGCGTGAAGAACAGGGCAGTGAAGAGCGAGACTTCAGCGAGGAGAACGGGACTGGGAAGAGTGAGACTTCAGCGAGGAGAACATGACTGTGAAGTGCGAGAATTCAACAAGGAGAATGGGGATGTGAAGAGTGAGACTTCAGTGAGGAGAACGGGACTCTGAAGTGCGAGTCTTCAGCGAGGAGAATGGGACTCTGAAGAGCGAGACTTCAGGGAGGAGAATGGGACTTTAAAGAGCGAGACTTCACTAGGGGAATGGGGCTGTGAAGATCAGGACTTCAGCAATGATAATGGGGTTGTGAAGAGCGAAACGTCAGTGAGGAGAACGGGACTGTGAAGAGCGAGACTTCAGCAAGGACAATGCGACTGTGAAAAGTGAGACTTCAGCGAAGAGAATGGGGCTGTGAAGAGGGAGACTTCAGTGAGGAGAAGGGGGCAGTGAAGAGCTAGACTACAGCGAGGAGAACAGGGCTGTGAAGAGCGAGATTTCAACAAGGAGAATGGGGCTGTGAAGAGCAAGATTTCATTGAGGAGAATGGGGCTGTGAAGAGTGAGACCTCAGCGAGGAGAACGGGACCACGAAGAGCAAGACTTCAGCGAGGAGAACGGGACTGTGAAGTACAAGACTTCACTGAGGAGAATGCGGCTGTGAAGAGTGAGACTTCAGCGAGTAGAACGCGGTGTGAAGAGTGTGAATTTGGTGAGGAACACAGGACTGTAAGGAGCGAGGCTTCAGCGAGAAGAATGGGGTAGTGAAGAACGAGTCTTCAGCAAGGAGAACGTGGCAGCGTAGAGCGAAACTTCAGCAAGGAGAACGGGGCTGTGAAGAGCGAGAATTCAATGAAGAAAATGGGTCTGTGAGCAGTAAAAATTCAGTGACGAGAATGGGGCTGTGGAGAGTGAGACTTCAGCGAGGAGAATGGGGCTGTAAAGAGCGAGTCTTCAGCAAGGAGAACGGGGCTGTGAAGTGTGAGAATTCAGCGAAGAAAATGGGGCGGTGAAGAGTGAAACTTCAGTGAGTAGAACAGGGCAGTGAAGAGCGAGACTTCAGCGAGCAGAACGGGACTGTGAAGAGCTAGACTTCAGCGTGGAGAACAGGGCTGTGAAGCGCAAGACTTCAGAGAGGAGAACATGACTGTGAAAACCGAGACTTCAGCGAGGAGAACTGGGCCGTGAAGAGCAAGAATTCAGGGAGAACGGGACTGTGAAGAGCGAGAATTCAGCGAGGAGAACGGGTCTGTGAATTGCGATACTTTAGCGAGGAGAACGGGACTGTAAAGAGTGAGACTTCAGCGAGGAGTACATGACTGTGAAGAGCGAGACTTCAGCGCGGTGAACGGGGCTGTGAAGAGCGAGACTTCATCAAGGAGAACATGACTGTGAAGAGCGAGACTTCAGCGAGGAGAATAGGACTATGAAGTATGAGACTTCAGTGAGGAGATTAGGAATGTAAAGAGCGAAGCTTCAGAAAGGATTATGAGGCTGTAAATAGCAAGGATTCAGTGAGGAGAACGAGGCTATAAAGCGCAAGACTTCAGCAAGGAGAATGGGGCTGGGAAGAGCGAGACTTCAGCGAGAAGAACATGGCCGTAAAGAGCGAGGCTTCAGGGAGGAGAATGGGACTCTGAAGAGCGAGACTTCAATGACGAGAATGGGTCTGTGAAGAGCGAGGCTTCAGCGAGGAGAATGGGACTGTGAAGAGTGAGACTTCAGTGAGGACAACAGGGCTGTGAAGAGCGAGATGTCAGCAAGGTGAACAGGACTGCGAACAGCGTGACATAAGCGAGTAGAACAGGACTGTGAACACCGGGACTTCAATGACGAGAGTGGGGCCATGAAGAGTGAGACTTCAATGAGGAGAACGGGGCCATGAAGAGCGAGACTTCAGCAAGGAGAGCGGGACTGTGAAGAGCGAGACATCACTGAGGAGAATGCGGCTGTGAAGAGCAAGTCTTCAGCGAGGAGAACGGGGTTGGGAAGAGTGAAACTTTAACAAGGAGCACGGGACTGTACGGAGCAAGGCTTCAGCGTGAAGAACAGGGCAGTGAAGAGCGAGACTTCAGCGAGGAGAACGGGACTGGGAAGAGTGAGACTTCAGCGAGGAGAACATGACTGTGAAGTGCGAGAATTCAACAAGGAGAATGGGGATGTGAAGAGTGAGACTTCAGTGAGGAGAACGGGACTCTGAAGTGCGAGTCTTCAGCGAGGAGAATGGGACTCTGAAGAGCGAGACTTCAGGGAGGAGAATGGGACTTTAAAGAGCGAGACTTCACTAGGGGAATGGGGCTGTGAAGATCAGGACTTCAGCAATGATAATGGGGTTGTGAAGAGCGAAACGTCAGTGAGGAGAACGGGACTGTGAAGAGCGAGACTTCAGCAAGGACAATGCGACTGTGAAAAGTGAGACTTCAGCGAAGAGAATGGGGCTGTGAAGAGGGAGACTTCAGTGAGGAGAAGGGGGCAGTGAAGAGCTAGACTACAGCGAGGAGAACAGGGCTGTGAAGAGCGAGATTTCAACAAGGAGAATGGGGCTGTGAAGAGCAAGATTTCATTGAGGAGAATGGGGCTGTGAAGAGTGAGACCTCAGCGAGGAGAACGGGACCACGAAGAGCAAGACTTCAGCGAGGAGAACGGGACTGTGAAGTACAAGACTTCACTGAGGAGAATGCGGCTGTGAAGAGTGAGACTTCAGCGAGTAGAACGCGGTGTGAAGAGTGTGAATTTGGTGAGGAACACAGGACTGTAAGGAGCGAGGCTTCAGCGAGAAGAATGGGGTAGTGAAGAACGAGTCTTCAGCAAGGAGAACGTGGCAGCGTAGAGCGAAACTTCAGCAAGGAGAACGGGGCTGTGAAGAGCGAGAATTCAATGAAGAAAATGGGTCTGTGAGCAGTAAAAATTCAGTGACGAGAATGGGGCTGTGGAGAGTGAGACTTCAGCGAGGAGAATGGGGCTGTAAAGAGCGAGTCTTCAGCAAGGAGAACGGGGCTGTGAAGTGTGAGAATTCAGCGAAGAAAATGGGGCGGTGAAGAGTGAAACTTCAGTGAGTAGAACAGGGCAGTGAAGAGCGAGACTTCAGCGAGCAGAACGGGACTGTGAAGAGCTAGACTTCAGCGTGGAGAACAGGGCTGTGAAGCGCAAGACTTCAGAGAGGAGAACATGACTGTGAAGAGCGAGACTTCAGCGAGGAGAACAGGATGGTAAAGAACGAGACTTCAGTGAGGAGAACCTGGCTGTAAAGAGCGAGACTTCAGCCAGGAGAACATGGCTGTGAAGTGCGAGACTTCAGCGAGGAGAATGGGACTGCGAAACAGTGTGACATCAGCGAGGAGAACGGGACTGCCAACACCGAGACTTCAGTGAGGAGAACTGGGCCGTGAAGAGCGAGACTTCAGGGAGAAGAACGGGAAAGTGAAGAGCGAGAATTCAGCGAGGAGAACGGAGCTGGGAAGTGTGAGAATTCAGCGAAGAAAATGGGGCGGTGAAGAGTGAAACTTCAGTGAGTAGAACAGGGCAGTGAAGAGCGAGACTTCAGCGAGCAGAACGGGACTGTGAAGAGCTAGACTTCAGCGTGGAGAACAGGGCTGTGAAGCGCAAGACTTCAGAGAGGAGAACATGACTGTGAAGAGCAAGACTTCAGCGAGGAGATCAGGATGGTAAAGAGCGAGACTTCAGTGAGGAGAACCTGGCTGTAAAGAGCGAGACTTCAGCCAGGAGAACATGGCTGTGAAGTGCGAGACTTCAGCGAGGAGAATGGGACTGCGAAACAGTGTGACATCAGCGAGGAGAACGGGACTGCGAACACCGAGACTTCAGTGAGGAGAACTGGGCCGTGAAGAGCGAGACTTCAGGGAGAAGAACGGGAAAGTGAAGAGCGAGAATTCAGCGAGGAGAACGGAGCTGGGAAGAGCGAGACTTCAGCGAGAAGAACATGGACGTAAAGAGCGAGGCTTCAGCGAGGAGAATAGGACTCTGAAGAGCGAAACTTCAACAAGGAGAACATGATGGTGAAATGCGAGACTTCAACAAGGAGAACGGTGCTGTGAAGAGCGAGACTTCAGCAAGGAGAACGTGATTGTGAAGAGTGAGACTTCAACAAGGAGAACGTGACTGTGAAGAGTGAGACTTCAACAAGGAGAACGTGACTGTGATGTGTGAGACTTCAACAAGGAGAACGGGGCTGTGTAGATCGAGACATCAATGAGGAGAAAGGGACTCTGAAGTGCGAGTCTTCAGCGAGGAGAATGGGGCTCTGAAGAGCAAGACTTCAGGGAGGAGAATGGGACTCTGAAGAGCGAGACTTCAATGACGATAATGGGTCTGTGAAGAGCGATGCTTCAGCGAGGAGAACGGGACTGTGAAGAGTGAGACTTCAGCGAGGACAACAGGGCTGTGAAGAGCGAGATGTCAGCAAGGTGAACGAGACTGCGAACAATGTGACATAAGCGAGGAGAACAGGACTGTGAACACCGGGACTTCAATGACGAGAGTGGGGCCATGAAGAGTGAGACTCAATGAGGAGAACGGGGCCATGAAGAGCGAGACTTCACCGAGGAGAATGCGGCTGTGAAGAGCAAGTCTTCAGCGAGGAGAATGGGGCTGGGAAGAGTGGAACTTTAGCGAGGAGCACGGGACTGTAAGGAGCCAGGCTTCAGCGTGAAGAACAGGGCAGTGAAGAGCGAGACTTCAGCCAGGAGAACGGGGCTGGGAAGAGTGAGATTTCAGCAAGGAGAAAGGGCTGTGAGCGCGAGACTTCTGCAAAGAGAACATGACAGTGAAGAGCGTGACTTCAACAAGGAAAAAAAAGGCTGTGAAGAGAGAGACTTCAGTGAGGAGAACGTGATTGTGAAGAGTGAGACTTCAACAAGGAGAACATGACTGTGAAGTGCGAGAATTCAACAAGGAGAATGGGGCTGTGAAGAGTGAGACTTCAGTGAGGAGAACGGGACTCTGAAGTCGAGTCTTCAGCGAGGAGAATGGGACTCTGAAGAGCGAGACTTCAGAGAGGAGAATGGGACTCTGAAGAGCGAGACTTCACTAGGGGAATGGGGCTGTGAAGATCAGGACTTCAGCAACGATAATGGGGTTGTGAAGAGCGAAACTTCAGCAAAGAGAATGGGGCTCTGAAGAGTGAAACTTCAGTGAGGAGAACGGGACTGTGAAGAGCGAGACTTCAGCAAGGACAATGCGACTGTGAAGAGTGAGACTTCAGCGAAGAGAATGGGGCTGTGAAGAGTGAAACTTCAGTGAGGAGCAGCGGGCAGTGAAGAGCTAGACTTCAGCGAGGAGAACAGGGCTGTGAAGAGCGAGATTTCAACAAGGAGAACGGGGCTGTGAAGTGCAAGATTTCATTGAGGAGAAGGGGACTGTGAAGGGTGAGACTTCAGCGAGGAGAACAGGGCCATGAAGAGCAAGACTTCAGCGAGGAGAACGGGACTGTGAAGTACAAGACTTCACTGAGGAGAATGCGGCTGTGAAGAGCGAGACGGCATCTAGGAGAATGCGGTGTGAAGAGTGTGAATTTAGTGAGGAACACAGGACTGTAAGAAGTGAGGCTTCAGCGAGAAGAATGGGGTAGTGAAGAGCGAGTCTCCAGCAAGGAGAACGTGGCAGCGTAGAGCGAAACTTCAGCAAGGAGATCGGGGCTGTGAAGAGCGAGAATTCAATGAAGAAAATGGGTCTGTGAGGAGTAAAAATTCAGTGACGAGAACGGGGCTGTGAAGAGCGAGACTTCAGCGAGGAGAATGGGGCTGTAAAGAGCGAGACTTCAGCAAGGAGAACGGGGCTGTGAAGAGCGAGACTTCAGAGAGGACAACATGACTGTGAAGAGCGAGACTTCAGCGAGGAGAACAGGATGGTAAAGAGCGAGACTTCAGTGAGGAGAACCTGGCTGCAAAGAGCGAGACTTCAGCCAGGAGAACATGGCTGTCAAGTGCGAGACTTCAGCGAGGAGAACGGGACTGCGAAACAGTGTGACATCAGCGAGGAGAATGGGACTGCGAACACCGAGACCTCAGTGAGGAGAACTGGGCCGTGAAGAACGAGACTTCAGGGAGAAGAACGGGAAAGTGAAGAGCGAGAACTCAGCGAGGAGAACGGAGCTGGGAAGAGCGAGACTACAGCGCGAAGAACATGGACGTAAAGAGCGAGGCTTCAGTGAGGAGAATAGGACTCTGAAGAGCGAAACTTCAACAAGGAGAACATGACGGTGAAGTGCGAGACTTCAACAAAGAGAATGGGGCTGTGAAGAGCGAGTCTTCAGCGAGCAGAACGTACCTGTAAAGAGCGAGACTTCAGTGAGTAGAACGGGACTGTGAAGATTGAAACTTCAGTGAGGAGAACGTGACTGTAAAGAGCGAGACTTAAGCGAGGAGAATGTGACTGTGAAGAGTGACACTTTAGCAAGGAGAACATGACTGTGAAGTGCGAGACCTCAGTGAGGAGGATGGGAATGTAAAGAGCGAGACTTCAGCAAGGAGTACATGGCTTTAAAGAGCAAGGCTGCAGCGAGGAGAATGAGGTTGTAAAGACTGAGACTTCAGGGAGGAGAAAGGGGCTTGGTAGAGCGAGACTTCAGCGAGAAGAACATGGCTGTAAAGAGCGAGGCTTCAGCTTGGAGAATGGTACTCTGAAGAGCAAGACTTCAATGACGAGAATGGGTCTGTGAAGAGTGAGACTTCATTGAAGGAGAACGGGGCTGTGAAGAGCTAGTCTTCAGCAAGGAGAACGGGACTGTGAAACAGCGTGACATCAGCGAGGAGATCGGGACTGTGAAAACCGAGACTTCAGCGAGGAGAACTGGGCCGTGAAGAGCAAGAATTCAGGGAGAACGGGACTGTGAAGAGCGAGAATTCAGCGAGGAGAACGGGTCTGTGAATTGCGATACTTTAGCGAGGAGAACGGGACTGTAAAGAGTGAGACTTCAGCGAGGAGTACATGACTGTGAAGAGCGAGACTTCAGCGCGGTGAACGGGGCTGTGAAGAGCGAGACTTCATCAAGGAGAACATGACTGTGAAGAGCGAGACTTCAGCGAGGAGAATAGGACTATGAAGTATGAGACTTCAGTGAGGAGATTAGGAATGTAAAGAGCGAAGCTTCAGCAAGGATTATGAGGCTGTAAATAGCAAGGATTCAGTGAGGAGAACGAGGCTATAAAGCGCAAGACTTCAGCAAGGAGAATGGGGCTGGGAAGAGCGAGACTTCAGCGAGAAGAACATGGCCGTAAAGAGCGAGGCTTCAGGGAGGAGAATGGGACTCTGAAGAGCGAGACTTCAATGACGAGAATGGGTCTGTGAAGAGCGAGGCTTCAGCGAGGAGAATGGGACTGTGAAGAGTGAGACTTCAGTGAGGACAACAGGGCTGTGAAGAGCGAGATGTCAGCAAGGTGAACAGGACTGCGAACAGCGTGACATAAGCGAGTAGAACAGGACTGTGAACACCGGGACTTCAATGACGAGAGTGGGGCCATGAAGAGTGAGACTTCAATGAGGAGAACGGGGCCATGAAGAGCGAGACTTCAGCAAGGAGAGCGGGACTGTGAAGAGCGAGACATCACTGAGGAGAATGCGGCTGTGAAGAGCAAGTCTTCAGCGAGGAGAACGGGGTTGGGAAGAGTGAAACTTTAACAAGGAGCACGGGACTGTACGGAGCAAGGCTTCAGCGTGAAGAACAGGGCAGTGAAGAGCGAGACTTCAGCGAGGAGAACGGGACTGGGAAGAGTGAGACTTCAGCGAGGAGAACATGACTGTGAAGTGCGAGAATTCAACAAGGAGAATGGGGATGTGAAGAGTGAGACTTCAGTGAGGAGAACGGGACTCTGAAGTGCGAGTCTTCAGCGAGGAGAATGGGACTCTGAAGAGCGAGACTTCAGGGAGGAGAATGGGACTTTAAAGAGCGAGACTTCACTAGGGGAATGGGGCTGTGAAGATCAGGACTTCAGCAATGATAATGGGGTTGTGAAGAGCGAAACGTCAGTGAGGAGAACGGGACTGTGAAGAGCGAGACTTCAGCAAGGACAATGCGACTGTGAAAAGTGAGACTTCAGCGAAGAGAATGGGGCTGTGAAGAGGGAGACTTCAGTGAGGAGAAGGGGGCAGTGAAGAGCTAGACTACAGCGAGGAGAACAGGGCTGTGAAGAGCGAGATTTCAACAAGGAGAATGGGGCTGTGAAGAGCAAGATTTCATTGAGGAGAATGGGGCTGTGAAGAGTGAGACCTCAGCGAGGAGAACGGGACCACGAAGAGCAAGACTTCAGCGAGGAGAACGGGACTGTGAAGTACAAGACTTCACTGAGGAGAATGCGGCTGTGAAGAGCGAGACTTCAGCGAGTAGAACGCGGTGTGAAGAGTGTGAATTTGGTGAGGAACACAGGACTGTAAGGAGCGAGGCTTCAGCGAGAAGAATGGGGTAGTGAAGAACGAGTCTTCAGCAAGGAGAACGTGGCAGCGTAGAGCGAAACTTCAGCAAGGAGAACGGGGCTGTGAAGAGCGAGAATTCAATGAAGAAAATGGGTCTGTGAGCAGTAAAAATTCAGTGACGAGAACGGGGCTGTGGAGAGTGAGACTTCAGCGAGGAGAATGGGGCTGTAAAGAGCGAGTCTTCAGCAAGGAGAACGGGGCTGTGAAGTGTGAGAATTCAGCGAAGAAAATGGGGCGGTGAAGAGTGAAACTTCAGTGAGTAGAACAGGGCAGTGAAGAGCGAGACTTCAGCGAGCAGAACGGGACTGTGAAGAGCTAGACTTCAGCGTGGAGAACAGGGCTGTGAAGCGCAAGACTTCAGAGAGGAGAACATGACTGTGAAGAGCGAGACTTCAGCGAGGAGAACAGGATGGTAAAGAACGAGACTTCAGTGAGGAGAACCTGGCTGTAAAGAGCGAGACTTCAGCCAGGAGAACATGGCTGTGAAGTGCGAGACTTCAGCGAGGAGAATGGGACTGCGAAACAGTGTGACATCAGCGAGGAGAACGGGACTGCCAACACCGAGACTTCAGTGAGGAGAACTGGGCCGTGAAGAGCGAGACTTCAGGGAGAAGAACGGGAAAGTGAAGAGCGAGAATTCAGCGAGGAGAACGGAGCTGGGAAGTGTGAGAATTCAGCGAAGAAAATGGGGCGGTAAAGAGTGAAACTTCAGTGAGTAGAACAGGGCAGTGAAGAGCGAGACTTCAGCGAGCAGAACGGGACTGTGAAGAGCTAGACTTCAGCGTGGAGAACAGGGCTGTGAAGCGCAAGACTTCAGAGAGGAGAACATGACTGTGAAGAGCGAGACTTCAGCGAGGAGAACAGGATGGTAAAGAGCGAGACTTCAGTGAGGAGAACCTGGCTGTAAAGAGCGAGACTTCAGCCAGGAGAACATGGCTGTGAAGTGCGAGACTTCAGCGAGGAGAATGGGACTGCGAAACAGTGTGACATCAGCGAGGAGAACGGGACTGCGAACACCGAGACTTCAGTGAGGAGAACTGGGCCGTGAAGAGCGAGACTTCAGGGAGAAGAACGGGAAAGTGAAGAGCGAGAATTCAGCGAGGAGAACGGAGCTGGGAAGAGCGAGACTTCAGCGAGAAGAACATGGACGTAAAGAGCGAGGCTTCAGCGAGGAGAATAGGACTCTGAAGAGCGAAACTTCAACAAGGAGAACATGATGGTGAAATGCGAGACTTCAACAAGGAGAACGGTGCTGTGAAGAGCGAGACTTCAGCAAGGAGAACGTGATTGTGAAGAGTGAGACTTCAACAAGGAGAACGTGACTGTGAAGAGTGAGACTTCAACAAGGAGAACGTGACTGTGATGTGTGAGACTTCAACAAGGAGAACGGGGCTGTGTAGATCGAGACATCAATGAGGAGAAAGGGACTCTGAAGTGCGAGTCTTCAGCGAGGAGAATGGGGCTCTGAAGAGCAAGACTTCAGGGAGGAGAATGGGACTCTGAAGAGCGAGACTTCAATGACGATAATGGGTCTGTGAAGAGCGATGCTTCAGCGAGGAGAACGGGACTGTGAAGAGTGAGACTTCAGCGAGGACAACAGGGCTGTGAAGAGCGAGATGTCAGCAAGGTGAACGAGACTGCGAACAATGTGACATAAGCGAGGAGAACAGGACTGTGAACACCGGGACTTCAATGACGAGAGTGGGGCCATGAAGAGTGAGACTCAATGAGGAGAACGGGGCCATGAAGAGCGAGACTTCACCGAGGAGAATGCGGCTGTGAAGAGCAAGTCTTCAGCGAGGAGAATGGGGCTGGGAAGAGTGGAACTTTAGCGAGGAGCACGGGACTGTAAGGAGCCAGGCTTCAGCGTGAAGAACAGGGCAGTGAAGAGCGAGACTTCAGCCAGGAGAACGGGGCTGGGAAGAGTGAGATTTCAGCAAGGAGAAAGGGCTGTGAGCGCGAGACTTCTGCAAAGAGAACATGACAGTGAAGAGCGTGACTTCAACAAGGAAAAAAAAGGCTGTGAAGAGAGAGACTTCAGTGAGGAGAACGTGATTGTGAAGAGTGAGACTTCAACAAGGAGAACATGACTGTGAAGTGCGAGAATTCAACAAGGAGAATGGGGCTGTGAAGAGTGAGACTTCAGTGAGGAGAACGGGACTCTGAAGTCAAGTCTTCAGCGAGGAGAATGGGACTCTGAAGAGCGAGACTTCAGAGAGGAGAATGGGACTCTGAAGAGCGAGACTTCACTAGGGGAATGGGGCTGTGAAGATCAGGACTTCAGCAACGATAATGGGGTTGTGAAGAGCGAAACTTCAGCAAAGAGAATGGGGCTCTGAAGAGTGAAACTTCAGTGAGGAGAACGGGACTGTGAAGAGCGAGACTTCAGCAAGGACAATGCGACTGTGAAGAGTGAGACTTCAGTGAAGAGAATGGGGCTGTGAAGAGTGAAACTTCAGTGAGGAGCAGCGGGCATTGAAGAGCTAGACCAGCGAGGAGAACAGGGCTGTGAAGAGCGAGATTTCAACAAGGAGAACGGGGCTGTGAAGTGCAAGATTTCATTGAGGAGAAGGGGACTGTGAAGGGTGAGACTTCAGCGAGGAGAACAGGGCCATGAAGAGCAAGACTTCAGCGAGGAGAACGGGACTGTGAAGTACAAGACTTCACTGAGGAGAATGCGGCTGTGAAGAGCGAGACGGCATCTAGGAGAATGCAGTGTGAAGAGTGTGAATTTAGTGAGGAACACAGGACTGTAAGAAGTGAGGCTTCAGCGAGAAGAATGGGGTAGTGAAGAGTGAGTCTCCAGCAAGGAGAACGTGGCAGCGTAGAGCGAAACTTCAGCAAGGAGATCGGGGCTGTGAAGAGCGAGAATTCAATGAAGAAAATGGGTCTGTGAGGAGTAAAAATTCAGTGACGAGAACGGGGCTGTGAAGAGCGAGACTTCAGCGAGGAGAATGGGGCTGTAAAGAGCGAGACTTCAGCAAGGAGAACGGGGCTGTGAAGAGCGAGACTTCAGAGAGGACAACATGACTGTGAAGAGCGAGACTTCAGCGAGGAGAACAGGATGGTAAAGAGCGAGACTTCAGTGAGGAGAACCTGGCTGCAAAGAGCGAGACTTCAGCCAGGAGAACATGGCTGTCAAGTGCGAGACTTCAGCGAGGAGAACGGGACTGCGAAACAGTGTGACATCAGCGAGGAGAATGGGACTGCGAACACCGAGACCTCAGTGAGGAGAACTGGGCCGTGAAGAACGAGACTTCAGGGAGAAGAACGGGAAAGTGAAGAGCGAGAACTCAGCGAGGAGAACGGAGCTGGGAAGAGCGAGACTACAGCGCGAAGAACATGGACGTAAAGAGCGAGGCTTCAGTGAGGAGAATAGGACTCTGAAGAGCGAAACTTCAACAAGGAGAACATGACGGTGAAGTGCGAGACTTCAACAAGGAGAATGGGGCTGTGAAGAGCGAGACTTCAGTGAGGAGAACGTGATTGTGAAGAGTGAGAATTCAACAAGGAGAACGTGCCTGTGAAGAGTGAGACTTCAACAAGGAGAACGTGACTGTGAAGTGCGAGACTTCAACAATGAGAACGGGGCTGTGAAGACCGAGACTTCAGTGAGGAGAACGGGACTCTGAAGTGCGAGTCTTCAGTGAGGAGAATGGGTCTCTGAAGAGCATGACTTCAGGGAGGAGAATGGGACTCTGAAGAACGAGACTTCACCAGGGGAATGGGGCTGTGAAGATCAGGATTTCAGCAATGATAATGGGGTTGTGAAGAGCGAAACTTCAGCGAATAGAATGGGGCTGTGAAGAGTGAAACTTCAGTGAGGAGAACGGGACTGTGAAGAGCGAGACCTCAGCAAGGAGAATGCGACTGTGAAGAGCGAGACTTCAGCGAAGAGAATGGGGCTGTGAAGAGTGAAATTCAGTGAGGAGAATGGGGCTGTGAAGACCGAGACTTCAGTGAGGAGAACATGACTGTAAAGTCCGAGACTTCAGTGAGGCAAACGGGACTGTGAAGATTGCAACTTCAGTGAGGAGAACAGGACTGTGAAGAGCGAGAATTCAACAAGGAGAACGGGGCTGTGAAGAGCAAGACTTCAGTGAGGAGAATGGAGCTATGAAGAGTGAGATTTCAGTGAGGGGAACGGGTCTGTGAAGAGTGCAACTTCAGTGAGGAGAATGGGAATGTAAAGAGCGAGGTTTCAGCAAGGAATACATGGCTGTCAATAGCAAGGCTTCAGCGAGGAGAAAGAGGTTGTAAAGAACGAGACTTCAATGACGAGAATGGGGCTGTGAAGAGCGAGGCTTCAGCGAGGAGAACAGGACTGTGAAGACTGAGACTTCAGTGAGGAGAACAGGGCTGTGAAGAGCGAGTCATCAGCAAGGAGAACGGGACTGCAAACAGCGTGACATCATTGAGGTGAATGGGATTGTGAACATCGGGACTTCAGTGAGGAGAATGCAGCCATGAAGAGCGAGACTTCAGTGAGGAGAATGGGGCTATGAAGAGTGCAACTTCAGTGAGGAGAATGGTACTGTCAAGAGCTAGACTTCAACAAGGAGAACGGGGCTGAGAAGAGCGAGACTTCAGTGACGAGAATGGGGCTACCAAAAGCGATACTTCAGTGAGGGGAACGGGACTGTGAAGAGCGAGTCTTCAGCAAGGAGAATGTGGCAGTGTAGAGCGAGACTTCAGCAAGGAAAACAGGGCTGTGAAGTGCGAGAATTCAATGAAGAAAATGGGTCTGTAAAGAATGAAACTTCAGTGAGGAGAACGGGGCTGTGAAGAGCGAGACTTCAGCGAGCAGAACATAACTGTAATAAGCGAGACTTCAGTGAGTAGAACGGGACTGTGAAGATTGAAACTTCAGTGAGGAGAACGTGACTGTAAAGAGCGAGACTTAAGCGAGGAGAATGTGACTGTGAAGAGTGACACTTTAGCAAGGAGAAAATGACTGTGAAGTGCGAGACCTCAGTGAGGAGGATGGGAATGTAAATAGCGAGACTTCAGCAAGGTGAACGGGGATGTGAAGAGCGAGACTTCAGTTGGAGAATGGAGCTATGAAGAGTGAGACTTCAGCGAGGGGAACGAGTCTGTGAAGAGTGCAACTTCAGTGAGGAGAATGGGAATGTAAAGAGCGAGGTGTCAGCAAGGAATACATGGCTGTAATAGCAAGGCTTCAGCGAGGAGAATGAGGTTGTAAAGAACGAGACTTCAATGATGAGAATGGGGCTGTGAAGAGCGAGGCTTCAGCGAGGAGAACAGGACTGTGAAGAGTGAGACTTCAGCAAGGAGAACGGGGCTGTGAAGTGTGAGAATTCAGCGAAGAAAATGGGGCTGTGAAGAGTGAAACTTCAGTGAGTAGAACAGGGCTGTGAAGAGCGAGACTTCAGTGAGCAGAACGGGACTGTGAAGAGCCAGACTTCAGCGAGGAGAACAGGGCTGTGAAGCGCGAGACTTCAGAGAGGAGAACATGACTGTGAAGAGCGAGACTTCAGCGAGGAGAACAGGATGGTAAAGAGCCAGACTTCAGTGAGGAGAACTTGGCTGTAAAGAGCGAGACTTCAGCCAGGAGAACATGGCTGTGAAGTGCGAGACTTCAGTGAGGAGAATGGGACTGCGAAACAGTGTGACATCAGCGAAGAGAATGGGACTGTGAACGCCGAGACTTCAGTGAGGAGAACTGGGCCGTGAAGAACGAGACTTCAGGGAGAAGAACGGGACTGTGAAGAGCGAGAATTCAGTGAGGAGAACAGGGCTGGGAAGAGCGAGACTTCAGCGAGAAGAACATGGACGTAAAGAGCGAGGCTTCAGCGAGGAGAATGGGACTCTGAAGAGTGAGACTTCAACAAGGAGAAAGAGACAGTGAAGGGTGAGACTTCAACAAGGAGAACGGGGCTGTGAAGAGCGAGACTTCAGCGAGGAGAACATGATTGTGAAGAGTGAGACTTTAACAAGGAGCAATGACTGTGAAATGCGAGACTTCAGCAAGGAGAACAGGGCTGTGAAGAGCGAGACTTCAGTGAGGAGAACGGGACTCTGAAGTGCGAGTCTTCAGCGAGGAGAATGGGAGTCTGAAGAGCGAGACTTCAGGGAGGAGAATGGGACTCTGAAGAGCAAGACTTCACTAGGGGAATGGGGCTGTGAAGAACAGGATATCAGCAACTAGAATGGGGTTGTGAACAGCCAAATTTCAGCGAAGAGAATGGGGCTGTGAAGAGTGAAACTTCAGTGAGGAGAACGGGACTGTGAAGAGCGAGACTTCAGCAAGGAGAATGGGATTGTGAAGAGTGAGACTTCAGCTTAGAGAATTAGGCTGTGATGAGTGAAACTTCAGTGAAGAGAATGGGGCTGTGAAGAGCGAGACTTCAGTGAGGAGAAGGGGGCTGTGAAGAGCGAGACTTCAGGGAGGAGAACGGGATTGTGAAGAGCGATACTTCAGTGAGGAGAAGGGGGCAGTGAAGAGCAAGACCTCAGCGATGAGAACGTGACTGTAAAGAGCGAGACTTCAGTGAGGCAAACGGGACTGTGAATATTGCAACTTCAGTGAGGAGAACAGGACTGTGAACAGCGAGACTTCAACAAGGAGAACAGGACTGTGAAGAACCAGACTACAGTGAGGAGAACAGGGCTGTGAAGCGCGAGACTTCAGAGAGGAGAACATGACTGTGAAGAGCGAGACTTCAGTGAGGAGAATGGGACTGCGAAACAGTGTGACATCAGCGAGGAGAACGGGACTGTAAACACCGAGACTTCAGTGAGGAGAACTGGGCCGTGAAGAGGGAGACTTCAGGGAGGAGAACGGGATTGTGAAGAGCGAGACTTCAGCAAAGAGAACATTACTGTGAAGAGCATGTCTTCAGCAAGGAGAATGGGGCCGTGAAGAATGAGACTTCAGCGAGGAGAACAGGACTGCGAAGTGCGAGACTTCAGTGAGGAGAATGGGGCTGTGAAGAGCGGCACTTCAATGAGGAGAATGTGACTGTAAAGAGTGAGACTTCAGTGAGGAGAATGTGACTGTAAAGAGTGAGACTTCAGTGAGGAGAATGGGACTGTGAAGAGTGAAACATCAGTAAGGAGAACGGGTCTGTGAAGAACGAGATTTCAACAAGGAGAACGGGACTGTGAAGAGCAAGATTTCATTGAGGAGAATGGGGCTGTGAAGAGTGATACTTCAGCGAGGAGAACGGGGCCATGAAGAGCAAGACTTCAGCAAGGAGAACGGGACTGTGAAGTATAAGACTTCACTGAGGAGAATGCGGCTGTGCAGAGCGAGACTTCAGCGAGGAGAACGCGGTGTGAAGAGTGTGAATTTAGTGAGGAAGACAGGATTGTAAGGAGCGAGGCTTCAGCGAGAAGAACGGGATAGTGAAGAGCGAGTCTTCAGCAAGGAGAACATGGCAGTGAAGAGCGAGACTTCAGCAAGGAGAACGGGGCTGTGAAGTGTGAGAATTCAGCGAAGAAAATGGGGCTGTGAAGAGTGAAAATTCAGAGAGTAGAACAGGGCTGTGAAGAGCGAGACTTCAGTGAGGAGAAGGGGGCAGTGAAGAGCTAGACTTCAGCGAGGAGAACAAGGCTGTGAAGCGCGAGACTTCAGAGAGGAGAACATGACTGTGAAGAGCGAGACTTCAGCGAGGAGAATAGGTTGGTAAAGAGCGAGACTTCAGTGAGGAGAACTTGGCTGTAAAGAGCGAGACTTCAGCCAGGAGAACATGGCTGTGAAGTGCGAGACTTCAACGAGGAGAATGGGACTGCGAAACAGTGTGACATCAGCGAGGAGAACGGGACTGTAAACACCGAGACTTCAGTGAGGAGAACTGGGCCGTGAAGAGCGAGACTTCAGGGAGGAGAATGGGATTGTGAAGAACGAGTCTTCAGCAAAGAGAACATTACTGTGAAGAGCATGTCTTCAGCAAGGAGAATGGGGCCGTGAAGAATGAGACTTCAGCGAGGAGAACAGGACTGCGAAGTGCGAGACTTCAGTGAGGAGAATGGGGCTGTGAAGAGCGGCACTTCAACGAGGAGAACGGGGCCTTGAAGAGCGAGACTTCAGTGAGGAGAATGTGACTGTAAAGAGTGAGACTTCAGTGAGGAGAATGGGACTTTGAAGAGTGAAACATCATTAAGGAGAACGGGTCTGTGAAGAACGAGATTTCAACAAGGAGAACGGGACTGTGAAGAGCAAGATTTCATTGAGGAGAATGGGGCTGTGAAGAGTGATACTTCAGCGAGGAGAACGGGGCCATGAAGAGCAAGACTTCAGCAAGGAGAACGGGACTGTGAAGTATAAGACTTCACCGACGAGAATGCGGCTGTGAAGAGCGAGACTTCAGCGAGGAGAATGCGGTGTGAAGAGTGTGAATTTAGTGAGGAAGACAGGATTGTAAGGAGCGAGGCTTCAGCGAGGGGAACGGGATAGTGAAGAGCGAGTCTTCAGCAAGGAGAACATGGCAGTGAAGAGCGAGACTTCAGCAAGGAGAACGGGGCTGTGAAGTGTGAGAATTCAGCGAAGAAAATGGGGCTGTGAAGAGTGAAAATTCAGAGAGTAGAACAGGGCTGTGAAGAGCGAGACTTCAGTGAGGAGAAGGGGGCAGTGAAGAGCTAGACTTCAGCGAGGAGAACAAGGCTGTGAAGCGCGAGACTTCAGAGAGGAGAACATGACTGTGAAGAGCGAGACTTCAGCGAGGAGAACAGGATGGTAAAGAGCGAGACTTCAGTGAGGAGAACTTGGCTGTAAAGAGCGAGACTTCAGCCAGGAGAACAAGGCTGTGAAGTGCGAGACTTCAGCGAGGAGAATGGGACTGCGAAACAGTGTGACATCAGCGAGGAGAACGGGACTGTAAACACCGAGACTTCAGTGAGGAGAACTGGGCCGTGAAGAGCGAGACTTCAGGGAGGAGAACGGGATTGTGAAGAGCGAGACTTCAGCAAAGAGAACATTACTGTGAAGAGCATGTCTTCAACAAGGAGAACGGGGCTGTGAAGAGCGAGACTTCAGTGAGGAGAATGGGGCTATAAGGAGTGAGACTTCAGCAAGGGGAACGGGTCTGTGAAGAGTGCAACTTCAGTGAGGAGAATGGGAATGTAAAGAGCGTGGTTTCAGCAAGGAGTACATGGCTGTAAATAGCAAGGCTTCAGCGAGGAGAACGAGATTGTAAAGAACGAGACTTCAATGACGAGAATGGGACTGTGAAGAGCGAGGCTTCAGCGAGGAGAACGGGACTGTGAAGAGTTAGACATCAGCGAGGAGAACAGAGCTGCGAAGAGCGAGTCGTCAGCAAGGAGAACGGGACTGCGAACAACGTGACATCATTGAGGTGAATGGGATTTTGAACACCGGGACTTCAGTGACGAGAATGCGGCCATGAAGAGCGAGATTCAGCAAGGAGAATGGGGCCATGAAGAGTGAGACTTCAGCGAATGGAACAGGACTGCGAAGTGCGAGACTTCACTGAAGAGAATGGGGCTGTGAAGAGCGGCACTTCAGTGAGGAGAACGGGGCCTTGAAGAGCGAGACTTCAGTGAGGAGAATGTGACTGTAAAGAGTGAGACTTCAGTGAGGAGAATGGGACTGTGAAGAGTGAGACTTCAGCGAGGAGAATGGGACTGTGAAGAGTGAAACTTCAGTAAGGAGAACGGGTCTGTGAAGAATGAGATTTCAACAAGGGGAATGGGACTGTGAAGACCAAGATTTCATTGAGGAGAATGGGGCTGTGAAGAGTGAGACTTCAGTGAGGAGAACGGGGCCATGAAGAGCAAGGCTTCAGCAAGGAGAACGGGACTGTGAATTATAAGACTTCACCGAGGAGAATGCGGCTGTGAAGAGCGAGACTTCAGCGAGGAGAACGCGGTGTGAAGAGTGTGAATTTAGTGAGGAAGACTGGATTGTAAGGAGCGAGGCTTCAGCGAGAAGAACGGGATAGTGAAGAGCGACTCTTCAGCAAGGAGAACATGGCAGTGTAGAGCGAAACTTCAGCAAGGAGAATGGGGCTGTGAAGAGCGAGAATTCAATGAAGAAAATGGGTCTGTGAAGAGTGAATCTTCAGTGATGAGAACGGGGCTGTGAAGAGCGAGACTTCAGCGAGGAGAATGGCGCTGTGAAGAGCGAGACTTCAGCAAGGAGAACGGGGCTGTGAAGTGTGAGAATTCAGCGAAGAAAATGGGGCTGTGAAGAGTGAAAATTCAGAGAGTAGAACAGGGCAATGAAGAGCGAGACTTCAGTGAGGAGAACAGGGCTGAGAAGCGCGAGACTTCAGAGAGGAGAACATGACCGTGAAGAGCGAGACTTCAGCGAGGAGAACAGGATGGTAAAGAGCGAGACTTCAGTGAGGAGAACGTGGCTGTCAAGAGCGAGACTTCAGGCAGGAGAACATGGCTGTGAAGTGTGAGACTTCAGCGAGGAGAACGGGACTGCGAAACAGTGTGACATCAGCGAGAGAACGGGACTGTGAACAGCGAGACATCAGTGAGGAGAACTGGGCCGTGAAGAGCGAGACTTCAGGGAGGAGAACGGGATTGTGAAGAGCGAGAATTCAGCGAGGAGAACGGGGCTGGGAAGAGCGAGACTTCAGCGAGAAGAACATGGACGTAAAAGCAAGGCTTCAGCGAGGAGAACGGGACTCTGAAGAGCGAAACTTCAACAAGGAGAACATGACTGTGAAGTGCGAGACTTCAACAAGGAGAACGGGGCTGTGAAGAGCGAGACTTCAGCGAAGAGAACGGGACTCTGAAGTGCGAGTCTTCAGCGAGGAGAATGGGACTCTGAAGAGCAAGACTTCAGGGAGGAGAATGGGACTCTGAAGAGCGAGACTTCACTAGGGGAATGGGGCTGTGAAGATCAGGACTTCAGCAACGATAATGGGGTTGTGAAGAGCAAAACTTCAGCGAAGAGAATGGGGCTGTGAAGAGTGAAACTTCAGTGAGGAGAACGGGACTGTGAAGAGCGAGACTTCAGCAAGGAACATGGGATTGTGAAGAGTGAGACTACAGCGAAGAGAATGGAGCTGTGATGACTGAAACTTCAGTGAGGAGAACGGGGCTGTGAAGAGCGAGACTTCAGTGAGGAGAAGACGGCAGTGAAGAGCGAGACTTCAGCGATGAGAACATGACAGTAAAGTGCGAGACTTCAGTGAGGCAAACGGGACTGTGAAGATTGCAACTTCAGTGAGGAGAACAGGACTGTGAAGAGCGAGACTTCAACCAGGAGAACGGGACTGTGAAGAGCCAGACTTTAGGGAGGAGAACAGGGCTGTGAAGCGCGAGACTTCAGAGAGAAGAACATGACTGTGAAGAGCGAGACTTCAGCGAGGAGAACAGGATGGTAAAGAGCGAGACTTCAGTGAGGGGAACGTGGCTGTAAAGAGCGAGACTTCAGCCAGGAGTACATGGCTGTGAAGTGCGAGACTTCAGCGAGGAGAATGGGACTGCGAAACAGTGTGACATCAGCGAGGAGAACGGGACTGTGAACACCGAGACTTCAGTCAGGAGAACTGGGCCGTGGAGAGCGAGACTTCAGGGAGGAGAATGGGATTGTGAAGAGCGAGAATTCAGCAAGGAGAACGGAGATGGGAAGAGCGAGACTTCAGCGAGAAGAACATGGACGTAAAGAGCGAGGCTTCAGTGAGGAGAATGGGACTCTGAAGAGCGAGCCTTCAACAAGGAGAACATGACTGTGAAGTGCGAGACTTCAACAAGGAAAACGGGGCTGTGAAGAGCGAGACTTCAGTGAGGAGAACGTGATTGTGAAGAGTGAGACTTCAACAAGGAGAACGTGACTGTGAAGTGCGAGACTTCAACAAGGAGAATGGGGCTGTGAAGAGTGAGACTTCAGTGAGGAGAATGGGACTCTGAAGAGCAAGACTTCAGGGAGGAGAATGGGACTCTGAAGAGCGAGAATTCGCTAGGGGAATGGGGCTGTGAAGATCAGGACTTCAGCAACGATAATGGGGTTGTGAAGAGCGAAACTTCAGCAAAGAAAATGGGGCTGTGAAGAGTGAAACTTCAGTGAGCAGAACGGGACTGTGAAGAGCGAGACTTCAGCAAGGAGAATGCGACTGTGAAGAGCGAGACTTCAGCGAAGAGAATGGGGCTGTGAAGAGTGAAACTTCAGTGAGGAGAATGGGGCTGTGAAGAGCGAGACTTCAGCGATGAGAACATGATTGTAAAGAGTGAGACTTCAGTGATGCAAACGGGACTGTGAAGATTGCAACTTCAGTGAGGAGAACAGGACTGTGAAGAGCGAGACTTCAACAAGGAGAACGGGACTGTGAAGAGCGAGACGTCAGGAAGGAGAACAGAATGTTAAAGTGCGAGACTTCAGTGAGGAGAACAGGGCTGTGAAGAGTGAAACTTCAGTGAGGAGAATGGCGCTGTGAAGAGCGAGACTTCAGCAAGGAGAACGGGACTCTGAAGAGCGAGGCTTCAGTGAGGAGAACGGGGCCATGAAGACTGAGACTTCAGCGAGGGGAATGGGACTGTGAAGAGTGCAACTTCAGTGAGAAGAATGGTACTGTGAAGAGCGAGACTTCAACAAGGAGAACGGGGCTGTGAAGAGCGAGACTTCAGAGAGGAGAATGGGGCTATGAAGAGCGAGACTTCAGCGAGGGGAACGGGACTGTGAACAGCGAGTCTTCAGCAAGGAGAATGTGGCAGTGTGGAGCGAGACTTCAGCAAGGAAAACAGGGCTGTGAAGATCGAGAATTCAATGAAGAAAATGGATCTGTAAAGAATGAAACTTCAGTGAGGAGAACGGGGCTGTGAAAAGCGAGACTTCAGCGAGGAGAACGGGGCTGTGAAGAGCGAGACTTCAGCGAGGAGAATGGGGCTGTGAAGAGCGAGACTTCAGCGAGGAGAACGTAACTGTAAAGAGCGAGAATCAGTGAGGAGAACGGGACTGTGAAGATTGAAACTTCAGTGAGGAGCACGGGACTGTAAAGAGCGAGACTTCAGTGAGGAGAATGTGACTGTGAAGTGCGAGTCTTCAGCAAGGAGAATGTGGCAGTGTAGAGCCAGACTTCAGCGAGCAGAACAGGGCTGTGAATCGCGAGACTTCAGAGAGGAGAACATGATTGTGAAGAGTGAGACATCAGCGAGGAGAACAGGATGGTAAAGAGCGAGACTTCAGCAAGGAGAACAGGATGGTAAAGAGTGAAACTTCAGTGAGGAGAATGGGGCTGTGAAGAGCGAGACTTCAGCAAGCAGAACGGGACTGTGAAGCGCGAGACTTCAGTGAGGAGAATGGGGCTATGAAGAGCGAGACTTCAGTGAGGGGAACGGGACTGTGAAGTAGAAGACTTCACCGAGGAGAATGTGGCTGTGAAGAGCGAGACTTCAGCGAGGAGAACACGGTGTGAAGAGTGTGAATTTAGTGAGGAAGACAGGATTGTAAGGAGCGAGGCTTCAGCGAGAAGAACGGGGTAGTGAAGAGCGAGTCTTCAGCAAGGAGAACATGGCAGTGAAGAGCGAGACTTCAGCAAGGAGAACGGGGCTGTGTAGTGTGAGAATTCAGCAAAGAAAATGGGGCTGTGAAGAGTGAAAATTCAGAGAGTAGAACAGGGCTGTGAAGAGCGAGACTTCAGTGAGGAGAAGGGGGCAGTGAAGAGCTAGACTTCAGTGAGGAGAACAGGGCTGTGAAGCGCGAGACTTCAGAGAGGAGAACATGACTGTGAAGAGCGAGACTTCAGCGAGGAGAACAGGATGGTAAAGAGCGAGACTTCAGTGAGGAGAACCTGGCTGTAAAGAGCGAGACTTCAGCCAGGAGAACATGGCTGTGAAGTGCGAGACTTCAGCGAGGAGAATGGGACTGCGAAACAGTGTGACATCAGCGAGGAGAACGGGACTGTAAACACCGAGACTTCAGTGAGGAGAACTGGGCCGTGAAGAGCGAGACTTCAGGGAGGAGAACGGGATTGTGAAGAGCGAGACTTCAGCAAAGAGAACATTACTGTGAAGAGCATGTCTTAAACAAGGAGAACGGGGCTGTGAAGAGCGAGACTTCAGTGAGGAGAATGGGGCTATGAGGAGTGAGACTTCAGCAAGGGGAACGGGTCTGTGAAGAGTGCAACTTCAGTGAGGAGAATGGGAATGTAAAGAGCGCGGTTTCAGCAAGGAGTACATGGCTGTAAATAGCAAGGTTTCAGCGAGGAGAACGAGATTGTAAAGAACGAGACTTCAATGACGAGAATGGGACTGTGAAGAGCGAGGCTTCAGCGAGGAGAACGGGACTGTGAAGAGTGAGACATCAGCGAGGAGAACAGAGCTGCGAAGAGCGAGTCGTCAGCAAGGAGAACGGGACTGCGAACAATGTGACATCATTGAGGTGAATGGGATTGTGAACACCGGGACTTCAGTGACGAGAATGCGGCCATGAAGAGCGAGATTCAGCAAGGAGAATGGGGCCGTGACGAGTGAGACTTCAGCAAATGGAACAGGACTGCGAAGTGCGAGACTTCACTGAAGAGAATGGGGCTGTGAAGAGCGGCACTTCAGCGAGGAGAACGGGGCCTTGAAGAGCGAGACTTCAGTGAGGAGAATGTGACTGTAAAGAGTGAGACTTCAGTGAGGAGAATGGGACTGTGAAGAGTGAGACTTCAGCGAGGAGAGTGGGACTGTGAAGAGTGAAACTTCAGTAAGGAGAACGGGTCTGTGAAGAATGAGATTTCAACAAGGAGAATGGGACTGTGAAGAGCAAGATTTCATTGAGGAGAATGGGGCTGTGAAGAGCGAGACTTCAGTGAGGAGAACGGGGCCATGAAGAGCAAGACTTCAGCAAGGAGAACGGGACAGTGAAGTATAAGACTTCACCGCGGAGAATGCGGCTGTGAAGAGCGAGACTTCAGTGAGGAGAACGCGGTGTGAAGAGTGTGAATTTAGTGAGGAAGACAGGATTGTAAGGAGCGAGGCTTCAGCGAGAACAACGGGATAGTGAAGAGCGACTCTTCAGCAAGGAGAACATGGCAGTATAGAGCGAAACTTCAGCAAGGAGAAGAGGGCTGTGAAGAGCGAGAATTCAATGAAGAAAATGGGTCTGTGAAGAGTGAATCTTTAGTGATGAGAACGGGGCTGTGAAGAGAGAGACTTCAGCGAGTAGAATGGGGCTGTGAAGAGCGAGACTTCAGCAAGGAGAACGGGGCTGTGAAGTGTGAGAATTCAGCGAAGAAAATGGGGCTGTGAAGAGTGAGACTTCAACAAGGAGAACGGGACTGTGAAGATCGAGACGTCAGCAAGGAGAACAGGATGTTAAAGAGCGAGACTTCAGTGAGGAGAACAGGGCTGTGAAGAGTGAAACTTCAGTGAGGAGAATGGGGCTGTGAAGAGCGAGACTTCAGCAAGGAGAACGAGACTGTGAAGAGCGAGACTTCAGTGAGGAGAATGGGGCTATGAAGACTGAGACTTCAGAGAGGAGAATGGGGCTATGAAGAGCGAGACTTCAGCGAGGGGAACGGGACTGTGAAGAGCGAGTCTTCAGCAAGGAGAACGTGGCAGTGTAGAGCGAGACTTCAGCAAGGAGAACGGGGCTGTGAAGTGTGAGAATTCAGCGAAGAAAATGGGGCTGTGAAGAGTGAAAATTCAGAGAGTAGAACAGGGCTGTGAAGAGCGAGACTTCAGTGAGGAGAAGGGGGCAGTGAAGAGCTAGACTTCAGCAAGCAGAACAGGGCTGAGAAGCACGAGACTTCAGAGAGGAGAACATGACTGTGAAGAGCGAGACTTCAGCGAGGAGAACAGGATGGTAAAGAGCGAGACTTCAGTGAGGAGAACGTGGCTGTCAAGAGCGAGACTTCAGGCAGGAGAACATGGCTGGGAAGTGTGAGACTTCAGCGAGGAGAACGGGACTGCGAAACAGTGTGACATCAGCGAGGAGAACGGGACTGTGAACACCGAGACTTCAGTGAGGAGAACTGGGCCGTGAAGAGCGAGACTTCAGGGAGGAGAACGGGACTGTGAAGAGCGAGAATTCAGCAAGGAGAACGGGGCTGGGAAGAGCGAGACTTCAGCGAGAAGAACATGGATGTAAAAGCAAGGCTTCAGCGAGGAGAACGGGACTCTGAAGAGCGAGACTTCAACAAGGAGAACGGGGCTGTGAAGAGCGAGACTTCAGCGAAGAGAACGGGACTCTGAAGTGCAAGTCTTCAGCGAGGAGAATGGGACTCTGAAGAGCAAGACTTCAGGGAGGAGAATGGGACTCTGAAGAGCGAGACTTCACTAGGGTAATGGGGCTGTGAAGATCAGGACTTCAGCAATGATAATGGGGTTGTGAAGAGCGAAACTTCAGCGAAGAGAATGGGGCTGTGAAGAGTGAAACTTCAGTGAGGAGAACGGGACTGTGAAGAGCGAGACTTCAGCAAGGAGCATGGGATTGTGAAGAGTGAGACTACAGCGAAGAGAATGGATCTGTGATGACTGAAACTTCAGTGAGGAGAACGGGGCTGTGAAGAGCTAGACTTCAGTGAGGAGAAGGCGGCAGTGAAGAGCGAGACTTCAGCGATGAGAACATGACAGTAAAGTGCGAGACTTCAGTGAGGCAAACGGGACTGTGAAGATTGCAACTTCAGTGAGGAGAACAGGACTATGAAGAGCGAGACTTCAACCAGGAGAATGGGACTGTGAAGAGCCAGACTTTAGCGAGGAGAACAGGGCTGTGAAGCGCGAAACTTCAGAGAGAAGAACATGACTGTGAAGAGCGAGACTTCAGCGAGGAGAACAGGATGGTAAAGAGTGAGACTTCAGTGAGGGGAACGTGGCTGTAAAGAGCGAGACTTCAGCCAGGAGTACATGGCTGTGAAGTGCGAGACTTCAGCGAGGAGAATGGGACTGCGAAACAGTGTGACATCAGCGAGGAGAACGGGACTGTGAACACCGAGACTTCAGTCAGGAGAACTGGGCCGTGAAGAGCGAGACTTCAGGGAGGAGAACGGGATTGTGAAGAGCGAGAATTCAGCAAGGAGAACGGAGATGGGAAGAGCGAGACTTCAGCGAGAAGAACATGGACGTAAAGAGCGAGGCTTCAGTGAGGAGAATGGGACTCTGAAGAGCGAGCCTTCAACAAGGAGATCATGACTGTGAAGTGCGAGACTTCAACAAGGAAAACGGGGCTGTGAAGAGCGAGACTTCAGCGAGGAGAACGTGATTGTGAAGAGTGAGACTTCAACAAGGAGAACGTGACTGTGAAGTGCGAGACTTCAACAAGGAGAATGGGGCTGTGAAGAGCGAGACTTCAGTGAGGAGAATGGGACTCTGAACAGTGAGACTTCAGGGAGGAGAATGGGACTCTGAAGAGCGAGACTTCCCTAGGGGAATGGGGCTGTGAAGATCAGGACTTCAGCAACGATAATGGGGTTGTGAAGAGCGAAACTTCAGCGAATAAAATCGGGCTGTGAAGAGTGAAACTTCAGTGAGGAGAACGTTACTGTGAAGAGCGAGACTTCAGCAAGGAGAATGCAACTGTGAAGAGCGAGACTTCAGCGAAGAGAATGGGGCTGTGAAGAGTGAAACTTCAGTGAGGAGAATGGGGCTGTGAAGAGCGAGACTTCAGCGATGAGAACATGATTGTAAAGAGTGAGACTTCAGTGATGCAAACGGGACTGTGAAGATTGCAACTTCAGTGAGGAGAACAGGACTGTGAAGAGTGAGACTTCAACAAGGAGAACGGGACTGTGAAGATCGAGACGTCAGCAAGGAGAACAGGATGTTAAAGAGCGAGACTTCAGTGAGGAGAACAGGGCTGTGAAGAGTGAAACTTCAGTGAGGAGAATGGGGCTGTGAAGAGCGAGACTTCAGCAAGGAGAACGAGACTGTGAAGAGCGAGACTTCAGTGAGGAGAATGGGGCTATGAAGACTGAGACTTCAGAGAGGAGAATGGGGCTATGAAGAGCGAGACTTCAGCGAGGGGAACGGGACTGTGAAGAGCGAGTCTTCAGCAAGGAGAATGTGGCAGTGTAGAGCGAGACTTCAGCAAGGAGAACGGGGCTGTGAAGTGTGAGAATTCAGCGAAGAAAATGGGGCTGTGAAGAGTGAAAATTCAGAGAGTAGAACAGGGCTGTGAAGAGCGAGACTTCAGTGAGGAGAAGGGGGCAGTGAAGAGCTAGACTTCAGCGAGCAGAACAGGGCTGAGAAGCGCGAGACTTCAGAGAGGAGAACATGACTGTGAAGAGCGAGACTTCAGCGAGGAGAACAGGATGGTAAAGAGCGAGACTTCAGTGAGGAGAACGTGGCTGTCAAGAGCAAGACTTCAGGCAGGAGAACATGGCTGTGAAGTGTGAGACTTCAGCGAGGAGAACGGGACTGCGAAACAGTGTGACATCAGCGAGGAGAACGGGACTGTGAACACCGAGACTTCAGTGAGGAGAACTGGGCCGTGAAGAGCGAGACTTCAGGGAGGAGAACGGGACTGTGAAGAGCGAGAATTCAGCAAGGAGAACGGGGCTGGGAAGAGCGAGACTTCAGCGAGAAGAACATGGATGTAAAAGCAAGGCTTCAGCGAGGAGAACGGGACTCTGAAGAGCGAGACTTCAACAAGGAGAACGGGGCTGTGAAGAGTGAGACTTCAGCGAAGAGAACGGGACTCTGAAGTGCGAGTCTTCAGCGAGGAGAATGGGACTCTGAAGAGCAAGACTTCAGGGAGGAGAATGGGACTCTGAAGAGCGAGACTTCACTAGGGTAATGGGGCTGTGAAGATCAGGACTTCAGCAATGATAATGGGGTTGTGAAGAGCGAAACTTCAGCGAAGAGAATGGGGCTGTGAAGAGTGAAACTTCAGTGAGGAGAACGGGACTGTGAAGAGCGAGACTTCAGCAAGGAGCATGGGATTGTGAAGAGTGAGACTACAGCGAAGAGAATGGATCTGTGATGACTGAAACTTCAGTGAGGAGAACGGGGCTGTGAAGAGCTAGACTTCAGTGAGGAGAAGGCGGCAGTGAAGAGCGAGACTTCAGCGATGAGAACATGACAGTAAAGTGCGAGACTTCAGTGAGGCAAACGGGACTGTGAAGATTGCAACTTCAGTGAGGAGAACAGGACTATGAAGAGCGAGACTTCAACCAGGAGAATGGGACTGTGAAGAGCCAGACTTTAGCGAGGAGAACAGGGCTGTGAAGCGCGAGACTTCAGAGAGAAGAACATGACTGTGAAGAGTGAGACTTCAGTGAGGGGACGTGGCTGTAAAGAGCGAGACTTCAGCCAGGAGTACATGGCTGTGAAGTGCGAGACTTCAGCGAGGAGAATGGGACTGCGAAACAGTGTGACATCAGCGAGGAGAATGGGACTGTGAACACCGAGACTTCAGTCAGGAGAACTGGACCGTGAAGAGCGAGACTTCAGGGAGGAGAACGGGATTGTGAAGAGCGAGAATTCAGCAAGGAGAACGGAGATGGGAAGAGCGAGACTTCAGCGAGAAGAACATGGACGTAAAGAGCGAGGCTTCAGTGAGGAGAATGGGACTCTGAAGAGCGAGCCTTCAACAAGGAGATCATGACTGTGAAGTGCGAGACTTCAACAAGGAAAACGGGGCTGTGAAGAGCGAGACTTCAGTGAGGAGAACGTGATTGTGAAGAGTGAGACTTCAACAAGGAGAACGTGACTGTGAAGTGCGAGACTTCAACAAGGAGAATGGGGCTGTGATGAGTGAGACTTCAGCAACGATAATGGGGTTGTGAAGAGCGAAACTTCAGCGAATAAAATCGGGCTGTGAAGAGTGAAACTTCAGTGAGGAGAACGTTACTGTGAAGAGCGAGACTTCAGCAAGGAGAATGCAACTGTGAAGAGCGAGACTTCAGCGAAGAGAATGGGGCTGTGAAGAGTGAAACTTCAGTGAGGAGAATGGGGCTGTGAAGAGCGAGACTTCAGCGATGAGAACATGATTGTAAAGAGTGAGACTTCAGTGATGCAAACGGGACTGTGAAGATTGCAACTTCAGTGAGGAGAACAGGACTGTGAAGAGTGAGACTTCAACAAGGAGAACGGGACTGTGAAGATCGAGACGTCAGCAAGGAGAACAGGATGTTAAAGAGCGAGACTTCAGTGAGGAGAACAGGGCTGTGAAGAGTGAAACTTCAGTGAGGAGAATGGGGCTGTGAAGAGCGAGACTTCAGCAAGGAGAACGAGACTGTGAAGAGCGAGACTTCAGTGAGGAGAATGGGGCTATGAAGACTGAGACTTCAGAGAGGAGAATGGGGCTATGAAGAGCGAGAATTCAGCGAGGGGAACGGGACTGTGAAGAGCGAGTCTTCAGCAAGGAGAATGTGGCAGTGTAGAGCGAGACTTCAGCAAGGAGAACGGGGCTGTGAAGTGTGAGAATTCAGCGAAGAAAATGGGGCTGTGAAGAGTGAAAATTCAGAGAGTAGAACAGGGCTGTGAAGAGCGAGACTTCAGTGAGGAGAAGGGGGCAGTGAAGAGCTAGACTTCAGCGAGCAGAACAGGGCTGAGAAGCGCGAGACTTCAGAGAGGAGAACATGACTGTGAAGAGCGAGACTTCAGCGAGGAGAACAGGATGGTAAAGAGCGAGACTTCAGTGAGGAGAACAGGGCTGTGAAGAGTGAAACTTCAGTGAGGAGAATGGGGCTGTGAAGAGCGAGACTTCAGCAAGGAGAACGGGACTGTGAAGAGCGAGTCTTCAGCAAGGAGAATGTGGCAGTGTAGAGCCAGACTTCAGCGAGCAGAACAGGGCTGTGAAGCGCGAGACTTCAGAGAGGAGAACATGATTATGAAGTGTGAGACGTCAGCGAGGAGAACAGGGCTGTGAAGAGTGAAACTTCAGTGAGGAGAATGGGGCTGTGAAGAGCGAGACTTCAGCAAGCAGAACGGGACTGTGAAGCGCGAGACTTCAGTGAGGAGAATGGGGCTATGAAGAGCGAGACTTCAACAAGGAAAACGGGGCTGTGAAGAGCGAGACTTCAGCGAGGGGAATGGGACTGTGAAGAGCGAGTCTTCAGCAAGGAGAATGTGGCATTGTAGAGCAAGACTTCAGCGAGGAAAACAGGGTTCTGAAGTGCGAGAATTCAATGAAGTAAATGGGTCTGTAAAGAATGAAGCTTCAGTGAGGAGAACGGGGCTGTGAAGAATGAGATTTCAGCGAGGAGAATGGGACTGTGAAGAGTGCAACTTCAGTGAGGAGAATGGTACTGTGAAGAGTGAGACTTCAACAAGGAGAATGGGGTTGTGAAGAGCGAGACTTCAGCGAGGAGAACGTAACTGTAAAGAGCGAGACTTCAGTGAGGAGAACGGGACTGTGAAGATTGAAACTTCAGTGAGAAGAAGGGGACTGTAAAGAGCGAGACTTCAGCGAGGAGAATGTGACTGTAAAGAGTGAGACTTTAGCAAGGAAAACATGACTGTGAAGTGCGAGACCTCAGTTAGGAGGATGGGAATGTAAAGAGTGAGGCATCAGTAAGGATTACATGGCTGTAAAGAGCAAGGCTTCAGCGAGGAGAATGAGGTTGTAAAGACCGAGACTTCAGGGAGGAGAATGGGGATTGGAAGAGCGAGACTTCAGCGAGAAGAACATGGCTGTAAAGAGCGAGGCTTCAGCTAGGAGAATGGTACTCTGAAGAGCAAGACTTCAATGACGAGAATGGGTCTGTGAAGAGCGAGACTTCAGTGAAGGAGAACAGGGCTGTGAAGAGCTAGTCTTCAGTGAGGAGAACGGGACTGTGAAACAGCATGACATCAGCGAGGAGATCGGGACTGTGAAAACCGAGACTTCAGCGAGGAGAACTGGGCCGTGAAAAGCAATACTTCAGGGAGAACGGGACTGTGAAGAGCGAGAATTCAGCGAGGAGAACGGGGCTGTGAATTGTGATACTTTAGCGAGGAGAACGGGACTGTGAAGACCGAGGCTTCAGCGAGGAGAACATGACTGTGAAGAGCGAGACTTCAGCGAGGAGAACAGGACGGTGAAGAGCGAGACTTCAGCGAGGTGATTGGGGTTGTGAAGACCAAGACTTCATCGAGGAGAACATGACTGTGAAGAGTGAGACTTCAGCGAAGAGAACAGGACTGTAAAGAGCGAGACGTCAGGGAGGAGAATAGGACTGTGAAGTATCAGACTTCAGTGAGGAGAATGGGAATGTAAAGAGCGAAGCTTCAGCAAGGATTACGAGGCTGTAAATAGCAAGGCTTCAGTGAGGAGAACGAGGCTGTAAAGACCAAGACTTCAGCGAGGAGAATGGGGCTGGGAAGAGCGAGACTTCAGCGAGGAGAACGTGATTGTGAAGAGTGAGACTTCAACAAGGAGAACGTGACTGTGAAGTGCGAGACTTCAACAAGGAGAATGGGGCTGTGAAGAGCGAGACTTCAGTGAGGAGAATGGGACTCTGAACAGTGAAACTTCAGGGAGGAGAATGGGACTCTGAAGAGCGAGACTTCCCTAGGGGAATGGGGCTGTGAAGATCAGGACTTCAGCAACGATAATGGGGTTGTGAAGAGCGAAACTTCAGCAAAGAAAATGGGGCTGTGAAGAGTGAAACTTCAGTGAGGAGAACGGGACTGTGAAGAGCGAGACTTCAGCAAGGAGAATGCGACTGTGAAGAGCGAGACTTCAGCGAAGAGAATGGGGCTGTGAAGAGTGAAACTTCAGTGAGGAGAATGGGGCTGTGAAGAGCGAGACTTCAGCGATGAGAACGGGGCTGTGAAGAGCGAGACTTCAGCGAGGGGAATGGGACTGTGAAGAGCGAGTCTTTAGCAAGGAGAATGTGGCATTGTAGAGCAAGACTTCAGCGAGGAAAACAGGGTTCTGAAGTGCGAGAATTCAATGAAGTAAATGGGTCTGTAAAGAATGAAGCTTCAGTGAGGAGAACGGGGCTGTGAAGAATGAGATTTCAGCGAGGAGAATGGGACTGTGAAGAGTGCAACTTCAGTGAGGAGAATGGTACTGTGAAGAGTGAGACTTCAACAAGGAGAATGGGATTGTGAAGAGCGAGACTTCAGCGAGGAGAACGTAACTGTAAAGAGCGAGACTTCAGTGAGGAGAACGGGACTGTGAAGATTGAAACTTCAGTGAGGAGAAGGGGACTGTAAAGAGCGAGACTTCAGCGAGGAGAATGTGACTGTAAAGAGTGAGACTTTAGCAAGGAAAACATGACTGTGAAGTGCGAGACCTCAGTTAGGAGGATGGGAATGTAAAGAGTGAGGCATCAGCAAGGATTACATGGCTGTAAAGAGCAAGGCTTCCGCGAGGAGAATGACGTTGTAAAGACCGAGACTTCAGGGAGGAGAATGGGGATTGGAAGAGCGAGACTTCAGCGAGAAGAACATGGCTGTAAAGAGCGAGGCTTCAGCTAGGAGAATGGTACTCTGAAGAGCAAGACTTCAATGACGAGAATGGGTCTGTGAAGAGCGAGACTTCAGTGAAGGAGAACAGGGCTGTGAAGAGCTAGTCTTCAGTGAGGAGAACGGGACTGTGAAACAGCATGACATCAGCGAGGAGATCGGGACTGTGAAAACCGAGACTTCAGCGAGGAGAACTGGGCCATGAAGAGCAATACTTCAGGGAGAACGGGACGTGAAGAGCGAGAATTCAGCGAGGAGAACGGGGCTGTGAATTGTGATACTTTAGCGAGGAGAACGGGACTGTGAAGACCGAGGCTTCAGCGAGGAGAACATGACTGTGAAGAGCGAGACTTCAGCGAGGAGAACAGGACTGTGAAGAGCGAGACTTCAGCGAGGTGATTGGGGTTGTGAAGACCAAGACTTCATCGAGGAGAACATGACTGTGAAGAGTGAGACTTCAGCGAGGAGAACAGGACTGTAAAGAACGAGACGTCAGGGAGGAGAATAGGACTGTGAAGTATCAGACTTCAGTGAGGAGAATGGGAATGTAAAGAGCGAAGCTTCAGCAAGGATTACGAGGCTGTAAATAGCAAGGCTTCAGTGAGGAGAACGAGGCTGTAAAGAGCAAGACTTCAGCAAGGAGAATGGGGCTGGGAAGAGCGAGACTTCAGCGAGGAGAACGTGATTGTGAAGAGTGAGACTTCAACAAGGAGAACGTGACTGTGAAGTGCGAGACTTCAACAAGGAGAATGGGGCTGTGAAGAGCGAAACTTCAGCGAAGAAAATGGGGCTGTGAAGAGTGAAACTTCAGTGAGGAGAACGGGACTGTGAAGAGCGAGACTTCAGCAAGGAGAATGCGACTGTGAAGAGCGAGACTTCAGCGAAGAGAATGGGGCTGTGAAGAGTGAAACTTCAGTGAGGAGAATGGGTCTGTGAAGAGTGAAACTTCAGTGAGGAGAATGGGGCTGTGAAGAGCGAGACTTCAGCGATGAGAACATGATTGTAAAGAGTGAGACTTCAGTGATGCAAACGGGACTGTGAAGATTGCAACTTCAGTGAGGAGAACAGGACTGTGAAGAGCGAGACTTCAACAAGGAGAACGGGACTGTGAAGAGCGAGACGTCAGGAAGGAGAACAGAATGTTAAAGTGCGAGACTTCAGTGAGGAGAACAGGGCTGTGAAGAGTGAAACTTCAGTGAGGAGAATGGGGCTGTGAAGAGCGAGACTTCAGCAAGGAGAACGGGACTGTGAAGAGCGAGACTTCAGTGAGGAGAATGGGGCTATGAAAAGCGAGACTTCAGTGAGGGGAACGGGACTGTGAAGAGCGAGTCTTCAGCAAGGAGAATGTGGCAGTGTGGAGCGAGACTTCAGCAAGGAAAACAGGGCTGTGAAGATCGAGAATTCAATGAAGAAAATGGATCTGTAAAGAATGAAACTTCAGTGAGGAGAACGGGGCTGTGAAGAGCGAGACTTCAGCGAGGAGAATGGGGCTGTGAAGAGCGAGGCTTCAGCGAGGAGAACGTAACTGTAAAGAGCGAGAATCAGTGAGGAGAACAGGACTGTGAAGATTGAAACTTCAGTGACGAGCACGGGACTGTAAAGAGCGAGACTTCAGCGAGGAGAATGTGACTGTGAAGAGCGAGTCTTCAGCAAGGAGAATGTGGCAGTGTAGAGCCAGACTTCAGCGAGGAGAACAGGGCTGTGAAGCGCGAGACTTCAGAGAGGAGAACATGATGGTGAAGAGTGAGACGTCAGCGAGGAGAACAGGATGGTAAAGAGTGAGACTTCAGTGAGGAGAACAGGGCTGTGAAGAGTGAAACTTCAGTGAGGAGAATGGGACTGTGAAGAGCGAGACTTCAGCAAGCAGAACGGGACTGTGAAGAGCGAGACTTCAGTGAGGAGAATGGGGCTATGAAGACTGAGACTTCAACAAGGAGAACGGGGCTGTGAAGAGCGAGACTTCAGCGAGGGGAATGGGACTGTGAAGAGCGAGTCTTCAGCAAGGAGAAGGTGGCAGTGTAGAGCGAGACTTCAGCGAGGAAAACAGGGCTCTGAAGTGCAAGAATTCAATGAGGAAAATGGGTCTGTAAAGAATGAAACTTCAGTGAGGAGAACGGGGCTGTGAAGAGCGAGACTTCAGCGAGGAGAATGGGACTGTGAAGAGTGCAACTTCAGTGAGGAGAATGGTACGGTGAAGAGCGAGACTTCAACAAGGAGAATGGGGCTGTGAAGAGCGAGACTTCAGCGAGGAGAACGTAACTGTAAAGAGCGAGACTTCAGTAAGGAGAACAGGACTGTGAAGATTGAAACTTCAGTGAGGAGAAGGGGACTGTAAAGAGCGAGACTTCAGCGAGGAGAATGTGACTGTAAAGAATGACACTTTAGCAAGGAAAACATGACTGTGAAGTGCGAGACCTCAGTGTGGAGGATGGGAATGTAAAGAGTGAGGCTTCAGCAAGGAGTACATGGCTGTAAAGAGCAAGGCTTCACCGAGGAGAATGAGGTTGTAAAGACCGAGACTTCAGGGAGGAGAATGGGGATTGGAAGAGTGAGACTTCAGCGAGAAGAACATGGCTGTAAAGAGCGAGGCTTCAGCTAGGAGAATGGTACTCTGAAGAGCAAGACTTCAATGACGAGAATGGGTCTGTGAAGAGCGAGACTTCAGTGAAAGAGAACAGGGCTGTGAAGAGCTAGTCTTCAGTGAGGAGAACGGGACTGTGAAACAGCATGACATCAGCGAGGAGATCGGGACTGTGAAAACCGAGACTTCAGCGAGGAGAACTGGGCCGTGAAGAGCAATACTTAAGGGAGAACGGAACTGTGAAGAGCGAGAATTCATCGAGGAGAACGGAGCTGTGAATTGCGATACTTTAGCGAGGAGAACGGGACTGTGAAGACCGAGGCTTCAGCGAGGAGAACATGACTGTGAAGAGCGAGACTTCAGCGAGGAGAAGAGGACTGTGAAGAGCAAGACTTCATCGAGGAGAACATGACTGTGAAGAGCGAGACTTCAACGAGGAGAACAGGACTGTAAAGAGCGAGACGTCAGCGAGGAGAATAGGACTGTGAAGTATCAGACTTCAGTGAGGAGAATGGGAATGTAAAGAGCGAAGCATCAGCAAGGATTACGAGGCTGTAAATAGCAAGGCTTCAGTGAGGAGAACGAGGCTGTAAAGAGCAAGACTTCAGCAAGGAGAATGGGGCTGGGAAGAGCGAGACTTCAGTGAGAAGAACATGGCCATAAAGAGCGAGGCTTCAGTGAGGAGAATGGGACTCTGAAGAGCGAGAATTCAATGACGATAATGGGTCTGTGAGGAGCGAGGCTACAGCGAGGAGAACGGGACTGTGAAGAGTGAGACTTCAGTGAGGAGAACAGGGCTGTGAAGAGCCAGACTTCAGCAAGGAAAATGGGACTGTGAAGAGCGAGACTTCAGCGAAGAGAATGGGGCTGTGAAGAGTGAAACTTCAGTGAAGAGAATGGGGCTGTGAAGAGCGAGATTTCAGTGAGGAGAAGGGGGCAGTGAAGAGCGAGACTTCAGCGATGAGAACATGACTGTAAAGAGCGAGACTTCAGTGAGGCAAACGGGACTGTGAAGAGTGCAACTTCAGTGTGGAGAACAGGACTGTGAAGAGTGAGACTTCAACAAGGAGAACGGGGCTGTGAAGAGCGAGACTTCAGCGAGGGGAACGGGACTGTGAAGAGTGCAACTTCAGTGAGGAGAATGGGAATGTAAAGAGCGAGGCTTCAGCAAGGAGTACATGGCTGTAAATAGCAAGGCTTCAGCGAGGAGAACGAGGTGGTAAAGAACGAGACTTCAATGACGAGAATGGGGCTGTGAAGAGTGAGGCTTCAGCGAGGAGAACGGGACTGTGAAGAGTGAGACTTCAGAGAGGAGAACAGGGCTGTGAATAGTGAGTCGTCAGCAAGGAGAACGGGACTGCGAACAGCGTGACATCATTGAGGTGAATGGGATTGTGAACACTGGGACTTCAGTGAGGAGAATGGGCCATGAAGAGTGAGACTTCAGCAAGGAGAATGGGGCTGTGAAGAGCGAGACTTCAGCAAGGAGAACGGGACTGTGAAGTGCGACACTTCAGCGAGGAGAATGGGGCTGTGAACACGGAGACTTCAGCAAAGAGAATGGGGCTTTGAAGAGTGAGACTTCAGTGAGGAGAATTAGACTGTAAAGAGTGAGACATCAGTGAGAAGAATGGGACTGTGAAGAGTGAAACTTCAGTATGGAGAACGGGACTGTGAAGAGCGAGATTTCAAAAAGGAGAATGGGGCTGTGAAGAGTGAGACTTCAGCGAGGCGAACGGGACTGTGAGGTACGAGACTTCACCGAGGAGAATGCGGCTGTGAAGAGCGAGACTTCAGCGAGGAGAACGTGACTGTGATGAGTGTGAATTTAGCGAGGAAGGCAGGAATATAAGGAGCGAGGCTTCAGCGAGAATAACGGGTTAGTGAAGAGCGAGTCTTCAGCAAGGAGAAAGTGGCAGTGTAGAGCGAAACTTCAGCAAGGAGAACGGAGCTGTGAAGAGCGAGAATTCAATGAAGAAAATGGGTCTGTGAAGAGTGAAACTTCAGTGAGGAGAACGGGGCTGTGAAGAGCGAGAATTCAATGAAGAAAATGGGTCTGTGAAGAGTGAAACTTCAGTGAGGAGAACGGGGCTGTGAAGAGCAAGACTTCAGCAAGGAGAACGGGACTGTAAAGAGCGAGACTTCAGTGAGGAGAATGGGACTGTGAAGATTGAAACTTCAGTGAGGAGAATGGGACTGTAAAGAGCGAGACTTCAGCGAGGAGAATGTGACTGTGAAGAGCAAGACTTCAGCAAGGAGAACTTGACTGTGAAGTGCGAGACTTCAGTGAGAGAATGGGAATGTAAAGAAGGAGTCTTCAGCAAGGAGTACATGGCTGTAAATAGCAAGGCTTCAGTGAGGAGAACGAGGTTGTAAAGAGCGAGACTTCAGGGAGGAGAATGGGGCTGTGAAGAGCGAGACTTCAGCAAGAAGAACATGGTTGTAAAGCGCGAGGCTTCAGCTAGGAGAATGGTACACTGAAGAGCAAGACCTCAATGACGAGAATGGGTCTGTGAAGAGCGAGACTTTACTGAGGAGAATAGGGCTGTGAAGACCTAGTCTTCAGCAAGGAGAACGGGACTGCGAAACAGCATGACATCATCGAGGAAAACGGGACTGTGAACACCGAGACTTCAGCGAGGAGAACTGGGCCATGAAGAGCGAGTCTTCAGGGAGAAAGGGACTGTGAAGAGCGAGAATTCAGCAACGAAAACGGGGCTGTGAAGAGCGAGACTTTTCCAAGGAGAACGGGACTGTGAAGAGCGAGACTTCAGCGACGAGAACATTAATGTGAAGAGCGAGACTTCAGCAAGAAGAACATGGCTGTAAAGCGCGAGGCTTCAACGAGGAGAATGGTACTCTGAAGAGCAAGACTTCAATGACGAGAATTGGTCTGTGAAGAGCGAGACTTCAGTCAGGAGAACAGGACTGTGAAGAGCTAGTATTCAGCAAGGAGAACGGGACTGCGAAACAGCGTGACATCAGCGAGGAGAACGGGACTATGAACACAGAGACTTCAGCGAGGAGAACTGGGCCGTGAAGAGCGAGACTTCAGGGAGAACGGGACTGCGAAGATCGAGAATTCAGTGAGCAGAACGGGGCTGTGAAGTCCGAGACTTCAGCAAGGAGAATATAACTGTGAAGAGCGAGACTTCAGCGAGGAGAACAGGACTGTAAAGAGCGAGACGTCAGCGAGGAGAATAGGACTGTGAAGTATCAGACTTCAGTGAGGAGAATGGAAATGCAAAGAGCGAAGCTTCAGCAAGGATTATGAGGCTGTAAATAGCAAGGCTTCAGTGAGGAGGTCGAGGATGCAAAGAGCAAGACTTCAGCAAGGAGAATGGGCCTGAGAAGAGCGAGACTTCAGCGAGAAGAACATGGCCGTAAAGAGCGAGGCTTCAGCGAAGAGAATGGGACTCTGAAGAGCGAGACTTCAATGATGAGAATGGGTCTGTGAAGAGCGAGGCTTCAGCGAGGACAGCAGGACTGTAAAGAACGAGACTTCAGCGAGGAGAATAGGACTGTGAAGTACAAGACTTCAGTGAGGAGAATGGGAATGTAAACAGCGAGGCTTCAGCAAGGATTATGAGGCTGTAAATAGCAAGGCTTCTGTGAGGAGAACGAGGCTGTAAAGAGCAAGACTTCAGCAAGGAGAATGTAGCCGGGAAGAGAAAGACTTCAGTGAGAATAACATGGCCGTAAAGAGCAAGGCTTCAGCGAGGAGAATGGGACTCTGAAGAGCAAGACTTCAATGATGAGAACAGGGCTGTGAAGAGCGAGATGTCAGCAAGGAGAACGGGAGTGCGAACAGCGTAACATCAGCAAGGAGAACGGGACTGTGAACACCGGGACTTCAGTGAGGAGAATGGGGCCATGAAGAGCGAGACTTCAGCGAGGAGAACGGGCCCGTGAAGAGCGAGACTTCAGTGAGGAGAATGGGGCTGTGAAGAGTGAGACTTCATCAAGGAGCACGGGGCTGTGAAGAGCGAGACTTCAGCGAGGAGAACGTGATTGTGAAGAGTGAGACTTCAACAAGGAGAACGTGATTGTGAAGAGCGAGACTTCAACAAGGAGAACGGGGCTGTGAAGCACGAGACTTCAGTGAGGAGAACGGGACTCTGAAGTGCGAGTCTTCAGCGAGGAGAATGGGGCTGTGAAGATCAGGACTTCAGCAATGAGAATGGGGTTGTGGAGAGCAAAAATTCAGCGAAGAGAATGGTGCTGTGAAGAGTGAAACTTCAGTGAGGAGAACGGGACTGTGAAGAGCGAGACTGCAGCAAGGAGAATGGAACTGTGAAGAGCGAGACTTCAGCGAAGAGAATGGGGCTGTGAAGAGTGAAACTTCAGTGAGGAGAATGGGGCTGTGAAGAGCGAGACTTCAGCGAGGAGAACTTAACTGTAAAGAGCGAGACTTCAGTGAGTCGAACGGGACTGTGAAGAGTGCAACTTCAGTGAGGAGAACAGGACTGTGAAGAGTGAGATTTCAACAAAGAGAACGGGACTGTGAAGACTGAAAATTCAGTGAGGTGAATGGGTTTGCAAAGGTTGAGACTTCAACGAGGAGAACGGGGCTGTGAAGCACGAGACTTCAGCGAGGAGAACGGGGCTGTGAAGCACGAGACTTCAGCAAGGAGAACGGGGCTGTGAAGCGCGAGACTTCAGCAAGGAGAACGGGGCTGTGAAGCGCGAGACTTCAGCGAGGAGAATGGGGCTGTGAAGCGCGAGACTTCAGCCAGGAGAACGTGACTGTGAAGTATCAGAATTCACTGAGGAGAATGGGAATGTAAAGAGCGAGGCTACAGCAAGGATTACGTGGCTGTAAATAGCAAGGCTTCGGCGAGGTGAACGAGGCTGCAAAGAGCGAGCATTCAACAAGGAGAATGGGGCTGGGAAGAGCGAGACTTCAGCAAGAAGAACATGGCTGTAAAGAGCGAGGCTTCAGAGAGGAGAATGGGACTCTGAAGAGCGAGACTTCAATGAAGAGAATGGGGCTGTGAAGAGCGAGGCTTCAGTGAGGAGAACGGGACTGTGAAGAATGAGACTTCAGCGAGGAGAACAGGGCTGTGAAGAGCGAGACGTCAGCAAGGAGAACGGGACTGCGAACAGCGTGACATCATTGAGGAGAATGGTATTATGAACAGCAGGACTTCAGTGAGGAGAATGGGGCCATGAAGAGCGAGACTTCAGCAAGGAGAACGGGGCCGTGAAGAGCGAGACTTTAGCGTGGAGAACGGGACTGTGAAGAGCAAGACTTCACTGAGGAGAATGCAGCTATGAACAGCGAGACTTCAGCGAGGAGAACGGGGATGTGAAGAGTGAGACTTCAGCGAGGAGAACAGGGCTGTGAATTGTGAGACGTCAGCATGGAGAATATGACTGTGAAGAGCGAGACTTCAACAAGCTGAATGGGGGTGTGAAGAGCGAGACTTCAGCGAGGAGAACGTGATTGTGAAGAGCGAGACTTCAGCAAGGAGAACGGGGCTGTGAAGTGTGAGAATTCAGCGAAGTAAATCGGGCTGTGAAGAGTGAAACTTCAGGAAGTAGAACAGGGCTGTGAAGAGTGAGACTTCAGCGAGCAGAACGGCACTGTGAAGAGCCAGACTTCAGCGAGGAGAACTGGGCTGTGAAGAGCGAGACTTCAGCAATGAAAATATGACTGTAAAGAGCGAGACTTCAGCAACGAGAACAGGACTGTGAAGAGTGCAACTTCAGTAAGGAGAACGAGACTGTGAACACCGAGACTTCAGTCAGGAGAACGGGGCTGTGAAGAGCAAGACTTCAGGGAGGAGAGCAGGACTGTGAAGAGCGAGACTTCAACAAGGAGAACGTGACTGTGAAGTGCGAGACTTCAGGGAAGAGAACGGGGCTGTGAAGCGCGCGACTTCAGCGAGGAGAACGTGATTGTGAAGAGTGAGACTTCAACAAGGAGAATGTGACTGTGAAGAGCAGGACTTCAGCAACTAGAATGGGGTTGTGAAGAGCAAAACTTCAGCGAAGAGAATCGGGCTGTGAAGAGTGAAACTTCAGTGAGGAGAACGGGACTGTGAAGAGCGAGACTTCAGCGATGAGAACATGACTGTAAAGAGCGAGACTTCATTGAGGTGAACGGGACTGTGAAGAGTGCAACTTCAGTGAGGAGAACAGGACTGTGAAAAGCGAGACTTCAACATGGAGAACGGGGCTGTGAAGAGCGAGACTTCAGTGAGGAGAATGGGGCTACAAAGAGCGAGACTTCAGCGAGGAGAACGGGGCTGTCAAGATTGAAACTTCAGTGAGGAGAACGGAACTGTAAAGAGCAAGACTTCAGAGAGGAGAATGTGACTGTGAAGAGTGAGACTTTATCAAGGAGAACATGACTGTGAAGTGCGAGACCTCAGTGAGGAGAATGTGAATGTAAAGAGCGAGGCTTCAGCAAGGAGTACATGGCTGTAAATAGCAAGGCTTCACCGAGGAGAATGAGGTTGTAAAGAGCGAGACTTCAGGGGGGAGAATGGGGCTTGGAAGTGCGAGAGTTCAGCGAGAAGAACATGGCTGTAAAGAGCGAGGCTTCAGCTAGGAGAATGGTACTCTGAAGAGCAAGACTTCAATGACGAGAATGGGTCTGTGAAGAGCGAGACTTCAGTGAGGAGAACAGGGCTGTGAAGAGCTAGTCTTCAGCAAGGAGAACGGGACTATGAAACAGCGTGACATCAGCGAGGAGAACTTAACTGTGAACACTGAGACTTCAGCGAGGAGAACTGGGCCGTGAAGAGCAAGACTTCAGGGAGAACGGGACTGTGAAGAGTGAGAATTCACCGAGGAGAACGGGGCTGTAAAGAGCGAGACTTTAGCGAGGAGAACGGGACTGTGACGACCGAGACTTCAGCAAGGAGAACATGACTGTGAAGAGCAAGACTTCAGCGAGGAGAACAGGACTGTGAAGCGCGAGACTTGAGCAAGGTGAATGGGGCTGTGAAGATCGAGACTTCAGGAAGGAGAACATGAATGTGAAGAGCGAGATGTCAGCGAGGAGAACGGGACTGCCAACAGCATGACATAAGCGAGGAGAACAGGACTGTGAACACCGGGACTTCAGTGAGTAGAATGGGGCCATGAAGAATGAGACTACATTGAGGAGAATGGGGCCGTGAAGAGCGAGACTTCAGCGAGGAGAGCGGGACAGTGAAGAGCGAGACTTCACCGAGGAGAATGCGGCTGTGAAGAGCAAGACTTCAGTGAGGAGAACAGGGCAGTGAAGAGTCAGACTTAAGCGAGGAGTACGGGACTGTAAGGAGCGAGGTTTCAGCGAGAAGAACGGGGCAGTGAAGAGCAAGACTTCAATGATGAGAACAGGGCTGTGAAGAGCGAGATGTCAGCAAGGAGAACGGGAGTGCGAACAGCGTGACATCAGCAAGGAGAACGGGACTGTGAACACCGGGACTTCAGTGAGGAGAATGGGGCCATGAAGAGCGAGACTTCAGCGAGGAGAACGGGCCTGTGAAGAGCGAGACTTCAGTGAGGAGAATGGGGCTGTGAAGAGTGAGACTTCATCAAGGAGCACGGGGCTGTGAAGAGCGAGACTTCAGCGAGGAGAACGTGATTGTGAAGAGTGAGACTTCAACAAGGAGAACGTGACTGTGAAGTGCTAGACTTCAACAAGGAGAACGGGGCTGTGAAGCACGAGACTTCAGTGAGGTGAACGGGACTCTGAAGTGCGAGTCTTCACGGAGGAGAATGGGTCTCTGAAGAGCGAGACTTCAGGGAGGAGAACGGGACTCTGAATAGCGAGACTTCACTAAGGGAATGGGGCTGTGAAGATCAGGACTTCAGCAACGAGAATGGGGTTGTGGAGAGCGAAAATTCAGTGAAGAGAATGGTGCTGTGAAGAGTGAAACTTCAGTGAGGAGAACGGGACTGTGAAGAGCGAGACTGCAGCAAGGAGAATGGAACTGTGAAGAGCGAGACTTCAGCGAAGAGAATGGGGCTGTGAAGAGTGAAACTTCAGTGAGGAGAATGGGGCTGTGAAGAGCGAGACTTCAGCGAGGAGAACTTAACTGTAAAGAGCGAGACTTCAGTGAGTCGAACGGGACTGTGAAGAGTGCAACTTCAGTGAGGAGAACAAGTCTGTGAAGAGCGAGACTTCAACAAAGAGAACGGGACTGTGAAGACTGAAAATTCAGTGAGGTGAATGGGTTTGCGAAGGTTGAGACTTCAGCGAGGAGAACGGGGCTGTGAAGCGCGAGACTTCAGCAAGGAGAATGGGGCTGTGAAGCGCGAGACTTCAGCAAGGAGAACGGGGCTGTGAAGCGCGAGACTTCAGCGAGGAGAACAGGACTGTAAAGAGCGAGACTTCAGCGAGGAGAATGGGGCTGTGAAGCACGAGACTTCAGCCAGGAGAACGGGACTGTGAAGTATCAGAATTCACTGAGGAGAATGGGAATGTAAAGAGCGAGGCTTCAGCAAGGATTACGTGGTTGTAAATAGCAAGGCTTCAGCGAGGTGAACGAGGCTGCAAAGAGCAAGCATTCAACAAGGAGAATGGGGCTGGGAAGAGCGAGGCTTCAGAGAGGAGAATGGGACTCTGAAGAGCGAGACTTCAATGACGAGAATGGGGCTGTGAAGAGCGAGGCTTCAGTGAGGAGAATGGGACTGTGAAGAGTGAGACTTCAGCGAGGAGAACAGGGCTGTGAAGAGCGAGATGTCAGCAAGGAGAACAGGACTGCGAACAGCGTGACATCATTGAGGAGAATGGTATTATGAACAGCAGGACTTCAGTGAGGAGAATGGGGCCATGAAGAGCGAGACTTCAGCAAGGAGAACAGGGCCGTGAAGAGTGAGACTTTAGCGTGGAGAACGGGACTGTGAAGAGCGAGACTTCACTGAGGAGAATGCAGCTGTGAACAGCGAGACTTCAGCGAGGAGAACGGGGATGTGAAGAGTGAGACTTCAGCGAGGAGAACAGGGCTGTGAATTGTGAGACGTCAGCATGGAGAATATGACTGTGAAGAGCGAGACTTCAACAAGGTGAATGGGGGTGTGAAGAGCGAGACTTCAGCGAGGAGAACGTGATTGTGAAGAGCGAGACTTCAGCAAGGAGAACGGGGCTGTGAAGTGTGAGAATTCAGCGAAGTAAATGGGGCTGTGAAGAGTGAAACTTCAGGAAGTAGAACAGGGCTGTGAAGAGCCAGACTTCAGCGAGGAGAACTGGGCTGTGAAGAGCAAGACTTCAGCGATGAGAATATGACTGTAAAGAGCGAGACTTCAGCAACGAGAACAGGACTGTGAAGAGTGCAACTTCAGTAAGGAGAACGAGACTGTGAACACCGAGACTTCAGTCAGGAGGAGGCTATGAAGAGCAAGACTTCAGGGAGGAGAGCAGGACTGTGAAGAGCGAGACTTCAACAAGGAGAACGTGACTGTGAAGAGCGAGAAATCAGTGAGGAGAATGGGACTCTGAAGAGCAAGACTTCAGGGAAGAGAACGGGACTCTGAAAAGTGAGACTTTTTAGGTGAACGTGACTGTGAAGAGCAGGACTTCAGCAACTAGAATGGGGTTGTGAAGAGCAAAACTTCAGCGAAGAGAATCGGGCTGTGAAGAGTGAAACTTCAGTGAGGAGAACGGGACTGTGAAGAGCGAGACTTCAGCAAGGAGAAGAGGGCTGTGAAGAGCGAGACTTCAGCGATGAGAACATGACTGTAAAGAGCGAGACTTCATTGAGGTGAACGGGACTGTGAAGAGTGCAACTTCAGTGAGGAGAACAGGACTGTGAAAAGCGAGACTTCAACATGGAGAATGGGGCTGTGAAGAGCGAGACTTCAGTGAGGAGAATGGGGCTACAAAGAGCGAGACTTCAGCGAGGAGAATGAGGCTGTGAAGCACGAGACTTCAGCCAGGAGAACGGGACTGTGAAGTATCAGAATTCACTGAGGAGAATGTGACTGTGAAGAGCGAGGCTTCAGCAAGGATTACGTGGTTGTAAATAGCAAGGCTTCAGCGAGGTGAACGAGGCTGCAAAGAGCGAGCATTCAACAAGGAGAATGGGGCTGGGAAGAGCGAGACTTCAGCAAGAAGAACATGGCTGTAAAGAGCGAGGCTTCAGAGAGGAGAATGGGACTCTGAAGAGCGAGACTTCAATGACGAGAATGGGGCTGTGAAGAGCGAGGCTTCAGTGAGGAGAATGGGACTGTGAAGAGTGATACTTCAGCGAGGAGAACAGGGCTGTGAAGAGCGAGACGTCAGCAAGGAGAACGGGACTGCGAACAGCGTGACATCATTGAGGAGAATGGTATTATGAACAGCAGGACTTCAGTGAGGAGAATGGGGCCATGAAGAGCGAGACTTCAGCAAGGAGAACGGGGCCGTGAAGAGTGAGACTTTAGCGTGGAGAACGGGACTGTGAAGAGCGAGACTTCACTGAGGAGAATGCAGCTGTGAACAGCGAGACTTCAGCGAGGAGAACGGGGATGTGAAGAGTGAGACTTCAGCGAGGAGAACAGGGCTGTGAATTGTGAGACGTCAGCATGGAGAATATGACTGTGAAGAGCGAGACTTCAACAAGGTGAATGGGGGTGTGAAGAGCGAGACTTCAGCGAGGAGAACGTGATTGTGAAGAGCGAGACTTCAGCAAGGAGAACAGGGCTGTGAAGTGTGAGAATTCAGCGAAGTAAATGGGGCTGTGAAGAGTGAAACTTCATGAAGTAGAACAGGGCTGTGAAGAGTGAGACTTCAGCGAGCAGAACGGCACTGTGAAGAGCCAGACTTCAGCAAGGAGAACTGGGCTGTGAAGAGCAAGACTTCAGCGATGAGAATATGACTGTAAAGAGCGAGACTTCAGCAACGAGAACAGGACTGTGAAGAGTGCAACTTCAGTAAGGAGAACGAGACTGTGAACACCGAGACTTCAGTCAGGAGAACGGGCCTGTGAAGAGCAAGACTTCAGGGAGGAGAGCAGGACTGTGAAGAGCGAGACTTCAACAAGGAGAACGTGACTGTGAAGAACGAGAAATCAGTGAGGAGAATGGGACTCTGAAGAGCGAGACTTCAGGGAAGAGAACGGGACTCTGAAAAGTGAGACTTTTTAGGTGAACGTGACTGTGAAGAGCAGGACTTCAGCAACTAGAATGGGGTTGTGAAGAGCAAAACTTCAGCGAAGAGAATCGGGCTGTGAAGAGTGAAACTTCAGTGAGGAGAACGGGACTGTGAAGAGCGAGACTTCAGCAAGGAGAAGAGGGCTGTGAAGAGCGAGACTTCAGCAATGAGAACATGACTGTAAAGAGCGAGACTTCATTGAGGTGAACGGGACTGTGAAGAGTGCAACTTCAGTGAGGAGAACAGGACTGTGAAAAGCGAGACTTCAACATGGAGAATGGGGCTGTGAAGAGCGAGACTTCAGTGAGGAGAATGGGGCTACAAAGAGCGAGACTTCAGCGAGGAGAACGGGGCTGTCAAGATTGAAACTTCTCTGAGGAGAATGTGACTGTAAAGAGCAAGACTTCAGAGAGGAGAATGTGACTGTGAAGAGTGAGACTTTATCAAGGAGAACATGACTGTGAAGTGCGAGACCTCAGTGAGGAGAATGTGAATGTAAGGAGCGAGGCTTCAGCAAGGAGAACATGGCTGTAAATAGCAAGGCTTCACCGAGGAGAATGAGGTTGTAAAGAGCGAGACTTCAGGGGGGAGAATGGGGCTTGGAAGTGCGAGAGTTCAGCGAGAAGAACATGGCTGTAAAGAGCGAGGCTTCAGCTAGGAGAATGGTACTCTGAAGAGCAAGACTTCAATGACGAGAATGGGTCTGTGAAGAGCGAGACTTCAGTGAGGAGAACAGGGCTGTGAAGAGCTAGTCTTCAGCAAGGAGAACGGGACTATGAAACAGCGTGACATCAGCGAGGAGAACTTGACTGTGAACACTGAGACTTCAGCGAGGAGAACTGGGCCGTGAAGAGCAAGACTTCAGGGAGAACGGGACTGTGAAGAGTGAGAATTCACCGAGGAGAACGGGGCTGTAAAGAGCGAGACTTTAGCGAGGAGAATGGGACTGTGACGACCGAGACTTCAGCAAGGAGAACATGACTGTGAAGAGCAAGACTTCAGCGAGGAGAACAGGACTGTGAAGAGCGAGACTTGAGCAAGGTGAATGGGGCTGTGAAGATCGAGACTTCAGCAAGGAGAACATGAATGTGAAGAGCGAGATGTCAGCGAGGAGAACAGGACTGCAAACAGCATGACATAAGCGAGGAGAACAGGACTGTGAACGCCGGGACTTCAGTGAGTAGAATGGGGCCATGAAGAATGAGACTACATTGAGGAGAACGGGGCCGTGAAGAGCGAGACTTCAGTGAGGAGAATGGGGCTGTGAAGAGTGAGACTTCATCAAGGAGCACGGGGCTGTGAAGAGCGAGACTTCAGCGAGGAGAACGTGATTGTGAAGAGTGAGACTTCAACAAGGAGAACGTGACTGTGAAGTGCTAGACTTCAACAAGGAGAACGGGGCTGTGAAGCACGAGACTTCAGTGAGGAGAACGGGACTCTGAAGTGCGAGTCTTCAGCGAGGAGAATGGGTCTCTGAAGAGCGAGACTTCAGGGAGGAGAACGGGACTCTGAATAGCGAGACTTCACTAAGGGAATGGGGCTGTGAAGATCAGGACTTCAGCAACGAGAATGGGGTTGTGGAGAGCGAAAATTCAGTGAAGAGAATGGTGCTGTGAAGAGTGAAACTTCAGTGAGGAGAACGGGACTGTGAAGAGCGAGACTGCAGCAAGGAGAATGGAACTGTGAAGAGCGAGACTTCAGCGAAGAGAATGGGGCTGTGAAGAGTGAAACTTCAGTGAGGAGAATGGGGCTGTGAAGAGCGAGACTTCAGCGAGGAGAACTTAACTGTAAAGAGCGAGACTTCAGTGAGTCGAACAGGACTGTGAAGAGTGCAACTTCAGTGAGGAGAACAGGTCTGTGAAGAGCGAGACTTCAACAAAGAGAACGGGACTGTGAAGACTGAAAATTCAGTGAGGTGAATGGGTTTGCGAAGGTTGAGACTTCAGCGAGGAGAACGGGGCTGTGAAGCGCGAGACTTCAGCAAGGAGAATGGGGCTGTGAAGCGCGAGACTTCAGCAAGGAGAACGGGGCTGTGAAGCGGGAGACTTCAGCCAGGAGAACGGGACTGTGAAGTATCAGAATTCACTGAGGAGAATGGGAATGTAAAGAGCGAGGCTTCAGCAAGGATTATGTGGTTGTAAATAGCAAGGCTTCAGCGAGGTGAACGAGGCTGCAAAGAGCGAGCATTCAACAAAGAGAATGGGGCTGGGAAGAGCGAGACTTCAGCAAGAAGAACATGGCTGTAAAGAGCGAGGCTTCAGAGAGGAGAATGGGACTCTGAAGAGCGAGACTTCAATGACGAGAATGGGGCTGTGAAGAGCGAGGCTTCAGTGAGGAGAATGGGACTGTGAAGAGTGAGACTTCAGCGAGGAGAACAGGGCTGTGAAGAGCGAGACGTCAGCAAGGAGAACGGGACTGCGAACAGCGTGACATCATTGAGGAGAATGGTATTATGAACAGCAGGACTTCAGTGAGGAGAATGGGGCCATGAAGAGCGAGACTTCAGCAAGGAGAACGGGGCCGTGAAGAGTGAGACTTTAGCGTGGAGAACGGGACTGTGAAGAGCAAGACTTCACTGAGGAGAATGCAGCTATGAACAGCGAGACTTCAGCGAGGAGAACGGGGATGTGAAGAGTGAGACTTCAGCGAGGAGAACAGGGCTGTGAATTGTGAGACGTCAGCATGGAGAATATGACTGTGAAGAGCGAGACTTCAGCGAGGAGAACGTGATTGTGAAGAGTGAGACTTCAGCAAGGAGAACGGGGCTGTGAAGTGTGAGAATTCAGCGAAGTAAATGGGGCTGTGAAGAGTGAAACTTCAGGAAGTAGAACAGGACTGTGAAGAGTGAGACTTCAGCGAGCAGAACGGCACTGTGAAGAGCCAGACTTCAGCGAGGAGAACTGGGCTGTGAAGAGCAAGACTTCAGCGATGAGAATATGACTGTAAAGAGCGAGACTTCAGCAACGAGAACAGGACTGTGAAGAGTGCAACTTCAGTAAGGAGAACGAGACTGTGAACACCGAGACTTCAGTCAGGAGAACGGGGCTGTGAAGAGCAAGACTTCAGGGAGGAGAGCAGGACTGTGAAGAGCGAGACTTCAACAAGGAGAACGTGACTGTGAAGAGCGAGAAATCAGTGAGGAGAATGGGACTCTGAAGAGCGAGACTTCAGGGAAGAGAACGGGACTCTGAAAAGTGAGACTTTTTAGGTGAACGTGACTGTGAAGAGCAGGACTTCAGCAACTAGAATGGGGTTGTGAAGAGCAAAACTTCAGCGAAGAGAATCGGGCTGTGAAGAGTGAAACTTCAGTGAGGAGAACGGGACTGTGAAGAGCGAGACTTCAGCAAGGAGAAGAGGGCTGTGAAGAGCGAGACTTCAGCGATGAGAACATGACTGTAAAGAGCGAGACTTCATTGAGGTGAACGGGACTGTGAAGAGTGCAACTTCAGTGAGGAGAACAGGACTGTGAAAAGCGAGACTTCAACATGGAGAATGGGGCTGTGAAGAGCGAGACTTCAGTGAGGAGAATGGGGCTACAAAGAGCGAGACTTCAGCGAGGAGAACGGGGCTGTCAAGATTGAAACTTCAGTGAGGAGAACGGAACCGTAAAGAGCAAGACTTCAGAGAGGAGAATGTGACTGTGAAGAGTGAGACTTTATCAAGGAGAACATGACTGTGAAGTGCGAGACCTCAGTGAGGAGAATGTGAATGTAAAGAGCGAGGCTTCAGCAAGGAGTACATGGCTGTAAATAGCAAGGCTTCACCGAGGAGAATGAGGTTGTAAAGAGCGAGACTTCAGGGGGGAGAATGGGGCTTGGAAGTGCGAGAGTTCAGCGAGAAGAACATGGCTGTACAGAGCGAGGCTTCAGCTAGGAGAATGGTACTCTGAAGAGCAAGACTTCAATGACGAGAATGGGTCTGTGAAGAGCGAGACTTCAGTGAGGAGAACAGGGCTGTGAAGAGCTAGTCTTCAGCAAGGAGAACGGGACTATGAAACAGCGTGACATCAGCGAGGAGAACTTGACAGTGAACACTGAGACTTCAGCGAGGAGAACTGGGCCATGAAGAGCAAGACTTCAGGGAGAACGGGACTGTGAAGAGTGAGAATTCACCGAGGAGAACAGGAATGTGAAGAGCGAGACTTGAGCAAGGTGAATGGGGCTGTGAAGATCGAGACTTCAGCAAGGAGAACATGAATGTGAAGAGCGAGATGTCACCGAGGAGAACGGGACTGCGAACAGCATGACATAAGCGAGGAGAACAGGACTGTGAACACCGGGACTTCAGTGAGTAGAATGGGGCCATGAAGAATGAGACTACATTGAGGAGAACGGGGCCGAGAACGGGGGCGAGACTTCAGCGAGGAGAGCGGGACAGTGAAGAGCGAGACTTCACCGAGGAGAATGCGGCTGTGAAGAGCATGACTTCAGTGAGGAGAACAGGGCTGTGAAGAGTCAGACTTAAGCGAGGAGAACGGGACTGTAAGGAGCGAGGTTTCAACGAGAAGAACGGGGCAGTGAAGAGCGAGACTTCAGCGAGGAGAACGGGACTGTGAAGAGCGAGACTTCAGCGAGGAGAACGGGACTGTGAAGAGCGAGACTTCAGCGAGGAGAACGGGGCTGTGAAGCACGAGACTTCAGTGAGGAGAACGGGACTCTGAAGTGCGAGTCTTCAGCGAGGAGAATGGGTCTCTGAAGAGCGAGACTTCAGGGAGGAGAACAGGACTCTGAATAGCGAGACTTCACTAGGGGAATGGGGCTGTGAAGAGCAGGACTTCAGCAACGAGAATCAGGTTGTGGAGAGCGAAAATTCAGCGAAGAAAATGGGGCTGTGAAGAGTGAAACTTCAGTGAGGAGAACGGGACTGTGAAGAGCGAGACTTCAGCAAGGAGAATGGAACTGTGAAGAGCGAGACTTCAGCAAAGAGAATGGGGCTGTGAAGAGTGAGACTTCAGCAAGGAGAACGGGGCCGTGAAGACCGAGACTTCAGCGCGGAGAACAGGACTGTAAAGAGCGAGACTTCACCGAGGAGAATGCAGCTGTGAAGAGCGAGACTTCAGCGAGGAGAACAGGGCTGTGAAGAGTGAGACTTCAGCGAGCAGAACAGGGCTGTGAAGTGCGAGACGTCAACATGGAGAATATGACTGTGAAGAGCGAGACTTCAACAAGCCGAATGGGGGTGTGAAGAGCGAGACTTCAGCGAGGAGAACGTGATTGTGAAGAGCGAGACTTCAGCAAGGAGAATGGGACTGTAAAGAGCGAGTCTTCAGCAACGAGAGCGGGGCTGTGTAAAGCGAGACTTCAGCAAGGAGAACGGGGCTGTCTAGTGTGAGAATTCAGCGAAGTAAATGGGGCTGTGAAGAGTGAAACTTCATGAAGTAGAACAGGGCTGTGAAGAGTGAGACTTCAGCGAGCAGAACGGGACTGTGAAGAGCCAGACTTCAGCGATGAGAAAATGACTGTAAAGAGCGAGACTTCAGCGAGGAGAACTGGGCTGTGAAGAGCGAGACTTCAGCGATGAGAACAGGACTGTAAAGAGTGAGACTTCAGCAACAAGAACGGGACTGTGAAGAGTGCAACTTCAGTGAGGAGAACAGGAGTGTGAACACCGAGACTGCAGCGAGGAGAACTGGGCTGTGAAGTGCGAGACTTCAGGGAGGAGAATGGGGCTGGGAAGAGCGAGACTTCAGCGAGAAGAACATGGCTGTAAAGGGCAAGGTTTCAGCTAGGAGAATGGTACTCTGAAGAGCAAGACTTCAATGACGAGAATGGGCCTGTGAAGAGCGAGACTTCAGCGAGGAGAACGGGACTGTGAAGAGCGAGACTTCAGCGAGGAGAATGGGGCTATGAAGCACGAGACTTCAGTGAGGAGAACGGGACTCTGAAGTGCGAGTCTTCAGCGAGGAGAATGGGTCTCTGAAGAGCGAGACTTCAGGGAGGAGAACAGGACTCTGAATAGCGAGACTTCACTAGGGGAATGGGGCTGTGAAGAGCAGGACTTCAGCAACGAGAATCAGGTTGTGGAGAGCGAAAATTCAGCGAAGAAAATGGGGCTGTGAAGAGTGAAACTTCAGTGAGGAGAACGGGACTGTGAAGAGCGAGACTTCAGCAAGGAGAATGGAACTGTGAAGAGCGAGACTTCAGCAAAGAGAATGGGGCTGTGAAGAGTGAGACTTCAGCAAGGAGAACGGGGCCGTGAAGACCGAGACTTCAGCTCGGAGAACAGGACTGTAAAGAGCGAGACTTCACCGAGGAGAATGCAGCTGTGAACAGCGAGACTTCAGCGAGGAGAACGGGGATGTGAAGAGTGAGACTTCAGCGAGGAGAACAGGGCTGTGAATTGTGAGACGTCAGCATGGAGAATATGACTGTGAAGAGCGAGACTTCAACAAGGTGAATGGGGGTGTGAAGAGCGAGACTTCAGCGAGGAGAACGTGATTGTGAAGAGCGAGACTTCAGCAAGGAGAACAGGGCTGTGAAGTGTGAGAATTCAGCGAAGTAAATGGGGCTGTGAAGAGTGAAACTTCATGAAGTAGAACAGGGCTGTGAAGAGTGAGACTTCAGCGAGCAGAACGGCACTGTGAAGAGCCAGACTTCAGCAAGGAGAACTGGGCTGTGAAGAGCAAGACTTCAGCGATGAGAATATGACTGTAAAGAGCGAGACTTCAGCAACGAGAACAGGACTGTGAAGAGTGCAACTTCAGTAAGGAGAACGAGACTGTGAACACCGAGACTTCAGTCAGGAGAACGGGCCTGTGAAGAGCAAGACTTCAGGGAGGAGAGCAGGACTGTGAAGAGCGAGACTTCAACAAGGAGAACGTGACTGTGAAGAACGAGAAATCAGTGAGGAGAATGGGACTCTGAAGAGCGAGACTTCAGGGAAGAGAACGGGACTCTGAAAAGTGAGACTTTTTAGGTGAACGTGACTGTGAAGAGCAGGACTTCAGCAACTAGAATGGGGTTGTGAAGAGCAAAACTTCAGCGAAGAGAATCGGGCTGTGAAGAGTGAAACTTCAGTGAGGAGAACGGGACTGTGAAGAGCGAGACTTCAGCAAGGAGAAGAGGGCTGTGAAGAGCGAGACTTCAGCGATGAGAACATGACTGTAAAGAGCGAGACTTCATTGAGGTGAACGGGACTGTGAAGAGTGCAACTTCAGTGAGGAGAACAGGACTGTGAAAAGCGAGACTTCAACATGGAGAATGGGGCTGTGAAGAGCGAGACTTCAGTGAGGAGAATGGGGCTACAAAGAGCGAGACTTCAGCGAGGAGAACGGGGCTGTCAAGATTGAAACTTCTCTGAGGAGAATGTGACTGTAAAGAGCAAGACTTCAGAGAGGAGAATGTGACTGTGAAGAGTGAGACTTTATCAAGGAGAACATGACTGTGAAGTGCGAGACCTCAGTGAGGAGAATGTGAATGTAAAGAGCGAGGCTTCAGCAAGGAGAACATGGCTGTAAATAGCAAGGCTTCACCGAGGAGAATGAGGTTGTAAAGAGCGAGACTTCAGGGGGGAGAATGGGGCTTGGAAGTGCGAGAGTTCAGCGAGAAGAACATGGCTGTAAAGAGCGAGGCTTCAGCTAGGAGAATGGTACTCTGAAGAGCAAGACTTCAATGACGAGAATGGGTCTGTGAAGAGCGAGACTTCAGTGAGGAGAACAGGGCTGTGAAGAGCTAGTCTTCAGCAAGGAGAACGGGACTATGAAACAGCGTGACATCAGCGAGGAGAACTTGACTGTGAACACTGAGACTTCAGCGAGGAGAACTGGGCCGTGAAGAGCAAGACTTCAGGGAGAACGGGACTGTGAAGAGTGAGAATTCACCGAGGAGAACGGGGCTGTAAAGAGCGAGACTTTAGCGAGGAGAATGGGACTGTGACGACCGAGACTTCAGCAAGGAGAACATGACTGTGAAGAGCAAGACTTCAGCGAGGAGAACAGGACTGTGAAGAGCGAGACTTGAGCAAGGTGAATGGGGCTGTGAAGATCGAGACTTCAGCAAGGAGAACATGAATGTGAAGAGCGAGATGTCAGCGAGGAGAACAGGACTGCGAACAGCATGACATAAGCGAGGAGAACAGGACTGTGAACGCCGGGACTTCAGTGAGTAGAATGGGGCCATGAAGAATGAGACTACATTGAGGAGAACGGGGCCGTGAAGAGCGAGACTTCAGTGAGGAGAATGGGGCTGTGAAGAGTGAGACTTCATCAAGGAGCACGGGGCTGTGAAGAGCGAGACTTCAGCGAGGAGAACGTGATTGTGAAGAGTGAGACTTCAACAAGGAGAACGTGACTGTGAAGTGCTAGACTTCAACAAGGAGAACGGGGCTGTGAAGCACGAGACTTCAGTGAGGAGAACGGGACTCTGAAGTGCGAGTCTTCAGCGAGGAGAATGGGTCTCTGAAGAGCGAGACTTCAGGGAGGAGAACGGGACTCTGAATAGCGAGACTTCACTAAGGGAATGGGGCTGTGAAGATCAGGACTTCAGCAACGAGAATGGGGTTGTGGAGAGCGAAAATTCAGTGAAGAGAATGGTGCTGTGAAGAGTGAAACTTCAGTGAGGAGAACGGGACTGTGAAGAGCGAGACTGCAGCAAGGAGAATGGAACTGTGAAGAGCGAGACTTCAGCGAAGAGAATGGGGCTGTGAAGAGTGAAACTTCAGTGAGGAGAATGGGGCTGTGAAGAGCGAGACTTCAGCGAGGAGAACTTAACTGTAAAGAGCGAGACTTCAGTGAGTCGAACAGGACTGTGAAGAGTGCAACTTCAGTGAGGAGAACAAGTCTGTGAAGAGCGAGACTTCAACAAAGAGAACGGGACTGTGAAGACTGAAAATTCAGTGAGGTGAATGGGTTTGCGAAGGTTGAGACTTCAGCGAGGAGAACGGGGCTGTGAAGCGCGAGACTTCAGCAAGGAGAATGGGGCTGTGAAGCGCGAGACTTCAGCAAGGAGAACGGGGCTGTGAAGCGGGAGACTTCAGCCAGGAGAACGGGACTGTGAAGTATCAGAATTCACTGAGGAGAATGGGAATGTAAAGAGCGAGGCTTCAGCAAGGATTATGTGGTTGTAAATAGCAAGGCTTCAGCGAGGTGAACGAGGCTGCAAAGAGCGAGCATTCAACAAGGAGAATGGGGCTGGGAAGAGCGAGACTTCAGCAAGAAGAACATGGCTGTAAAGAGCGAGGCTTCAGAGAGGAGAATGGGACTCTGAAGAGCGAGACTTCAATGACGAGAATGGGGCTGTGAAGAGCGAGGCTTCAGTGAGGAGAATGGGACTGTGAAGAGTGAGACTTCAGCGAGGAGAACAGGGCTGTGAAGAGCGAGACGTCAGCAAGGAGAACGGGACTGCGAACAGCGTGACATCATTGAGGAGAATGGTATTATGAACAGCAGGACTTCAGTGAGGAGAATGGGGCCATGAAGAGCGAGACTTCAGCAAGGAGAACGGGGCCGTGAAGAGTGAGACTTTAGCGTGGAGAACGGGACTGTGAAGAGCAAGACTTCACTGAGGAGAATGCAGCTATGAACAGCGAGACTTCAGCAAGGAGAACGGGGATGTGAAGAGTGAGACTTCAGCGAGGAGAACAGGGCTGTGAATTGTGAGACGTCAGCATGGAGAATATGACTGTGAAGAGCGAGACTTCAGCGAGGAGAACGTGATTGTGAAGAGCGAGACTTCAGCAAGGAGAACGGGGCTGTGAAGTGTGAGAATTCAGCGAAGTAAATGGGGCTGTGAAGAGTGAAACTTCAGGAAGTAGAACAGGACTGTGAAGAGTGAGACTTCAGTGAGGAGAACAGGGCTGTGAAGAGCTAGTCTTCAGCAAGGAGAACGGGACTATGAAACAGCGTGACATCAGCGAGGAGAACTTGACTGTGAACACTGAGACTTCAGCGAGGAGAACTGGGCCGTGAAGAGCAAGACTTCAGGGAGAACGGGACTGTGAAGAGTGAGAATTCACCGAGGAGAACGGGGCTGTAAAGAGCGAGACTTTAGCGAGGAGAATGGGACTGTGACGACCGAGACTTCAGCAAGGAGAACATGACTGTGAAGAGCAAGACTTCAGCGAGGAGAACAGGACTGTGAAGAGCGAGACTTGAGCAAGGTGAATGGGGCTGTGAAGATCGAGACTTCAGCAAGGAGAACATGAATGTGAAGAGCGAGATGTCAGCGAGGAGAACAGGACTGCGAACAGCATGACATAAGCGAGGAGAACAGGACTGTGAACGCCGGGACTTCAGTGAGTAGAATGGGGCCATGAAGAATGAGACTACATTGAGGAGAACGGGGCCGTGAAGAGCGAGACTTCAGTGAGGAGAATGGGGCTGTGAAGAGTGAGACTTCATCAAGGAGCACGGGGCTGTGAAGAGCGAGACTTCAGCGAGGAGAACGTGATTGTGAAGAGTGAGACTTCAACAAGGAGAACGTGACTGTGAAGTGCTAGACTTCAACAAGGAGAACGGGGCTGTGAAGCACGAGACTTCAGTGAGGAGAACGGGACTCTGAAGTGCGAGTCTTCAGCGAGGAGAATGGGTCTCTGAAGAGCGAGACTTCAGGGAGGAGAACGGGACTCTGAATAGCGAGACTTCACTAAGGGAATGGGGCTGTGAAGATCAGGACTTCAGCAACGAGAATGGGGTTGTGGAGAGCGAAAATTCAGTGAAGAGAATGGTGCTGTGAAGAGTGAAACTTCAGTGAGGAGAACGGGACTGTGAAGAGCGAGACTGCAGCAAGGAGAATGGAACTGTGAAGAGCGAGACTTCAGCGAAGAGAATGGGGCTGTGAAGAGTGAAACTTCAGTGAGGAGAATGGGGCTGTGAAGAGCGAGACTTCAGCGAGGAGAACTTAACTGTAAAGAGCGAGACTTCAGTGAGTCGAACAGGACTGTGAAGAGTGCAACTTCAGTGAGGAGAACAAGTCTGTGAAGAGCGAGACTTCAACAAAGAGAACGGGACTGTGAAGACTGAAAATTCAGTGAGGTGAATGGGTTTGCGAAGGTTGAGACTTCAGCGAGGAGAACGGGGCTGTGAAGCGCGAGACTTCAGCAAGGAGAATGGGGCTGTGAAGCGCGAGACTTCAGCAAGGAGAACGGGGCTGTGAAGCGGGAGACTTCAGCCAGGAGAACGGGACTGTGAAGTATCAGAATTCACTGAGGAGAATGGGAATGTAAAGAGCGAGGCTTCAGCAAGGATTATGTGGTTGTAAATAGCAAGGCTTCAGCGAGGTGAACGAGGCTGCAAAGAGCGAGCATTCAACAAGGAGAATGGGGCTGGGAAGAGCGAGACTTCAGCAAGAAGAACATGGCTGTAAAGAGCGAGGCTTCAGAGAGGAGAATGGGACTCTGAAGAGCGAGACTTCAATGACGAGAATGGGGCTGTGAAGAGCGAGGCTTCAGTGAGGAGAATGGGACTGTGAAGAGTGAGACTTCAGCGAGGAGAACAGGGCTGTGAAGAGCGAGACGTCAGCAAGGAGAACGGGACTGCGAACAGCGTGACATCATTGAGGAGAATGGTATTATGAACAGCAGGACTTCAGTGAGGAGAATGGGGCCATGAAGAGCGAGACTTCAGCAAGGAGAACGGGGCCGTGAAGAGTGAGACTTTAGCGTGGAGAACGGGACTGTGAAGAGCAAGACTTCACTGAGGAGAATGCAGCTATGAACAGCGAGACTTCAGCAAGGAGAACGGGGATGTGAAGAGTGAGACTTCAGCGAGGAGAACAGGGCTGTGAATTGTGAGACGTCAGCATGGAGAATATGACTGTGAAGAGCGAGACTTCAGCGAGGAGAACGTGATTGTGAAGAGCGAGACTTCAGCAAGGAGAACGGGGCTGTGAAGTGTGAGAATTCAGCGAAGTAAATGGGGCTGTGAAGAGTGAAACTTCAGGAAGTAGAACAGGACTGTGAAGAGTGAGACTTCAGCGAGCAGAACGGCACTGTGAAGAGCCAGACTTCAGCGAGGAGAACTGGGCTGTGAAGAGCAAGACTTCAGCGATGAGAATATGACTGTAAAGAGCGAGACTTCAGCAACGAGAACAGGACTGTGAAGAGTGCAACTTCAGTAAGGAGAACGAGACTGTGAACACCGAGACTTCAGTCAGGAGAACGGGGCTGTGAAGAGCAAGACTTCAGGGAGGAGAGCAGGACTGTGAAGAGCGAGACTTCAACAAGGAGAACGTGACTGTGAAGAGCGAGAAATCAGTGAGGAGAATGGGACTCTGAAGAGCGAGACTTCAGGGAAGAGAACGGGACTCTGAAAAGTGAGACTTTTTAGGTGAACGTGACTGTGAAGAGCAGGACTTCAGCAACTAGAATGGGGTTGTGAAGAGCAAAACTTCAGCGAAGAGAATCGGGCTGTGAAGAGTGAAACTTCAGTGAGGAGAACGGGACTGTGAAGAGCGAGACTTCAGCAAGGAGAAGAGGGCTGTGAAGAGCGAGACTTCAGCGATGAGAACATGACTGTAAAGAGCGAGACTTCATTGAGGTGAACGGGACTGTGAAGAGTGCAACTTCAGTGAGGAGAACAGGACTGTGAAAAGCGAGACTTCAACATGGAGAATGGGGCTGTGAAGAGCGAGACTTCAGTGAGGAGAATGGGGCTACAAAGAGCGAGACTTCAGCGAGGAGAACGGGGCTGTCAAGATTGAAACTTCAGTGAGGAGAACGGAACCGTAAAGAGCAAGACTTCAGAGAGGAGAATGTGACTGTGAAGAGTGAGACTTTATCAAGGAGAACATGACTGTGAAGTGCGAGACCTCAGTGAGGAGAATGTGAATGTAAAGAGCGAGGCTTCAGCAAGGAGTACATGGCTGTAAATAGCAAGGCTTCACCGAGGAGAATGAGGTTGTAAAGAGCGAGACTTCAGGGGGGAGAATGGGGCTTGGAAGTGCGAGAGTTCAGCGAGAAGAACATGGCTGTACAGAGCGAGGCTTCAGCTAGGAGAATGGTACTCTGAAGAGCAAGACTTCAATGACGAGAATGGGTCTGTGAAGAGCGAGACTTCAGTGAGGAGAACAGGGCTGTGAAGAGCTAGTCTTCAGCAAGGAGAACGGGACTATGAAACAGCGTGACATCAGCGAGGAGAACTTGACAGTGAACACTGAGACTTCAGCGAGGAGAACTGGGCCATGAAGAGCAAGACTTCAGGGAGAACGGGACTGTGAAGAGTGAGAATTCACCGAGGAGAACAGGAATGTGAAGAGCGAGACTTGAGCAAGGTGAATGGGGCTGTGAAGATCGAGACTTCAGCAAGGAGAACATGAATGTGAAGAGCGAGATGTCACCGAGGAGAACGGGACTGCGAACAGCATGACATAAGCGAGGAGAACAGGACTGTGAACACCGGGACTTCAGTGAGTAGAATGGGGCCATGAAGAATGAGACTACATTGAGGAGAACGGGGCCGAGAACGGGGGCGAGACTTCAGCGAGGAGAGCGGGACAGTGAAGAGCGAGACTTCACCGAGGAGAATGCGGCTGTGAAGAGCATGACTTCAGTGAGGAGAACAGGGCTGTGAAGAGTCAGACTTAAGCGAGGAGAACGGGACTGTAAGGAGCGAGGTTTCAGCGAGAAGAACGGGGCAGTGAAGAGCGAGACTTCAGCGAGGAGAACGGGACTGTGAAGAGCGAGACTTCAGCGAGGAGAACGGGACTGTGAAGAGCGAGACTTCAGCGAGGAGAACGGGGCTGTGAAGCACGAGACTTCAGTGAGGAGAACGGGACTCTGAAGTGCGAGTCTTCAGCGAGGAGAATGGGTCTCTGAAGAGCGAGACTTCAGGGAGGAGAACAGGACTCTGAATAGCGAGACTTCACTAGGGGAATGGGGCTGTGAAGAGCAGGACTTCAGCAACGAGAATCAGGTTGTGGAGAGCGAAAATTCAGCGAAGAAAATGGGGCTGTGAAGAGTGAAACTTCAGTGAGGAGAACGGGACTGTGAAGAGCGAGACTTCAGCAAGGAGAATGGAACTGTGAAGAGCGAGACTTCAGCAAAGAGAATGGGGCTGTGAAGAGTGAGACTTCAGCAAGGAGAACGGGGCCGTGAAGACCGAGACTTCAGCGCGGAGAACAGGACTGTAAAGAGCGAGACTTCACCGAGGAGAATGCAGTTGTGAAGAGCGAGACTTCAGCGAGGAGAACAGGGCTGTGAAGAGTGAGACTTCAGCGAGCAGAACAGGGCTGTGAAGTGCGAGACGTCAACATGGAGAATATGACTGTGAAGAGCGAGACTTCAACAAGCCGAATGGGGGTGTGAAGAGCGAGACTTCAGCGAGGAGAACGTGATTGTGAAGAGCGAGACTTCAGCAAGGAGAATGGGACTGTAAAGAGCGAGTCTTCAGCAACGAGAGCGGGGCTGTGTAAAGCGAGACTTCAGCAAGGAGAACGGGGCTGTCTAGTGTGAGAATTCAGCGAAGTAAATGGGGCTGTGAAGAGTGAAACTTCATGAAGTAGAACAGGGCTGTGAAGAGTGAGACTTCAGCGAGCAGAACGGGACTGTGAAGAGCCAGACTTCAGCGATGAGAAAATGACTGTAAAGAGCGAGACTTCAGCGAGGAGAACTGGGCTGTGAAGAGCGAGACTTCAGCGATGAGAACAGGACTGTAAAGAGTGAGACTTCAGCAACAAGAACGGGACTGTGAAGAGTGCAACTTCAGTGAGGAGAACAGGAGTGTTAACACCGAGACTGCAGCGAGGAGAACTGGGCTGTGAAGTGCGAGACTTCAGGGAGGAGAATGGGGCTGGGAAGAGCGAGACTTCAGCGAGAAGAACATGGCTGTAAAGGGCAAGGTTTCAGCTAGGAGAATGGTACTCTGAAGAGCAAGACTTCAATGACGAGAAGGGCCTGTGAAGAGCGAGACTTCAGCGAGGAGAACGGGACTGTGAAGAGCGAGACTTCAGCGAGGAGAATGGGGCTATGAAGCACGAGACTTCAGTGAGGAGAACGGGACTCTGAAGTGCGAGTCTTCAGCGAGGAGAATGGGTCTCTGAAGAGCGAGACTTCAGGGAGGAGAACAGGACTCTGAATAGCGAGACTTCACTAGGGGAATGGGGCTGTGAAGAGCAGGACTTCAGCAACGAGAATCAGGTTGTGGAGAGCGAAAATTCAGCGAAGAAAATGGGGCTGTGAAGAGTGAAACTTCAGTGAGGAGAACGGGACTGTGAAGAGCGAGACTTCAGCAAGGAGAATGGAACTGTGAAGAGCGAGACTTCAGCAAAGAGAATGGGGCTGTGAAGAGTGAGACTTCAGCAAGGAGAACGGGGCCGTGAAGACCGAGACTTCAGCGCGGAGAACAGGACTGTAAAGAGCGAGACTTCACCGAGGAGAATGCAGCTGTGAAGAGCGAGACTTCAGCGAGGAGAACAGGGCTGTGAAGAGTGAGACTTCAGCGAGGAGAACAGGGCTGTGAAGTGCGAGACGTCAACATGGAGAATATGACTGTGAAGAGCGAGACTTCAACAAGCCGAATGGGGGTGTGAAGAGCGAGACTTCAGCGAGGAGAACGTGATTGTGAAGAGCGAGACTTCAGCAAGGAGAATGGGACTGTAAAGAGCGAGTCTTCAGCAACGAGAGCGGGGCTGTGTAAAGCGAGACTTCAGCAAGGAGAACGGGGCTGTCTAGTGTGAGAATTCAGCGAAGTAAATGGGGCTGTGAAGAGTGAAACTTCATGAAGTAGAACAGGGCTGTGAAGAGTGAGACTTCAGCGAGCAGAACGGGACTGTGAAGAGCCAGACTTCAGCGATGAGAAAATGACTGTAAAGAGCGAGACTTCAGCGAGGAGAACTGGGCTGTGAAGAGCGAGACTTCAGCGATGAGAACAGGACTGTAAAGAGTGAGACTTCAGCAACAAGAACGGGACTGTGAAGAGTGCAACTTCAGTGAGGAGAACAGGAGTGTTAACACCGAGACTGCAGCGAGGAGAACTGGGCTGTGAAGTGCGAGACTTCAGGGAGGAGAATGGGGCTGGGAAGAGCGAGACTTCAGCGAGAAGAACATGGCTGTAAAGGGCGAGGTTTCAGCTAGGAGAATGGTACTCTGAAGAGCAAGACTTCAATGACGAGAATGGGCCTGTGAGGAGCGAGACTTCAGTGAGGAGAACAGGGCTGTGAAGAGCTAGTCTTCAGTAAGGAGAACGGGACTGCGAAACAGCGTGAAATCAGCGAGGAGAACGGGACTGTGAACACCGAGACTTCAGCGAGGAGAACGGGACTGTGAACACCGAGACTTCAGTCAGGAGAACTAGGCCGTGAAGAGCGAGACTTCAGGGAGGAGAACGGGACTGTGAAGAGCGAGACTTCAGCAAGGAGAAGAGGGCTGTGAAGAGCGAGACTTCAGCAAGGAGAAGAGGGCTGGGAAGAGCGAGACTTCAGCGAGAAGAACATTGACGTAAAGAGCGAGGCTTCAGTGAGGAGAATGGGACTCTGAAGAGCGAGACTCCAACAAGGAGAACGTGACTGTGAAGTGCGAGACTTCAACAAGGAGAACAGGGCTTTGACGCGCGAGACTTCAGCGAGGAGAACATGATTGTGAAGAGTGAGACTTTAACAAGGAGAACGTGACTGTGAAGAGCGAGACTTCAGTGAGGAGAATGGGACTCTGAAGAGCGAGACTTCAGGGAAGAGAACGGGTCTCTGAAGAGCAAGACTTTACTAGGTGAACGTGACTGTGAAGAGCAGGACTTCAGCAACTAGAATGGGGTTGTGAAGAGCAAAACTTCAGCGAAGAGAATCGGGCTGTGAAGAGTGAAACCTCAGTGAGGAAAACGGGACTGTGAAGAGCGAGACTTCAGCAAGGAGAAGAGGGCTGTGAAGAGCGAGACTTCAGCGATGAGAACATGACTGTAAAGAGTGAGACTTCATTGAGGTGAACGGGACTGTGAAGAGTACAACTTCAGTGAGGAGAACAGGACTCTGAAAAGCGAGACTTCAACATGGAGAACGGGGCTGTGAAGAGTGAGACTTCAGTGAGGAGAATGGGACTACAAAGAGCGAGACTTCAGCGAGGAGAACGGAGCTGTCAAGAGCGAGACTTCAGCGAGGAGAATGTGACTGTGAAGAGTGAGATTTTAGCAAGGAGAACATTACTGTGAAGTGCGAGACCTCAGTGAGGAGAATGTGAATGTAAAGAGCGAGGTTTCAGCAAGGAGTACATGTCTGTAAATAGCAAGGCTTCAGTAAGTAGAATGGGGCCATGAAGAATGAGACTACAGTGAGGAGAACGGGGCCGTGAAGTGCGAGACTTCAGCGAGGAGAGCGGGACAGTGAAGAGCGAGACTTCACGGAGGAGAATGCGGCTGTGAAGAGCAAGACTTCAGCGAGGAGAAGGTACTGTAAAGAACGAAACTTCAGTGAGGAGAATGGGACTGTGAAGAGTGAGACTTCAGCGAGGAGAATGTGACTGTGAAGAGTGAGACTTTATCAAGGAGAACATGACTGTGAAGTGCGAGACCTCAGTGAGGAGAATGTGAATGTAAAGAGCGAGGCTTCAGCAAGGAGTACATGTATGTAAATAGCAAGGCTTCAGTGAGTAGAATGGGGCCATGAAGAATGAGACTACAGTGAGGAGAACGGGGCCATGAAGAGCGAGACTTCAGCGAGGAGAGCGGGGCTGTGAAGTGCGAGACGTCAGCATGGAGAATATGACTGTGAAGAGCGAGACTTCAGTCAGGAGAACAGGACTGTGAAGAGCTAGTATTCAGCAAGGAGAACGGGACTGCGAAACAGCGTGACATCAGCGAGGAGAACGGGACTATGAACACAGAGACTTCAGCGAGGAGAACTGGGCCGTGAAGAGCGAGACTTCAGGGAGAACGGGACTGCGAAGATCGAGAATTCAGTGAGCAGAATGGGGCTGTGAAGTCCGAGACTTCAGCAAGGAGAACATAACTGTGAAGAGCGAGACTTCAGTGAGGAGAACAGGACTGTAAAGAGCGAGACATCAGCGAGGAGAATAGGACTGTGAAGTATCAGACTTCAGTGAGGAGAATGGAAATGCAAAGAGCGAAGCTTCAGCAAGGATTATGAGGCTGTAAATAGCAAGGCTTCAGTGAGGAGGTCGAGGATGCAAAGAGCAAGACTTCAGCAAGGAGAATGGGCCTGAGAAGAGCGAGACTTCAGCGAGAAGAACATGGCCGTAAAGAGCGAGGCTTCAGCGAAGAGAATGGGACTCTGAAGAGCGAGACTTCAATGACGAGAATGGGTCTGTGAAGAGCGAGGCTTCAGCGAGGACAGCAGGACTGTAAAGAGCGAGACTTCAGCGAGGAGAATAGGACTGTGAAGTACGAGACTTCAGTGAGGAGAATGGGAATGTAAACAGCGAGGCTTCAGCAAGGATTATGAGGCTGTAAATAGCAAGGCTTCTGTGAGGAGAACGAGGCTGTAAAGAGCAAGACTTCAGCAAGGAGAATGTAGCTGGGACGAGAAAGACTTCAGCGAGAATAACATGGCCGTAAAGAGCAAGGCTTCAGCGAGGAGAATGGGACTCTGAAGAGCAAGACTTCAATGATGAGACCAGGGCTGTGAAGAGCGAGATGTCAGCAAGGAGAACGGGAGTGCGAACAGCGTGACATCAGCAAGGAGAACGGGACTGTGAACACCGGGACTTCAGTGAGGAGAATGGGGCCATGAAGAGCGAGACTTCAGCGAGGAGAACGGGCCCGTGAAGAGTGAGACTTCATCAAGGAGCACGGGGCTGTGAAGAGCGAGACTTCAGCGAGGAGAACGTGATTGTGAAGAGTGAGACTTCAACAAGGAGAACGTGACTGTGAAGTGCTAGACTTCAACAAGGAGAACGGGGCTGTGAAGCACGAGACTTCAGTGAGGAGAACGGGACTCTGAAGTGCGAGTCTTCACCGAGGAGAATGGGTCTCTGAAGAGCGAGACTTCAGGGAGGAGAACGGGACTCTGAATAGCGAGACTTCACTAAGGGAATGGGGCTGTGAAGATCAGGACTTCATCAACGAGAATGGGGTTGTGGAGAGCGAAAATTCAGCGAAGAGAATGGTGCTGTGAAGAGTGAAACTTCAGTGAGGAGAACGGGACTGTGAAGAGCGAGACTGCAGCAAGGAGAATGAAACTATGAAGAGCGAGACTTCAGCGAAGAGAATGGGGCTGTGAAGAGTGAAACTTCAGTGAGGAGAATGGGGCTGTGAAGAGCGAGACTTCAGCGAGGAGAACTTAACTGTAAAGAGCGAGACTTCAGTGTGTCGAACGGGACTGTGAAGAGTGCAACTTCAGTGAGGAGAACAGGACTGTGAAGAGCGAGACTTCAACAAAGAGAACGGGACTGTGAAGACTGAAAATTCAGTGAGGTGAATGGGTTTGCGAAAGTTGAGACTTCAGCAAGGAGAACGGGGCTGTGAAGCGCGAGACTTCAGCGAGGAGAATGGGGCTGTGAAGCGCGAGACTTCAGCCAGGAGAACGGGACTGTGAAGTATCAGAATTCACTGAGGAGAATGGGAATGTAAAGCGCGAGGCTTCAGCAAGGATTACGTGGCTGTAAATAGCAAGGCTTCAGCGAGGTGAACGAGGCTGCAAAGAGCGAGAATTCGACAAGGAGAATGTGGCTGGGAAGAGCGAGACTTCAGCAAGAAGAACATGGCTGTAAAGAGCGAGGCTTCAGAGAGGAGAATGGGACTCTGAAGAGCGAGACTTCAATGACGAGAATGGGGCTCTGAAGAGCGAGGCTTGAGTGAGGAGAACGGGACTGTGAAGAGTGAGACTTCAGCAAGGAGAACAGGGCTGTGAAGAGCGAGACGTCAGCAAGGAGAACGGGACTGCGAACAGCGTGACATCATTGAGGAGAATGGTATTGTGAACAGCAGGACTTCAGTGAGGAGAATGGGGCCATGAAGAGCGAGACTTCAGCAAGGAGAACGGGGCCGTGAAGAGCGAGACTTCACTGAGGAGAATGCAGCTGTGAACAGCGAGACTTCAGCGAGGAGAACGGGGATGTGAAGAGTGAGACTTCAGCGAGGAGAACAGGGCTGTGAATTGTGAGACGTCAGCATGGAGAATATGACTGTGAAGAGCGAGACTTCAACAAGGTGAATGGGGGTGTGAAGAGCGAGACTTCAGCGAGGAGAACGTGATTGTGAAGTGCGAGACTTCAGCAAGGAGAACGGGGCTGTGAAGTGTGAGAATTCAGCGAAGTAAATGGGGCTGTGAAGAGTGAAACTTCATGAAGTAGAACAGGGCTGTGAAAAGTGAGACTTCAGCGAGCAGAACGGCACTGTGAAGAGCCAGACTTCAGCGAGGAGAACTGTGCTGTGAAGAGCGAGACTTCAGCGATGAGAATATGACTGTAAAGAGCGAGACTTCAGCAACGAGAACAGGACTGTGAAGAGTGCAACTTCAGTAAGGAGAACGAGACTGTGAACACCGAGACTTCAGTCATGAGAACTAGGCTGTGAAGTGCGAGACTTCAGGGAGGAGAGCAGGACTGTGAAGAGCGAGACTTCAACAAGGAGTTCGTGACTGTGAAGTGCGAGACTTCAACAAGGAGTTCGTGACTGTGAAGTGCGAGACTTCAACAAGGAGAACGTGACTGTGAAGAGTGAGAAATCAGTGAGGAGAATGGGACTCTGAAGAGCGAGACTTCAGGGAAGAGAACGGGACTCTGAAAAGTGAGACTCTTTAGGTGAACATGACTGTGAAGAGCAGGACTTCAGCAACTAGAATGGGGTTGTGAAGAGCAAAACTTCAGCGAAGAGAATCGGGCTGTGAAGAGTGAAACTTCAGTGAGGAGAACGGGACTGTGAAGAGCGAGACTTCAGCAAGGAGAAGAGGGCTGTGAAGAGCGAGACTTCAGCGATGAGAACATGACTGTAAAGAGCGAGACTTCATTGAGGTGAACGGGACTGTGAAGAGTGCAACTTCAGTGAGGAGAACAGGACTGTGAAAAGCGAGACTTCAACATGGAGAACGGGGCTGTGAAGAGCGAGACTTCAGTGAGGAGAATGGGGCTACAAAGAGCGATACTTCAGCGAGGAGAACGGGGCTGTCAAGATTGAAACTTCTCTGAGGAGAACGGAACTGTAAAGAGCAAGACTTCAGAGAGGAGAATGTGACTGTGAAGAGTGAGACTTTATCAAGGAGAACATGACTGTGAAGTGCGAGACCTCAGTGAGGAGAATGTGAATGTAAAGAGCGAGGCTTCAGCAAGGAGTACATGGCTGTAAATAGCAAGGCTTCACCGAGGAGAATGAGGTTGTAAAGAGCGAGACTTCAGGGGGGAGAATGGGGCTTGGAAGTGCGAGAGTTCAGCGAGAAGAACATGGCTGTAAAGAGCGAGGCTTCAGCTAGGAGAATGGTACTCTGAAGAGCAAGACTTCAATGACGAGAATGGGTCTGTGAAGAGCAAGACTTCAGTGAGGAGAACAGGGCTGTGAAGAGCTAGTCTTCAGCAAGGAGAACGGGACTATGAAACAGCGTGACATCAGCGAGGAGAACTTGACAGTGAACACTGAGACTTCAGCGAGGAGAACTGGGACGTGAAGAGCAAGACTTCAGGGAGAACGGGACTGTGAAGAGTGAGAATTCACCGAGGAGAACGGGGCTGTAAAGAGCGAGAATTTAGCGAGGAGAACGGGACTGTGACGACCGAGCCTTCAGCAAGGAGAACATGACTGTGAAGAGCAAGACTTCAGCGAGGAGAACAGGAATGTGAAGAGCGAGACTTGAGCAAGGTGAATGGGGCTGTGAAGATCGAGACTTCAGCAAGGAGAACATGAATGTGAAGAGCGAGATGTCAGCGAGGGGAACGGGACTGCCAACAGTATGACATAAGCGAGGAGAACAGGACTGTGAACACCGGGACTTCAGTGAGTAGAATGGGGCCATGAAGAATGAGACTACAGTGAGGAGAACGGGGCCGTGAAGAGCGAGACTTCAGCGAGGAGAGCGGGACAGTGAAGAGCGAGACTTCACGGAGGAGAATGCGGCTGTGAAGAGCAAGACTTCAGTGAGGAGAACAGGGCTGTGAAGAGTCAGACATAAGCGAGGAGAACGGGACTGTGAAGAGCGAAACTTCAGTGAGGAGATCGGGACTGTGAAGAGCGAGACTTCAGCGAGGAGAATGTGACTGTGAAGAGTGAGACTTTATCAAGGAGAACATGACTGTGAAGTGCGAGATCTCAGTGAGGAGAATGTGAATGTAAAGAGCGAGGCTTCAGCAAGGAGTACATGTCTGTAAATAGCAAGGCTTCAGTGAGTAGAATGGGGCCATGAAGAATGAGACTACAGTGAGGAGAACGGGGCCGTGAAGACCGAGACTTCAGCGCGGAGAACAGGACTGTAAAGAGCGATACTTCACCGAGGAGAATGCAGCTGTGAAGAGCGAGACTTCAGCGAGGAGAACAGGGCTGTGAAGAGTGAGACTTCAGCGAGCAGAACAGGGCTGTGAAGTGCGAGACGTCAACATGGAGAATATGACTGTGAAGAGCGCGACTTCAACAAGGCGAATGGGGGTGTGAAGAGCGAGACTTCAGCGAGGAGAACGTGATTGTGAAGAGCGAGACTTCAGCAAGGAGAATGGGACTGTAAAGAGCGAGTCTTCAGCAACGAGAGCGGGGCTGTGTAAAGCGAGACTTCAGCAAGGAGAACGGGGCTGTGAAGTGTGAGAATTCAGAGAAGTAAATGGGGCTGTGAAGAGTGAAACTTCATGAAGTAGAACAGGGCTGTGAAGAGTGAGACTTCAGCGAGCAGAACGGGACTGTGAAGAGCCAGACTTCAGCGATGAGAACATGACTGTAAAGAGCGAGACTTCAGCGAGGAGAACTGGGCTGTGAAGAGCGAGACTTCAGCGATCAGAACAGGACTGTAAAGAGCGAAACTTCAGCGACGAGAACGGGACTGTGAAGAGTGCAACTTCAGTAAGGAGAACAGGAGTGTGAACACCGAGACTTCAGCGAGGAGAACTGGGCCGTGAAGAGCGAGACTTCAGGGAGGAGAATGGGGCTGGGAAGAGCGAGACTTCAGCGAGAAGAACATGGCTGTAAAGAGCGAGGCTTCAGCTAGGAGAATGGTACTCTGAAGAGCAAGACTTCAATGACGAGAATGGGCCTGTGAGGAGCGAGACTTCAGTGAGGAGAACAGGGCTGTGAAGAGCTAGTCTTCAGTAAGGAGAACGGGACTGCGAAACAGCGTGAAATCAGCGAGGAGAACGGGACTGTGAACACCGAGACTTCAGTCAGGAGAACTAGGCCATGAAGAGCGAGACTTCAGGGAGGAGAACGGGACTGTGAAGAGCGAGAATTCAGCTAGGTAAATGGGGCTGGGAAGAGCGAGACTTCAGCGAGAAGAACATTGACGTAAAGAGCGAGTCTTCAGCGAGGAGATTGGGACTCTGAAGAGCGAGACTCCAACAAGGAGAATGTGACTGTGAAGTGCGAGACTTCAACAAGGAGAACGGGGCTTTGAAGCCCGAGACTTCAACGAGGAGAACGTGATTGTGAAGAGTGAGACTTTAACAAGGAGAACGTGACTGTGAAGAGCGAGACTTCAGTGAGGAGAATGGGACTCTGAAGAGCGAGACTTCAGGGAAGAGAACGGGACTCTGAATAGCGAGACTTCACTAAGGGAATGGGGCTGTGAAGATCAGGACTTCAGCAACGAGAATGGGGTTGTGGAGAGCGAAAATTCAGTGAAGAGAATGGTGCTGTGAAGAGTGAAACTTCAGTGAGGAGAACGGGACTGTGAAGAGCGAGACTGCAGCAAGGAGAATGGAACTGTGAAGAGCGAGACTTCAGCGAAGAGAATGGGGCTGTGAAGAGTGAAACTTCAGTGAGGAGAATGGGGCTGTGAAGAGCGAGACTTCAGCGAGGAGAACTTAACTGTAAAGAGCGAGACTTCAGTGAGTCGAACAGGACTGTGAAGAGTGCAACTTCAGTGAGGAGAACAGGTCTGTGAAGAGCGAGACTTCAACAAAGAGAACGGGACTGTGAAGACTGAAAATTCAGTGAGGTGAATGGGTTTGCGAAGGTTGAGACTTCAGCGAGGAGAACGGGGCTGTGAAGCGCGAGACTTCAGCAAGGAGAATGGGGCTGTGAAGCGCGAGACTTCAGCAAGGAGAACGGGGCTGTGAAGCGGGAGACTTCAGCCAGGAGAACGGGACTGTGAAGTATCAGAATTCACTGAGGAGAATGGGAATGTAAAGAGCGAGGCTTCAGCAAGGATTATGTGGTTGTAAATAGCAAGGCTTCAGCGAGGTGAACGAGGCTGCAAAGAGCGAGCATTCAACAAGGAGAATGGGGCTGGGAAGAGCGAGACTTCAGCAAGAAGAACATGGCTGTAAAGAGCGAGGCTTCAGAGAGGAGAATGGGACTCTGAAGAGCGAGACTTCAATGACGAGAATGGGGCTGTGAAGAGCGAGGCTTCAGTGAGGAGAATGGGACTGTGAAGAGTGAGACTTCAGCGAGGAGAACAGGGCTGTGAAGAGCGAGACGTCAGCAAGGAGAACGGGACTGCGAACAGCGTGACATCATTGAGGAGAATGGTATTATGAACAGCAGGACTTCAGTGAGGAGAATGGGGCCATGAAGAGCGAGACTTCAGCAAGGAGAACGGGGCCGTGAAGAGTGAGACTTTAGCGTGGAGAACGGGACTGTGAAGAGCAAGACTTCACTGAGGAGAATGCAGCTATGAACAGCGAGACTTCAGCAAGGAGAACGGGGATGTGAAGAGTGAGACTTCAGCGAGGAGAACAGGGCTGTGAATTGTGAGACGTCAGCATGGAGAATATGACTGTGAAGAGCGAGACTTCAGCGAGGAGAACGTGATTGTGAAGAGCGAGACTTCAGCAAGGAGAACGGGGCTGTGAAGTGTGAGAATTCAGCGAAGTAAATGGGGCTGTGAAGAGTGAAACTTCAGGAAGTAGAACAGGACTGTGAAGAGTGAGACTTCAGCGAGCAGAACGGCACTGTGAAGAGCCAGACTTCAGCGAGGAGAACTGGGCTGTGAAGAGCAAGACTTCAGCGATGAGAATATGACTGTAAAGAGCGAGACTTCAGCAACGAGAACAGGACTGTGAAGAGTGCAACTTCAGTAAGGAGAACGAGACTGTGAACACCGAGACTTCAGTCAGGAGAACGGGGCTGTGAAGAGCAAGACTTCAGGGAGGAGAGCAGGACTGTGAAGAGCGAGACTTCAACAAGGAGAACGTGACTGTGAAGAGCGAGAAATCAGTGAGGAGAATGGGACTCTGAAGAGCGAGACTTCAGGGAAGAGAACGGGACTCTGAAAAGTGAGACTTTTTAGGTGAACGTGACTGTGAAGAGCAGGACTTCAGCAACTAGAATGGGGTTGTGAAGAGCAAAACTTCAGCGAAGAGAATCGGGCTGTGAAGAGTGAAACTTCAGTGAGGAGAACGGGACTGTGAAGAGCGAGACTTCAGCCAGGAGAACGGGACTGTGAAGTATCAGAATTCACTGAGGAGAATGGGAATGTAAAGAGCGAGGCTTCAGCAAGGATTATGTGGTTGTAAATAGCAAGGCTTCAGCGAGGTGAACGAGGCTGCAAAGAGCGAGCATTCAACAAGGAGAATGGGGCTGGGAAGAGCGAGACTTCAGCAAGAAGAACATGGCTGTAAAGAGCGAGGCTTCAGAGAGGAGAATGGGACTCTGAAGAGCGAGACTTCAATGACGAGAATGGGGCTGTGAAGAGCGAGGCTTCAGTGAGGAGAATGGGACTGTGAAGAGTGAGACTTCAGCGAGGAGAACAGGGCTGTGAAGAGCGAGACGTCAGCAAGGAGAACGGGACTGCGAACAGCGTGACATCATTGAGGAGAATGGTATTATGAACAGCAGGACTTCAGTGAGGAGAATGGGGCCATGAAGAGCGAGACTTCAGCAAGGAGAACGGGGCCGTGAAGAGTGAGACTTTAGCGTGGAGAACGGGACTGTGAAGAGCAAGACTTCACTGAGGAGAATGCAGCTATGAACAGCGAGACTTCAGCAAGGAGAACGGGGATGTGAAGAGTGAGACTTCAGCGAGGAGAACAGGGCTGTGAATTGTGAGACGTCAGCATGGAGAATATGACTGTGAAGAGCGAGACTTCAGCGAGGAGAACGTGATTGTGAAGAGCGAGACTTCAGCAAGGAGAACGGGGCTGTGAAGTGTGAGAATTCAGCGAAGTAAATGGGGCTGTGAAGAGTGAAACTTCAGGAAGTAGAACAGGACTGTGAAGAGTGAGACTTCAGCGAGCAGAACGGCACTGTGAAGAGCCAGACTTCAGCGAGGAGAACTGGGCTGTGAAGAGCAAGACTTCAGCGATGAGAATATGACTGTAAAGAGCGAGACTTCAGCAACGAGAACAGGACTGTGAAGAGTGCAACTTCAGTAAGGAGAACGAGACTGTGAACACCGAGACTTCAGTCAGGAGAACGGGGCTGTGAAGAGCAAGACTTCAGGGAGGAGAGCAGGACTGTGAAGAGCGAGACTTCAACAAGGAGAACGTGACTGTGAAGAGCGAGAAATCAGTGAGGAGAATGGGACTCTGAAGAGCGAGACTTCAGGGAAGAGAACGGGACTCTGAAAAGTGAGACTTTTTAGGTGAACGTGACTGTGAAGAGCAGGACTTCAGCAACTAGAATGGGGTTGTGAAGAGCAAAACTTCAGCGAAGAGAATCGGGCTGTGAAGAGTGAAACTTCAGTGAGGAGAACGGGACTGTGAAGAGCGAGACTTCAGCAAGGAGAAGAGGGCTGTGAAGAGCGAGACTTCAGCGATGAGAACATGACTGTAAAGAGCGAGACTTCATTGAGGTGAACGGGACTGTGAAGAGTGCAACTTCAGTGAGGAGAACAGGACTGTGAAAAGCGAGACTTCAACATGGAGAATGGGGCTGTGAAGAGCGAGACTTCAGTGAGGAGAATGGGGCTACAAAGAGCGAGACTTCAGCGAGGAGAACGGGGCTGTCAAGATTGAAACTTCAGTGAGGAGAACGGAACCGTAAAGAGCAAGACTTCAGAGAGGAGAATGTGACTGTGAAGAGTGAGACTTTATCAAGGAGAACATGACTGTGAAGTGCGAGACCTCAGTGAGGAGAATGTGAATGTAAAGAGCGAGGCTTCAGCAAGGAGTACATGGCTGTAAATAGCAAGGCTTCACCGAGGAGAATGAGGTTGTAAAGAGCGAGACTTCAGGGGGGAGAATGGGGCTTGGAAGTGCGAGAGTTCAGCGAGAAGAACATGGCTGTACAGAGCGAGGCTTCAGCTAGGAGAATGGTACTCTGAAGAGCAAGACTTCAATGACGAGAATGGGTCTGTGAAGAGCGAGACTTCAGTGAGGAGAACAGGGCTGTGAAGAGCTAGTCTTCAGCAAGGAGAACGGGACTATGAAACAGCGTGACATCAGCGAGGAGAACTTGACAGTGAACACTGAGACTTCAGCGAGGAGAACTGGGCCATGAAGAGCAAGACTTCAGGGAGAACGGGACTGTGAAGAGTGAGAATTCACCGAGGAGAACAGGAATGTGAAGAGCGAGACTTGAGCAAGGTGAATGGGGCTGTGAAGATCGAGACTTCAGCAAGGAGAACATGAATGTGAAGAGCGAGATGTCACCGAGGAGAACGGGACTGCGAACAGCATGACATAAGCGAGGAGAACAGGACTGTGAACACCGGGACTTCAGTGAGTAGAATGGGGCCATGAAGAATGAGACTACATTGAGGAGAACGGGGCCGAGAACGGGGGCGAGACTTCAGCGAGGAGAGCGGGACAGTGAAGAGCGAGACTTCACCGAGGAGAATGCGGCTGTGAAGAGCATGACTTCAGTGAGGAGAACAGGGCTGTGAAGAGTCAGACTTAAGCGAGGAGAACGGGACTGTAAGGAGCGAGGTTTCAGCGAGAAGAACGGGGCAGTGAAGAGCGAGACTTCAGCGAGGAGAACGGGACTGTGAAGAGCGAGACTTCAGCGAGGAGAACGGGACTGTGAAGAGCGAGACTTCAGCGAGGAGAACGGGGCTGTGAAGCACGAGACTTCAGTGAGGAGAACGGGACTCTGAAGTGCGAGTCTTCAGCGAGGAGAATGGGTCTCTGAAGAGCGAGACTTCAGGGAGGAGAACAGGACTCTGAATAGCGAGACTTCACTAGGGGAATGGGGCTGTGAAGAGCAGGACTTCAGCAACGAGAATCAGGTTGTGGAGAGCGAAAATTCAGCGAAGAAAATGGGGCTGTGAAGAGTGAAACTTCAGTGAGGAGAACGGGACTGTGAAGAGCGAGACTTCAGCAAGGAGAATGGAACTGTGAAGAGCGAGACTTCAGCAAAGAGAATGGGGCTGTGAAGAGTGAGACTTCAGCAAGGAGAACGGGGCCGTGAAGACCGAGACTTCAGCGCGGAGAACAGGACTGTAAAGAGCGAGACTTCACCGAGGAGAATGCAGTTGTGAAGAGCGAGACTTCAGCGAGGAGAACAGGGCTGTGAAGAGTGAGACTTCAGCGAGCAGAACAGGGCTGTGAAGTGCGAGACGTCAACATGGAGAATATGACTGTGAAGAGCGAGACTTCAACAAGCCGAATGGGGGTGTGAAGAGCGAGACTTCAGCGAGGAGAACGTGATTGTGAAGAGCGAGACTTCAGCAAGGAGAATGGGACTGTAAAGAGCGAGTCTTCAGCAACGAGAGCGGGGCTGTGTAAAGCGAGACTTCAGCAAGGAGAACGGGGCTGTCTAGTGTGAGAATTCAGCGAAGTAAATGGGGCTGTGAAGAGTGAAACTTCATGAAGTAGAACAGGGCTGTGAAGAGTGAGACTTCAGCGAGCAGAACGGGACTGTGAAGAGCCAGACTTCAGCGATGAGAAAATGACTGTAAAGAGCGAGACTTCAGCGAGGAGAACTGGGCTGTGAAGAGCGAGACTTCAGCGATGAGAACAGGACTGTAAAGAGTGAGACTTCAGCAACAAGAACGGGACTGTGAAGAGTGCAACTTCAGTGAGGAGAACAGGAGTGTTAACACCGAGACTGCAGCGAGGAGAACTGGGCTGTGAAGTGCGAGACTTCAGGGAGGAGAATGGGGCTGGGAAGAGCGAGACTTCAGCGAGAAGAACATGGCTGTAAAGGGCAAGGTTTCAGCTAGGAGAATGGTACTCTGAAGAGCAAGACTTCAATGACGAGAAGGGCCTGTGAAGAGCGAGACTTCAGCGAGGAGAACGGGACTGTGAAGAGCGAGACTTCAGCGAGGAGAATGGGGCTATGAAGCACGAGACTTCAGTGAGGAGAACGGGACTCTGAAGTGCGAGTCTTCAGCGAGGAGAATGGGTCTCTGAAGAGCGAGACTTCAGGGAGGAGAACAGGACTCTGAATAGCGAGACTTCACTAGGGGAATGGGGCTGTGAAGAGCAGGACTTCAGCAACGAGAATCAGGTTGTGGAGAGCGAAAATTCAGCGAAGAAAATGGGGCTGTGAAGAGTGAAACTTCAGTGAGGAGAACGGGACTGTGAAGAGCGAGACTTCAGCAAGGAGAATGGAACTGTGAAGAGCGAGACTTCAGCAAAGAGAATGGGGCTGTGAAGAGTGAGACTTCAGCAAGGAGAACGGGGCCGTGAAGACCGAGACTTCAGCGCGGAGAACAGGACTGTAAAGAGCGAGACTTCACCGAGGAGAATGCAGCTGTGAAGAGCGAGACTTCAGCGAGGAGAACAGGGCTGTGAAGAGTGAGACTTCAGCGAGGAGAACAGGGCTGTGAAGTGCGAGACGTCAACATGGAGAATATGACTGTGAAGAGCGAGACTTCAACAAGCCGAATGGGGGTGTGAAGAGCGAGACTTCAGCGAGGAGAACGTGATTGTGAAGAGCGAGACTTCAGCAAGGAGAATGGGACTGTAAAGAGCGAGTCTTCAGCAACGAGAGCGGGGCTGTGTAAAGCGAGACTTCAGCAAGGAGAACGGGGCTGTCTAGTGTGAGAATTCAGCGAAGTAAATGGGGCTGTGAAGAGTGAAACTTCATGAAGTAGAACAGGGCTGTGAAGAGTGAGACTTCAGCGAGCAGAACGGGACTGTGAAGAGCCAGACTTCAGCGATGAGAAAATGACTGTAAAGAGCGAGACTTCAGCGAGGAGAACTGGGCTGTGAAGAGCGAGACTTCAGCGATGAGAACAGGACTGTAAAGAGTGAGACTTCAGCAACAAGAACGGGACTGTGAAGAGTGCAACTTCAGTGAGGAGAACAGGAGTGTTAACACCGAGACTGCAGCGAGGAGAACTGGGCTGTGAAGTGCGAGACTTCAGGGAGGAGAATGGGGCTGGGAAGAGCGAGACTTCAGCGAGAAGAACATGGCTGTAAAGGGCGAGGTTTCAGCTAGGAGAATGGTACTCTGAAGAGCAAGACTTCAATGACGAGAATGGGCCTGTGAGGAGCGAGACTTCAGTGAGGAGAACAGGGCTGTGAAGAGCTAGTCTTCAGTAAGGAGAACGGGACTGCGAAACAGCGTGAAATCAGCGAGGAGAACGGGACTGTGAACACCGAGACTTCAGCGAGGAGAACGGGACTGTGAACACCGAGACTTCAGTCAGGAGAACTAGGCCGTGAAGAGCGAGACTTCAGGGAGGAGAACGGGACTGTGAAGAGCGAGACTTCAGCAAGGAGAAGAGGGCTGTGAAGAGCGAGACTTCAGCAAGGAGAAGAGGGCTGGGAAGAGCGAGACTTCAGCGAGAAGAACATTGACGTAAAGAGCGAGGCTTCAGTGAGGAGAATGGGACTCTGAAGAGCGAGACTCCAACAAGGAGAACGTGACTGTGAAGTGCGAGACTTCAACAAGGAGAACAGGGCTTTGACGCGCGAGACTTCAGCGAGGAGAACATGATTGTGAAGAGTGAGACTTTAACAAGGAGAACGTGACTGTGAAGAGCGAGACTTCAGTGAGGAGAATGGGACTCTGAAGAGCGAGACTTCAGGGAAGAGAACGGGTCTCTGAAGAGCAAGACTTTACTAGGTGAACGTGACTGTGAAGAGCAGGACTTCAGCAACTAGAATGGGGTTGTGAAGAGCAAAACTTCAGCGAAGAGAATCGGGCTGTGAAGAGTGAAACCTCAGTGAGGAAAACGGGACTGTGAAGAGCGAGACTTCAGCAAGGAGAAGAGGGCTGTGAAGAGCGAGACTTCAGCGATGAGAACATGACTGTAAAGAGTGAGACTTCATTGAGGTGAACGGGACTGTGAAGAGTACAACTTCAGTGAGGAGAACAGGACTCTGAAAAGCGAGACTTCAACATGGAGAACGGGGCTGTGAAGAGTGAGACTTCAGTGAGGAGAATGGGACTACAAAGAGCGAGACTTCAGCGAGGAGAACGGAGCTGTCAAGAGCGAGACTTCAGCGAGGAGAATGTGACTGTGAAGAGTGAGATTTTAGCAAGGAGAACATTACTGTGAAGTGCGAGACCTCAGTGAGGAGAATGTGAATGTAAAGAGCGAGGTTTCAGCAAGGAGTACATGTCTGTAAATAGCAAGGCTTCAGTAAGTAGAATGGGGCCATGAAGAATGAGACTACAGTGAGGAGAACGGGGCCGTGAAGTGCGAGACTTCAGCGAGGAGAGCGGGACAGTGAAGAGCGAGACTTCACGGAGGAGAATGCGGCTGTGAAGAGCAAGACTTCAGCGAGGAGAAGGTACTGTAAAGAACGAAACTTCAGTGAGGAGAATGGGACTGTGAAGAGTGAGACTTCAGCGAGGAGAATGTGACTGTGAAGAGTGAGACTTTATCAAGGAGAACATGACTGTGAAGTGCGAGACCTCAGTGAGGAGAATGTGAATGTAAAGAGCGAGGCTTCAGCAAGGAGTACATGTATGTAAATAGCAAGGCTTCAGTGAGTAGAATGGGGCCATGAAGAATGAGACTACAGTGAGGAGAACGGGGCCATGAAGAGCGAGACTTCAGCGAGGAGAGCGGGGCTGTGAAGTGCGAGACGTCAGCATGGAGAATATGACTGTGAAGAGCGAGACTTCAGTCAGGAGAACAGGACTGTGAAGAGCTAGTATTCAGCAAGGAGAACGGGACTGCGAAACAGCGTGACATCAGCGAGGAGAACGGGACTATGAACACAGAGACTTCAGCGAGGAGAACTGGGCCGTGAAGAGCGAGACTTCAGGGAGAACGGGACTGCGAAGATCGAGAATTCAGTGAGCAGAATGGGGCTGTGAAGTCCGAGACTTCAGCAAGGAGAACATAACTGTGAAGAGCGAGACTTCAGTGAGGAGAACAGGACTGTAAAGAGCGAGACATCAGCGAGGAGAATAGGACTGTGAAGTATCAGACTTCAGTGAGGAGAATGGAAATGCAAAGAGCGAAGCTTCAGCAAGGATTATGAGGCTGTAAATAGCAAGGCTTCAGTGAGGAGGTCGAGGATGCAAAGAGCAAGACTTCAGCAAGGAGAATGGGCCTGAGAAGAGCGAGACTTCAGCGAGAAGAACATGGCCGTAAAGAGCGAGGCTTCAGCGAAGAGAATGGGACTCTGAAGAGCGAGACTTCAATGACGAGAATGGGTCTGTGAAGAGCGAGGCTTCAGCGAGGACAGCAGGACTGTAAAGAGCGAGACTTCAGCGAGGAGAATAGGACTGTGAAGTACGAGACTTCAGTGAGGAGAATGGGAATGTAAACAGCGAGGCTTCAGCAAGGATTATGAGGCTGTAAATAGCAAGGCTTCTGTGAGGAGAACGAGGCTGTAAAGAGCAAGACTTCAGCAAGGAGAATGTAGCTGGGACGAGAAAGACTTCAGCGAGAATAACATGGCCGTAAAGAGCAAGGCTTCAGCGAGGAGAATGGGACTCTGAAGAGCAAGACTTCAATGATGAGACCAGGGCTGTGAAGAGCGAGATGTCAGCAAGGAGAACGGGAGTGCGAACAGCGTGACATCAGCAAGGAGAACGGGACTGTGAACACCGGGACTTCAGTGAGGAGAATGGGGCCATGAAGAGCGAGACTTCAGCGAGGAGAACGGGCCCGTGAAGAGTGAGACTTCATCAAGGAGCACGGGGCTGTGAAGAGCGAGACTTCAGCGAGGAGAACGTGATTGTGAAGAGTGAGACTTCAACAAGGAGAACGTGACTGTGAAGTGCTAGACTTCAACAAGGAGAACGGGGCTGTGAAGCACGAGACTTCAGTGAGGAGAACGGGACTCTGAAGTGCGAGTCTTCACCGAGGAGAATGGGTCTCTGAAGAGCGAGACTTCAGGGAGGAGAACGGGACTCTGAATAGCGAGACTTCACTAAGGGAATGGGGCTGTGAAGATCAGGACTTCATCAACGAGAATGGGGTTGTGGAGAGCGAAAATTCAGCGAAGAGAATGGTGCTGTGAAGAGTGAAACTTCAGTGAGGAGAACGGGACTGTGAAGAGCGAGACTGCAGCAAGGAGAATGAAACTATGAAGAGCGAGACTTCAGCGAAGAGAATGGGGCTGTGAAGAGTGAAACTTCAGTGAGGAGAATGGGGCTGTGAAGAGCGAGACTTCAGCGAGGAGAACTTAACTGTAAAGAGCGAGACTTCAGTGTGTCGAACGGGACTGTGAAGAGTGCAACTTCAGTGAGGAGAACAGGACTGTGAAGAGCGAGACTTCAACAAAGAGAACGGGACTGTGAAGAATGAAAATTCAGTGAGGTGAATGGGTTTGCGAAAGTTGAGACTTCAGCAAGGAGAACGGGGCTGTGAAGCGCGAGACTTCAGCGAGGAGAATGGGGCTGTGAAGCGCGAGACTTCAGCCAGGAGAACGGGACTGTGAAGTATCAGAATTCACTGAGGAGAATGGGAATGTAAAGCGCGAGGCTTCAGCAAGGATTACGTGGCTGTAAATAGCAAGGCTTCAGCGAGGTGAACGAGGCTGCAAAGAGCGAGAATTCGACAAGGAGAATGTGGCTGGGAAGAGCGAGACTTCAGCAAGAAGAACATGGCTGTAAAGAGCGAGGCTTCAGAGAGGAGAATGGGACTCTGAAGAGCGAGACTTCAATGACGAGAATGGGGCTCTGAAGAGCGAGGCTTGAGTGAGGAGAACGGGACTGTGAAGAGTGAGACTTCAGCAAGGAGAACAGGGCTGTGAAGAGCGAGACGTCAGCAAGGAGAACGGGACTGCGAACAGCGTGACATCATTGAGGAGAATGGTATTGTGAACAGCAGGACTTCAGTGAGGAGAATGGGGCCATGAAGAGCGAGACTTCAGCAAGGAGAACGGGGCCGTGAAGAGCGAGACTTCACTGAGGAGAATGCAGCTGTGAACAGCGAGACTTCAGCGAGGAGAACGGGGATGTGAAGAGTGAGACTTCAGCGAGGAGAACAGGGCTGTGAATTGTGAGACGTCAGCATGGAGAATATGACTGTGAAGAGCGAGACTTCAACAAGGTGAATGGGGGTGTGAAGAGCGAGACTTCAGCGAGGAGAACGTGATTGTGAAGTGCGAGACTTCAGCAAGGAGAACGGGGCTGTGAAGTGTGAGAATTCAGCGAAGTAAATGGGGCTGTGAAGAGTGAAACTTCATGAAGTAGAACAGGGCTGTGAAAAGTGAGACTTCAGCGAGCAGAACGGCACTGTGAAGAGCCAGACTTCAGCGAGGAGAACTGTGCTGTGAAGAGCGAGACTTCAGCGATGAGAATATGACTGTAAAGAGCGAGACTTCAGCAACGAGAACAGGACTGTGAAGAGTGCAACTTCAGTAAGGAGAACGAGACTGTGAACACCGAGACTTCAGTCATGAGAACTAGGCTGTGAAGTGCGAGACTTCAGGGAGGAGAGCAGGACTGTGAAGAGCGAGACTTCAACAAGGAGTTCGTGACTGTGAAGTGCGAGACTTCAACAAGGAGTTCGTGACTGTGAAGTGCGAGACTTCAACAAGGAGAACGTGACTGTGAAGAGTGAGAAATCAGTGAGGAGAATGGGACTCTGAAGAGCGAGACTTCAGGGAAGAGAACGGGACTCTGAAAAGTGAGACTCTTTAGGTGAACATGACTGTGAAGAGCAGGACTTCAGCAACTAGAATGGGGTTGTGAAGAGCAAAACTTCAGCGAAGAGAATCGGGCTGTGAAGAGTGAAACTTCAGTGAGGAGAACGGGACTGTGAAGAGCGAGACTTCAGCAAGGAGAAGAGGGCTGTGAAGAGCGAGACTTCAGCGATGAGAACATGACTGTAAAGAGCGAGACTTCATTGAGGTGAACGGGACTGTGAAGAGTGCAACTTCAGTGAGGAGAACAGGACTGTGAAAAGCGAGACTTCAACATGGAGAACGGGGCTGTGAAGAGCGAGACTTCAGTGAGGAGAATGGGGCTACAAAGAGCGATACTTCAGCGAGGAGAACGGGGCTGTCAAGATTGAAACTTCTCTGAGGAGAACGGAACTGTAAAGAGCAAGACTTCAGAGAGGAGAATGTGACTGTGAAGAGTGAGACTTTATCAAGGAGAACATGACTGTGAAGTGCGAGACCTCAGTGAGGAGAATGTGAATGTAAAGAGCGAGGCTTCAGCAAGGAGTACATGGCTGTAAATAGCAAGGCTTCACCGAGGAGAATGAGGTTGTAAAGAGCGAGACTTCAGGGGGGAGAATGGGGCTTGGAAGTGCGAGAGTTCAGCGAGAAGAACATGGCTGTAAAGAGCGAGGCTTCAGCTAGGAGAATGGTACTCTGAAGAGCAAGACTTCAATGACGAGAATGGGTCTGTGAAGAGCAAGACTTCAGTGAGGAGAACAGGGCTGTGAAGAGCTAGTCTTCAGCAAGGAGAACGGGACTATGAAACAGCGTGACATCAGCGAGGAGAACTTGACAGTGAACACTGAGACTTCAGCGAGGAGAACTGGGACGTGAAGAGCAAGACTTCAGGGAGAACGGGACTGTGAAGAGTGAGAATTCACCGAGGAGAACGGGGCTGTAAAGAGCGAGAATTTAGCGAGGAGAACGGGACTGTGACGACCGAGCCTTCAGCAAGGAGAACATGACTGTGAAGAGCAAGACTTCAGCGAGGAGAACAGGAATGTGAAGAGCGAGACTTGAGCAAGGTGAATGGGGCTGTGAAGATCGAGACTTCAGCAAGGAGAACATGAATGTGAAGAGCGAGATGTCAGCGAGGGGAACGGGACTGCCAACAGTATGACATAAGCGAGGAGAACAGGACTGTGAACACCGGGACTTCAGTGAGTAGAATGGGGCCATGAAGAATGAGACTACAGTGAGGAGAACGGGGCCGTGAAGAGCGAGACTTCAGCGAGGAGAGCGGGACAGTGAAGAGCGAGACTTCACGGAGGAGAATGCGGCTGTGAAGAGCAAGACTTCAGTGAGGAGAACAGGGCTGTGAAGAGTCAGACATAAGCGAGGAGAACGGGACTGTGAAGAGCGAAACTTCAGTGAGGAGATCGGGACTGTGAAGAGCGAGACTTCAGCGAGGAGAATGTGACTGTGAAGAGTGAGACTTTATCAAGGAGAACATGACTGTGAAGTGCGAGATCTCAGTGAGGAGAATGTGAATGTAAAGAGCGAGGCTTCAGCAAGGAGTACATGTCTGTAAATAGCAAGGCTTCAGTGAGTAGAATGGGGCCATGAAGAATGAGACTACAGTGAGGAGAACGGGGCCGTGAAGACCGAGACTTCAGCGCGGAGAACAGGACTGTAAAGAGCGATACTTCACCGAGGAGAATGCAGCTGTGAAGAGCGAGACTTCAGCGAGGAGAACAGGGCTGTGAAGAGTGAGACTTCAGCGAGCAGAACAGGGCTGTGAAGTGCGAGACGTCAACATGGAGAATATGACTGTGAAGAGCGCGACTTCAACAAGGCGAATGGGGGTGTGAAGAGCGAGACTTCAGCGAGGAGAACGTGATTGTGAAGAGCGAGACTTCAGCAAGGAGAATGGGACTGTAAAGAGCGAGTCTTCAGCAACGAGAGCGGGGCTGTGTAAAGCGAGACTTCAGCAAGGAGAACGGGGCTGTGAAGTGTGAGAATTCAGAGAAGTAAATGGGGCTGTGAAGAGTGAAACTTCATGAAGTAGAACAGGGCTGTGAAGAGTGAGACTTCAGCGAGCAGAACGGGACTGTGAAGAGCCAGACTTCAGCGATGAGAACATGACTGTAAAGAGCGAGACTTCAGCGAGGAGAACTGGGCTGTGAAGAGCGAGACTTCAGCGATCAGAACAGGACTGTAAAGAGCGAAACTTCAGCGACGAGAACGGGACTGTGAAGAGTGCAACTTCAGTAAGGAGAACAGGAGTGTGAACACCGAGACTTCAGCGAGGAGAACTGGGCCGTGAAGAGCGAGACTTCAGGGAGGAGAATGGGGCTGGGAAGAGCGAGACTTCAGCGAGAAGAACATGGCTGTAAAGAGCGAGGCTTCAGCTAGGAGAATGGTACTCTGAAGAGCAAGACTTCAATGACGAGAATGGGCCTGTGAGGAGCGAGACTTCAGTGAGGAGAACAGGGCTGTGAAGAGCTAGTCTTCAGTAAGGAGAACGGGACTGCGAAACAGCGTGAAATCAGCGAGGAGAACGGGACTGTGAACACCGAGACTTCAGTCAGGAGAACTAGGCCATGAAGAGCGAGACTTCAGGGAGGAGAACGGGACTGTGAAGAGCGAGAATTCAGCTAGGTAAATGGGGCTGGGAAGAGCGAGACTTCAGCGAGAAGAACATTGACGTAAAGAGCGAGTCTTCAGCGAGGAGATTGGGACTCTGAAGAGCGAGACTCCAACAAGGAGAATGTGACTGTGAAGTGCGAGACTTCAACAAGGAGAACGGGGCTTTGAAGCCCGAGACTTCAACGAGGAGAACGTGATTGTGAAGAGTGAGACTTTAACAAGGAGAACGTGACTGTGAAGAGCGAGACTTCAGTGAGGAGAATGGGACTCTGAAGAGCGAGACTTCAGGGAAGAGAACGGGACTCTGAATAGCGAGACTTTACTAGGTGAACGTGACTGTGAAGAGCAGGACTTCAGCAACTAGAATGGGGTTGTGAAGAGCAAAACTTCAGCGAAGAGAATCGGGCTGTGAAGAGTGAAACTTCAGTGATGAGAACGGGACTGTGAAGAGTGAGACTTCAGCAAGGAGAAGGGGGCTGTGAAGAGCGAGACTTCAGCAAGGAGAAGAGGGCTGTGAGGAGCGAGACTTCAGCAATGAGAACATGACTGTTAAAGAGTGAGACTTCATTGAGGTGAACGGGACTGTGAAGAGTACAACTTCAGTGAGGAGAACAGGACTCTGAAAAGCGAGACTTCAACATGGAGAATGGGGCTGTGAAGAGTGAGACTTCAGTGAGGAGAATGGGGCTACGAAGAGCGAGACTTCAGCGAGGAGAACGGGGCTGTCAAGAGCGAGACTTCAGCGAGGAGAATGTGACTGTGAAGAGTGAGACTTTATCAAGGAGAACATGACTGTGAAGTGCGAGAACTCAGTGAGGAGAATGTGAATGTAAAGAGCGAGGTTTCAGCAAGGAGTACATGTCTGTAAATAGCAAGGCTTCAGTGAGTAGAATGGGGCCATGAAGAATGAGACTACAGTGAGGAGAACGGGGCCGTGAAGAGCGAGACTTCAGCGAGGAGAGCGGGACAGTGAAGAGCGAGACTTCACGGAGGAGAATGCGGCTGTGAAGAGCAAGACTTCAGTGAGGAGAACAGGGCTGTGAAGAGTGAGACTTTAGCGAGGAGCACGGGACTGTAAGGAGCGAGGCTTCAGCGAGAAGAACGGGGCAGTGAAGAGCGAGACTTCAGCGAGGAGAACGGGACTGTGAAGAGCGAGACTTCAGCGAGGAGAACGGGACTGTGAAGAGCGAGACTTCAGCGAGGAGAACGGGGCTATGAAGCACGAGACTTCAGTGAGTAGAACGGGATTCTGAAGTGCGAGTCTTCAGCGAGGAGAATGGGTCTCTGAAGAGCGAGACTTCAGGGAGGAGAACAGGACTCTGAATAGCGAGACTTCACTAGGGGAATGGGGCTGTGAAGAGCAGGACTTCAGCAATGAGAATCAGGTTGTGGAGAGCGAAAATTCAGCGAAGAAAATGGGGCTGTGAAGAGTGAAACTTCAGTGAGGAGAACGGGACTGTGAAGAGCGAGACTTCAGCAAGGAGAATGGAACTGTGAAGAGCGAGACTTCAGCAAAGAGAACAGGGCTGTGAAGAGTGAGACTTCAGCAAGGAGAACGCGGCTTTGAAGCGCGAGACTTCAGCGAGGAGAACATGATTGTGAAGAGTGAGACTTTAACAAGGAGAACGTGACTGTGAAGAGCGAGACTTCAGTGAGGAGAATGGGACTCTGAAGAGCGAGACTTCAGGGAAGAGAACGGGACTCTGAAGAGCGAGACTTTACTAGGTGAACGTGACTGTGAAGAGCAGGACTTCAGCAACTAGAATGGGGTTGTGAAGAGCAAAACTTCAGCGAAGAGAATCGGGCTGTGAAGAGTGAAACTTCAGTGAGGAAAACGGGACTGTGAAGAGTGAGACTTCAGCAAGGAGAAGAGGGCTGTGAAGAACGAGACTTCAGCGATGAGAACATGACTGTAAAGAGTGAGACTTCATTGAGGTGAACGGGACTGTGAAGAGTACAACTTCAGTGAGGAGAACAGGACTCTGAAAAGCGAGACTTCAACATGGAGAACGGGGCTGTGAAGAGTGAGACTTCAGTGAGGAGAATGGGGCTACGAAGAGCGAGACTTCAGCGAGGAGAACGGGGCTGTCAAGAGCGAGACTTCAGCGAGGAGAATGTGACTGTGAAGAGTGAGACTTTAGCAAGGAGAACATGACTGTGAAGTGCGAGACCTCAGTGAGGAGAATGTGAATGTAAAGAGCGAGGTTTCAGCAAGGAGTACATGTCTGTAAATAGCAAGGCTTCAGTGAGTAGAATGGGGCCATGAAGAATGAGACTGCAGTGAGGAGAACGGGGCCGTGAAGAGCGAGACTTCAGCGAGGAGAGCGGGACAGTGAAGAGCGAGACTTCACGGAGGAGAATGCGGCTGTGAAGAGCAAGACTTCAGTGAGGAGAACAGGGCTGTGAAGAGTGAGACTTTAGCGAGGAGAACGGGACTGTGAAGAGCGACACTTCACCGAGGAGATCGGGACTGTGAAGAGCGAGACTTCAGCAAGGAGAATATGACTGTGAAGAGTGAGTCTTTATCAAGGAGAACATGACTGTGAAGTGTGAGACCTCAGTGAGGAGAATGTGAATGTAAAGAGCGAGGCTTCAGCAAGGAGTACATGTGTGTAAATAGCAAGGCTTCAGTGAGTAGAATGGGGCCATGAAGAATGAGACTACAGTGAGGAGAATGGGGCCATGAAGAGCGAGACTTCAGCGAGGAGAGCGGGGCTGTGAAGAGTGAGACTTCACCGAGGAGAACAGGGCTGTGAAGTGCGAGACGTCAGCATGGAGAATATGACTGTGAAGAGCGAGACTTCAACAAGGCGAATGGGGGTGTGAAGAGCGAGACTTCAGCGAGGAGAACATGATTGTGAAGAGCGAGACTTCAGCAAGGAGAATGGGACTGCAAAGAGCGAGTCTTCAGCAACGAGAGCGGGGCTGTGTAAAGCGAGACTTCAGCAAGGAGAACGGGGCTGTGAAGTGTGAGAATTCAGCGAAGTAAATGGGGCTGTGAAGAGTGAAACTTCATGAAGTAGAACAGGGCTGTGAAGAGAGACTTCAGCGAGCAGAACGGGACTGTGCAGAGCCAGACTTCAGCGATGACAACATGACTGTAAAGAGCGAGACTTCAGCGAGGAGAACTGGGCTGTGAAGAGCGAGACTTCAGCGATGAGAACAGGACTGTAAAGAGCGAGACTTCAGCAACAAGAACGGGACTGTGAAGAGTGCAAATTCAGTGAGGAGAACAGGAGTGTGAACACCGAGACTTCAGCGAGGAGAACTGGGCCTTGAAGAGCGAGACTTCAGGGAGGAGAATGGGGCTGGGAAGAACGAGACTTCAGCGAGAAGAACATGGCTGTAAAGAGCGAGTCTTCAGCAACGAGAGCGGGTCTGTGTAAAGCGAGACTTCAGCAAGGAGAACGGGGCTATGAAGTGTGAGAATTCAGCGAAGTAAATGGGGCTGTGAAGAGTGAAACTTCATGATGTAGAACAGGGCTGTGAAGAGTCAGACTTCAGCGAGGAGCACGGAACTGTAAGGAGCGAGGCTTCAGCGAGGAGAACGGGGCAGTGAAGAGCGAGACTTCAGCGAGGAGAACGGGACTGTGAAGAGTGAGACTTCAGCGAGGAGAATGTGACTGTGAAGAGTGAGACTTTATCAAGGAGAACATGACTGTGAAGTGCGAGACCTCAGTGAGGAGAATGTGAATGGAAAGAGCGAGGTTTCAGCAAGGAGTACATGTGTGTAAATAGCAAGGCTTCAGTGAGTAGAATGGGGCCATGAAGAATGAGACTACAGTGAGGAGAACGGGGCCATGAAGAGCGAGACTTCAGCGAGGAGAGCGGGGCTGTGAAGAGTGAGACTTCAGCGAGGAGAACAGGGCTGTGAAGTGCGAGACGTCAACATGGAGAATATGACTGTGAAGAGCGAGACTTCAACAAGGCGAATGGGGGTGTGAAGAGCGAGACTTCAGCGAGGAGAACGTGATTGTGAAGAGCGAGACTTCGGCAAGGAGAATGGGACTGTAAAGAGCGAGTCTTCAGCAACGAGAGCGGGGCTGTGTAAAGCGAGACTTCAGCAAGGAGAACGGGGCTGTGAAGTGTGAGAATTCAGCGAAGTAAATGGGGCTGTGAAGAGTGAAACTTCATGAAGTAGAACAGGGCTGTGAAGAGTGAGACTTCAGCGAGCAGAACGGGACTGTGAAGAGCCAGACTTCAGCGATGAGAACATGACTGTAAAGAGCGAGACTTCAGCGAGGAGAACTGGGCTGTGAAGAGCGAGACTTCAGCGATCAGAACAGGACTGTAAAGAGCGAAACTTCAGCAACGAGAACGGGACTGTGAAGAGTGCAACTTCAGTAAGGAGAACAGGAGTGTGAACACCGAGACTTCAGCGAGGAGAACTGGGCCGTGAAGAGCGAGACTTCAGGGAGGAGAATGGGGCTGGGAAGAGCGAGACTTCAGCGAGAAGAACATGGCTGTAAAGAGCGAGGCTTCAGCTAGGAGAATGGTACTCTGAAGAGCAAGACTTCAATGACGAGAATGGGCCTGTGAGGAGCGAGACTTCAGTGAGGAGAACAGGGCTGTGAAGAGCTAGTCTTCAGTAAGGAGAACGGGACTGCGAAACAGCGTGAAATCAGCGAGGAGAACGGGACTGTGAACACCGAGACTTCAGTCAGGAGAACTAGGCCATGAAGAGCGAGACTTCAGGGAGGAGAACGGGACTGTGAAGAGCGAGAATTCAGCTAGGTAAATGGGGCTGGGAAGAGCGAGACTTCAGCGAGAAGAACATTGACGTAAAGAGCGAGTCTTCAGCGAGGAGATTGGGACTCTGAAGAGCGAGACTCCAACAAGGAGAATGTGACTGTGAAGTGCGAGACTTCAACAAGGAGAACGGGGCTTTGAAGCCCGAGACTTCAACGAGGAGAACGTGATTGTGAAGAGTGAGACTTTAACAAGGAGAACGTGACTGTGAAGAGCGAGACTTCAGTGAGGAGAATGGGACTCTGAAGAGCGAGACTTCAGGGAAGAGAACGGGACTCTGAAGAGCGAGACTTTACTAGGTGAACGTGACTGTGAAGAGCAGGACTTCAGCAACTAGAATGGGGTTGTGAAGAGCAAAACTTCAGCGAAGAGAATCGGGCTGTGAAGAGTGAAACTTCAGTGATGAGAACGGGACTGTGAAGAGTGAGACTTCAGCAAGGAGAAGGGGGCTGTGAAGAGCGAGACTTCAGCAAGGAGAAGAGGGCTGTGAGGAGCGAGACTTCAGCAATGAGAACATGACTGTTAAAGAGTGAGACTTCATTGAGGTGAACGGGACTGTGAAGAGTACAACTTCAGTGAGGAGAACAGGACTCTGAAAAGCGAGACTTCAACATGGAGAATGGGGCTGTGAAGAGTGAGACTTCAGTGAGGAGAATGGGGCTACGAAGAGCGAGACTTCAGCGAGGAGAACGGGGCTGTCAAGAGCGAGACTTCAGCGAGGAGAATGTGACTGTGAAGAGTGAGACTTTAGCAAGGAGAACATGACTGTGAAGTGCAAGACCTCAGCAAGGAGAATGTGAATGTAAAGAGCGAGGTTTCAGCAAGGAGTACATGTCTGTAAATAGCAAGGCTTCAGTGAGTAGAATGGGGCCATGAAGAATGAGACTACAGTGAGGAGAACGGGGCCGTGAAGAGCGAGACTTCAGCGAGGAGAGCGGGACAGTGAAGAGCGAGACTTCACGGAGGAGAATGCGGCTGTGAAGAGCAAGACTTCAGTGAGGAGAACAGGGCTGTGAAGAGTGAGACTTTAGCGAGGAGCACGGGACTGTAAGGAGCGAGGCTTCAGCGAGAAGAACGGGGCAGTGAAGAGCGAGACTTCAGCGAGGAGAACGGGACTGTGAAGAGCGAGACTTCAGCGAGGAGAACGGGACTGTGAAGAGCGAGACTTCAGCGAGGAGAACGGGGCTATGAAGCACGAGACTTCAGTGAGGAGAACGGGATTCTGAAGTGCGAGTCTTCAGCGAGGAGAATGGGTCTCTGAAGAGCGAGACTTCAGGGAGGAGAACAGGACTCTGAATAGCGAGACTTCACTAGGGGAATGGGGCTGTGAAGAGCAGGACTTCAGCAATGAGAATCAGGTTGTGGAGAGCGAAAATTCAGCGAAGAAAATGGGGCTGTGAAGAGTGAAACTTCAGTGAGGAGAACGGGACTGTGAAGAGCGAGACTTCAGCAAGGAGAATGGAACTGTGAAGAGCGAGACTTCAGCAAAGAGAACAGGGCTGTGAAGAGTGAGACTTCAGCAAGGAGAACGGGGCTTTGAAGCGCGAGACTTCAGCGAGGAGAGCATGATTGTGAAGAGTGAGACTTTAACAAGGAGAACGTGACTGTGAAGAGCGAGACTTCAGTGAGGAGAATGGGACTCTGAAGAGCGAGACTTCAGGGAAGAGAACGGGACTCTGAAGAGCGAGACTTTACTAGGTGAACGTGACTGTGAAGAGCAGGACTTCAGCAACTAGAATGGGGTTGTGAAGAGCAAAACTTCAGCGAAGAGAATCGGGCTGTGAAGAGTGAAACTTCAGTGAGGAAAACGGGACTGTGAAGAGTGAGACTTCAGCAAGGAGAAGAGGGCTGTGAAGAACGAGACTTCAGCGATGAGAACATGACTGTAAAGAGTGAGACTTCATTGAGGTGAACGGGACTGTGAAGAGTACAACTTCAGTGAGGAGAACAGGACTCTGAAAAGCGAGACTTCAACATGGAGAACGGGGCTGTGAAGAGTGAGACTTCAGTGAGGAGAATGGGGCTACGAAGAGCGAGACTTCAGCGAGGAGAACGGGGCTGTCAAGAGCGAGACTTCAGCGAGGAGAATGTGACTGTGAAGAGTGAGACTTTAGCAAGGAGAACATGACTGTGAAGTGCGAGACCTCAGTGAGGAGAATGTGAATGTAAAGAGCGAGGTTTCAGCAAGGAGTACATGTCTGTAAATAGCAAGGCTTCAGTGAGTAGAATGGGGCCATGAAGAATGAGACTGCAGTGAGGAGAACGGGGCCGTGAAGAGCGAGACTTCAGCGAGGAGAGCGGGACAGTGAAGAGCGAGACTTCACGGAGGAGAATGCGGCTGTGAAGAGCAAGACTTCAGTGAGGAGAACAGGGCTGTGAAGAGTGAGACTTTAGCGAGGAGAACGGGACTGTGAAGAGCGACACTTCACCGAGGAGATCGGGACTGTGAAGAGCGAGACTTCAGCAAGGAGAATATGACTGTGAAGAGTGAGACTTTATCAAGGAGAACATGACTGTGAAGTGTGAGACCTCAGTGAGGAGAATGTGAATGTAAAGAGCGAGGCTTCAGCAAGGAGTACATGTGTGTAAATAGCAAGGCTTCAGTGAGTAGAATGGGGCCATGAAGAATGAGACTACAGTGAGGAGAATGGGGCCATGAAGAGCGAGACTTCAGCGAGGAGAGCGGGGCTGTGAAGAGTGAGACTTCACCGAGGAGAACAGGGCTGTGAAGTGCGAGACGTCAGCATGGAGAATATGACTGTGAAGAGCGAGACTTCAACAAGGCGAATGGGGGTGTGAAGAGCGAGACTTCAGCGAGGAGAACATGATTGTGAAGAGCGAGACTTCAGCAAGGAGAATGGGACTGTAAAGAGCGAGTCTTCAGCAACGAGAGCGGGGCTGTGTAAAGCGAGACTTCAGCAAGGAGAACGGGGCTGTGAAGTGTGAGAATTCAGCGAAGTAAATGGGGCTGTGAAGAGTGAAACTTCATGAAGTAGAACAGGGCTGTGAAGAGTGAGACTTTAGCGAGCAGAACGGGACTGTGCAGAGCCAGACTTCAGCGATGACAACATGACTGTAAAGAGCGAGACTTCAGCGAGGAGAACTGGGCTGTGAAGAGCGAGACTTCAGCGATGAGAACAGGACTGTAAAGAGCGAGACTTCAGCAACAAGAACGGGACTGTGAAGAGTGCAACTTCAGTGAGGAGAACAGGAGTGTGAACACCGAGACTTCAGCGAGGAGAACTGGGCCTTGAAGAGCGAGACTTCAGGGAGGAGAATGGGGCTGGGAAGAGCGAGACTTCAGCGAGAAGAACATGGCTGTAAAGAGCGAGTCTTCAGCAACGAGAGCGGGGCTGTGTAAAGCGAGACTTCAGCAAGGAGAACGGGGCTGTGAAGTGTGAGAATTCAGCGAAGTAAATGGGGCTGTGAAGAGTGAAACTTCATGAAGTAGAACAAGGCTGTGAAGAGTCAGACTTCAGCGAGGAGCACGGAACTGTAAGGAGCGAGGCTTCAGCGAGGAGAACGGGGCAGTGAAGAGCGAGACTTCAGCGAGGAGAACGGGACTGTGAAGAGTGAGACTTCAGCGAGGAGAATGTGACTGTGAAGAGTGAGACTTTATCAAGGAGAACATGATTGTGAAGTGCGAGACCTCAGTGAGGAGAATGTGAATGTAAAGACGAGGCTTCAGCAAGGAGTACATGTGTGTAAATAGCAAGGCTTCAGTGAGTAGAATGGGGCCATGAAGAATGAGACTACAGTGAGGAGAACGGGGCCATGAAGAGCGAGACTTCAGCGAGGAGAGCGGGGCTGTGAAGAGTGAGACTTCACCGAGGAGAACAGGGCTGTGAAGTGCGAGACGTCAACATGGAGAATATGACTGTGAAGAGCGAGACTTCAACAAGGCGAATGGGGGTGTGAAGAGCGAGACTTCAGCGAGGAGAACGTGATTGTGAAGAGCGAGACTTCAGCAAGGAGAATGGGACTGAAAAGAGCCAGTCTTCAGCAACGAGAGCGGGGCTGTGTAAAGCGAGACTTCAGCAAGGAGAACGGGGCTGTGAAGTGTGAGAATTCAGCGAAGTAAATGGGGCTGTGAAGAGTGAAACTTCATGAAGTAGAACAGGGCTGTGAAGAGTGAGACTTCAGCGAGCAGAACGGGACTGTGAAGAGCCAGACTTCAGCGATGAGAACATGACTGTAAAGACCGAGACTTCAGCGAGGAGAACTGGGCTGTGAAGAGCGAGACTTCAGCGATGAGAACATGACTGTAAAGAGCGAGACTTCAGCGACGAGAACGGGACTGTGAAGAGTGCAACTTCAGTAAGGAGAACAGGAGTGTGAACACCGAGACTTCAGCGAGGAGAACTGGGCCGTGAAGAGCGAGACTTCAGGGAGGAGAATGGGGCTGGGAAGAGCGAGACTTCAGCGAGAAGAACATGGCTGTAAAGAGCGAGGCTTCAGCTAGGAGAATGGTACTCTGAAGAGCAAGACTTCAATGACGAGAATGGGCCTGTGAGGAGCGAGACTTCAGTGAGGAGAACAGGGCTGTGAAGAGCTAGTCTTCAGTAAGGAGAACGGGACTGCGAAACAGCGTGAAATCAGCGAGGAGAACGGGACTGTGAACACCGAGACTTCAGTCAGGAGAACTAGGCCATGAAGAGCGAGACTTCAGGGAGGAGAACGGGACTGTGAAGAGCGAGAATTCAGCTAGGTAAATGGGGCTGGGAAGAGCGAGACTTCAGCGAGAAGAACATTGACGTAAAGAGCGAGTCTTCAGCGAGGAGATTGGGACTCTGAAGAGCGAGACTCCAACAAGGAGAACGTGACTGTGAAGCGCGAGACTTCAACGAGGAGAACGTGATTGTGAAGAGTGAGACTTTAACAAGGAGAACGTGACTGTGAAGAGCGAGACTTCAGTGAGGAGAATGGGACTCTGAAGAGCGAGACTTCAGGGAAGAGAATGGGACTCTGAAGAGCGAGACTTTACTAGGTGAACGTGACTGTGAAGAGCAGGACTTCAGCAACTAGAATGGGGTTGTGAAGAGCAAAACTTCAGCAAAGAGAATCGGGCTGTGAAGAGTGAAACTTCAGTGATGAGAACGGGACTGTGAAGAGTGAGACTTCAGCAAGGAGAAGGGGGCTGTGAAGAGCGAGACTTCAGCAAGGAGAAGAGGGCTGTGAGGAGCGAGACTTCAGCAATGAGAACATGACTGTTAAAGAGTGAGACTTCATTGAGGTGAACGGGACTGTGAAGAGTACAACTTCAGTGAGGAGAACAGGACTCTGAAAAGCGAGACTTCAACATGGAGAATGGGGCTGTGAAGAGTGAGACTTCAGTGAGGAGAATGGGGCTACGAAGAGCGAGACTTCAGCGAGGAGAACGGGGCTGTCAAGAGCGAGACTTCAGCGAGGAGAATGTGACTGTGAAGAGTGAGACTTTAGCAAGGAGAACATGACTGTGAAGTGCGAGACCTCAGCGAGGAGAATGTGAATGTAAAGAGCGAGGATTCAGCAAGGAGTACATGTCTGTAAATAGCAAGGCTTCAGTGAGTTGAATGGGGCCATGAAGAATGAGACTACAGTGAGGAGAACGGGGCCGTGAAGAGCGAGACTTCAGCGAGGAGAGCGGGACAGTGAAGAGCGAGACTTCACGGAGGAGAATGCGGCTGTGAAGAGCAAGACTTCAGTGAGGAGAACAGGGCTGTGAAGAGTGAGACTTTAGCGAGGAGCACGGGACTGTAAGGAGCGAGGCTTCAGCGAGAAGAACGGGGCAGTGAAGAGCGAGACTTCAGCGAGGAGAACGGGACTGTGAAGAGCGAGACTTCAGCGAGGAGAACGGGACTGTGAAGAGCGAGACTTCAGCGAGGAGAACGGGGCTATGAAGCACGAGACTTCAGTGAGGAGAACGGGACTCTGAAGTGCGAGTCTTCAGCGAGGAGAATGGGTCTCTGAAGAGCGAGACTTCAGGGAGGAGAACAGGACTCTGAATAGCGAGACTTCACTAGGGGAATGGGGCTGTGAAGAGCAGGACTTCAGCAACGAGAATCAGGTTGTGGAGAGCGAAAATTCAGCGAAGAAAATGGGGCTGTGAAGAGTGAAACTTCAGTGAGGAGAACGGGACTGTGAAGAGCGAGACTTCAGCAAGGAGAATGGAACTGTGAAGAGCGAGACTTCAGCAAAGAGAATGGGGCTGTGAAGAGTGAGACTTCAGCAAAGAGAAACGGGCCGTGAAGAGCGAGACTTCAGCGCGGAGAACAGGACTGTAAAGACCGAGACTTCACTGAGGAGAATGCAGCTGTGAAGAGCAAGACTTCAGCGAGGAGAACAGGGCTGTGAAGAGTGAGACTTCAGCGAGCAGAACAGGGCTGTGAAGTGCGAGACGTCAACATGGAGAATATGACTGTGAAGAGCGAGACTTCAACAAGGCGAATGGGGGTGTGAAGAGCGAGACTTCAGCGAGGAGAACGTGATTGTGAAGAGCGAGACTTCAGCAAGGAGAATGGGACTGTAAAGAGCGAGACTTCAGCAACGAGAGCGGGGCTGTGTAAAGCGAGACTTCAGCAAGGAGAACGGGGCTGTGAAGTGTGAGAATTCAGCGAAGTAAATGGGGCTGTGAAGAGTGAAACTTCATGAAGTAGAACAGGGCTGTGAAGAGTGAGACTTCAGCGAGCAGAACGGGACTGTCTAGAGCCAGACTTCAGCGATGACAACATGACTGTAAAGAGCGAGACTTCAGCGAGGAGAACTGGGCTGTGAAGAGCGAGACTTCAGCGATGAGAACAGGACAGTAAAGAGCGAGACTTCAGCAACAAGAACGGGACTGTGAAGAGTGCAACTTCAGTGAGGAGAACAGGAGTGTGAACACCGAGACTTCAGCGAGGAGAACTGGGCCGTGAAGAGCGAGACTTCAGGGAGGAGAATGGGGCTGGGAAGAGCGAGACTTCAGCGAGAAGAACATGGCTGTAAGAGCGAGGTTTCAGCTAGGAGAACGGGACTGCGAAACAGCGTGAAATCAGCGAGGAGAACGGGACTGTGAACATCGAGACTTCAGCGAGGAGAACGGGACTGTGAACACCGAGACTTCAGTCAGGAGAACTAGGCCGTGAAGAGCGAGACTTCAGGGAGGAGAACGGGACTGTGAAGAGCACGAATTCAGCTAGGAAAATGGGGCTGGGAAGAGCGAGACTTCAGCGAAAAGAACATTGACGTAAAGAGCGAGGCTTCAGCGAGGAGAATGGGACTCTGAAGAGCGAGACTCCAACAAGGAGAACGTGACTGTGAAGTGTGAGACTTCAACAAGGAGAACGGGGCTTTGAAGAGCGAGATTCAGCGAGGAGAACATGATTGTGAAGTGCGAGACTTTAACAAGGAGAACGTGACTGTGAAGAGCGAGTCTTCAGTGAGGAGAATGGGAATCTGAAGAGCAAGACTTCAGGGAAGAGAACGGGACTCTGAAGAGCAAGACTTTACTAGGTGAACGTGACTGTGAAGAGCAGGTCTTCAGCAACTAGAATGGGGTTGTGAAGAGCAAAACTTCAGCGAAGAGAATCGGGCTGTGAAGAGTGAAACTTCAGTGATGAGAACGGGACTGTGAACAGTGAGAGTTCAGCAAGGAGAAGGGGGCTGTGAAGAACGAGACTTCAGCAATGAGAACATGACTGTAAAGAGTGAGACTTCATTGAGGTGAACGGGACTGTGAAGAGTACAACTTCAGTGAGGAGAACAGGACTCTGAAAAGCGAGACTTCAACATGGAGAATGGGGCTGTGAAGAGTGAGACTTCAGTGAGGAGAATGGGGCTACGAAGAGCGAGACTTCAGCGAGGAGAACGGGGCTGTCAAGAGCGAGACTTCAGTGAGGAGAATGTGACTGTGAAGAGTGAGACTTTAGCAAGGAGAACATTACTGTGAAGTGCGAGACCTCAGTGAGGAGAATGTGAATGTAAAGAGCGAGGCTTCATGAAGGAGTACATGTCTGTAAATAGCAAGGCTTCAGTGAGTAGAATGGGGCCATGAAGAACGAGACTACAGTGAGGAGAACGGGGCCATGAAGAGCGAGACTTCAGCGAGGAGAACAGGACTGTAAAGAGCGAGACTTCACCGAGGAGAATGCAGCTGTGAAGAGCGAGACTTCAGCGAGGAGAACAGGGCTGTGAAGAGTGAGAGTTCAGCGAGCAGAACAGGGCTGTGAAGTGCGAGACGTCAACATGGAGAATATGACTGTGAAGAGCGAGACTTCAACAAGGCGAATGGGGGTGTGAAGAGCGAGACTACAGCGAGGAGAACGTGATTGTGAAGAGCGAGACTTCAGCAAAGAGAATTGGACTGTAAAGAGCGAGTCTTCAGCAACGAGAGCGGGGCTGTGTAAAGCGAGACTTCAGCAAGGAGAACGGGGCTGTGAAGTGTGAGAATTCAGCGAAGTAAATGGGGCTGTGAAGAGTGAATCTTCATGAAGTAGAACAGGGCTGTGAAGAGTGAGACTTCAGCGAGGAGCACGGAACTGTAAGGAGCAAGGCTTCAGCGAGAAGAACGGGGCAGTGAAGAGCGAGAATTCAGCGAGGAGAACGGGACTGTGAAGAGCGAAACTTCAGTGAGGAGATCGGGACTGTGAAGAGCGAGACTTCAGCGAGGAGAATGTGACTGTGAAGAGTGAGACTTTATCAAGGAGAACATGACTGTGAAGTACAAGACCTCAGTGAGGAGAATGTGAATGTAAAGAGCGAGGCTTCAGCAAGGAGTACATGTCTGTAAATAGCAAGGCTTCAGTGAGTAGAATGGGGCCATGAAGAATGAGACTACAGTGAGGAGAACGGGGCCATGAAGAGCGAGACTTCAGCGAGGAGAGCGGGGCTGTGAAGAGTGAGACTTCACCGAGGAGAACAGGGCTGTGAAGTGCGAGACGTCAACATGGAGAATATGACTGTGAAGAGCGAGACTTCAACAATGCGAATGGGGGTGTGAAGAGCGAGACTTCAGCGAGGAGAACGTGATTGTGAAGAGCGAGACTTCAGCAAGGAGAATGGGACTGTAAAGAGCGAGTCTTCAGCAACGAGAGCGGGGCTGTGTAAAGCGAGACTTCAGCAAGGAGAACGGGGCTGTGAAGTGTGAGAATTCAGCGAAGTAAATGGGGCTGTGAAGAGTGAAACTTCATGAAGTAGAACAGGGCTGTGAAGAGTGAGACTTCAGCGAGCAGAACGGGACTGTGAAGAGCCAGACTTCAGCAATGAGAACATGACTGTAAAGAGCGAGACTTCAGCGAGGAGAACTGGGCTGTGAAGAGCGAGACTTCAGCGATGAGAACAGGACTGTAAAGAGCGAGACTTCAGCAACAAGAACGGGACTGTGAAGAGTGCAACTTCAGTGAGGAGAACAGGAGTGTGAACACCGAGACTTCAGCGAGGAGACCTGGGCCGTGAAGAGCGAGACTTCAGGGAGGAGAATGGGGCTGGGAAGAGCGAGACTTCAGCGAGAAGAACATGGCTGTAAAGAGCGAGGCTTCAGCTAGGAGAATGGTACTCTGAAGAGCAAGACTTCAATGACGAGAATGGGCCTGTGAGGAGCGAGACTTCAGTGAGGAGAACAGGGCTGTGAAGAGCTAGTCTTCAGTAAAGAGAACGGGACTGCAAAACAGCGTGAAATCAGAGAGGAGAACGGGACTGTGAACACCGAGGCTTCAGTCAGGAGAACTAGGCCGTGAAGAGCGAGACTTCAGGGAGGAGAACGGGACTGTGAAGAGCGAGAATTCAGCTAGGTAAATGGGGCTGGGAAGAGCGAGACTTCAGCGAGAAGAACATTGACGTAAAGAGCGAGGCTTCAGCGAGGAGATTGGGACTCTGAAGAGCGAGACTCCAACAAGGAGAACGTGACTGTGAAGTGCGAGACTTCAACAAGGAGAACGGGGCTTTGAAGCGCGAGACTTCAGCGAGGAGAACATGATTGTGAAGAGTGAAACTTTAACAAGGAGAACGTGACTGTGAAGAGCAAGACTTCAGTGAGGAGAATGGGACTCTGAAGAGCGAGACTTCAGGGAAGAGAACGGGACTCTGAAGTGCAAGACTTTACTAGGTGAACGTGACTGTGAAGAGCAGGACTTCAGCAACTAGAATGGGGTTGTGAAGGGCAAAACTTCAGCGAAGAGAAACGGGCTGTGAAGAGTGAAACTTCAGTGAGCAAAACGGGACTGTGAAGAGCGATTCTTCAGCAAGGAGAAGAGGGCTGTGAAGAGCGAGACTTCAGCGATGAGAACATGACTGTAAAGAGTGAGACTTCATTGAGGTGAACGGGACTGTGAAGAGTACAACTTCAGTGAGGAGAACAGGACTCTGAAAAGCGAGACTTCAACATGGAGAACGGGGCTGTGAAGAGTGAGACTTCAGTGAGGAGAATAGGGCTACGACGAGCGAGACTTCAGCGAGGAGAACGGGGCTGTCAAGAGCGAGACTTCAGCGAGGAGAATGTGACTGTGAAGAGTGAGACTTTATCAAGGAGAACATGACTGTGAAGTGCGAGACCTCAGTGAGGAGAATGTGAATGTAAAGAGCGAAGCTTCAGCAAGGAGTACATGTGTGTAAATAGCAAGGCTTCAGTGAGTAGAATGGGGCCATGAAGAATGAGACTACAGTGAGGAGAACGGGGCCATGAAAAGCGAGACTTCAGCGAGAAGAGCGGGGCTGTGAAGAGTGAGACTTCACCGAGGAGAACAGGGCTGTGAAGTGCGAGACGTCAACATGGAGAATATGACTGTGAAGAGCGAGACTTCAACAAGGCGAATGGGGGTGTGAAGAGCGAGACTTCAGCGAGGAGAACGTGATTGTGAAGAGCGAGACTTCAGCAAGGAGAATGGGACTGTAAAGAGCGAGTCTTCAGCAACGAGAGCGGGGCTGTGTAAAGCGAGACTTCAGCAAGGAGGACGGGGCTGTGAAGTGTGAGAATTCAGCAAAGTAAATGGGGCTGTGAAGAGTGAAACTTCATGAAGTAGAACAGGGCTGTGAAGAGTGAGACTTCAGCGAGCAGAACGGGACTGTGAAGAGCCAGACTTCAGCGATTACAACATGACTGTAAAGAGCGAGACTTCAGCGAGGAGAACTGGGCTGTGAAGAGCGAGACTTCAGCGATGAGAACATGACTGTAAAGAGCGAGACTTCAGCAACGAGAACGGGACTGTGAAGAGTGCAACTTCAGTAAGGAGAACAGGAGTGTGAACACCGAGACTTCAGCGAGGAGAACTGGGCCATGAAGAGCGAGACTTCAGGGAGGAGAATGGGGCTGGGAAGAGCGAGACTTCAACGAGAAGAACATGGCTGTAAAGAGCGAGGCTTCAGCTAGGAGAATGGTACTCTGAAGAGCAAGACTTCAATGATGAGAATGGGCCTGTGAGGAGCAAGACTTCAGCGAGGAGAACTGGGCCGTGAAGAGCGAGACTTCAGGGAGGAGAATGGGGCTGGGAAGAGCGAGACTTCAACGAGAAGAACATGGCTGTAAAGAGCGAGGCTTCAGCTAGGAGAATGGTACTCTGAAGAGCAAGACTTCAATGATGAGAATGGGCCTGTGAGGAGCAAGACTTCAGTGAGGAGAACAGGGCTGTGAAGAGCTAGTCTTCAGTAAGGAGAACGGGACTGCGAAACAGCGTGAAATCAGCGAGGAGAACGGGACTGTGAACACCGAGACTTCAGTCAGGAGAACTAGGCCGTGAAGAGCGAGACTTCAGGGAGGAGAACGGGACTGTGAAGAGCGAGAATTCAGCTAGGTAAATGGGGCTGGGAAGAGCGAGACTTCAGCGAGAAGAACATTGACGTAAAGAGCGAGGTTTCAGCAAGGAGTACATGTCTGTAAATAGCAAGGCTTCAGTGAGTAGAATGGGGCCATGAAGAATGAGACTACAGTGAGGAGAACGGGGCCGTGAAGAGCGAGACTTCAGCGAGGAGAGCGGGACAGTGAAGAGCGAGACTTCACGGAGGAGAATGCGGCTGTGAAGAGCAAGACTTCAGTGAGGATAACAGGGCTGTGAAGAGTGAGACTTTAGCGAGGAGCACGGGACTGTAAGGAGCGAGGCTTCAGCGAGAAGAACGGGGCAGTGAAGAGCGAGACTTCAGCGAGGAGAACGGGACTGTGAGGAGCGAGACTTCAGCGAGGAGAACGGGACTTTGAAGAGCGAGACTTCAGCGAGGAGAACGGGGCTATGAAGCACGAGACTTCAGTGAGGAGAACGGGACTCTGAAGTGCGAGTCTTCAGCGAGGAGAATGGGTCTCTGAAGAGCGAGACTTCAGGGAGGAGAACAGGACTCTGAATAGCGAGACTTCACTAGGGGAATGGGGCTGTGAAGAGCAGGACTTCAGCAAGGAGAATCAGGTTGTGGAGTGCGAAAATTCAGCGAAGAAAATGGGGCTGTGAAGAGTGAAACTTCAGTGAGGAGAACGGGACTGTGAAGAGCGAGACTTCAGAAAGGAGAATGGAACTGTGAAGAGCGAGACTTCAGCAAAGAGAATGGGGCTGTGAAGAGTGAGACTTCAGCAAGGAGAACGGGGCCGTGAAGAGTGAGACTTCAGCGAGCAGAACAGGGCTGTGAAGTGCGAGACGTCAACATGGAGAATATGACTGTGAAGAGCGAGACTTCAACCAGGCGAATGGGGGTGTGAAGAGCGAGACTTCAGCGAGGAGAACATGATTGTGAAGAGCGAGACTTCAGCAAGGAGAATGGGACTGTAAAGAGCGAGTCTTCAGCAACAAGAGCGGGGCTGTGTAAAGCGAGACTTCAGCAAGGAGAACGGGGCTGTGAAGTGTGAGAATTCAGCAAAGTAAATGGGGCTGTGAAGAGTGAAACTTCATGAAGTAGAACAGGGCTGTGAAGAGTGAGACTTCAGCGAGCAGAACGGGACTGTGAAGAGCCAGACTTCAGCGATGACAACATGACTGTAAAGAGCGAGACTTCAGCGAGGAGAACTGGGCTGTGAAGAGCGAGACTTCAGCGATGAGAACAGGACTGTAAAGAGCGAGACTTCAGCAACAAGAACGGAACTGTGAAGAGTGCAACTTCAGTGAGGAGAACAGGAGTGTGAACACCGAGACTTCAGCGAGGAGAACTGGGCCGTGAAGAGCGAGACTTCAGGGAGGAGAATGGGGCTGGGAAGAGCGAGACTTCAGCGAGAAGAACTTGGCTGTAAAGAGCGAGGCTTCAGCTAGGAGAATGGTACTCTGAAGAGCAAGACTTCAATGATGAGAATGGGCCTGTGAGGAGCGAGACTTCAGTGAGGAGAACAGGGCTGTGAAGAGCTAGTCTTCAGTAAAGAGAACGGGACTGCGAAACAGCGTGAAATCAGCGAGGAGAACGGTACTGTGAACACCGAGACTTCAGTCAGGAGAACTAGGCCGTGAAGAGCGAGACTTCAGGGAGGAGAACGGGACTGTGAAGAGCGAGAATTCAGCTAGGTAAATGGGGCTGGGAAGAGCGAGACTTCAGCGAGAAGAACATTGACGTAAAGAGCGAGGCTTCAGCGAGGAGAATAGGACTCTGAAGAGCGAGACTCCAACAAGGAGAACGTGACTGTGAAGTGCGAGACTTCAACAAGGAGAACGGGGCTTTGAAGCGCGAGACTTCAGTGAGGAGAACATGATTCTGAAGAGTGAGACTTTAACAAGGAGAACGTGACTGTGAAGAGCGAGACTTCAGTGAGGAGAATGGGACTCTGAAGAGCGAGACTTCAAGGAAGAGAACGGGACTCTGAAGAGCAAGACTTTACTAGGTGAACGTGACTGTGAAGAGCAGGACTTCAGCAACTAGAATGGGGTTGTGAAGAGCAAAACTTCAGCGAAGAGAATCGGGCTGTGAAGAGTGAAACTTCAGTGAGTAAAACGGGACTGTGAGGAGCGAGACTTCTGCAAGGAGAAGAGGGCTGTGAAGAGCGAGACTTCAGCGATGTGAACATGACTGTAAAGAGTGAGACTTCATTGAAGTGAACGGGACTGTGAAGAGTACAACTTCAGTGAGGAGAACAGGACTCTGAAAAGCGAGACTTCAACATGGAGAACGGGGCTGTGAAGAGTGAGACTTCAGTGAGGAGAATGGGGCTACGAAGAGCGAGACTTCAGCGAGGAGAACGGGGCTGTCAAGAGCGAGACTTCAGCGAGGAGAATGTGACTGTGAAGAGTGAGACTTTAGCAAGGAGAACATTACTGTGAAGTGCGAGACCTCAGTGAGGAGAATGTGAATGTAAAGAGCGAGGTTTCAGCAAGGAGTACATGTCTGTAAATAGCAAGGCTTCAGTGAGTAGAATGGGGCCATGAAGAATGAGACTACAGTGAGGAGAACGGGGCCGTGAAGAGCGAGACTTCAGCGAGGAGAGCGGGACAGTGAAGAGCGAGACTTCACGGAGGAGAATGCGGCTGTGAAGAGCAAGACTTCAGTGAGGAGAACAGGGCTGTGAAGAGTGAGACTTTAGCGAGGAGCACGGGAATGTAAGGAGCGAGGCTTCAGCGAGAACAACGGGGCAGTGAAGAAAGAGACTTCAGCGAGGAGAACGGGACTGTGAAGATCGAAACTTCAGTGAGGAGATCGGGACTGTGAAGAGCAAGACTTCAGTGAGGAGAATGTGACTGTGAAGAGTGAGACTTTCTCAAGGAGAACATGACTGTGAAGTACAAGACCTCAGTGAGGAGAATGTGAATGTAAAGAGCGAGGCTTCAGCAAGGAGTACATGTCTGTAAATAGCAAGGCTTCAGTGAGTAGAATGGGGCCATGAAGAATGAGACTACAGTGAGGAGAACGGGGCCATGACGAGCGAGACTTCAGCGAGGAGAGTGGGGCTGTGAAGAGTGAGACTTCACCGAGGAGAACAGGGCTGTGAAGTGCGAGACGTCAGCATGGAGAATATGACTGTGAAGAGCGAGACTTCAACAAGGCGAATGGGGGTGTGAAGAGCGAGACTTCAGCGAGGAGAACGTGATTGTGAAGAGCGAGACTTCAGCAAGGAGAATGGGACTGTAAAGACCGAGTCTTCAGCAGCGAGAGCGGGGCTGTGTAAAGCGAGACTTCAGCAAGGAGAACGGGGCTGTGAAGTGTGAGAATTCAGCGAAGTAAATGGGGCTGTGAAGAGTGAAACTTCATGAAGTAGAACAGGGCTGTGAAGAGTGAGACTTCAGCGAGCAGAACGGGACTGTGAAGAGCCAGACTTCAGCGATGAGAACATGACTGTAAAGAGCGAGACTTCAGCAACGAGAACGGGACTGTGAAGAGTGCAACTTCAGTAAGGAGAACAGGAGTGTGAACACCGAGACTTCAGCGAGGAGAACTGGGCCGTGAAGAGCGAGACTTCAGGGAGGAGAATGGGGCTGGGAAGAGCGAGACTTCAGCGAGAAGAACATGGCTGTAAAGAGCGAGACTTCAGCTAGGAGAATGGTACTCTGAAGAGCAAGACTTCAATGACGAGAATGGGCCTGTGAGGAGCGAGACTTCAGTGAGGAGAACAGGGCTGTGAAGAGCTAGTCTTCAGTAAGGAGAACGGGACTGCGAAACAGCGTGAAATCAGCGAGGAGAACGGGACTGTGAACACCGAGACTTCAGCGAGGAGAACGGGACTGTGAACACCGAGACTTCAGTCAGGAGAACTAGGCCGTGAAGAGCGAGACTTCAGGGAGGAGAACGGGACTGTGAAGAGCGAGAATTCAGCTGGGAAAATGGGGCTGGGAAGAGCGAGACTTCAGCGAGAAGAACATTGATGTCAAGAGCGAGGCTTCAGCGAGGAGAATGGGACTCTGAAGAGCGAGACTCCAACAAGGAGAACGTGACTGTGAAGTGCGAGACTTCAACAAGGAGAACGGGGCTTTGAAGCGCGAGACTTCAGCGAGGAGAACATGATTGTGAAGCGTGAGACTTTAAGAGGAGAATGTGACTGTGAAGAGCAAGCCTTCAGTGAGGAGAATGGGACTCTGAAGAGCGAGACTTCAGGGAAGAGAACGGGACTCTGAAGAGCAAGACTTTACTAGGTGAACGTGACTGTGAAGAGCAGGACTTCAGCAACTAGAATGGGGTTGTGAAGAGCAAAACTTCAGCGAAGAGAATCGGGCTGTGAAGAGTGAAACTTCAGTGAGCAAAAGGGGACTCTGAAGAGCGATTCTTCAGCAAGGAGAAGAGGGCTGTGAAGAGCGAGACTTCAGCGATGAGAACATGACTGTAAAGAGTGAGACTTCATTGAGGTGAACGGGACTGTGAAGAGTACAACTTCAGTGAGGAGAACAGGACTCTGAAAAGCGAGACTTCAACATGGTGAACGGTGCTGTGAAGAGTGAGACTTCAGTGAGAAGAATGGGGCTACGAAGAGCGAGACTTCAGCGAGGAGAACGGGGCTGTCAAGAGCGAGACTTCAGCGAGGAGAATGTGACTGTGAAGAGTGAGACTTTAGCAAGGAGAACATTACTGTGAAGTGCGAGACCTCAGTGAGGAGAACGTGAATGTAAAGAGCGAGGTTTCAGCAAGGAGTACATGTCTGCAAATAGCAAGGCTTCAGTGAGTAGAATGGGGCCATGAAGAATGAGACTACAGTGAGGAGAACGGGGCCGTGAAGAGCGAGACTTCAGCGAGGAGAGCGGGACAGTGAAGAGCGAGACCTCACGGAGGAGAATGCGGCTGTGAAGAGCAAGACTTCAGTAAGGAGAACATGGCTGTGAAGAGTGAGACTTTAGCGAGGAGAACGGGACTGTGAAGAGCGAAACTTCAGTGAGGAGATCGGGACTGTGAAGAGCGAGACTTCAGCGAGGAGAATGTGACTGTGAAGAGTGACACTTTATCACGGAGAACATGACTGTGATGTGCGAGACCTCAGTGAGGAGAATGTGAATGTAAAGAGCGAGGCGTCAGCAAGGAGTACATGTCTGTAAATAGCAAGGCTTCAGTGAGTAGAATGGGGCCATGAAGAATGAGACTACAGTGAGGAGAACGGGGCCATGAAGAGCGAGACTTCAGCGAGGAGAGCGGGGCTGTGAAGAGTGAGACTTCACCGAGGAGAACAGGGCTGTGAAGTGCGAGACGCCAACATGGAGAATATGACTGTGAAGAGCGAGACTTCAACAAGGCGAATGGGGGTGTGACGAGCGAGACTTCAGCGAGGAGAACGTGATTGTGAAGAGCGAGACTTCAGCAAGGAGAATGGGACTGTAAAGATCGAGTCTTCAGCAACGAGAGCGGGGCTGTGTAAAGCGACACTTCAGCAAGGAGAATGGGGCTGTGAAGTGTGAGAATTCAGCAAAGTAAATGGGGCTGTGAAGAGTGAAACTTCATGAAGTGGAACAGGGCTGTGAAGAGTGAGACTTCAGCGAGCAGAACGGGACTGTGAAGAGCCAGACTTCAGCGATGAGAACATGACTGTAAAGAGCGAGACTTCAGGGAGGAGAACTGGGCTGTGAACAGCGAGACTTCAGCGATGAGAACATGACTGTAAAGAGCGAGACTTCAACAACGAGAACGGGACTGTGAAGAGTGCAACTTCAGTAAGGAGAACAGGAGTGTGAACACCGAGACTTCAGCGAGGAGAACTGGGCCGTGAAGAGCGAGACTTCAGGGAGGAGAATGGGGCTGGGAAGAGCGAGACTTCAGCGAGAAGAACATGGCTGTAAAGAGCGAGGCTTCAGCTAGGAGAATGGTACTCTGAAGAGCAAGACTTCAATGACGAGAATGGGCCTGTGAGGAGCGAGACTTCAGTGAGGAGAACAGGGCTGTGAAGAGCTAGTCTTCAGTAAGGAGAACGGGACTGCGAAACAGCGTGAAATCAGCGAGGAGAACGGGACTGTGAACACCAAGACTTCAGTCAGGAGAACTAGGCCGTGAAGAGCGAGACTTCAGGGAGGAGAACGGGACTGTGAAGAGCGAGAATTCAGCTAGGTAAATGGGGCTGGGAAGACCGAGACTTCAGCGAGAAGAACATTGACGTAAAGAGCGAGGCTTCAGCGAGGAGATTGGGACTCTGAAGAGCGAGACTCCAACAAGGAGAACGTGACTGTGAAGTGCGAGACTTCAACAAGGAGAACGGGGCTTTGAAGCGTGAGACTTCAGCGAGGAGAACGTGATTGTGAAGATTGAGACTTTAACAAGGAGAACGTGACTGTGAAGAGCGAGAATTCAGTGAGGAGAATGGGACTCTGAAGAGCGAGACTTCAGGGAAGAGATCGGGACTCTGAAGAGCGAGACTTTACTAGGTGAACGTGACTGTGAAGAGCAGGACTTCAGCAACTAGAATGGGGTTGTGAAGAGCAAAGCTTCAGCGAAGAGAATCGGGCTGTGAAGAGTGAAACTTCAGTGATGAGAACGGGACTGTGAAGAGTGAGACTTCAGCAAGGAGAAGGGGGCTGTGAAGAACGAGACTTCAGCAATGAGAGCATGACTGTAAAGAGTGAGACTTCATTGAGGTGAACGGGACTGTGAAGAGTACAACTTCAGTGAGGAGAACAGGACTCTGAAAAGCGAGACTTCAACATGGAGAATGGGGCTGTGAAGAGTGAGACTTCAGTGAGGAGAATGGGGCTACGAAGAGCGAGACTTCAGCGAGGAGAACGGGGCTGTCAAGAGCGAGACTTCAGCGAGGAGAATGTGACTGTGAAGAGTGAGACTTTAGCAAGGAGAACATTACTGTGAAGTGCGAGACCTCAGTGAGGACAATGTGAATGTAAAGAGTGAGGTTTCAGCAAGGAGTACATGTCTGTAAATAGCAAGGCGTCAGTGAGTAGAATGGGGCCATGAAGAATGAGACTTCAGTGAGGAGAACAGGGCTGTGAAGAGTGAGACTTTAGCGAGGAGAACGGGACTGTGAAGAGCGAAACTTCAGTGAGGAGATCGGACTGTGAAGAGCGAGACTTGAGTGAGCAGAATGTGACTGTGAAGTGCGAGACCTCAGTGAGGAGAATGTGAATGTAAAGAGCGAGGCTTCAGCAAGGAGTACATGTCTGTAAAGAGCAAGGCTTCAGTGAGTAGAATGGGGCCATGAAGAATGAGACTACAGTGAGGAGAATGGGGCCGTGAAGAGCGAGACTTCAGCGAGGAGAGCGGGGCTGTGAAGAGTGAGACTTCACCGAGGAGAACAGGGCTGTGAAATGCGAGACGTCAGCATGGAGAATATGACTGTGAAGAGCGAGACTTCAACAAGGCGAATGGGGGTGTGAAGAGCGAGACTTCAGCGAGGAGAACGTGATTGTGAAGAGCGAGACTTCAGCAAGGAGAATGGGACTGTAAAGACCGAGTCTTCAGCAACGAGAGCGGGGCTGCGTAAAGTGAGACTTCAGCAAGGAGAAAGGGGCTGTGAAGTGTGAGAATTCAGCGAAGTAAATGGGGCTGTGAAGAGTGAAACTTCATGAAGTAGAACAGGGCTGTGAAGAGTGAGACTTCAGCGAGCAGAACGGGACTGTGAAGAGCCAGACTTCAGCGATGAGAACATGACTGTAAAGAGCGAGACTTCAGCGAGGAGAACTGGGCTGTGAAGAGCGAGACTTCAGCGATGAGAACATGACTGTAAAGAGCGAGACTTCAGCAACGAGAACGGGACTGTGAAGAGTGCAACTTCAGTAAGGAGAACAGGAGTGTGAACACCGAGACTTCAGCGAGGAGAACTGGGCCGTGAAGAGCGAGACTTCAGGGAGGAGAATGGGGCTGGGAAGAGCGAGACTTCAGCGAGAAGAACATGGCTGTAAAGAGCGAGGCTTCAGCTAGGAGAATGGTACTCTGAAGAGCAAGACTTCAATGACGAGAATGGGCCTGTGAGGAGCGAGACTTCAGTGAGGAGAACAGGGCTGTGAAGAGCTAGTCTTCAGTAAGGAGAACGGGACTGCGAAACAGCGTGAAATCAGCGAGGAGAACGGGACTGTGAACACCGAGACTTCAGCGAGGAGAACGGGACTGTGAACACCGAGACTTCAGTCAGGAGAACTAGGCCGTGAAGAGCGAGACTTCAGGGAGGAGAACGGGACTGTGAAGAGCGAGAATTCAGCTAGGAAAATGGGGCTGGGAAGAGCGAGACTTCAGCGAGAAGAACATTGATGTCAAGAGCGAGGCTTCAGCGAGGAGAATGGGACTCTGAAGAGCGAGACTCCAACAAGGAGAACGTGACTGTGAAGTGCGAGACTTCAACAAGGAGAACGGGGCTTTGAAGCGCGAGACTTCAGCGAGGAGAACATGATTGTGAAGCGTGAGACTTTAAGAGGAGAATGTGACTGTGAAGAGCAAGCCTTCAGTGAGGAGAATGGGACTCTGAAGAGCGAGACTTCAGGGAAGAGAACGGGACTCTGAAGAGCAAGACTTTACTAGGTGAACGTGACTGTGAAGAGCAGGACTTCAGCAACTAGAATGGGGTTGTGAAGAGCAAAACTTCAGCGAAGAGAATCGGGCTGTGATGAGTGAAACTTCAGTGAGCAAAAGGGGACTCTGAAGAGCGATTCTTCAGCAAGGAGAAGAGGGCTGTGAAGAGCGAGACTTCAGCGATGAGAACATGACTGTAAAGAGTGAGACTTCATTGAGGTGAACGGGACTGTGAAGAGTACAACTTCAGTGAGGAGAACAGGACTCTGAAAAGCGAGACTTCAACATGGAGAACGGTGCTGTGAAGAGTGAGACTTCAGTGAGAAGAATGGGGCTACGAAGAGCGAGACTTCAGCGAGGAGAACGGGGCTGTCAAGAGCGAGACTTCAGCGAGGAGAATGTGACTGTGAAGAGTGAGACTTTAGCAAGGAGAACATTACTGTGAAGTGCGAGACCTCAGTGAGGAGAATGTGAATGTAAAGAGCGAGGTTTCAGCAAGGAGTACATGTCTGCAAATAGCAAGGCTTCAGTGAGTAGAATGGGGCCATGAAGAATGAGACTACAGTGAGGAGAACGGGGCCGTGAAGAGCGAGACTTCAGCGAGGAGAGCGGGACAGTGAAGAGCGAGACTTCACGGAGGAGAATGCGGCTGTGAAGAGCAAGACTTCAGTAAGGAGAACATGGCTGTGAAGAGTGAGACTTTAGCGAGGAGAACGGGACTGTGAAGAGCGAAACTTCAGTGAGGAGATCGGGACTGTGAAGAGCGAGACTTCAGCGAGGAGAATGTGACTGTGAAGAGTGAGACTTTATCACGGAGAACATGACTGTGAAGTGCGAGACCTCAGTGAGGAGAATGTGAATGTAAAGAGCGAGGCTTCAGCAAGGAGTACATGTCTGAAAATAGCAAGGCTTCAGTGAGTAGAATGGGGCCATGAAGAATGAGACTACAGTGAGGAGAACGGGGCCATGAAGAGCGAGACTTCAGCGAGGAGAGCGGGGCTGTGAAGAGTGAGACTTCACCGAGGAGAACAGGGCTGTGAAGTGCGAGACCTCAGTGAGGAGAATGTGAATGTAAAGAGCGAGGCTTCAGCAAGGAGTACATGTCTGTAAATAGCAAGGCTTCAGTGAGTAGAATGGGGCCATGAAGAATGAGACTACAGTGAGGAGAACGGGGCCATGAAGAGCGAGACTTCAGCGAGGAGAGCGGGGCTGTGAAGACTGAGACTTCACCGAGGAGAACAGGGCTGTGAAGTGCGAGACGCCAACATGGAGAATATGACTGTGAAGAGCGAGACTTCAACAAGGCGAATGGGGGTGTGACGAGCGAGACTTCAGCGAGGAGAACGTGATTGTGAAGAGCGAGACTTCAGCAAGGAGAATGGGACTGTAAAGATCGAGTCTTCAGCAACGAGAGCGGGGCTGTGTAAAGCGACACTTCAGCAAGGAGAATGGGGCTGTGAAGTGTGAGAATTCAACAAAGTAAATGGGGCTGTGAAGAGTGAAACTTCATGAAGTGGAACAGGGCTGTGAAGAGTGAGACTTCAGCGAGCAGAACGGGACTGTGAAGAGCCAGACTTCAGCGATGAGAACATGACTGTAAAGAGCGAGACTTCAGGGAGGAGAACTGGGCTGTGAACAGCGAGACTTCAGCGATGAGAACATGACTGTAAAGAGCGAGACTTCAGCAACGAGAACGGGACTGTGAAGAGTGCAACTTCAGTAAGGAGAACAGGAGTGTGAACACCGAGAGTTCAGCGAGGAGAACTGGGCCGTGAAGAGCGAGACTTCAGGGAGGAGAATGGGGCTGGGAAGAGCGAGACTTCAGCGAGAAGAACATGGCTGTAAAGAGCGAGGCTTCAGCTAGGAGAATGGTACTCTGAAGAGCAAGACTTCAATGACGAGAATGGGCCTGTGAGGAGCGAGACTTCAGTGAGGAGAACAGGGCTGTGAAGAGCTAGTCTTCAGTAAGGAGAACGGGACTGCGAAACAGCGTGAAATCAGCGAGGAGAACGGGACTGTGAACACCAAGACTTCAGTCAGGAGAACTAGGCCGTGAAGAGCGAGACTTCAGGGAGGAGAACGGGACTGTGAAGAGCGAGAATTCAGCTAGGTAAATGGGGCTGGGAAGACCGAGACTTCAGCGAGAAGAACATTGACGTAAAGAGCGAGGCTTCAGCGAGGAGATTGGGACTCTGAAGAGCGAGACTCCAACAAGGAGAACGTGACTGTGAAGTGCGAGACTTCAACAAGGAGAACGGGGCTTTGAAGCGTGAGACTTCAGCAAGGAGAACGTGATTGTGAAGATTGAGACTTTAACAAGGAGAACGTGACTGTGAAGAGCGAGAATTCAGTGAGGAGAATGGGACTCTGAAGAGCGAGACTTCAGGGAAGAGATCGGGACTCTGAAGAGCGAGACTTTACTAGGTGAACGTGACTGTGAAGAGCAGGACTTCAGCAACTAGAATGGGGTTGTGAAGAGCAAAGCTTCAGCGAAGAGAATCGGGCTGTGAAGAGTGAAACTTCAGTGATGAGAACGGGACTGTGAAGAGTGAGACTTCAGCAAGGAGAAGGGGGCTGTGAAGAACGAGACTTCAGCAATGAGAGCATGACTGTAAAGAGTGAGACTTCATTGAGGTGAATGGGACTGTGAAGAGTACAACTTCAGTGAGGAGAACAGGACTCTGAAAAGCGAGACTTCAACATGGAGAATGGGGCTGTGAAGAGTGAGACTTCAGTGAGGAGAATGGGGCTACGAAGAGCGAGACTTCAGCGAGGAGAACGGGGCTGTCAAGAGCGAGACTTCAGCGAGGAGAATGTGACTGTGAAGAGTGAGACTTTAGCAAGGAGAACATTACTGTGAAGTGCGAGACCTCAGTGAGGACAATGTGAATGTAAAGAGTGAGGTTTCAGCAAGGAGTACATGTCTGTAAATAGCAAGGCGTCAGTGAGTAGAATGGGGCCATGAAGAATGAGACTACAGTGAGGAGAACGGGGCCGTGAAGAGCGAGACTTCAGCGAGGAGAGTGGGACAGTGAAGAGCGAGACTTCACGGAGGAGAATGCGGCTGTGAAGAGCAAGACTTCAGTGAGGAGAACAGGGCTGTGAAGAGTGAGACTTTAGCGAGGAGAACGGGACTGTGAAGAGCGAAACTTCAGTGAGGAGATCGGACTGTGAAGAGCGAGACTTGAGCGAGCAGAATGTGACTGTGAAGTGCGAGACCTCAGTGAGGAGAATGTGAATGTAAAGAGCGAGGCTTCAGCAAGGAGTACATGTCTGTAAAGAGCAAGGCTTCAGTGAGTAGAATGGGGCCATGAAGAATGAGACTACAGTGAGGAGAATGGGGCCGTGAAGAGCGAGACTTCAGCGAGGAGAGCGGGGCTGTGAAGAGTGAGACTTCACCGAGGAGAACAGGGCTGTGAAATGCGAGACGTCAGCATGGAGAATATGACTGTGAAGAGCGAGACTTCAACAAGGCGAATGGGGGTGTGAAGAGCGAGACTTCAGCGAGGAGAACGTGATTGTGAAGAGCGAGACTTCAGCAAGGAGAATGGGACTGTAAAGACCGAGTCTTCAGCAACGAGAGCGGGGCTGCGTAAAGTGAGACTTCAGCAAGGAGAAAGGGGCTGTGAAGTGTGAGAATTCAGCGAAGTAAATGGGGCTGTGAAGAGTGAAACTTCATGAAGTAGAACAGGTATGTGAAGAGTGAGACTTCAGCGAGCAGAACGGGACTGTGAAGAGCCAGACTTCAGTGATGAGAACATGACTGTAAAGAGCAAGACTTCAGCGAGGAGAACTGGGCTGTGAAGAGCGAGACTTCAGCGATGAGAACATGACTGTAAAGAGCGAGACTTCAGCAACGAGAACGGGACTGTGAAGAGTGCAACTTCAGTAAGGAGAACAGGAGTGTGAACACCGAGACTTCAGCGTGGAGAACTGGGCCGTGAAGAGCGAGACTTCAGGGAGGAGAATGGGGCTGGGAAGAGCGAGACTTCAGCGAGAAGAACATGGCTGTAAAGAGCGAGGCTTCAGCTAGGAGAATGGTACTCTGAAGAGCAAGACTTCAATGACGAGAATGGGCCTGTGAGGAGCGAGACTTCAGTGAGGAGAACAGGGCTGTGAAGAGCTAGTCTTCAGTAAGGAGAACGGGACTGCGAAACAGCGTGAAATCAGCGAGGAGAACGGGACTGTGAACACCGAGACTTCAGTCAGGAGAACTAGGCCGTGAAGAGCGAGACTTCAGGGAGGAGAACGGGACTGTGAAGAGCGAGAATTCAGCTAGGTAAATGGGGCTGGGAAGAGCGAGACTTCAGCGAGAAGAACATTGACGTAACGAGCGAGGCTTCAGCGAGGAGAATGGGACTCTGAAGAGCGAGACTCCAACAAGGAGAACGTGACTGTGAAGTGCGAGACTTCAACAAGGAGAACGGGGCTTTGAAGCGCGAGACTTCAGTGAGGAGAACATGATTCTGAAGAGTGAGACTTTAACAAGGAGAACGTGACTGTGAAGAGCGAGACTTCAGTGAGGAGAATGGGACTCTGAAGAGCGAGACTTCAAGGAAGAGAACGGGACTCTGAAGAGCAAGACTTTACTAGGTGAACGTGACTGTGAAGAGCAGGACTTCAGCAACTAGAATGGGGTTGTGAAGAGCAAAACTTCAGCGAAGAGAATCGGGCTGTGAAGAGTGAAACTTCAGTGAGTAAAACGGGACTGTGAGGAGCCAGACTTCTGCAAGGAGAAGAAGGCTGTGAAGAGCGAGACTTCAGCGATGTGAACATGACTGTAAAGAATGAGACTTCATTGAAGTGAACGGGACTGTGAAGAGTACAACTTCAGTGAGGAGAACAGGACTCTGAAAAGCGAGACTTCAACATGGAGAACGGGGCTGTGAAGAGTGAGACTTCAGTGAGGAGAATGGGGCTACGAAGAGCGAGACTTCAGCGAGGAGAACGGGGCTGTCAAGAGCGAGACTTCAGCGAGGAGAATGTGACTGTGAAGAGTGAGACTTTAGCAAGGAGAACATTACTGTGAAGTGCGAGACCTCAGTGAGGAGAATGTGAATGTAAAGAGCGAGGTTTCAGCAAGGAGTACATGTCTGTAAATAGCAAGGCTTCAGTGAGTAGAATGGGGCCATGAAGAATGAGACTACAGTGAGGAGAACGGGGCCGTGAAGAGCGAGACTTCAGCGAGGAGAGCGGGACAATGAAGAGCGAGACTTCACGGAGGAGAATGCGGCTGTGAAGAGCAAGACTTCAGTGAGGAGAACAGGGCTGTGAAGAGTGAGACTTTAGCGAGGAGCACGGGAATGTAAGGAGCGAGGCTTCAGCGAGAACAACGGGGCAGTGAAGAAAGAGACTTCAGCGAGGACAACGGGACTGTGAAGATGGAAACTTCAGTGAGGAGATCGGGACTGTGAAGAGCAAGACTTCAGTGAGGAGAATGTGACTGTGAAGAGTGAGACTTTCTCAAGGAGAACATGACTGTGAAGTACAAGACCTCAGTGAGGAGAATGTGAATGTAAAGAGCGAGGCTTCAGCAAGGAGTACATGTCTGTAAATAGCAAGGCTTCAGTGAGTAGAATGGGGCCATGAAGAATGAGACTACAGTGAGGAGAACGGGGCCATGACGAGCGAGACTTCAGCGAGGAGAGTGGGGCTGTGAAGAGTGAGACTTCACCGAGGAGAACAGGGCTGTGAAGTGCGAGACGTCAGCATGGAGAATATGACTGTGAAGAGCGAGACTTCAACAAGGCGAATGGGGGTGTGAAGAGCGAGACTTCAGCGAGGAGAACGTGATTGTGAAGAGCGAGACTTCAGCAAGGAGAATGGGACTGTAAAGACCGAGTCTCCAGCAGCGAGAGCGGGGCTGTGTAAAGCGAGACTTCAGCAAGGAGAACGGGGCTGTGAAGTGTGAGAATTCAGCGAAGTAAATGGGGCTGTGAAGAGTGAAACTTCATGAAGTAGAACAGGGCTGTGAAGAGTGAGACTTCAGCGAGCAGAACGGGACTGTGAAGAGCCAGACTTCAGCGATGAGAACATGACTGTAAAGAGCGAGACTTCAGCGAGGAGAACTGGGCTGTGAAGAGCGAGACTTCAGCGATGAGAACATGACTGTAAAGAGCGAGACTTCAGCAACGAGAACGGGACTGTGAAGAGTGCAACTTCAGTAAGGAGAACAGGAGTGTGAACACCGAGACTTCAGCGAGGAGAACTGGGCCGTGAAGAGCGAGACTTCAGGGAGGAGAATGGGGCTGGGAAGAGCGAGACTTCAGCGAGAAGAACATGGCTGTAAAGAGCGAGGCTTCAGCTAGGAGAATGGTACTCTGAAGAGCAAGACTTCAATGACGAGAATGGGCCTGTGAGGAGCGAGACTTCAGTGAGGAGAACAGGGCTGTGAAGAGCTAGTCTTCAGTAAGGAGAACGGGACTGCGAAACAGCGTGAAATCAGCGAGGAGAACGGGACTGTGAACACCGAGACTTCAGCGAGGAGAACGGGACTGTGAACACCGAGACTTCAGTCAGGAGAACTAGGCCGTGAAGAGCGAGACTTCAGGGAGGAGAACGGGACTGTGAAGAGCGAGAATTCAGCTAGGAAAATGGGGCTGGGAAGAGCGAGACTTCAGCGAGAAGAACATTGATGTCAAGAGCGAGGCTTCAGCGAGGAGAATGGGTCTCTGAAGAGCGAGACTCCAACAAGGAGAACGTGACTGTGAAGTGCGAGACTTCAACAAGGAGAACGGGGCTTTGAAGCGCGAGACTTCAGCGAGGAGAACATGATTGTGAAGCGTGAGACTTTAAGAGGAGAATGTGACTGTGAAGAGCAAGCCTTCAGTGAGGAGAATGGGACTCTGAAGAGCGAGACTTCAGGGAAGAGAACGGGACTCTGAAGAGCAAGACTTTACTAGGTGAACGTGACTGTGAAGAGCAGGACTTCAGCAACTAGAATGGGGTTGTGAAGAGCAAAACTTCAGCGAAGAGAATCGGGCTGTGAAGAGTGAAACTTCAGTGAGCAAAAGGGGACTCTGAAGAGCGATTCTTCAGCAAGGAGAAGAGGGCTGTGAAGAGCGAGACTTCAGCGATGAGAACATGACTGTAAAGAGTGAGACTTCATTGAGGTGAACGGGACTGTGAAGAGTACAACTTCAGTGAGGAGAACAGGACTCTGAAAAGCGAGACTTCAACATGGAGAACGGTGCTGTGAAGAGTGAGACTTCAGTGAGAAGAATGGGGCTACGAAGAGCGAGACTTCAGCGAGGAGAACGGGGCTGTCAAGAGCGAGACTTCAGCGAGGAGAATGTGACTGTGAAGAGTGAGACTTTAGCAAGGAGAACATTACTGTGAAGTGCGAGACCTCAGTGAGGAGAATGTGAATGTAAAGAGCGAGGTTTCAGCAAGGAGTACATGTCTGCAAATAGCAAGGCTTCAGTGAGTAGAATGGGGCCATGAAGAATGAGACTACAGTGAGGAGAACGGGGCCGTGAAGAGCGAGACTTCAGCGAGGAGAGCGGGACAGTGAAGAGCGAGACTTCACGGAGGAGAATGCGGCTGTGAAGAGCAAGACTTCAGTAAGGAGAACATGGCTGTGAAGAGTGAGACTTTAGCGAGGAGAACGGGACTGTGAAGAGCGAAACTTCAGTGAGGAGATCGGGACTGTGAAGAGCGAGACTTCAGCGAGGAGAATGTGACTGTGAAGAGTGAGACTTTATCACGGAGAACATGACTGTGAAGTGCGAGACCTCAGTGAGGAGAATGTGAATGTAAAGAGCGAGGCTTCAGCAAGGAGTACATGTCTGTAAATAGCAAGGCTTCAGTGAGTAGAATGGGGCCATGAAGAATGAGACTACAGTGAGGAGAACGGGGCCATGAAGAGCGAGACTTCAGCGAGGAGAGCGGGGCTGTGAAGACTGAGACTTCACCGAGGAGAACAGGGCTGTGAAGTGCGAGACGCCAACATGGAGAATATGACTGTGAAGAGCGAGACTTCAACAAGGCGAATGGGGGTGTGACGAGCGAGACTTCAGCGAGGAGAACGTGATTGTGAAGAGCGAGACTTCAGCAAGGAGAATGGGACTGTAAAGATCGAGTCTTCAGCAACGAGAGCGGGGCTGTGTAAAGCGACACTTCAGCAAGGAGAATGGGGCTGTGAAGTGTGAGAATTCAGCAAAGTAAATGGGGCTGTGAAGAGTGAAACTTCATGAAGTGGAACAGGGCTGTGAAGAGTGAGACTTCAGCGAGCAGAACGGGACTGTGAAGAGCCAGACTTCAGCGATGAGAACATGACTGTAAAGAGCGAGACTTCAGGGAGGAGAACTGGGCTGTGAAGAGCGAGACTTCAGCGATGAGAACATGACTGTAAAGAGCGAGACTTCAGCAACGAGAACGGGACTGTGAAGAGTGCAACTTCAGTAAGGAGAACAGGAGTGTGAACACCGAGAGTTCAGCGAGGAGAACTGGGCCGTGAAGAGCGAGACTTCAGGGAGGAGAATGGGGCTGGGAAGAGCGAGACTTCAGCGAGAAGAACATGGCTGTAAAGAGCGAGGCTTCAGCTAGGAGAATGGTACTCTGAAGAGCAAGACTTCAATGACGAGAATGGGCCTGTGAGGAGCGAGACTTCAGTGAGGAGAACAGGGCTGTGAAGAGCTAGTCTTCAGTAAGGAGAACGGGACTGCGAAACAGCGTGAAATCAGCGAGGAGAACGGGACTGTGAACACCAAGACTTCAGTCAGGAGAACTAGGCCGTGAAGAGCGAGACTTCAGGGAGGAGAACGGGACTGTGAAGAGCGAGAATTCAGCTAGGTAAATGGGGCTGGGAAGACCGAGACTTCAGCGAGAAGAACATTGACGTAAAGAGCGAGGCTTCAGCGAGGAGATTGGGACTCTGAAGAGCGAGACTCCAACAAGGAGAACGTGACTGTGAAGTGCGAGACTTCAACAAGGAGAACGGGGCTTTGAAGCGTGAGACTTCAGCGAGGAGAACGTGATTGTGAAGATTGAGACTTTAACAAGGAGAATGTGACTGTGAAGAGCGAGAATTCAGTGAGGAGAATGGGACTCTGAAGAGCGAGACTTCAGGGAAGAGATCGGGACTCTGAAGAGCGAGACTTTACTAGGTGAACATGACTGTGAAGAGCAGGACTTCAGCAACTAGAATGGGGTTGTGAAGAGCAAAGCTTCAGCGAAGAGAATCGGGCTGTGAAGAGTGAAACTTCAGTGATGAGAACGGGACTGTGAAGAGTGAGACTTCAGCAAGGAGAAGGGGGCTGTGAAGAACGAGACTTCAGCAATGAGAGCATGACTGTAAAGAGTGAGACTTCATTGAGGTGAACGGGACTGTGAAGAGTACAACTTCAGTGAGGAGAACAGGACTCTGAAAAGCGAGACTTCAACATGGAGAATGGGGCTGTGAAGAGTGAGACTTCAGTGAGGAGAATGGGGCTACGAAGAGCGAGACTTCAGCGAGGAGAACGGGGCTGTCAAGAGCGAGACTTCAGCGAGGAGAATGTGACTGTGAAGAGTGAGACTTTAGCAAGGAGAACATTACTGTGAAGTGCGAGACCTCAGTGAGGACAATGTGAATGTAAAGAGTGAGGTTTCAGCAAGGAGTACATGTCTGTAAATAGCAAGGCGTCAGTGAGTAGAATGGGGCCATGAAGAATGAGACTACAGTGAGGAGAACGGGGCCGTGAAGAGCGAAACTTCAGTGAGGAGATCGGACTGTGAAGAGCGAGACTTGAGCGAGCAGAATGTGACTGTGAAGTGCGAGACCTCAGTGAGGAGAATGTGAATGTAAAGAGCGAGGCTTCAGCAAGGAGTACATGTCTGTAAAGAGCAAGGCTTCAGTGAGTAGAATGGGGCCATGAAGAATGAGACTACAGTGAGGAGAATGGGGCCGTGAAGAGCGAGACTTCAGCGAGGAGAGCGGGGCTGTGAAGAGTGAGACTTCACCGAGGAGAACAGGGCTGTGAAATGCGAGACGTCAGCATGGAGAATATGACTGTGAAGAGCGAGAATTCAACAAGGCGAATGGGGGTGTGAAGAGCGAGACTTCAGCGAGGAGAACGTGATTGTGAAGAGCGAGACTTCAGCAAGGAGAATGGGACTGTAAAGACCGAGTCTTCAGCAACGAGAGCGGGGCTGCGTAAAGTGAGACTTCAGCAAGGAGAAAGGGGCTGTGAAGTGTGAGAATTCAGCGAAGTAAATGGGGCTGTGAAGAGTGAAACTTCATGAAGTAGAACAGGGCTGTGAAGAGTGAGACTTCAGCGAGCAGAACGGGACTGTGAAGAGCCAGACTTCAGCGATGAGAACATGACTGTAAAGAGCGAGACTTCAGCGAGGAGAACTGGGCTGTGAAGAGCGAGACTTCAGCGATGAGAACGGGACTGTGAAGAGCGAAACTTCAGTGAGGAGATCGGGACTGTGAAGAGCGAGACTTCAGCGAGGAGAATGTGACTGTGAAGAGTGAGACTTTATCAAGGAGAACATGACTGTGAAGTGCGAGACCTCAGTGAGGAGAATGTGAATGTAAAGAGCGAGGCTTCAGCAAGGAGTACATGTCTGTAAATAGCAAGGCTTCAGTGAGTAGAATGGGGCCATGAAGAATGAGACTACAGTGAGGAGAACGGGGCCATGAAGAGCGAGACTTCAGCGAGGAGAGCGGGGCTGTGAAGAGTGAGACTTCACCGAGGAGAACAGGGCTGTGAAGAGCAAGACTTCAGCGATAGAAAGGGACTGTGAAGAGCCAGACTTCAGCGATGAGAACATGACTGTAAAGAGCGAGACTTCAGCGAGGAGAACTGGGCTGTGAAGAGCGAGACTTCAGCGATGAGAACATGACTGTAAAGAGCGAGACTTTAGCAACGAGAACGGGACTGTGAAGAGTGCAACTTCAGTAAGGAGAACAGGAGTGTGAACACCGAGACTTCAGCGAGGAGAACTGGGCCGTGAAGAGCGAGACTTCAGGGAGGAGAATGGGGCTGGGAAGAGCGAGACTTCAGCGAGAAGAACATGGCTGTAAAGAGCGAGGCTTCAGCTAGGAGAATGGTACTCTGAAGAGCAAGACTTCAATGACGAGAATGGGCCTGTGAGGAGCGAGACTTCAGTGAGGAGAACAGGGCTGTGAAGAGCTAGTCTTCAGTAAGGAGAACGGGACTGCGAAACAGCGTGAAATCAGCGAGGAGAACGGGACTGTGAACACCGAGACTTCAGTCAGGAGAACTAGGCCGTGAAGAGCGAGACTTCAGGGAGGAGAACGGGACTGTGAAGAGCGAGAATTCAGCTAGGTAAATTGGGCTTGGGAAGAGCGAGACTTCAGCGAGAAGAACATTAATGTAAAGAGCGAGGCTTCAGCGAGGAGATTGGGACTCTGAAGAGCGAGACTCCAAAAAGGAGAACGTGACTGTGAAGTGCGAGACTTCAACAAGGAGAACGGGGCTTTGAAGCGCGAGACTTCAGCGAGGAGAACGTGATTGTGAAGAGTGAGACTTTAACAAGGAGAACGTGACTGTGAAGAGCGAGAATTCAGTGAGGAGAATGGGACTCTGAAGAGCGAGACTTCAGGGAAGAGATCGGGACTCTGAAGAGCGAGACTTTACTAGGTGAACGTGACTGTGAAGAGCAGGACTTAAGCAACTAGAATGGGGTTGTGAAGAGCAAAGCTTCAGCGAAGAGAATCGGGCTGTGAAGAGTGAAACTTCAGTGATGAGAACGGGACTGTGAAGAGTCAGACTTCAGCAAGGAGAAGGGGGCTGTGAAGAACGAGACTTCAGCAATGAGAGCATGACTGTAAAGAGTGAGACTTCATTGAGGTGAACGGGACTGTGAAGAGTACAACTTCAGTGAGGAGAACAGGACTCTGAAAAGCGAGACTTCAACATGGAGAATGGGGCTGTGAAGAGTGAGACTTCAGTGAGGAGAATGGGCCTACGAAGAGCGAGACTTCAGCGAGGAGAACGGGGCTGTCAAGAGCGAGACTTCAGCGAGGAGAATGTGACTGTGAAGAGTGAGACTTTAGCAAGGAGAACATTACTGTGAAGTGCGAGACCTCAGTGAGGACAATGTGAATGTAAAGAGTGAGGTTTCAGCAAGGAGTACATGTCTGTAAATAGCAAGGCTTCAGTGAGTAGAATGGGGCCATGAAGAATGAGACTACAGTGAGGAGAACGGGGCCGTGAAGAGCGAGACTTCAGCGAGGAGAGCGGGACAGTGAAGAGCGAGACTTCACGGAGGAGAATGCGGCTGTGAAGAGCAAGACTTCAGTGAGGAGAACAGGGCTGTGAAGAGTGAGACTTTAGCGAGGAGAACGGGACTGTGAAGAGCGAAACTTCAGTGAGGAGATCGGACTGTGAAGAGCGAGACTTGAGCGAGGAGAATGTGACTGTGAAGAGTGAGACTTTATCAAGGAGAACATGACTGTGAAGTGCGAGACCTCAGTGAGGAGAATGTGAATGTAAAGAGCGAGGCTTCAGCAAGGAGTACATGTCTGTAAATAGCAAGGCTTCAGTGAGTAGAATGGGGCCATGAAGAATGAGACTACAGTGAGGAGAATGGGGCCGTGAAGAGCGAGACTTCAGCGAGGAAAGCGGGGCTGTGAAGAGTGAGACTTCACCGAGGAGAACAGGGCTGTGAAATGCGAGACGTCAGCATGGAGAATATGACTGTGAAGAGCGAGACTTCAACAAGGCGAATGGGGGTGTGAAGAGCGAGACTTCAGCGAGGAGAACGTGATTGTGAAGAGCGAGACTTCAGCAAGGAGAATGGGACTGTAAAGACCGAGTCTTCAGCAACGAGAGCGGGGCTGCGTAAAGCGAGACTTCAGCAAGGAGAACGGGGCTGTGAAGTGTGAGAATTCAGCGAAGTAAATGGGGCTATGAAGAGTGAAACTTCATGAAGTAGAACAGGGCTGTGAAGAGTGAGACTTCAGCGAGCAGAACGGGACTGTGAAGAGCCAGACTTCAGCGATGAGAACATGACTGTAAAGAGCGAGACTTCAGCGAGGAGAACTGGGCTGTGAAGAGCGAGACTTCAGCGATGAGAACATGACTGTAAAGAGCGAGACTTCAGCAACGAGAACGGGACTGTGAAGAGTGCAACTTCAGTAAGGAGAACAGGAGTGTGAACACCGAGACTTCAGCGAGGAGAACTGGGCCGTGAAGAGCGAGACTTCAGGGAGGAGAATGGGGCTGGGAAGAGCGAGACTTCAGCGAGAAGAACATGGCTGTAAAGAGCGAGGCTTCAGCTAGGAGAATGGTACTCTGAAGAGCAAGACTTCAATGACGAGAATGGGCCTGTGAGGAGCGAGACTTCAGTGAGGAGAACAGGGCTGTGAAGAGCTAGTCTTCAGTAAGGAGAACGGGACTGCGAAACAGCGTGAAATCAGCGAGGAGAACGGGACTGTGAACACCGAGACTTCAGTCAGGAGAACTAGGCCGTGAAGAGCGAGACTTCAGCTAGGTAAATGGGGCTGGGAAGAGCGAGACTTCAGCGAGAAGAACATTGACGTAAAGAGCGAGGCTTCAGCGAGGAGATTGGGACTCTGAAGAGCGAGACTCCAAAAAGGAGAACGTGACTGTGAAGTGCGAGACTTCAACAAGGAGAACGGGGCTTTGAAGCGCGAGACTTCAGCGAGGAGAACGTGATTGTGAAGAGTGAGACTTTAACAAGGAGAACGTGACTGTGAAGAGCGAGACTTCAGTGAGGAGAATGGGACTCTGAAGAGCGAGACTTCAGGGAAGAGAACGGGACTCTGAAGAGCGAGACTTTACTTGGTGAACGTGACTGTGAAGAGCAGGACTTCAGCAACTAGAATGGGGTTGTGAAGAGCAAAACTTCAGCGAAGAGAATCGGGCTGTGAAGAGTGAAACTTCAGTGATGAGAACGGGACTGTGAAGAGTGAGACTTCAGCAAGGAGAAGGGGGCTGTGAAGAACGAGACTTCAGCAATGAGAACATGACTGTAAAGAGTGAGACTTCATTGAGGTGAACGGGAGTGTGAAGAGTACAACTTCAGTGAGGAGAACAGGACTCTGAAAAGCGAGACTTCAACATGGAGAACGGGGCTGTGAAGAGTGAGACTTCAGCGAGGAGAACGGGGCTACGAATAGCGAGACTTCAGCGAGGAGAACGGGGCTGCCAAGAGCGAGACTTCAGCGAGGAGAATGTGACTGTGAAGAGTGAGACTTTAGCAAGGAGAACATTACTGTGAAGTGCGAGACCTCAGTGAGGAGAATGTGAATGTAAAGAGCGAGGTTTGAGCAAGGAGTACATGTCTGTAAATAGCAAGGCTTCAGTGAGTAGAATGGGGCCATGAAGAATGAGACTACAGTGAGGAGAACGGGGCCGTGAAGAGCGAGACTTCAGCGAGGAGAGCGGGACAGTGAAGAGCGAGACTTCACGGAGGAGAATGCGGCTGTGAAGAGCAAGACTTCAGTGAGGAGAACAGGGCTGTGAAGAGTGAGACTTTAGCGAGGAGCACGGGACTGTAAGGAGCGAGGCTTCAGCGAGAAGAACGGGGCAGTGAAGACCGAGACTTCAGCGAGGAGAACGGGACTGTGAAGAGCGAAACTTCAGTGAGGAGATCGGGACTGTGAAGTGCGAGACTTCAGCGAGGAGAATGTGACTGTGAAGAGTGTGACTTTATCAAGGAGAACATGACTGTGAAGTGCGAGACCTCAGTGAGGAGAATGTGAATGTAAAGAGCGAGGCTTCAGCAAGGAGTACATGTCTGTAAATAGCAAGGCTTCAGTGAGTAGAATGGGGCCATGAAGAATGAGACTACAATGAGGAGAACGGGGCCATGAAGAGCGAGACTTCAGCGAGGAGAGCGGGGCTGTGAAGAGTGAGACTTCACCGAGGAGAACAGGGCTGTGAAGAGCAAGACTTCAGCGATAGAACGGGACTGTGAAGAGCCAGACTTCAGCGATGAGAACATGACTGTAAAGACCGAGACTTCAGCGAGGAGAACTGGGCTGTGAAGAGCGAGACTTCAGCGATGAGAACATGACTGTAAAGAGCGAGACTTCAGCAACGAGAACGGGACTGTGAAGAGTGCAACTTCAGTAAGGAGAACAGGAGTGTGAACACCGAGACTTCAGCGAGGAGAACTGGGCCGTGAAGAGCGAGACTTCAGGGAGGAGAATGGGGCTGGGAAGAGCGAGACTTCAGCGAGAAGAACATGGCTGTAAAGAGCGAGGCTTCAGCTAGGAGAATGGTACTCTGAAGAGCAAGACTTCAATGACGAGAATGGGCCTGTGAGGAGCGAGACTTCAGTGAGGAGAACAGGGCTGTGAAGAGCTAGTCTTCAGTAAGGAGAACGGGACTGCGAAACAGCGTGAAATCAGCGAGGAGAACGGGACTGTGAACACCGAGACTTCAGTCAGGAGAACTAGGCCGTGAAGAGCGAGACTTCAGGGAGGAGAACGGGACTGTGAAGAGCGAGAATTCAGCTAGGTAAATTGGGCTTGGGAAGAGCGAGACTTCAGCGAGAAGAACATTAATGTAAAGAGCGAGGCTTCAGCGAGGAGATTGGGACTCTGAAGAGCGAGACTCCAAAAAGGAGAACGTGACTGTGAAGTGCGAGACTTCAACAAGGAGAACGGGGCTTTGAAGCGCGAGACTTCAGCGAGGAGAACGTGATTGTGAAGAGTGAGACTTTAACAAGGAGAACGTGACTGTGAAGAGCGAGACTTCAGTGAGGAGAATGGGACTCTGAAGAGCGAGACTTCAGGGAAGAGATCGGGACTCTGAAGAGCGAGACTTTACTAGGTGAACGTGACTGTGAAGAGCAGGACTTCAGCAACTAGAATGGGGTTGTGAAGAGCAAAGCTTCAGCGAAGAGAATCGGGCTGTGAAGAGTGAAACTTCAGTGATGAGAACTGGACTGTGAAGAGTGAGACTTCAGCAAGGAGAAGGGGGCTGTGAAGAACGAGACTTCAGCAATGAGAGCATGACTGTAAAGAGTGAGACTTCATTGAGGTGAACGGGACTGTGAAGAGTACAACTTCAGTGAGGAGAACAGGACTCTGAAAAGCGAGACTTCAACATGGAGAATGGGGCTGTGAAGAGTGAGACTTCAGTGAGGAGAATGGGGCTACGAAGAGCGAGACTTCAGCGAGGAGAACGGGGCTGTCAAGAGCGAGACTTCAGCGAGGAGAATGTGACTGTGAAGAGTGAGACTTTAGCAAGGAGAACATTACTGTGAAGTGCGAGACCTCAGTGAGGACAATGTGAATGTAAAGAGTGAGGTTTCAGCAAGGAGTACATGTCTGTAAATAGCAAGGCGTCAGTGAGTAGAATGGGGCCATGAAGAATGAGACTACAGTGAGGAGAACGGGGCCGTGAAGAGCGAGACTTCAGCGAGGAGAGCGGGACAGTGAAGAGCGAGACTTCACGGAGGAGAATGCGGCTGTGAAGAGCAAGACTTCAGTGAGGAGAACAGGGCTGTGAAGAGTGAGACTTTAGCGAGGAGAACGGGACTGTGAAGAGCGAAACTTCAGTGAGGAGATCGGACTGTGAAGAGCGAGACTTGAGCGAGGAGAATGTGACTGTGAAGAGTGAGACTTTATCAAGGAGAACATGACTGTGAAGTGCGAGACCTCAGTGAGGAGAATGTGAATGTAAAGAGCGAGGCTTCAGCAAGGAGTACATGTCTGTAAATAGCAAGGCTTCAGTGAGTAGAATGGGGCCATGAAGAATGAGACTACAGTGAGGAGAATGGGGCCGTGAAGAGCGAGACTTCAGCGAGGAAAGCGGGGCTGTGAAGAGTGAGACTTCACCGAGGAGAACAGGGCTGTGAAATGCGAGACGTCAGCATGGAGAATATGACTGTGAAGAGCGAGACTTCAACAAGGCGAATGGGGGTGTGAAGAGCGAGACTTCAGCGAGGAGAACGTGATTGTGAAGAGCGAGACTTCAGCAAGGAGAATGGGACTGTAAAGACCGAGTCTTCAGCAACGAGAGCGGGGCTGCGTAAAGCGAGACTTCAGCAAGGAGAACGGAGCTGTGAAGTGTGAGAATTCAGCGAAGTAAATGGGGCTGTGAAGAGTGAAACTTCATGAAGTAGAACAGGGCTGTGAAGAGTGAGACTTCAGCGAGCAGAACGGGACTGTGAAGAGCCAGACTTCAGCGATGACAACATGACTGTAAAGAGCGAGACTTCAGCGAGGAGAACTGGGCTGTGAAGAGCGAGACTTCAGCGATGAGAACATGACTGTAAAGAGCGAGACTTCAGCAACGAGAACGGGACTGTGAAGAATGCAACTTCAGTAAGGAGAACAGGAGTGTGAACACCGAGACTTCAGCGAGGAGAACTGGGCCGTGAAGAGCGAGACTTCAGGGAGGAGAATGGGGCTGGGAAGAGCGAGACTTCAGCGAGAAGAACATGGCTGTAAAGAGCGAGGCTTCAGCTAGGAGAATGGTACTCTGAAGAGCAAGACTTCAATGACGAGAATGGGCCTGTGAGGAGCGAGACTTCAGTGAGGAGAACAGGGCTGTGAAGAGCTAGTCTTCAGTAAGGAGAACGGGACTGCGAAACAGCGTGAAATCAGCGAGGAGAACGGGACTGTGAACACCGAGACTTCAGTCAGGAGAACTAGGCCGTGAAGAGCGAGACTTCAGCTAGGTAAATGGGGCTGGGAAGAGCGAGACTTCAGCGAGAAGAACATTGACGTAAAGAGCGAGGCTTCAGCGAGGAGATTGGGACTCTGAAGAGCGAGACTCCAAAAAGGAGAACGTGACTGTGAAGTGCGAGACTTCAACAAGGAGAACGGGGCTTTGAAGCGCGAGACTTCAGCGAGGAGAACGTGATTGTGAAGAGTGAGACTTTAACAAGGAGAACGTGACTGTGAAGAGCGAGACTTCAGTGAGGAGAATGGGACTCTGAAGAGCGAGACTTCAGGGAAGAGAACGGGACTCTGAAGAGCGAGACTTTACTTGGTGAACGTGACTGTGAAGAGCAGGACTTCAGCAACTAGAATGGGGTTGTGAAGAGCAAAACTTCAGCGAAGAGAATCGGGCTGTGAAGAGTGAAACTTCAGTGATGAGAACGGGACTGTGAAGAGTGAGACTTCAGCAAGGAGAAGGGGGCTGTGAAGAACGAGACTTCAGCAATGAGAACATGACTGTAAAGAGTGAGACTTCATTGAGGTGAACGGGACTGTGAAGAGTACAACTTCAGTGAGGAGAACAGGACTCTGAAAAGCGAGACTTCAACATGGAGAATGGAGCGGTGAAGAGTGAGACTTCAGTGAGGAGAATGGGGCTACGAAGAGCGAGACTTCAGCGAGGAGAATGTGACTGTGAAGAGTGAGACTTTAGCAAGGAGAACATTACTGTGAAGTGCGAGACCTCAGTGAGGAGAATGTGAATGTAAAGAGCGAGGTTTGAGCAAGGAGTACATGTCTGAAAATAGCAAGGCTTCAGTGAGTAGAATGGGGCCATGAAGAATGAGACTACAGTGAGGAGAACAGGGCCGTGAAGAGCGAGACTTCAGCGAGGAGAGCGGGACAGTGAAGAGCGAGACTTCACGGAGGAGAATCGGACTGTGAAGAGCGAGACTTCAGCGAGGAGAACGGGACTGTGAAGAGCGAGACTTCAGCGAGGAGAACGGGACTATGAAGCACGAGACTTCAGTGAGGAGAACGGGACTCTGAAGTGCGAGTCTTCAGCGAGGAGAATGGGTCTCTGCAGAACGAGACTTCAGCGAGGAGAACAGGACTCTGAATAGCGAGACTTCACTAGGGGAATGGGGCTGTGAAGAGCAGGACTTCAGCAACGAGAATCAGGTTGTGGAGAGCGAAAATTCAGCGAAGAAAATGGGGCTGTGAAGAGTGAAACTTCAGTGAGGAGAACGGGACTGTGAAGAGCGAGACTTCAGCAAGGAGAATGGAACTGTAAAGAGCGAGACTTCAGCCAAGAGAATGGGACTGTGAAGAGTGAGACTTCAGCAAGGAGAACGGGGCCGTGAAGAGCAAGACTTCAGCGCGGAGAACAGGACTGTAAAGAGCGAGACTTCACCGAGGAGAATGCAGCTGTGAAGAGCGAGACTTCAGCGAGGAGAACAGGGCTGTGAAGAGTGAGACTTCAGCGAGGAGAACAGGGCTGTGAAGTGCGAGACGTCAACATGGAGAATATGACTGTGAAGAGCGAGACTTCAACAAGGCTAATGGGGGTGTGAAGAGCGAGACTTCAGCGAGGAGAACGTGATTGTGAAGATCGAGACTTCAGCAAGGAGAATGGGACTGTAAAGAGCGAGTCTTCAGCAACGAGAGCGGGGCTGTGTAAAGCGAGACTTCAGCAAGGAGAACGGGGCTGTGAAGTGTGAGAGTTCAGCGAAGTAAATGGGGCTGTGAAGAGTGAAACTTCATGAAGTAGAACAGGGCTGTGAAGAGTGAGACTTCAGCGAGCAGAACGGGACTGTGAAGAGCCAGACTTCAGCGATGACAACATGACTGTAAAGAGCGAGACTTCAGCGAGGAGAACTGGGCTGTGAAGAGCGAGACTTCAGCGATGAGAACAGGACTGTAAAGAGCGAGACTTCAGCAACAAGAAAGGGACTGTGAAGAGTGCAACTTCAGTGAGGAGAACAGGAGTGTGAACACCGAGACTTCAGCGAGGAGAACTGGGCCGTGAAGAGCGAGACTTCAGGGAGGAGAATGGGGATGGGAAGAGCGAGACTTCAGCGAGAAGAACATGGCTGTAAAGAGCGAGGTTTCAGCTAGGAGAATGGTACTCTGAAGAGCAAGACTTCAATGATGAGAATGGGCCTGTGAGGAGCGAGACTTCAGTGAGGAGAACAGGGCTGTGAAGAGCTAGTCTTCAGTAAGGAGAACGGGACTGCGAAACAGCGTGAAATCAGCGAGGAGAACAGGACTGTGAACACCGAGACTTCAGCGAGGAGAACGGGACTGTGAACACCGAGACTTCAGTCAGGAGAACTAGGCCGTGAAGAGCGAGACTTCAGGGAGGAGAACGGGACTGTGAAGAGCGAGAATTCAGCTAGGAAAATGGGGCTGGGAAGAGCGAAACTTCACCGAGAAGAACATTGACGTAAAGAGCGAGGCTTCACCGAGGAGAATGGGACTCTGAAGAGCGAGACTCCAACAAGGAGAACGTGACTGTGAAGGGTGAGACTTCAACAAGGAGAACGGGGCTTTGAAGCGCGAGACTTCAGCGAGGAGAACATGATTCTGAAGAGTGAGACTTTAACAAGGAGAACGTGACTGTGAAGAGCGAGACTTCAGTGAGGAGAATGGGACTCTGAAGAGCGAGACTTCAGGGAAGTGAACGGGACTCTGAAGAGCAAGACTTTACAAGGTGAACGTGACTGTGAAGAGCAGGACTTCAGCCACTAGAATGGGGTTGTGAAGAGCAAAACTTCAGCGAAGAGAATCGGGCTGTGAAGAGTGAAACTTCAGTGAGGAAAACGGGACTGTGAAGAGTGAGACTTCAGCAAGGAGAAGAGGGCTGTGAAGAGCGAGACTTCAGCGATGAGAACATGACTGTAAAGAGTGAGACTTCATTGAGGTGAACGGGACTGTGAAGAGTACAACTTCAGTGAGGAGAACAGGACTCTGAAAAGCGAGACTTCAACATGGAGAACGGGGCTGTGAAGAGTGAGACTTCAGTGAGGAGAATGGGGCTACGAATAGCGAGACTTCAGCGAGGAGAACGGGGCTGCCAAGAGCGAGACTTCAGCGAGGAGAATGTGACTGTGAAGAGTGAGACTTTAGCAAGGAGAACATGACTGTGAAGTGCGAGACCTCAGTGAGGAGAATGTGAATGTAAAGAGCGAGGTTTGAGCAAGGAGTACATGTCTGTAAATAGCAAGGCTTCAGTGAGTAGAATGGGGCCATGAAGAATGAGACTACAGTGAGGAGAACGGGGCCGTGAAGAGCGAGACTTCAGCGAGGAGAGCGGGACAGTGAAGAGCGAGACTTCACGGAGGAGAATGCGGCTGTGAAGAGCAAGACTTCAGTGAGGAGAACAGGGCTGTGAAGAGTGAGACTTTAGCGAGGAGCACGGGACTGTAAGGAGCGAGGCTTCAGCGAGAAGAACGGGGCAGTGAAGAGCGAGACTTCAGCGAGGAGAACGGGACTGTGAAGAGCGAAACTTCAGTGATGAGATCGGGACTGTGAAGAGCGAGACTTCAGCGAGGAGAATGTGACTGTGAAGAGTGAGACTTTATCAAGGAGAACATGACTGTGAAGTGCGAGACCTCAGTGAGGAGAATGTGAATGTAAAGAGCGAGGCTTCAGCAAGGAGTACATGTCTGTAAATAGCAAGGCTTCAGTGAGTAGAATGGGGCCATGAAGAATGAGACTACAGTGAGGAGAACGGGGCCATGAAGAGCGAGACTTCAGCGAGGAGAGCGGGGCTCTGAAGAGTGAGACTTCACCGAGGAGAACAGGGCTGTGAAGAGCAAGACTTCAGCGAGCAGAACGGGACTGTGAAGAGCCAGACTTCAGCGATGAGAACATGACTGTAAAGAGCGAGACTTCAGTGAGGAGAACTGGGCTGTGAAGAGCGAGACTTCAGCGATGAGAACAGGACTGTGAAGAGCGAGACTTCAGCAACGAGAACGGGACTGTGAAGAGTGCAACTTCAGTAAGGAGAACAGGAGTGTGAACACCGAGACTTCAGCGAGGAGAACTGGGCCGTGAAGAGCGAGACTTCAGGGAGGAGAATGGGGCAGGGAAGAGCGAGACTTCAGCGAGAAGAACATGGCTGTAAAGAGCGAGGCTTCAGCTAGGAGAATGGTACTCTGAAGAGCAAGACTTCAATGACGAGAATGGGCCTGTGAGGAGCGAGACTTCAGTGAGGAGAACAGGGCTGTGAAGAGCTAGTCTTCAGTAAGGAGAACGGGACTGCGAAACAGCGTGAAATCAGCGAGGAGAACGGGACTGTGAACACCGAGACTTCAGTCAGGAGAACTAGGCCGTGAAGAGCGAGACTTCAGGGAGTAGAACGGGACTGTGAAGAGCGAGAATTCAGCTAGGTAAATGGGGCTGGGAAGACCGAGACTTCAGCGAGAAGAACATTGACGTAAAGAGCGAGGCTTCAGCGAGGAGATTGGGACTCTGAAGAGCGAAACTCCAACAAGGAGAACCTGACTGTGAAGTGCGAGACTTCAACAATGAGAACGGGGCTTTGAAGCGCGAGACTTCAGCGAGGAGAACGTGATTGTGAAGAGTGAGACTTTAACAAGGAGAATGTGACTGTGAAGAGCGAGACTTCAGTGAGGAGAATGGGATTCTGAAGAGCGAGACTTCAGGGAAGAGAACGGGACTCTGAAGAGCAAGACTTTACTAGGTGAACGTGACTGTGAAGAGCAGGACTTCAGCAACTAGAATGGGGTTGTGAAGAGCAAAGCTTCAGCGAAGAGAATCGGGCTGTGAAGAGTGAAACTTCAGTGATGAGAACGGGACTGTGAAGAGTGAGACTTCAGCAAGGAGAAGGGGGCTGTGAAGAACGAGACTTCAGCAATGAGAACATGACTGTAAAGAGTGAGACTTCATTGAGGTGAACGGGACTGTGAAGAGTACAACTTCAGTGAGGAGAACAGGACTCTGAAAAGCGAGACTTCAACATGGAGAATGGGGCTGTGAAGAGTGAGACTTCAGTGAGGAGAATGGGGCTACGAAGAGCGAGACTTCAGCGAGGAGAACGGGGCTGTGAAGAGTGAGACTTCACCGAGGAGAACAGGGCTGTGAAATGCGAGACGTCAGCATGGAGAATATGACTGTGAAGAGCGAGACTTCAACAAGGCGAATGGGGGTGTGAAGAGCGAGACTTCAGCGAGGAGAACGTGATTGTGAAGAGCGAGACTTCAGCAAGGAGAATGGGACTGTAAAGACCGAGTCTTCAGCAACGAGAGCGGGGCTGCGTAAAGCGAGACTTCAGCAAGGAGAACGGGGCTGTGAAGTGTGAGAATTCAGCGAAGTAAATGGGGCTGTGAAGAGTGAAACTTCATGAAGTAGAACAGGGCTGTGAAGAGTGAAACTTCAGTGATGAGAAGGGGACTGTGAAGAGTGAGACTTCAGCAAGGAGAAGGGGGCTGTGAAGAACGAGACTTCAGCAATGAGAACATGACTGTAAAGAGTGAGACTTCATTGAGGTGAACGGGACTGTGGAGAGTACAACTTCAGTGAGGAGAACAGGACTGTGAAAAGCGAGACTTCAACATGGAGAATGGGGCTGTGAAGAGTGAGACTTCAGTGAGGAGAATGGGGCTACGAAGAGCGAGACTTCAGCGAGGAGAGCGGGACAGTGAAGAGCGAGACTTCACGGAGGAGAATGCGGCTGTGAAGAGCAAGACTTCAGTGAGGAGAACAGGGCTGTGAAGAGTGAGACTTTAGCGAGGAGCACGGGACTGTAAGGAGCGAGGCTTCAGCGAGAAGAATGGGGCAGTGAAGAGCGAGACTTCAGCGAGGAGAACGGGACTGTGAAGAGCGAGACTTCAGCGAGGAGAACGGGACTGTGAAGAGCGAGACTTCAGCGAGGAGAAGGGGACTATGAAGCACGAGACTTCAGTGAGGAGAACGGGACTCTGAAGTGCGAGTCTTCAGCGAGGAGAATGGGTCTCTGAGGAGCGAGACTTCAGGGAGGAGAACAGGACTCTGAATAGCGAGACTTCACTAGGGGAATGGGGCTGTGAAGAGCAGGACTTCAGCAACGAGAATCAGGTTGTGGAGAGCGAAAATTCAGCGAAGAAAATGGGGCTGTGAAGAGTGAAACTTCAGTGAGGAGAACGGGACTGTGAAGAGCGAGACTTCAACAAGGAGAATGGAACTGTGAAGAGCGAGACTTCAGCAAAGAGAATGGGGCTGTGAAGAGTGAGACTTCAGCAAGGAGAATGGAGCCGTGAAGAGCGAGACTTCAGCACGGAGAAGAAGACTGTTAAGAGCGAGACTGCACCGAGGAGAATGCAGCTGTGAAGAGCGAGACTTCAGCGAGGAGAACAGGGCTGTGAAGAGTGAGACTTCAGCGAGCAGAACAGGGCTGTGAAGTGCGAGACGTCAACATGGAGAATATGACTGTGAAGAGCGAGACTTCAACAAGGCGAATGGGGGTGTGAAGAGCGAGACTTCAGCGAGGAGAACGTGATTGTGAAGAGCGAGACTTCAGCAAGGAGAATGGGACTGTAAAGAGCGAGTCTTCAGCAACGAGAGCGGGGCTGTGTAAAGCGAGACTTCAGCAAGGAGAACGGGGCTGTGATGTGTGAGAATTCAGCGAAGTAAATGGGGCTGTGAAGAGTGAAACTTCATGAAGTAGAACAGGGCTGTGAAGAGTGAGACTTCAGTGAGCAGAACGGGACTGTGAAGAGCCAGACTTCAGCGATGACAACATGACTGTAAAGAGCGAGACTTCAGCGAGGAGAACTGGGCTGTGAAGAGCGAGACTTCAGCGATGAGAACATGACTGTAAAGAGCGAGACTTCAGCAACAAGAACGGGACTGTGAAGAGTGCAACTTCAGTGAGGAGAACAGGAGTGTGAACACCGAGACTTCAGCGAGGAGAACTGGGCTGTGAAGAGCGAGACTTCAGGGAGGAGAATGGGGCTGGGAAGAGCGAGACTTCAGCGAGAAGAACATGGCTGTAAAGAGCGAGGTTTCAGCTAGGAGAATGGTACTCTGAAGAGCAAGACTTCAATGACGAGAATGGGCCTGTGAGGAGCGAGACTTCAGTGAGGAGAACAGGGCTGTGAAGAGCTAGTCTTCAGTAAAGAGAACGGGACTGCGAAACAGCGTGAAATCAGCGAGGAGAACGGGACTGTGAACACCGAGAATTCAGCGAGGAGAACGGGACTGTGAACACCGAGACTTCAGTCAGGAGAACTAGGCCGTGAAGAGCGAGACTTCAGGGAGGAGAACGGGACTGTGAAGAGCGAGAATTCAGCTAGGAAAATGGGCCTGGGAAGAGCTAGACTTCAGCGAGAAGAACATTGACGTAAAGATCGAGGCCTCAGCGAGGAGAATGGGACTCTGAAGAGCGAGACTCCAACAAGGAGAATGTGACTGTGAAGTGCGAGACTTCAACAAGGAGAACGGGGCTTTGAAGCGCGAGACTTCAGTGAGGAGAACATGATTCTGAAGAGTGAGACTTTAACAAGGAGAACGTGACTGTGAAGAGCGAGACTTCAGTGAGGAGAATGGGACTCTGAAGAGCGAGACTTCAGGGAAGAGAACGGGACTCTGAAGAGCAAGACTTAACTAGGTGAACGTGACTGTGAAGAGCAGGACTTCAGCAACAAGAATGGTGTTGTGAAGAGCAAAACTTCAGCGAAGAGAATCGGGCTGTGAAGAGTGAAACTTCAGTGAGGAAAACGGGACTGTGAAGAGCGAGACTTCAGCAAGGAGAAGAGGGCTGTGAAGAGCGAGACTTCAGCGATGTGAACATGACTGTAAAGAGTGAGACTTCATTGAGGTGAACGGGACTGTGAAGAGTACAAATTCAGTTAGGAGAACAGGACTCTGAAAAGCGAGACTTCAACATGGAGAATGGGGCTGTGAAGAGTGAGACTTCAGTGAGGAGAATGGGGCTACGAATAGCGAGACTTCAGCGAGGAGAACGGGGCTGTCAAGAGCGAGACTTCAGCGAGGAGAATGTGACTGTGAAGAGTGAGACTTTAGCAAGGAGAACATTACTGTGAAGTGCGAGACCTCAGTGAGAAGAATGTGAATGTAAAGAGCGAGGTTTGAGCAAGGAGTATATGTCTGTAAATAGCAAGGTTTCAGTGAGTAGAATGGGGCCATGAAGAATGAGACTACAGTGAGGAGAACGGGGCCGTGATGAGCGAGACTTCAGCGAGGAGAGCGGGACAGTGAAGAGCGAGACTTCACGGAGGAGAATGCGGCTATGAAGAGCAAGACTTCAGTGAGGAGAACAGGGCTGTGAAGAGTGAGACTTTAGCGAGGAGCACGGGACTGTAAGGAGCGAGGCTTTAGCGAGAAGAAAAGGGCAGTGAAGAGCGAGACTTCAGCGAGGAGAACGGGACTGTGAAGAGCGAAACTTCAGTGAGGATATCGGGACTGTGAAGAGCGAGACTTCAGCGAGGAGAATGTGACTGTGAAGAGTGAGACTTTATCAAGGAGTACATGTCTGTAAATAGCAAGGCTTCAGTGAGTAGAATGGGGCCATGAAGAATGAGACTACAGTGAGGATAGCGGGGCTGTGAAGAGTGAGACTTCACCGAGGAGAACAGGGCTGTGAAGTGCGAGACGTCAGCATGGAGAATATGACTGTGAAGAGCGGGACTTCAAAAAGGTGAATGGGGGTGTGAAGAGCGAGACTTCAGCGAGGAGAACGTGATTGTGAAGAGCGAGACTTCAGCAAGGAGAATGGGACTGTAAAGAGCGAGTCTTCAGCAACGAGAGCGGGGCTGTGTAAAGCGAGACTTCAGCAAGGAGAACGGGGCTGTGAAGTGTGAGAATTCAGCAAAGTAAATGGGGCTGTGAAGAGTGAAACTTCATGAAGTAGAACAGGGCTGTGAAGAGTGAGACTTCAGCGAGCAGAACGGGACTGTGAAGAGCCAGACTTCAGCGATGAGAACATGACTGTAAAGAGCGAGACTTCAGCGAGGAGAACTGGGCTGTGAAGAGCGAGACTTCAGCGATGAGAACATGACTGTAAAGAGCGAGACTTCAGCAACGAGAACGGGACTGTGAAGAGTGCAACTTCAGTGAGGAGAACAGGAGTGTGAACACCGAGACTTCAGCGAGGAGAACTGGGCCGTGAAGAGCGAGACTTCAGGGAGGAGAATGGGGCTGGGAAGAGTGAGACTTCAGCGAGAAGAACATGGCTGTAAAGAGCGAGGCTTCAGCTAGGAGAATGGTACTCTGAAGAGCAAGACTTCAATGACGAGAATGGGCCTGTGAGGAGCGAGACTTCAGTGAGGAGAACAGGGCTGTGAAGAGCTAGTCTTCAGTAAGGAGAACGGGACTGCGAAACAGCGTGAAATCAGCGAGGAGAACGGGACTGTGAACACCGAGACTTCAGTCAGGAGAACTAGGCCGTGAAGAGCAAGACTTCAGGGAGGAGAACGGGACTGTGAAGAGCGAGAATTCAGCTAGGTAAATGGGGCAGGGAAGAGCGAGACTTCAGCGAGAAGAACATTGACGTAAAGAGCGAGGCTTCAGCGAGGAGATTGGGACTCTGAAGAGCGAGACTCCAACAAGGAGAATGTGACTGTGAAGTGCGAGACTTCAACAAGGAGAACGGGGCTTTGAAGCGCAAGACTTCAGCGAGGAGAACGTGATTGTGAAGAGTGAGACTTTAACAAGGAGAACGTGACTGTGAAGAGCGAGACTTCAGTGAGGAGAATGGGACTCTGAAGAGCGAGACTTCAGGGAAGAGAACGGGACTCTGAAGAGCAAGACTTTACTAGGTGAACGTGACTGTGAAGAGCAGGACTTCAGCAACTAGAATGGGGTTGTGAAGAGCAAAACTTCAGTGAAGAGAATCGGGCTGTGAAGAGTGAAACTTCAGTGATGAGAACGGGACTGTGAAGAGTGAGACTTCAGCAAGGAGAAGGGGGCTGTGAAGAACGAGACTTCAGCAATGAGAACATTACTGTAAAGAGTGAGACTTCATTGAGGTGAACGGGACTGTGAAGAGTACAACTTCAGTGAGGAGAACAGGACTCTGAAAAGCGAGACTTCAACATGGAGAATGGGGCTGCGAAGAGTGAGACTTCAGTGAGGAGAATGGGGCTACGAAGAGCGAGACTTCAGCGAGGAGAACGGGGCTGTCAAGAGCGAGACTTCAGCGAGGAGAATGTGACTATGAAGAGTGAGACTTTAGCAAGGAGAACATTACTGTGAAGTGCGAGACCTCAGTGAGGAGAATGTGAATGTAAAGAGCGAGGTTTGAGCAAGGAGTACATGTTTGTAAATAGCATGGCTTCAGTGAGTAGAATGGGGCCATGAAGAATGAGACTACAGTGAGGAGAACGGGGCCGTGAAGAGCGAGACTTCAGCGAGGAGAGCGGGACAGTGAAGAGCGAGACTTCACAGAGGAGAATGCGGCTGTGAAGAGCAAGACTTCAGTGAGGAGAACAGGGCTGTGAAGAGTGAGACTTTAGCGAGGAGCACGGGACTGTAAGGAGCGAGGCTTCAGCGAGAAGAACGGGGCAGTGAAGAGCGAGACTTCAGCGAGGAGAACGGGACTGTGAAGAGCGAGACTTCAGCGAGGAGAACGGGACTGTGAAGAGCGAGACTTCAGCGAGGAGAACGGGACTGTGAAGCACGAGACTTCAGTGAAGAGAACGGGACTCTGAAGTGCGAGTCTTCAGTGAGGAGAATGGGTCTCTGAAGAGCGAGACTTCAGGGAGGAGAACAGGACTCTGAATAGCGAGACTTCACTAGGGGAATGGGGCTGTGAAGAGCAGGACTTCAGCAACGAGAATCAGGTTGTCGAGAGCGAAAATTAAGCGAACAACTTGGGGCTGTGAAGAGTGAAACTTCAGCGAGGAGAACAGGACTGTGAAGAGCGAGACTTCAGCAAGGAGAATGGAACTGTGAAGAGCGAGACTTCAGCAAAGAAAATGGGGCTGTGAAGAGTGAGACTTCAGCAAGGAGAACGGGGCCGTGAAGAGCGAGACTTCAGTGCGGAGAACAGGACTGTAAACAGTGAGACTTCACCGAGGAGAATGCAGCTGTGAAGAGTGAGACTTCAGCGAGGAGAACAGGGCTGTGAAGAGTGAGACTTCAGCGAGCAGAACAGGGCTGTGAAGTGCGAGACGTCAACATGGAGAATATGACTGTGAAGAGCGAGACTTCAACAAGGCGAATGGGGGTGTGAAGAGCGAGACTTCAGCGAGGAGAACGTGATTGTGAAGAGCGAGACTTCAGCAAGGAGAATGGGACTGTAAAGAGCGAGTCTTCAGCAACGAGAGCGGGCTGTGTAACGCGAGACTTCAGCAAGGAGAACGGGGCTGTGAAGTGTGAGAATTCAGCGAAGTAAATGGGGCTGTGAAGAGTGAAAGTTCATGAAGTCGAACAGGGCTGTGAAGAGTGAGAATTCAGCGAGGAGCACGGGACTGTAAGGAGCGAGGCTTCAGCGAGAAGAACGGGGCAGTGAAGAGCGAGACTTCAGCGAGGAGAACGGGACTGTGAAGAGCGAAACTTCAGTGAGGAGATCGGGACTGTGAAGAGCGAGACTTCAGCGAGGAGAATGTGACTGTGAAGAGTGAGACTTTATCAAGGAGAACATGACTGTGAAGTGCGAGAACTCAGTGAGGAGAATGTGAATGTAAAGAGCGAGGCTTCAGCAAGGAGTACATGTCTGTAAATAGCAAGGCTTCAGTGAGTGGAATGGGGCCATGAAGAATGAGACTGCAGTGAGGAGAACGGGGCCATGAAGAGCGAGACTTCAGCGAGGAGAGCGGGGCTGTGAAGCGTGAGACTTCAGCGAGGAGAACAGGGCTGTGAAGTGCGAGACGTCAGCATGGAGAATATGACTGTGAAGAGCGAGACTTCAACAAGGCGAATGGGGGTGTGAAGAGCGAGACTTCAGCGAGGAGAACGTGATTGTGAAGAGCGAGACTTCAGCAAGGAGAATGGGACTGTAAAGAACGAGTCTTCAGCAACGAGAGCGGGGCTGTGTAAAGCGAGACTTCAGCAAGGAGAACGGGGCTGTGAAGTGTGAGAATTCAGCGAAGTAAATGGGGCTGTGAAGAGTGAAACTTCATGAAGTAGAACAGGGCTGTGAAGAGTGAGACTTCAGCGAGGAGCACGGGACTGTAAGGAGCGAGGCTTCAGCGAGAAGAACGGAGCAGTGAAGAGCGAGACTTCAGCGAGGAGAACATGACTGTGAAGAGCGAGACTTCAGCAACGAGAACGTGACTGTGAAGAGCGAGACTTCAGTGAGGAGAATGGGACTCTGAAGAGCGAGACTTCAGGGAAGAGAACGGGACTCTGAAGAGCGAGACTTTACTAGGTGAACGTGACTGTGAAGAGCAGGACTTCAGCAACTAGAATGGGGTTGTGAAGAGCTAAACTTCAGCGAAGAGAATCGGGCTGTGAAGAGTGAAACTTCAGTGATGAGAACGGGACTGTGAAGAGTGAGACTTCAGCAAGGAGAAGGGGGCTGTGAAGAACGAGACTTCAGCAATGAGAACATGACTGTAAAGAGTGAGACTTCATTGAGGTGAACGGGACTGTGAAGAGTACAACTTCAGTGAGGAGAACAGGACTCTGAAAAGCGAGACTTCAACATGGAGAACGTGGCTGTGAAGAGTGAGACTTCAGCGAGGAGAACGGGACTGTGAAGAGCGAGACTTCAGCGAGGAGAATGTGACTGTGAAGAGTGAGACTTTATCAAGGAGAACATGACTGTGAAGTGCGAGACCTCAGTGAGGAGAATGTGAATGTAAAGAGCGAGGCTTCAGCAAGGAGTACATGTCTGTAAATAGCAAGGCTTCAGTGAGTAGAATGGGGCCATGAAGAATGAGACTGCAGTGAGGAGAACGGGGCCATGAAGAGCGAGACTTCAGCGAGGAGAGTGGGGCTGTGAAGAGTGAGACTTCAGCGAGGAGAACGGGACTGTGAAGAGCGAAACTTCAGTGAGGAGATCGGGACTGTGAAGAGCGAGACTTCAGCGAGGAGAATGTGACTGTGAAGAGTGAGACTTTATCAAGGAGAACATGACTGTGAAGTGCGAGAACTCAGTGAGGAGAATGTGAATGTAAAGAGCGAGGCTTCAGCAAGGAGTACATGTCTGTAAATAGCAAGGCTTCAGTGAGTGGAATGGGGCCATGAAGAATGAGACTGCAGTGAGGAGAACGGGGCCATGAAGAGCGAGACTTCAGCGAGGAGAGCGGGGCTGTGAAGCGTGAGACTTCAGCGAGGAGAACAGGGCTGTGAAGTGCGAGACTTCAGCATGGAGAATATGACTGTGAAGAGCGAGACTTCAACAAGGCGAATGGGGGTGTGAAGAGCGAGACTTCAGCGAGGAGAACGTGATTGTGAAGAGCGAGACTTCAGCAAGGAGAATGGGACTCTAAAGAACGAGTCTTCAGCAACGAGAGCGGGGCTGTGTAAAGCGAGACTTCAGCAAGGAGAACGGGGCTGTGAAGTGTGAGAATTCAGCGAAGTAAATGGGGCTGTGAAGAGTGAAACTTCATGAAGTAGAACAGGGCTGTGAAGAGTGAGACTTCAGCGAGGAGCACGGGACTGTAAGGAGCGAGGCTTCAGCGAGAAGAACGGAGCAGTGAAGAGCGAGACTTCAGCGAGGAGAACATGACTGTAAAGAGCGAGACTTCAGCAACGAGAACGTGACTGTGAAGAGCGAGACTTCAGTGAGGAGAATGGGACTCTGAAGAGCGAGACTTCAGGGAAGAGAACGGGACTCTGAAGAGCGAGACTTTACTAGGTGAAGGTGACTGTGAAGAGCAGGACTTCAGCAACTAGAATGGGGTTGTGAAGAGCTAAACTTCAGCGAAGAGAATCGGGCTGTGAAGAGTGAAACTTCAGTGATGAGAACGGGACTGTGAAGAGTGAGACTTCAGCAAGGAGAAGGGGGCTGTGAAGAACGAGACTTCAGCAATGAGAACATGACTGTAAAGAGTGAGACTTCATTGAGGTGAACGGGACTGTGAAGAGTACAACTTCAGTGAGGAGAACAGGACTCTGAAAAGCGAGACTTCAACATGGAGAACGGGGCTGTGAAGAGTGAGACTTCAGCGAGGAGAACGGGACTGTGAAGAGCGAGACTTCAGCGAGGAGAATGTGACTGTGAAGAGTGAGACTTTATCAAGGAGAACATGACTGTGAAGTGCGAGACCTCAGTGAGGAGAATGTGAATGTAAAGAGCGAGGCTTCAGCAAGGAGTACATGTCTGTAAATAGCAAGGCTTCAGTGAGTAGAATGGGGCCATGAAGAATGAGACTGCAGTGAGGAGAACGGGGCCATGAAGAGCGAGACTTCAGCGAGGAGAGTGGGGCTGTGAAGAGTGAGACTTCAGCGAGGAGAACGGGACTGTGAAGAGCGAAACTTCAGTGAGGAGATCGGGACTGTGAAGAGCGAGACTTCAGCGAGGAGAATGTGACTGTGAAGAGTGAGACTTTATCAAGGAGAACATGACTGTGAAGTGCGAGAACTCAGTGAGGAGAATGTGAATGTAAAGAGCGAGGCTTCAGCAAGGAGTACATGTCTGTAAATAGCAAGGCTTCAGTGAGTGGAATGGGGCCATGAAGAATGAGACTGCAGTGAGGAGAACGGGGCCATGAAGAGCGAGACTTCAGCGAGGAGAGCGGGGCTGTGAAGCATGAGACTTCAGCGAGGAGAACAGGGCTGTGAAGTGCGAGACGTCAGCATGGAGAATATGACTGTGAAGAGCGAGACTTCAACAAGGCGAATGGGGGTGTGAAGAGCGAGACTTCAGCGAGGAGAACGTGATTGTGAAGAGCGAGACTTCAGCAAGGAGAATGGGACTGTAAAGAACGAGTCTTCAGCAACGAGAGCGGGGCTGTGTAAAGCGAGACTTCAGCAAGGAGAACGGGGCTGTGAAGTGTGAGAATTCAGCGAAGTAAATGGGGCTGTGAAGAGTGAAACTTCATGAAGTAGAACAGGGCTGTGAAGAGTGAGACTTCAGCGAGGAGCACGGGACTGTAAGGAGCGAGGCTTCAGCGAGAAGAACGGAGCAGTGAAGAGCGAGAGTTCAGCGAGGAGAACATGAATGTAAAGAGCGAGACTTCAGCAACGAGAACGTGACTTTGAAGAGCGAGACTTCAGTGAGGAGAATGGGACTCTGAAGAGCGAGACTTCAGGGAAGAGAACGGGACTCTGAAGAGCGAGACTTTACTAGGTGAAGGTGACTGTGAAGAGCAGGACTTCAGCAACTAGAATGGGGTTGTGAAGAGCTAAACTTCAGCGAAGAGAATCGGGCTGTGAAGAGTGAAACTTCAGTGATGAGAACGGGACTGTGAAGAGTGAGACTTCAGCAAGGAGAAGGGGGCTGTGAAGAACGAGACTTCAGCAATGAGAACATGACTGTAAAGAGTGAGACTTCATTGAGGTGAACGGGACTGTGAAGAGTACAACTTCAGTGAGGAGAACAGGACTCTGAAAAGCGAGACTTCAACATGGAGAACGTGGCTGTGAAGAGTGAGACTTCAGCGAGGAGAACGGGACTGTGAAGAGCGAGACTTCAGCGAGGAGAATGTGACTGTGAAGAGTGAGACTTTATCAAGGAGAACATGACTGTGAAGTGCGAGACCTCAGTGAGGAGAATGTGAATGTAAAGAGCGAGGCTTCAGCAAGGAGTACATGTCTGTAAATAGCAAGGCTTCAGTGAGTAGAATGGGGCCATGAAGAATGAGACTGCAGTGAGGAGAACGGGGCCATGAAGAGCGAGACTTCAGCGAGGAGAGTGGGGCTGTGAAGAGTGAGACTTCAGCGAGGAGAACAGGGCTGTGAAGTGCGAGACGTCAGCATGGAGAATATGACTGTGAAGAGCGAGACTTCAACAAGGCGAATGGGGGTGTGAAGAGCGAGACTTCAGCGAGGAGAACGTGATTGTGAAGAGCGAGACTTCAGCAAGGAGAATGGGACTGTAAAGAGCGAGTCTTCAGCAACGAGAGCGGGTCTGTGTAAAGTGAGACATCAGCAAGGAGAACGGGGCTGTGAAGTGTGAGAATTCAGCGAAGGTAATGGGGCTGTGAAGAGTGAAACTTCATGAAGTAGAACAGGGCTGTGAAGAGTGAGACTTCAGCGAGCAGAACGGGTCTGTGAAGAGCCAGACTTCAGCGATGAGAACATGACTGTAAAGAGCGAGACTTCAGCGAGGAGAACTGGGCTGTGAAGAGCGAGACTTCAGCGAGGAGAATGTGACTGTGAAGAGTGAGACTTTAGCAAGGAGAACATTACTGTGAAGTGCGAGACCTCAGTGAGGAGAATGTGAATGTAAAGAGCGAGGTTTCAGCAAGGAGTACATGTCTGTAAATAGCAAGGCTTCAGTGAGTAGAATGGGGCCATGAAGAATGAGACTACAGTGAGTAGAACGGGGCCGTGAAGAGCGAGACTTCAGCGAGGAGAGCGGGACAGTGAAGAGCGAGACTTCACGGAGGAGAATGCGGCTGTGAAGAGCAACACTTCAGTGAGGAGAACAGGGCTGTGAAGAGTGAGACTTTAGCGAGGAGCACGGGACTGTAAGGAGCGAGGCTTCAGCGAGAAGAACGGGGCAGTGAAGAGCGAGACTTCAGCGAGGAGAACGGGACTGTGAAGAGCGAGACTTCAGCGAGGAGAACGGGACTGTGAAGAGCGAGACTTCAGCGAGGAGAACGGGGCTATGAAGCCCGAGACTTCAGTGAAGAGAACGGGATTCTGAAGTGCGAGTCTTCATTGAGGAGAATGGGTCTCTGAAGAGCGAGACTTCAGGGAGGAGAACAGGACTCTGAATAGCGAGACTTCACTAGGGGAATGGGGCTGTGAAGAGCAGGACTTCAGCAACGAGAATCAGGTTGTCGAGAGCGAAAATTAAGCGAAGAAAATGGGGCTGTGAAGAGTGAAACTTCAGTGAGGAGAACGGGACTGTGAAGAGCGAGTCTTCAGCAAGGAGAAAGGAACTGTGAAGAGCGAGACTTCAGCAAAGAGAATGGGGCTGTGAAGAGTGAGACTTCAGCAAGGAGAACGGGGCCGTGAAGAGCGAGACTTCAGCGCGGAGAACAGGACTGTAAAGAGCGAGACTTCACCGAGGAGAATGCAGCTGTGAAGAGTGAGACTTCAGCGAGGAGAACAGGGCTGTGAAGTGCGAGACGTCAGCATGGAGAATATGACTGTGAAGAGCGAGACTTCAACAAGGCGAATGGGGCTGTGAAGAGCGAGACTTCAGCGAGGAGAACGTGATTGTGAAGAGCGAGACTTCAGCAAGGAGAATGGGACTGTAAAGAGCGAGTCTTCAGCAACGAGAGCGGGGCTGTGTAAAGCGAGACTTCAGCAAGGAGAACGGGGCTGTGAAGTGTGAGAATTCAGCGAAGTAAATGGAGCTGTGAAGAGTGAAACTTCATGAAGTAGAACAGGGCTGTGAAGAGTGAGACTTCAGCGAGGAGCACGGGACTGTAAGGAGCGAGGCTTCAGCGAGAAGAACGGAGCAGTGAAGAGCGAGACTTCAGCGAGGAGAACAGGACTGTGAAGAGCGAAACTTCAGTGAGGAGATCGGGACTGTGAAGAGCGAGACTTCAGCGAGGAGAATGTGACTGTGAAGAGTGAGACTTTATCAAGGAGAACATGACTGTGAAGTGCGAGACCTCAGTGAGGAGAATGTGAATGTAAAGAGCGAGGCTTCAGCAAGGAGTACATGTCTGTAAGTAGCAAGGCTTCAGTGAGTAGAATGGGGCCATGAAGAATGAGACTGCAGTGAGGAGAACGGGGCCATGAAGAGCGAGACTTCAGCGAGGAGAGTGGGGCTGTGAAGAGTGAGACTTCAGCGAAGAGAACAGGGCTGTGAAGTGCGAGACGTCAACATGGAGAATATGACTATGAAGAGCGAGACTTCAACAAGGCGAATGGGGGTGTGAAGAGCGAGACTTCAGCGAGGAGAACGTGATTGTGAAGAGCGAGACTTCAGCAAGGAGAATGGGACTGTAAAGAGCGAGTCTTCAGCAACGAGAGCGGGGCTGTGTAAAGTGAGACTTCAGCAAGGAGAACGGGGCTGTGAAGTGTGAGAATTCAGCGAAGGTAATGGGGCTGTGAAGAGTGAAACTTCATGAAGTAGAACAGGGCTGTGAAGAGTGAGACTTCAGCGAGCAGAACGGGACTGTGAAGAGCCAGACTTCAGCGATGAGAACATGACTGTAAAGAGCGAGACTTCAGCGAGGAGAACTGGGCTGTGAAGAGCGAGACTTCAGCGATGAGAACATGACTGTAAAGAGCGAGACTTCAGCAACGAGAACGTGACTGTGAAGAGCGAGACTTCAGGGAAGAGAACGGGACTCTGAAGAGCGAGACTTTACTAGGTGAACGTGACTGTGAAGAGCAGGACTTCAGCAACTAGAATGGGGTTGTGAAGAGCAAAACTTCAGCGAAGAGAATCGGGCTGTGAAGAGTGAAACTTCAGTGATGAGAACGGGACTGTGAAGAGTGAGACTTCAGCAAGGAGAAGGGGGCTGTGAAGAACGAGACTTCAGCAATGAGAACATGACTGTAAAGAGTGAGACTTCATTGAGGTGAACGGGACTGTGAAGAGTACAACTTCAGTGAGGAGAACAGGACTCTGAAAAGCGAGACTTCAACATGGAGAACGTGGCTGTGAAGAGTGAGACTTCAGTGAGGAGAATGGGGCTACGAAGAGCGAGACTTCAGCGAGGAGAACGGGGCTGTCAAGAGCGAGACTTCAGCGAGGAGAATGTGACTGTGAAGAGTGAGACTTTATCAAGGAGAACATGACTGTGAAGTGCGAGACCTCAGTGAGGAGAATGTGAATGTAAAGAGCGAGGTTTCAGCAAGGAGTACATGTCTGTAAATAGCAAGGCTTCAGTGAGTAGAATGGGGCCATGAAGAATGAGACTACAGTGAGGAGAACGGGGCCGTGAAGAACGAGACTTCAGCGAGGAGAGCGGGACAGTGAAGAGCGAGACTTCACGGAGGAGAATGCGGCTGTGAAGAGCAAGACTTCAGTGAGGAGAACAGGGCTGTGAAGAGTGAGACTTTAGCGAGGAGCACGGGACTGTAAGGAGCGAGGCATCAGCAAGAAGAACGGGGCAGTGAAGAGCGAGACTTCAGCGAGGAGAACGGGACTGTGAAGAGCGAGACTTCAGCGAGGAGAACGGAACTGTGAAGAGCGAGACTTCAGCGAGGAGAACGTGATTGTGAAGAGCGAGACTTCAGCAAGGAGAATGGGACTGTAAAGAACGAGTCTTCAGCAACGAGAGCGGGGCTGTGTAAAGCGAGACTTCAGCAAGGAGAACGGGGCTGTGAAGTGTGAGAATTCAGTGAAGTAAATTGGGCTGTGAAGAGTGAAACTTCATGAAGTAGAACAGGGCTGTGAAGAGTGAGACTTCAGCGAGGAGCACGGGACTGTAAGGAGCGAGGCTTCAGCGAGAAGAACGGGGCAGTGAAGCGCGAGACTTCAGCGAGGAGAACGGGACTGTGAAGAGCGAAACTTCAGTGATGAGATCGGGACTGTGAAGAGCGAGACTTCAGCGAGGAGAATGTGACTGTGAAGAGTGAGACTTTATCAAGGAGAACATGACTGTGAAGTGCGAGACCTCAGTGAGGAGAATGTGAATGTAAAGAGCGAGGCTTCAGCAAGGAGTACATGTCTGTAAATAGCAAGGCTTCAGTGAGTAGAATGGGGCCATGAAGAATGAGACTGCAGTGAGGAGAACGGGGCCATGAAGAGCGAGACTTCAGCGAGGAGAGTGGGGCTGTGAAGAGTGAGACTTCAGCGAGGAGAACAGGGCTGTGAAGTGCAAGACGTCAGCATGGAGAATATGACTGTGAAGAGCGAGACTTCAACAAGGCGAATGGGGGTGTGAAGAGCGAGACTTCAGCGAGGAGAACGTGATTGTGAAGAGCGAGACTTCAGCAAGGAGAATGGGACTGTAAAGAGCGAGTCTTCAGCAACGAGAGCGGGTCTGTGTAAAGTGAGACTTCAGCAAGGAGAACGGGGCTGTGAAGTGTGAGAATTCAGCGAAGGTAATGGGGCTGTGAAGAGTGAAACTTCATGAAGTAGAACAGGGCTGTGAAGAGTGAGACTTCAGCGAGCAGAACGGGACTGTGAAGAGCCAGACTTCAGTGATGAGAACATGACTGTAAAGAGCGAGACTTCAGCGAGGAGAACTGGGCTGTGAAGAGCGAGACTTCAGCGATGAGAACATGACTGTAAAGAGCAAGACTTCAGCAACGAGAACGTGACTGTGAAGAGTGAGACTTTAGCAAGGAGAACATTACTGTGAAGTGCGAGACCTCAGTGAGGAGAATGTGAATGTAAAGAGCGAGGTTTCAGCAAGGAGTACATGTCTGTAAATAGCAAGGCTTCAGTGAGTAGAATGGGGCCATGAAGAATGAGACTACAGTGAGTAGAACGGGGCCGTGAAGAGCGAGACTTCAGCGAGGAGAGCGGGACAGTGAAGAGCGAGACTTCACGGAGGAGAATGCGGCTGTGAAGAGCAAGACTTCAGTGAGGAGAACAGGGCTGTGAAGAGTGAGACTTTAGCGAGGAGCACGGGACTGTAAGGAGCGAGGCTTCAGCGAGAAGAACGGGGCAGTGAAGAGCGAGACTTCAGTGAGGAGAACGGGACTGTGAAGAGCGAGACTTCAGCGAGGAGAACGGGACTGTGAAGAGCGAGACTTCAGCGAGGAGAACGGGGCTATGAAGCACGAGACTTCAGTGAAGAGAACGGGACTCTGAAGTGCGAGTCTTCAGTGAGGAGAATGGGTCTCTGAAGAGCGAGACTTCAGGGAGGAGAACAGGACTCTGAATAGCGAGACTTCACTAGGGGAATGGGGCTGTGAAGAGCAGGACTTCAGCAACGAGAATCAGGTTGTCGAGAGCGAAAATTAAGCGAAGAAAATGGGGCTGTGAAGAGTGAAACTTCAGTGAGGAGAACGGGACTGTGAAGAGCGAGTCTTCAGCAAGGAGAATGGAACTGTGAAGAGCGAGACTTCAGCAAAGAGAATGGGGCTGTGAAGAGTGAGACTTCAGCAAGGAGAACGGGGCCGTGAAGAGCGAGACTTCAGTGCGGAGAACAGGACTGTAAAGAGTGAGACTTCACCGAGGAGAATGCAGCTGTGAAGAGTGAGACTTCAGCGAGGAGAACAGGGCTGTGAAGAGTGAGACTTCAGCGAGCAGAACAGGGCTGTGAAGTGCGAGACGTCAACATGGAGAATATGACTGTGAAGAGCGAGACTTCAACAAGGCGAATGGGGGTGTGAAGAGCGAGACTTCAGCGAGGAGAACGTGATTGTGAAGAGCGAGACTTCAGCAAGGAGAATGGGACTGTAAAGAGCGAGTCTTCAGCAACGAGAGCGGGCTGTGTAAAGCGAGACTTCAGCAAGGAGAACGGGGCTGTGAAGTGTGAGAATTCAGCGAAGTAAATGGGGCTGTGAAGAGTGAAAGTTCATGAAGTCGAACAGGGCTGTGAAGAGTGAGACTTCAGCGAGGAGCACGGGACTGTAAGGAGCGAGGCTTCAGCGAGAAGAACGGGGCAGTGAAGAGCGAGACTTCAGCGAGGAGAACGGGACTGTGAAGAGCGAAACTTCAGTGAGGAGATCGGGACTGTGAAGAGCGAGACTTCAGCGAGGAGAATGTGACTGTGAAGAGTGAGACTTTATCAAGGAGAACATGACTGTGAAGTGCGAGAACTCAGTGAGGAGAATGTGAATGTAAAGAGCGAGGCTTCAGCAAGGAGTACATGTCTGTAAATAGCAAGGCTTCAGTGAGTGGAATGGGGCCATGAAGAATGAGACTGCAGTGAGGAGAACGGGGCCATGAAGAGCGAGACTTCAGCGAGGAGAGCGGGGCTGTGAAGAGTGAGACTTCACCGAGGAGAACAGGGCTGTGAAGTGCGAGACGTCAGCATGGAGAATATGACTGTGAAGAGCGAGACTTCAACAAGGCGAATGGGGGTGTGAAGAGCGAGACTTCAGCGAGGAGAACGTGATTGTGAAGAGCGAGACTTCAGCAAGGAGAATGGGACTGTAAAGAACGAGTCTTCAGCAACGAGAGCGGGGCTGTGTAAAGCGAGACTTCAGCAAGGAGAACGGGGCTGTGAAGTGTGAGAATTCAGCGAAGTAAATGGAGCTGTGAAGAGTGAAACTTCATGAAGTAGAACAGGGCTGTGAAGAGTGAGACTTCAGCGAGGAGCACGGGACTGTAAGGAGCGAGGCTTCAGCGAGAAGAACGGAGCAGTGAAGAGCGAGACTTCAGCGAGGAGAACATGACTGTAAAGAGCAAGACTTCAGCAACGAGAACGTGACTGTGAAGAGCGAGACTTCAGTGAGGAGAATGGGACTCTGAAGAGCGAGACTTCAGGGAAGAGAACGGGACTCTGAAGAGCGAGACTTTACTAGGTGAACGTGACTGTGAAGAGCAGGACTTCAGCAACTAGAATGGGGTTGTGAAGAGCTAAACTTCAGCGAAGAGAATCGGGCTGTGAAGAGTGAAACTTCAGTGATGAGAACGGGAAAGTGAAGAGTGCGACTTCAGCAAGGAGAAGGGGGCTGTGAAGAACGAGACTTCAGCAATGAGAACATGACTGTAAAGAGTGAGACTTCATTGAGGTGAACGGGACTGTGAAGAGTACAACTTCAGTGAGGAGAACAGGACTCTGAAAAGCGAGACTTCAACATGGAGAACGTGGCTGTGAAGAGTGAGACTTCAGCGAGGAGAACGGGACTGTGAAGAGCGAAACTGCAGTGAGGAGATCGGGACTGTGAAGAGCGAGACTTCAGCGAGGAGAATGTGACTGTGAAGAGTGAGACTTTATCAAGGAGAACATGACTGTGAAGTGCGAGACCTCAGTGAGGAGAATGTGAATGTAAAGAGCGAGGCTTCAGCAAGGAGTACATGTCTGTAAATAGCAAGGCTTCAGTGAGTAGAATGGGGCCATGAAGAATGAGACTGCAGTGAGGAGAACGGGGCCATGAAGAGCGAGACTTCAGCGAGGAGAGTGGGGCTGTGAAGAGTGAGACTTCAGCGAGGAGAACAGGGCTGTGAAGTGCGAGACGTCAGCATGGAGAATATGACTGTGAAGAGCGAGACTTCAACAAGGCGAATGGGGGTGTGAAGAGCGAGAATTCAGCGAGGAGAACGTGATTGTGAAGAGCGAGACTTCAGCAAGGAGAATGGGACTGTAAAGAGCGAGTCTTCAGCAACGAGAGCGGGTCTGTGTAAAGTGAGACATCAGCAAGGAGAACGGGGCTGTGAAGTGTGAGAATTCAGCGAAGGTAATGGGGCTGTGAAGAGTGAAACTTCATGAAGTAGAACAGGGCTGTGAAGAGTGAGACTTCAGCGAGCAGAACGGGTCTGTGAAGAGCCAGACTTCAGCGATGAGAACATGACTGTAAAGAGCGAGACTTCAGCGAGGAGAACTGGGCTGTGAAGAGCGAGACTTCAGCGAGGAGAATGTGACTGTGAAGAGTGAGAATTTAGCAAGGAGAACATTACTGTGAAGTGCGAGACCTCAGTGAGGAGAATGTGAATGTAAAGAGCGAGGTTTCAGCAAGGAGTACATGTCTGTAAATAGCAAGGCTTCAGTGAGTAGAATGGGGCCATGAAGAATGAGACTACAGTGAGTAGAACGGGGCCGTGAAGAGCGAGACTTCAGCGAGGAGAGCGGGACAGTGAAGAGCGAGACTTCACGGAGGAGAATGCGGCTGTGAAGAGCAAGACTTCAGTGAGGAGAACAGGGCTGTGAAGAGTGAGACTTTAGCGAGGAGCACGGGACTGTAAGGAGCGAGGCTTCAGCGAGAAGAACGGGGCAGTGAAGAGCGAGACTTCAGTGAGGAGAACGGGACTGTGAAGTGCGAGACTTCAGCGAGGAGAACGGGACTGTGAAGAGCGAGACTTCAGCGAGGAGAACGGGGCTATGAAGCACGAGACTTCAGTGAAGAGAACGGGACTCTGAAGTGCGAGTCTTCAGTGAGGAGAATGGGTCTCTGAAGAGCGAGTCTTCAGGGAGGAGAACAGGACTCTGAATAGCGAGACTTCACTAGGGGAATGGGGCTGTGAAGAGCAGGACTTCAGCAACGAGAATCAGGTTGTCGAGAGCGAAAATTAAGCGAAGAAAATGGGGCTGTGAAGAGTGAAACTTCAGTGAGGAGAACGGGACTGTGAAGAGCGAGTCTTCAGCAAGGAGAATGGAACTGTGAAGAGCGAGACTTCAGCAAAGAGAATGGGGCTGTGAAGAGTGAGACTTCAGCAAGGAGAACGGGGCCATGAAGAGCGAGACTTCAGTGCGGAGAACAGGACTGTAAAGAGTGAGACTTCACCGAGGAGAATGCAGCTGTGAAGAGTGAGACTTCAGCGAGGAGAACAGGGCTGTGAAGAGTGAGACTTCAGCGAGCAGAACAGGGCTGTGAAGTGCGAGACGTCAACATGGAGAATATGACTGTGAAGAGCGAGACTTCAACAAGGCGAATGGGGGTGTGAAGAGCGAGACTTCAGCGAGGAGAACGTGATTGTGAAGAGCGAGACTTCAGCAAGGAGAATGGGACTGTAAAGAGCGAGTCTTCAGCAACGAGAGCGGGCTGTGTAAAGCGAGACTTCAGCAAGGAGAACGGGGCTGTGAAGTGTGAGAATTCAGCGAAGTAAATGGGGCTGTGAAGAGTGAAAGTTCATGAAGTCGAACAGGGCTGTGAAGAGTGAGACTTCAGCGAGGAGCACGGGACTGTAAGGAGCGAGGCTTCAGCGAGAAGAACGGGGCAGTGAAGAGCGAGACTTCAGCGAGGAGAACGGGACTGTGAAGAGCGAAACTTCAGTGAGGAGATCGGGACTGTGAAGAGCGAGACTTCAGCGAGGAGAATGTGACTGTGAAGAGTGAGACTTTATCAAGGAGAACATGACTGTGAAGTGCGAGAACTCAGTGAGGAGAATGTGAATGTAAAGAGCGAGGCTTCAGCAAGGAGTACATGTCTGTAAATAGCAAGGCTTCAGTGAGTGGAATGGGGCCATGAAGAATGAGACTGCAGTGAGGAGAACGGGGCCATGAAGAGCGAGACTTCAGCGAGGAGAGCGGGGCTGTGAAGAGTGAGACTTCAGCGAGGAGAACAGGGCTGTGAAGTGCGAGACGTCAGCATGGAGAATATGACTGTGAAGAGCGAGACTTCAACAAGGCGAATGGGGGTGTGAAGAGCGAGACTTCAGCGAGGAGAACGTGATTGTGAAGAGCGAGACTTCAGCAAGGAGAATGGGACTGTAAAGAACGAGTCTTCAGCAACGAGAGCGGGGCTGTGTAAAGCGAGACTTCAGCAAGGAGAACGGGGCTGTGAAGTGTGAGAATTCAGCGAAGTAAATGGAGCTGTGAAGAGTGAAACTTCATGAAGTAGAACAGGGCTGTGAAGAGTGAGACTTCAGCGAGGAGCACGGGACTGTAAGGAGCGAGGCTTCAGCGAGAAGAACGGAGCAGTGAAGAGCGAGACTTCAGCGAGGAGAACATGACTGTAAAGAGCGAGACTTCAGCAACGAGAACGTGACTGTGAAGAGCGAGACTTCAGTGAGGAGAATGGGACTCTGAAGAGCGAGACTTCAGGGAAGAGAACGGGACTCTGAAGAGCGAGACTTTACTAGGTGAACGTGACTGTGAAGAGCAGGACTTCAGCAACTAGAATGGGGTTGTGAAGAGCTAAACTTCAGCGAAGAGAATCGGGCTGTGAAGAGTGAAACTTCAGTGATGAGAACGGGACTGTGAAGAGTGAGACTTCAGCAAGGAGAAGGGGGCTGTGAAGAACGAGACTTCAGCAATGAGAACATGACTGTAAAGAGTGAGACTTCCTTGAGGTGAACGGGACTGTGAAGAGTACAACTTCAGTGAGGAGAACAGGACTCTGAAAAGCGAGACTTCAACATGGAGAACGTGGCTGTGAAGAGTGAGACTTCAGCGAGGAGAACGGTACTGTGAAGAGCGAAACTTCAGTGAGGAGATCGGGACTGTGAAGAGCGAGACTTCAGCGAGGAGAATGTGACTGTGAAGAGTGAGACTTTATCAAGGAGAACATGACTGAGAAGTGCGAGACCTCAGTGAGGAGAATGTGAATGTAAAGAGCGAGGCTTCAGCAAGGAGTACATGTCTGTAAATAGCAAGGCTTCAGTGAGTAGAATGGGGCCATGAAGAATGAGACTGCAGTGAGGAGAACGGGGCCATGAAGAGCGAGACTTCAGCGAGGAGAGTGGGGCTGTGAAGAGTGAGACTTCAGCGAGGAGAACAGGGCTGTGAAGTGCGAGACGTCAGCATGGAGAATATGACTGTGAAGAGCGAGACTTCAACAAGGCGAATGGGGGTGTGAAGAGCGAGACTTCAGCGAGGAGAATGTGATTGTGAAGAGCGAGACTTCAGCAAGGAGAATGGGACTGTAAAGAGCGAGTCTTCAGCAACGAGAGCGGGTCTGTGTAAAGTGAGACTTCAGCAAGGAGAACGGGGCTGTGAAGTGTGAGAATTCAGCGAAGGTAATGGGGCTGTGAAGAGTGAAACTTCATGAAGTAGAACAGGGCTGTGAAGAGTGAGACTTCAGTGAGCAGAACGGGACTGTGAAGAGCCAGACTTCAGCGATGAGAACATGACTGTAAAGAGCGAGACTTCAGCGAGGAGAACTGGGCTGTGAAGAGCGAGACTTCAGCGAGGAGAATGTGACTGTGAAGAGTGAGACTTTAGCAAGGAGAACATTACTGTGAAGTGCGAGACCTCAGTGAGGAGAATGTGAATGTAAAGAGCGAGGTTTCAGCAAGGAGTACATGTCTGTAAATAGCAAGGCTTCAGTGAGTAGAATGGGGCCATGAAGAATGAGACTACAGTGAGTAGAACGGGGCCGTGAAGAGCGAGACTTCAGCGAGGAGAGCGGGACAGTGAAGAGCGAGACTTCACGGAGGAGAATGTGGCTGTGAAGAGCAAGACTTCAGTGAGGAGAACAGGGCTGTGAAGAGTGAGACTTTAGCGAGGAGCACGGGACTGTAAGGAGCGAGGCTTCAGCGAGAAGAACGGGGCAGTGAAGAGCGAGACTTCAGCGAGGAGAACGGGACTGTGAAGAGCGAGACTTCAGCGAGGAGAACGGGACTGTGAAGAGCGAGACTTCAGCGAGGAGAACGGGGCTATGAAGCACGAGACTTCAGTGAAGAGAACGGGATTCTGAAGTGCGAGTCTTCAGTGAGGAGAATGGGTCTCTGAAGAGCGAGACTTCAGGGAGGAGAACAGGACTCTGAATAGCGAGACTTCACTAGGGGAATGGGGCTGTGAAGAGCAGGACTTCAGCAACGAGAATCAGGTTGTCGAGAGCGAAAATTAAGCGAAGAAAATGGGGCTGTGAAGACTGAAACTTCAGTGAGGAGAACGGGACTGTGAAGAGCGAGTCTTCAGCAAGGAGAATGGAACTGTGAAGAGCGAGACTTCAGCAAAGAGAATGGGGCTGTGAAGAGTGAGACTTCAGCAAGGAGAACGGGGCCGTGAAGAGCGAGACTTCAGCGCGGAGAACAGGACTGTAAGGAGCGAGACTTCACCGAGGAGAATGCAGCTGTGAAGAGTGAGACTTCAGCGAGGAGAACAGGGCTGTGAAGTGCGAGACGTCAGCATGGAGAATATGACTGTGAAGAGCGAGACTTCAACAAGGCGAATGGGGGTGTGAAGAGCGAGACTTCAGCGAGGAGAACGTGATTGTGAAGAGCGAGACTTCAGCAAGGAGAATGGGACTGTAAAGAGCGAGTCTTCAGCAACGAGAGCGGGGCTGTGTAAAGCGAAACATCAGCAAGGAGAACGGGGCTGTGAAGTGTGAGAATTCAGCGAAGTAAATGGAGCTGTGAAGAGTGAAACTTCATGAAGTAGAACAGGGCTGTGAAGAGTGAGACTTCAGCGAGGAGCACGGGACTGTAAGGAGCGAGGCTTCAGCGAGAAGAACGGAGCAGTGAAGAGCGAGACTTCAGCGAGGAGAACAGGACTGTGAAGAGCGAAACTTCAGTGAGGAGATCGGGACTGTGAAGAGCGAGACTTCAGCGAGGAGAATGTTACTGTGAAGAGTGAGACTTTATCAAGGAGAACATGACTGTGAAGTGCGAGACCTCAGTGAGGAGAATGTGAATGTAAAGAGCGAGGCTTCAGCAAGGAGTACATGTCTCTAAATAGCAAGGCTTCAGTGAGTAGAATGGGGCCATGAAGAATGAGACTACAGTGAGGAGAACGGGGCCATGAAGAGCGAGACTTCAGCGAGGAGAGCGGGGCTGTGAAGAGTGAGACTTCAGCGAAGAGAACAGGGCTGTGAAGTGCGAGACGTCAACATGGAGAATATGACTGTGAAGAGCGAGACTTCAACAAGGCGAATGGGGGTGTGAAGAGCGAGACTTCAGCGAGGAGAACGTGATTGTGAAGAGCGAGACTTCAGCAAGAAGAATGGGACTGTAAAGAGCGAGTCTTCAGCAACGAGAGCGGAGCTGTGTAAAGTGAGACTTCAGCAAGGAGAACGGGGCTGTGAAGTGTGAGAATTCAGCGAAGGTAATGGGGCTGTGAAGAGTGAAACTTCATGAAGTAGAACAGGGCTGTGAAGAGTGAGACTTCAGCGAGCAGAACGGGACTGTGAAGAGCCAGACTTCAGCGATGAGAACATGACTGTAAAGAGCGAGACTTCAGCGAGGAGAACTGGGCTGTGAAGAGCGAGACTTCAGCGATGAGAACATGACTGTAAAGAGCGAGACTTCAGCAACGAGAACGTGACTGTGAAGAGCGAGACTTCAGTGAGGAGAATGGGACTCTGAAGAGCGAGACTTCAGGGAAGAGAACGGGACTCTGAAGAGCGAGACTTTACTAGGTGAACGTGACTGTGAAGAGCAGGACTTCAGCAACTAGAATGGGGTTGTGAAGAGCTAAACTTCAGCGAAGAGAATCGGGCTGTGAAGAGTGAAACTTCAGTGATGAGAACGGGACTGTGAAGAGTGAGACTTCAGCAAGGAGAACGGGGCTGTGAAGAACGAGACTTCAGCAATGAGAACATGACTGTAAAGAGTGAGACTTCATTGAGGTGAACGGGACTGTGAAGAGTACAACTTCAGTGAGGAGAACAGGACTCTGAAAAGCGAGACTTCAACATGGAGAACGTGGCTGTGAAGAGTGAGACTTCAGTGAGGAGAATGGGGCTACGAAGAGCGAGACTTCAGCGAGGAGAACGGGGCTGTCAAGAGCGAGACTTCAGCGAGGAGAATGTGACTGTGAAGAGTGAGACTTCATCAAGGAGAACATGACTGTGAAGTGCGAGACCTCAGTGAGGAGAATGTGAATGTAAAGAGCGAGGTTTCAGCAAGGAGTACATGTCTGTAAATAGCAAGGCTTCAGTGAGTAGAATGGGGCCATGAAGAATGAGACTACAGTGAGGAGAACGGGGCCGTGAAGAACGAGACTTCAGCGAGGAGAGCGGGACAGTGAAGACCGAGACTTCACGGAGGAGAATGCGGCTGTGAAGAGCAAGACTTCAGTGAGGAGAACAGGGCTGTGAAGAGTGAGACTTTAGCGAGGAGCACGGGATTGTAAGGAGCGAGGCTTCAGCAAGAAGAACGGGGCAGTGAAGAGAGAGACTTCAGCGAGGAGAACGGGACTTTGAAGAGCGAGACTTCAGCGAGGAGAACGGAACTGTGAAGAGCGAGACTTCAGCGAGGAGAACGGGGCTATGAAGCACGAGACTTCAGTGAGGAGAACGGGACTCTGAAGTGCGAGTCTTCAGTGAGGAGAATGGGTCTCTGAAGAGTGAGACTTCAGGGAGGAGAACAGGACTCTGAATAGCGAGACTTCACTAGGGGAATGCGGCTGTGAAGAGCAGGACTTCAGCAACGAGAATCAGGTTGTGGAGAGCGAAAATTCAGCGAAGAAAATGGGGCTGTGAAGAGTGAAACTTCAGTGAGGAGAACGGGACTGTGAAGAGCGAGACTTCAGCAAGGAGAATGGAACTGTGAAGAGCGAGACTTCAGCAAAGAGAATGGGGCTGTGAAGAGTGAGACTTCAGCAAGGAGAACGGGGCCGTGAAGAGCGAGACTTCAGCGCGGAGAACAGGACTGTAAAGAGCGAGACTTCACCGAGGAGAATGCAGCTGTGAAGAGCGAGACTTCAGCAAGGAGAATGGGACTGTAAAGAGCGAGTCTTCAGCAACGAGAGCGGGGCTGTGTAAAGCGAGACTTCAGCAAGGAGAACGGGGCTGTGAAGTGTGAGAATTCAGCGAAGTAAATGGGGCTGTGAAGAGTGAAACTTCATGAAGTAGAACAGGGCTGTGAAGAGTGAGACTTCAGCGAGCAGAACGGGACTGTGAAGAGCCAGACTTCAGCGATGAGAACATGACTGTAAAGAGCGAGACTTCAGTGAGGAGAACTGGGCTGTGAAGAGTGAGACTTCAGCGATGAGAACATGACTGTAAAGAGCGAGACTTCAGCAACGAGAACGGGACTGTGAAGAGTGCAACTTCAGTAAGGAGAACAGGAGTGTGAACACCGAGACTTCAGCGAGGAGAACTGGGCCGTGAAGAGCGAGACTTCAGGGAGGAGAATGGGGCTGGGAAGAGCGAGACTTCAGCGAGAAGAACATGGCTGTAAAGAGCGAGGCTTCAGCTAGGAGAATGGTACTCTGAAGAGCAAGACTTCAATGACGAGAATGGGCCTGTGAGGAGCAAGACTTCAGTGAGGAGAACAGGGCTGTGAAGAGCTAGTCTTCAGTAAGGAGAACGGGACTGCGAAACAGCGTGAAATCAGCGAAGAGAACGGGACTGTGAACACCGAGACTTCAGTCAGGAGAACAAGGCCGTGAAGAGCGAGACTTCAGGGCGGAGAACGGGACTGTGAAGAGCGAGAATTCAGCTAGGTAAATGGGGCTGGGAAGAGCGAGACTTCAGCGAGAAGAACATTGACGTAAAGAGCGAGGCTTCAGCGAGGAGATTAGGACTCTGAAGAGCGAGACTCCAACAAGGAGAACGTGACTGTGAAGTGCGAGACTTCAACAAGGAGAACGGGGCTTTGAAGCGCGAGACTTCAGCGAGGAGAATGTGATTGTGAAGAGTGAGACTTTAACAAGGAGAACGTGACTGTGAAGAGCGAGACTTCAGTGAGGAGAATGGGACTCTGAAGAGCGAGACTTCAGGGAAGAGAACAGGACTCTGAAGAGCGAGACTTTACTAGGTGAACGTGACAGTGAAGAGCAGGACTTCAGCAACTAGAATGGGGTTGTGAAGAGCAAAACTTCAGCGAAGAGAATCGGGCTGTGAAGAGTGAAACTTCAGTGATGAGAACGGGACTGTAAAGAGTGAGACTTCAGCAAGGAGAAGGGGGCTGTGAATAACGAGACTTCAGCGATGAGAACATGACTGTAAAGAGTGAGACTTCATTGAGGTGAACGGGAATGTGAAGAGTACAACTTCAATGAGGAGAACAGGACTCTGAAAAGCGAGACTTCAACATGGAGAACGGGGCTGTGAAGAGTGAGACTTCAGTGAGGAGAATGGGGCTACGAAGAGCGAGACTTCAGCGAGGAGAACGGGGCTGTCAAGAGCGAGACTTCAGCGAGGAGAATGTGACTGTGAAGAGTGTGACTTTAGCAAGAAGAACATTACTGTGAAGTGCGAGACCTCAGTGAGGAGAATGTGAATGTAAAGAGCGAGGTTTCAGCAAGGAGTACATGTCTGTAAATAGCAAGGCTTCAGTGAGTAGAATGGGGCCATGAAGAATGAGACTACAGTGAGGAGAACGGGGCCGTGAAGAGCGAGACTTCAGCGAGGAGAGCGGGACAGTGAAGAGTGAGACTTCACGGAGGAGAATGCGGTTGTGAAGAGCAAGACTTCAGTGAGGAGAACAGGGCTGTGAAGAGTGAGAATTTAGCGAGGAGCACGGGACTGTAAGGAGCGAGGCTTCAGCGAGAAGAACGGGGCAGTGAAGAGCGAGACTTCAGCGAGGAGAACGGGCCTGTGAAGAGCGAGACTTCAGCGAGGAGAACGGGACTGTGAAGAGCGAGACTTCAGCGAGGAGAACGGGACTCTGAAGCACGAGACTTCAGTGAGGAGAACGGGACTCTGAATTGCGAGTCTTCAGCGAGGAGAATATGTCTCTGAAGAGCGAGACTTCAGCGAGGAGAACAGGACTCTGAATAGCGAGACTTCACTAGGGGAATGGGGCTGTGAAGAGCAGGACTTCAGCAACGAGAATCATGTTGTGGAGAGCGAAAATTCAGTGAGGAAAATGGGGCTGTGAAGAGTGAAACTTCAGTGAGGAGAACGGGACTGTGAAGAGCGAGACTTCAGCAAGGAGAATGGAACTGTGAAGAGCGAGACTTCAGCAAGGAGAATGGGGCTGTGAAGAGTGACACTTCAGCAAGGAGAACGGGGCCGTGAAGAGCGAGACTTCAGCGCGGAGAACAGCACTGTAAAGAGCGAGACTTCACCGTGGAGAATGCAGCTGTGAAGAGCGAGACTTCAGCGAGGAGAACAGGGCTGTGAAGAGTGAGACTTCAGCGAGCAGAACAGGGCTGTGAAGTGCGAGACGTCAACATGGAGAATATGACTGTGAAGAGCGAGACTTCAACAAGGCGAATGGGGGTGTGAAGAGCGAGACTTCAGCAAGGAGAATGTGATTGTGAAGAGCGAGACTTCAGCAAGGAGAATGGGACTGTAAAGAGCGAGTCTTCAGCAACGAGAGCGGGCTGTGTAAAGCGAGACTTCAGCAAGGAGAACGGGGCTGTGAAGTGTGAGAATTCAGCGAAGTAAATGGGGCTGTGAAGAGTGAAACTTCATGAAGTAGAACAGGGCTGTGAAGAGTGAGACTTCAGCGAGCAGAATGGGACTGTGAAGAGCCAGACTTCAGCGATGACAACATGACTGTAAAGAGCGAGACTTCAGCGAGGAGAACTGGGCTGTGAAGAGCGAGACTTCAGCGATGAGAACATGACTGTAAAGAGCGAGACTTCAGCAACGAGAACGGGACTGTGAAGAGTGCAACTTCAGTAAGGAGAACAGGAGTGTGAACACCGAGACTTCAGCGAGGAGAACTGGGCCGTGAAGAGCGAGACTTCAGGGAGGAGAATGGGGCTGGGAAGAGCGAGACTTCAGCGAGAAGAACATTGACGTAAAGAGCGAGGCTTCAGCGAGAAGAACGGGACTGTGAAGAGCGAGACTTCAGCGAGGAGAACGGGACTGTGAAGAACGAGACTTCAGCGAGGAGAACGGGGCTATGAAGCACGAGACTTCAGTGAGGAGAACGGGAATCTGAAGTGCGAGTCTTCAGCGAGGAGAATAGGTCTCTGAAGAGTGAGACTTCAGCGAGGAGAACAGGACTCTGAATAGCAAGACTTCAATAGGGGAATGGGGCTGTGAAGAGCAGGACTTCAACAAGGCGAATGGGGGTGTGAAGAGCGAGACTTCAGCGAGGAGAACGTGATTGTGAAGAGTGAGACTTCAGCAAGGAGAATGGGACTGTAAAGAGCGAGTCTTCAGCAACGAGAGCGGGGCTGTGTAAAGCGAGACTTCAGCAAGGAGAACGGGGCTGTGAAGTGTGAGAATTCAGCGAAGTAAATGGGGCTGTGAAGAGTGAAACTTCATGAAGGAGAACAGGGCTGTGAAGAGTGAGACTTCAGTGAGCAGAACGGGACTGTGAAGAGCCAGACTTCAGCGATGACAACATGACTGTAAAGAGCGAGACTTCAGCGAGGAGAACTGGGCTGTGAAGAGCGAGACTTCAGCGAGGAGAACTGGGCCGTGAAGAGCGAGACTTCAGGGAGGAGAATGGGGCTGGGAAGAGCGAGACTTCAGCGTGAAGAACATGGCTGTAAAGTGCGAGGTTTCAGCTAGGAGAATGGTACTCTGAAGAGCAAGACTTCAATGACGAGAATGGGCCTGTGAGGAGCGAGACTTCAGTGAGGAGAACAGGGCTGTGAAGAGCTAGTCTTCAGTAAGGAGAACGGGACTGCGAAACAGCGTGATATCAGCGAGGAGAACGGGACTGTGAACACCGAGACTTCAGCGAGCAGAACGGGGCTATGAAGCACGAGACTTCAGTGAGGAGAACGGGACTCTGAAGTGCGAGTCTTCAGTGAGGAGAATGGGTCTCTGAAGTGCGAGTCTTCAGGGAGGAGAACAGGACTCTGAATAGCGAAACTTCACTAAGGGAATGGGGCTGTGAAGAGCAGGACTTCAGCAAGGAGCATCAGGTTGTGGAGAGCGAAAATTCAGCGAAGAAAATGGGGCTGTGAAGAGTGAAACTTCAGTGAGGAGAACGGGACTGTGAAGAGCGAGACTTCAGCAAAGAGAATGGGGCTGTGAAGAGTGAGACTTCAGCGAGCAGAACGGGACTGTGAAGAGCCAGACTTCAGCGAGGAGAACGGGACTGTGAAGAGCGAGACTTCAGTGAGGAGAATGGGACTCTGAAGAGCGAGACTTCAGGGAAGAGAACGGGACTCTGAAGAGCGAGACTTTACTAGGTGAACGTGACTGTGAAGAGCAGGACTTCAGCAACTAGAATGGGGTTGTGAAGAGCAAAACTTCAGCGAAGAGAATCGGGCTGTGAAGAGTGAAACTTCAGTGACGAGAACGGGACTGTGAAGAGTGAGACTTCAGCAAGGAGAAGGGGGCTGTGAATAACGAGACTTCAGCAATGAGAACATGACTGTAAAGAGTGAGACTTCATTGAGGTGAACGGGACTGTGAAGAGTACAACTTCAATGAGGAGAACAGGACTCTGAAAAGCGAGACGTCAACATGGAGAACGGGGCTGTGAAGAGTGAGACTTCAGTGAGGAGAATGGGGCTACGAAGAGCGAGACTTCAGCGAGGAGAACGGGGCTGTCAAGAGCGAGACATCAGCGAGGAGAATGTGACTGTGAAGAGTGTGACTTTAGCAAGGAGAACATTACTGTGAAGTGCGAGACCTCAGTGAGGAGAATGTGAATGTAAAGAGCGAGGTTTCAGCAAGGAGTACATGTCTGTAAATAGCAAGGCTTCAGTGAGTAGAATGGGGCCATGAAGAATGAGACTACAGTGAGGAGAGCGGGACAGTGAAGAGCGAGACTTCACGGAGGAGAATGCGGCTGTGAAGAGCAAGACTTCAGTGAGGAGAACAGGGCTGTGAAGAGTGAGACTTTAGCGAGGAGCACGGGACTGTAAGGAGCGAGGCTTCAGCGAGAAGAACGGGGCAGTGAAGAGCGAGACTTCAGCGAGGAGAACGGGACTGTGAAGAGCGAGACTTCAGCGAGGAGAACGGGACTGTGAAGAGCGAGACTTCAGCGAGGAGAACGGGACTCTGAAGCACGAGACTTCAGTGAGGAGAACGGGACTCTGAATTGCGAGTCTTCAGCGAGGAGAATATGTCTCTGAAGAGCGAGACTTCAGCGAGGAGAACAGGACTCTGAATAGCGAGACTTCACTAGGGGAATGGGGCTGTGAAGAGCAGGACTTCAGCAACGAGAATCATGTTGTGGAGAGCGAAAATTCAGTGAGGAAAATGGGGCTGTGAAGAGTGAAACTTCAGTGAGGAGAACGGGACTGTGAAGAGCGAGACTTCAGCAAGGAGAATGGAACTGTGAAGAGCGAGACTTCAGCAAAGAGAATGGGGCTGTGAAGAGTGACACTTCAGCAAGGAGAACGGGGCCGTGAAGAGCGAGACTTCAGCGCGGAGAACAGCACTGTAAAGAGCGAGACTTCACCGTGGAGAATGCAGCTGTGAAGAGTGAGACTTCAGCGAGGAGAACAGGGCTGTGAAGAGTGAGACTTCAGCGAGCAGAACAGGGCTGTGAAGTGCGAGACGTCAACATGGAGAATATGACTGTGAAGAGCGAGACTTCAACAAGGCGAATGGGGGTGTGAAGAGCGAGACTTCAGCAAGGAGAATGTGATTGTGAAGAGCGAGACTTCAGCAAGGAGAATGGGACTGTAAAGAGCGAGTCTTCAGCAACGAGAGCGGGCTGTGTAAAGCGAGACTTCAGCAAGGAGAACGGGGCTGTGAAGTGTGAGAATTCAGCGAAGTAAATGGGGCTGTGAAGAGTGAAACTTCATGAAGTAGAACAGGGCTGTGAAGAGTGAGACTTCAGCGAGCAGAATGGGACTGTGAAGAGCCACACTTCAGCGATGACAACATGACTGTAAAGAGCGAGACTTCAGCGAGGAGAACTGGGCTGTGAAGAGCGAGACTTCAGCGATGAGAACATGACTGTAAAGAGCGAGACTTCAGCAACGAGAACGGGACTGTGAAGAGTGCAACTTCAGTAAGGAGAACTAGAGTGTGAACACCGAGACTTCAGCGAGGAGAACTGGGCCGTGAAGAGCGAGACTTCAGGGAGGAGAATGGGGCTGGGAAGAGCGAGACTTCAGCGAGAAGAACATTGACGTAAAGAGCGAGGCTTCAGCGAGGAGAACGGGACTGTGAAGAGCGAGACTTCAGCGAGGAGAACGGGACTGTGAAGAACGAGACTTCAGCGAGGAGAACGTGGCTATGAAGCACGAGACTTCAGTGAGGAGAACGGGACTCTGAAGTGCGAGTCTTCAGCGAGGAGAATAGGTCTCTGAAGAGTGAGACTTCAGCGAGGAGAACAGGACTCTGGATAGCGAGACTTCACTAGGGGAATGGGACTGTGAAGAGCGAGACTTCAGCGAGGAGAACAGGGCTGTGAAGAGTGAGACTTCAGCGAGCAGAACAGGGCTGTGAAGTGCGAGACGTCAACATGGAGAATATGACTGTGAAGAGCGAGACTTCAACAAGGCGAATGGGGGTGTGAAGAGCGAGACTTCAGCGAGGAGAACGTGATTGTGAAGAGTGAGACTTCAGCAAGGAGAATGGGACTGTAAAGAGCGAGTCTTCAGCAACGAGAGCGGGGCAGTGTAAAGCGAGACTTCAGCAAGGAGAACGGGGCTGTGAAGTGTGAGAATTCAGCGAAGTAAATGGGGCTGTGAAGAGTGAAACTTCATGAAGTAGAACAGGGCTGTGAAGAGTGAGACTTCAGCGAGCAGAACGGGACTGTGAAGAGCCAGACTTCAGCGATGAGAACATGACTGTAAAGAGCGAGACTTCAGCGAGGAGAACTGGGCTGTGAAGAGCGAGACTTCAGCGATGAGAACAGGACTGTAAAGAGCGAGACTTCAGCGAGGAGAACTGGGCTGTGAAGAGCGAGACTTCAGCGATGAGAACAGGACTGTAAAGAGCGAGACTTCAGCAACAAGAACGGGACTGTGAAGAGTGCAACTTCAGTGAGGAGAACAGGAGTGTGAACACCGAGACTTCAGCGAGGAGAACTGGGCCGTGAAGAGCGAGACTTCAGGGAGGAGAATGGGGCTGGGAAGAGCGAGACTTCAGCGAGAAGAACATGGCTGTTAAGAGCGAGGTTTCAGCTAGGAGAATGATACTCTGAAGAGCAAGACTTCAATGACGAGAATGGGCCTGTGAGGAGCGAGACTTCAGTGAGGAGAACAGGGCTGTGAAGAGCTAGTCTTCAGTAAGGAGAACGGGACTGCGAAACAGCGTGATATCAGCGAGGAGAACGGGACTGTGAACACCGAGACTTCAGCGAGCAGAACGGGGCTATGAAGCACGAGACTTCAGTGAGGAGAACGGGACTCTGAAGTGCGCGTCTTCAGTGAGGAGAATGGGTCTCTGAAGTGCGAGTCTTCAGGGAGGAGAACAGGACTCTGAATAGCGAAACTTCACTAAGGGAATGGGGCTGTGAAGAGCAGGACTTCAGCAAGGAGAATCAGGTTGTGGAGAGCGAAAATTCAGCGAAGAAAATGGGGCTGTGAAGAGTGAAACTTCAGTGAGGAGAACGGGACTGTGAAGAGCGAGACTTCAGCAAAGAGAATGGGGCTGTGAAGAGTGAGACTTCAGCGAGCAGAACGGGACTGTGAAGAGCCAGACTTCAGCGAGGAGAACGGGACTGTGAAGAGCGAGACTTCAGCGAGGAGAACGGGACTCTGAAGCACGAGACTTCAGTGAGGAGAACGGGGCCATGAAGAGCGAGACTTCAGCAAAGAGAATAGGGCTGTGAAGAGTGAGACTTCAGCGAGCAGAACAGGGCTGTGAAGTGCGAGACGTCAACATGGAGAATATGACTGTGAAGAGCGAGACTTCAACAAGGCGAATGGGGGTGTGAAGAGCGAGACTTCAGCGAGGAGAACGTGATTGTGAAGAGCGAGACTTCAGCAAGGAGAATGGGACTGTAAAGACCGAGTCTTCAGCAACGAGAGCGGGACTGTGTAAAGCGAGACTTCAGCAACGAGAACGGGGCTTTGAAGTGTGAGAATTCAGCGAAGTAAATGGGGCTGTGAAGAGTGAAACTTCATGAAGTAGAACAGGGCTGTGAAGAGTGAGACTTCAGTGAGCAGAACGGGACTGTGAAGAGCCAGACTTCAGCGATGACAACATGACTGTAAAGAGCGAGACTTCAGCGAGGAGAACTGGGCTGTGAAGAGCGAGACTTCAGCGATGAGAACAGGACTGTAAAGAGCGAGACTTCAGCAACAAGAACGGGACTGTGAAGAGTGCAACTTCAGTGAGGAGAACAGGAGTGTGAACACCGAGACTTCAGCGAGGAGAACTGGGCCGTGAAGAGCGAGACTTCAGGGAGGAGAATGGGGCTGGGAAGAGCGAGACTTCAGCGAGAAGAACATGGCTGTTAAGAGCGAGGTTTCAGCTAGGAGAATGATACTCTGAAGAGCAAGACTTCAATGACGAGAATGGGCCTGTGAGGAGCGAGACTTCAGTGAGGAGAACAGGGCTGTGAAGAGCTAGTCTTCAGTAAGGAGAACGGGACTGCGAAACAGCGTGATATCAGCGAGGAGAACGGGACTGTGAACACCGAGACTTCAGCGAGCAGAACGGGGCTATGAAGCACGAAATTTCAGTGAGGAGAACGGGACTCTGAAGTGCGAGTCTTCAGGGAGGAGAACAGGACTCTGAATAGCGAAACTTCACTAAGGGAATGGGGCTGTGAAGAGCAGGACTTCAGCAAGGAGAATCAGGTTGTGGAGAGCGAAAATTCAGCGAAGAAAATGGGGCTGTGAAGAGTGAAACTTCAGTGAGGAGAACGGGACTGTGAAGAGCGAGACTTCAGCAAGGAGAATGGAACTGTGAAGAGCGAGACTTCAGCAAAGAGAATGGGGCTGTGAAGAGTGAGACTTCAGCGAGCAGAACAGGGCTGTGAAGTGCGAGACGTCAACATGGAGAATATGACTGTGAAGAGCGAGACTTCAACAAGGCGAATGGGGGTGTGAAGAGCGAGACTTCAGCGAGGAAAACGTGATTGTGAAGAGCGAGACTTCAGCAAGGAGAATGGGACTGTAAAGAGCGAGTCTTCAGCAACGAGAGCGGGGCTGTGTAAAGCGAGACTTCAGCAAGGAGAACGGGGCTGTGAAGTGTGAGAATTCAGCGAAGTAAATGGGGCTGTGAAGAGTGAAACTTCATGAAGTAGAACAGGGCTGTGAAGAGTGAGACTTCAGCGAGCAGAACGGGACTGTGAAGAGCCAGACTTCAGCGAGGAGAACGGGACTGTGAAGAGCGAGACTTCAGCGAGCAGAACGTGGCTATGAAGCACGAGACTTCAGTGAGGAGAACGGGACTCTGAAGTGCGAGTCTTCAGCGAGGAGAATGGGTCTCTGAAGAGCAAGACTTCAGCGAGGAGAACAGGAATCTGAATAGCGAGACTTCACTAGGGGAATGGGGCTGTGAAGAGCAGGACTTCAGCAACGAGAATCAGGTTGTGGAGAGCGAAAATTCAGCGAAGAAAATGGGGCTGTGAAGAGTGAAACTTCAGTGAGGAGAACGGGACTGTGAAGAGCGAGACTTCAGCAAGGAGAATGGAACTGTGAAGAGCGAGACTTCAGCAAAGAGAATGGGGCTGTGAAGAGTGACACTTCAGCAAGGAGAACGGGGCCGTGAAGAGCGAGACTTCAGCGCGGAGAACAGCACTGTAAAGAGCGAGACTTCACCGTGGAGAATGCAGCTGTGAAGAGCGAGACTTCAGCGAGGAGAACAGGGCTGTGAAGAGTGAGACTTCAGCGAGCAGAACAGGGCTGTGAAGTGCGAGACGTCAACATGGAGAATATGACTGTGAAGAGCGAGACTTCAACAAGGCGAATGGGGGTGTGAAGAGCGAGACTTCAGCAAGGAGAATGTGATTGTGAAGAGCGAGACTTCAGCAAGGAGAATGGGACTGTAAAGAGCGAGTCTTCAGCAACGAGAGCGGGCTGTGTAAAGCGAGACTTCAGCAAGGAGAACGGGGCTGTGAAGTGTGAGAATTCAGCGAAGTAAATGGGGCTGTGAAGAGTGAAACTTCATGAAGTAGAACAGGGCTGTGAAGAGTGAGACTTCAGCGAGCAGAATGGGACTGTGAAGAGCCACACTTCAGCGATGACAACATGACTGTAAAGAGCGAGACTTCAGCGAGGAGAACTGGGCTGTGAAGAGCGAGACTTCAGCGATGAGAACATGACTGTAAAGAGCGAGACTTCAGCAACGAGAACGGGACTGTGAAGAGTGCAACTTCAGTAAGGAGAACTAGAGTGTGAACACCGAGACTTCAGCGAGGAGAACTGGGCCGTGAAGAGCGAGACTTCAGGGAGGAGAATGGGGCTGGGAAGAGCGAGACTTCAGCGAGAAGAACATTGACGTAAAGAGCGAGGCTTCAGCGAGGAGAACGGGACTGTGAAGAGCGAGACTTCAGCGAGGAGAACGGGACTGTGAAGAACGAGACTTCAGCGAGGAGAACGTGGCTATGAAGCACGAGACTTCAGTGAGGAGAACGGGACTCTGAAGTGCGAGTCTTCAGCGAGGAGAATAGGTCTCTGAAGAGTGAGACTTCAGCGAGGAGAACAGGACTCTGGATAGCGAGACTTCACTAGGGGAATGGGGCTGTGAAGAGCAGGACTTCAGCAAAGAGAATGGGGCTGTGAAGAGTGAGACTTCAGCGAGCAGAACAGGGCTGTGAAGTGCGAGACGTCAACATGGAGAATATGACTGTGAAGAGCGAGACTTCAACAAGGCGAATGGGGGTGTGACGAGCGAGACTTCAGCGAGGAGAACGTGATTGTGAAGAGTGAGACTTCAGCAAGGAGAATGGGACTGTAAAGAGCGAGTCTTCAGCAACGAGAGCGGGGCTGTGTAAAGCGAGACTTCAGCAAGGAGAACGGGGCTGTGAAGTGTGAGAATTCAGCGAAGTAAATGGGGCTGTGAAGAGTGAAACTTCATGAAGTAGAACAGGGCTGTGAAGAGTGAGACTTCAGCGAGCAGAACGGGACTGTGAAGAGCCAGACTTCAGCGATGAGAACATGACTGTAAAGAGCGAGACTTCAGCGAGGAGAACTGGGCTGTGAAGAGCGAGACTTCAGCGATGAGAACAGGACTGTAAAGAGCGAGACTTCAGCAACAAGAACGGGACTGTGAAGAGTGCAACTTCAGTGAGGAGAACAGGAGTGTGAACACCGAGACTTCAGCGAGGAGAACTGGGCCGTGAAGAGCGAGACTTCAGGGAGGAGAATGGGGCTGGGAAGAGCGAGACTTCAGCGTGAAGAACATGGCTGTTAAGAGCGAGGTTTCAGCTAGGAGAATGATACTCTGAAGAGCAAGACTTCAATGACGAGAATGGGCCTGTGAGGAGCGAGACTTCAGTGAGGAGAACAGGGCTGTGAAGAGCTAGTCTTCAGTAAGGAGAACGGGACTGCGAAACAGCGTGATATCAGCGAGGAGAACGGGACTGTGAACACCGAGACTTCAGCGAGCAGAACGGGGCTATGAAGCACGAGACTTCAGTGAGGAGAACGGGACTCTGAAGTGCGAGTCTTCAGTGAGGAGAATGGGTCTCTGAAGTGCGAGTCTTCAGGGAGGAGAACAGGACTCTGAATAGCGAAACTTCACTAAGGGAATGGGGCTGTGAAGAGCAGGACTTCAGCAAGGAGAATCAGGTTGTGGAGAGCGAAAATTCAGCGAAGAAAATGGGGCTGTGAAGAGTGAAACTTCAGTGAGGAGAACGGGACTGTGAAGAGCGAGACTTCAGCAAAGAGAATGGGGCTGTGAAGAGTGAGACTTCAGCGAGCAGAACGGGACTGTGAAGAGCCAGACTTCAGCGAGGAGAACGGGACTGTGAAGAGCGAGACTTCAGTGAGGAGAACGGGACTCTGAAGCACGAGACTTCAGTGAGGAGAACGGGGCCATGAAGAGCGAGACTTCAGCAAAGAGAATAGGGCTGTGAAGAGTGAGACTTCAGCGAGCAGAACAGGGCTGTGAAGTGCGAGACGTCAACATGGAGAATATGACTGTGAAGAGCGAGACTTCAACAAGGCGAATGGGGGTGTGAAGAGCGAGACTTCAGCGAGGAGAACGTGATTGTGAAGAGCGAGACTTCAGCAAGGAGAATGGGACTGTAAAGACCGAGTCTTCAGCAACGAGAGCGGGACTGTGTAAAGCGAGACTTCAGCAACGAGAACGGGGCTTTGAAGTGTGAGAATTCAGCGAAGTAAATGGGGCTGTGAAGAGTGAAACTTCATGAAGTAGAACAGGGCTGTGAAGAGTGAGACTTCAGTGAGCAGAACGGGACTGTGAAGAGCCAGACTTCAGCGATGACAACATGACTGTAAAGAGCGAGACTTCAGCGAGGAGAACTGGGCTGTGAAGAGCGAGACTTCAGCGATGAGAACAGGACTGTAAAGAGCGAGACTTCAGCAACAAGAACGGGACTGTGAAGAGTGCAACTTCAGTGAGGAGAACAGGAGTGTGAACACCGAGACTTCAGCGAGGAGAACTGGGCCGTGAAGAGCGAGACTTCAGGGAGGAGAATGGGGCTGGGAAGAGCGAGACTTCAGCGAGAAGAACATGGCTGTTAAGAGCGAGGTTTCAGCTAGGAGAATGATACTCTGAAGAGCAAGACTTCAATGACGAGAATGGGCCTGTGAGGAGCGAGACTTCAGTGAGGAGAACAGGGCTGTGAAGAGCTAGTCTTCAGTAAGGAGAACGGGACTGCGAAACAGCGTGATATCAGCGAGGAGAACGGGACTGTGAACACCGAGACTTCAGCGAGCAGAACGGGGCTATGAAGCACGAAATTTCAGTGAGGAGAACGGGACTCTGAAGTGCGAGTCTTCAGGGAGGAGAACAGGACTCTGAATAGCGAAACTTCACTAAGGGAATGGGGCTGTGAAGAGCAGGACTTCAGCAAGGAGAATCAGGTTGTGGAGAGCGAAAATTCAGCGAAGAAAATGGGGCTGTGAAGAGTGAAACTTCAGTGAGGAGAACGGGACTGTGAAGAGCGAGACTTCAGCAAGGAGAATGGAACTGTGAAGAGCGAGACTTCAGCAAAGAGAATGGGGCTGTGAAGAGTGAGACTTCAGCGAGCAGAACAGGGCTGTGAAGTGCGAGACGTCAACATGGAGAATATGACTGTGAAGAGCGAGACTTCAACAAGGCGAATGGGGGTGTGAAGAGCGAGACTTCAGCGAGGAAAACGTGATTGTGAAGAGCGAGACTTCAGCAAGGAGAATGGGACTGTAAAGAGCGAGTCTTCAGCAACGAGAGCGGGGCTGTGTAAAGCGAGACTTCAGCAAGGAGAACGGGGCTGTGAAGTGTGAGAATTCAGCGAAGTAAATGGGGCTGTGAAGAGTGAAACTTCATGAAGTAGAACAGGGCTGTGAAGAGTGAGACTTCAGCGAGCAGAACGGGACTGTGAAGAGCCAGACTTCAGCGAGGAGAACGGGACTGTGAAGAGCGAGACTTCAGCGAGCAGAACGTGGCTATGAAGCACGAGACTTCAGTGAGGAGAACGGGACTCTGAAGTGCGAGTCTTCAGCGAGGAGAATGGGTCTCTGAAGAGCAAGACTTCAGCGAGGAGAACAGGAATCTGAATAGCGAGACTTCACTAGGGGAATGGGGCTGTGAAGAGCAGGACTTCAGCAACGAGAATCAGGTTGTGGAGAGCGAAAATTCAGCGAAGAAAATGGGGCTGTGAAGAGTGAAACTTCAGTGAGGAGAACGGGACTGTGAAGAGCGAGACTTCAGCAAGGAGAATGGAACTGTGAAGAGCGAGACTTCAGCAAAGAGAATGGGGCTGTGAAGAGTGACACTTCAGCAAGGAGAACGGGGCCGTGAAGAGCGAGACTTCAGCGCGGAGAACAGCACTGTAAAGAGCGAGACTTCACCGTGGAGAATGCAGCTGTGAAGAGCGAGACTTCAGCGAGGAGAACAGGGCTGTGAAGAGTGAGACTTCAGCGAGCAGAACAGGGCTGTGAAGTGCGAGACGTCAACATGGAGAATATGACTGTGAAGAGCGAGACTTCAACAAGGCGAATGGGGGTGTGAAGAGCGAGACTTCAGCAAGGAGAATGTGATTGTGAAGAGCGAGACTTCAGCAAGGAGAATGGGACTGTAAAGAGCGAGTCTTCAGCAACGAGAGCGGGCTGTGTAAAGCGAGACTTCAGCAAGGAGAACGGGGCTGTGAAGTGTGAGAATTCAGCGAAGTAAATGGGGCTGTGAAGAGTGAAACTTCATGAAGTAGAACAGGGCTGTGAAGAGTGAGACTTCAGCGAGCAGAATGGGACTGTGAAGAGCCACACTTCAGCGATGACAACATGACTGTAAAGAGCGAGACTTCAGCGAGGAGAACTGGGCTGTGAAGAGCGAGACTTCAGCGATGAGAACATGACTGTAAAGAGCGAGACTTCAGCAACGAGAACGGGACTGTGAAGAGTGCAACTTCAGTAAGGAGAACTAGAGTGTGAACACCGAGACTTCAGCGAGGAGAACTGGGCCGTGAAGAGCGAGACTTCAGGGAGGAGAATGGGGCTGGGAAGAGCGAGACTTCAGCGAGAAGAACATTGACGTAAAGAGCGAGGCTTCAGCGAGGAGAACGGGACTGTGAAGAGCGAGACTTCAGCGAGGAGAACGGGACTGTGAAGAGCGAGACTTCAGCGAGAAGAACATTGACGTAAAGAGCGAGGCTTCAGCGAGGAGAACGGGACTGTGAAGAGCGAGACTTCAGCGAGGAGAACGGGACTGTGAAGAACGAGACTTCAGCGAGGAGAACGTGGCTATGAAGCACGAGACTTCAGTGAGGAGAACGGGACTCTGAAGTGCGAGTCTTCAGCGAGGAGAATAGGTCTCTGAAGAGTGAGACTTCAGCGAGGAGAACAGGACTCTGGATAGCGAGACTTCACTAGGGGAATGGGGCTGTGAAGAGCAGGACTTCAGCAAAGAGAATGGGGCTGTGAAGAGTGAGACTTCAGCGAGCAGAACAGGGCTGTGAAGTGCGAGACGTCAACATGGAGAATATGACTGTGAAGAGCGAGACTTCAACAAGGCGAATGGGGGTGTGACGAGCGAGACTTCAGCGAGGAGAACATGATTGTGAAGAGTGAGACTTCAGCAAGGAGAATGGGACTGTAAAGAGCGAGTCTTCAGCAACGAGAGCGGGGCTGTGTAAAGCGAGACTTCAGCAAGGAGAACGGGGCTGTGAAGTGTGAGAATTCAGCGAAGTAAATGGGGCTGTGAAGAGTGAAACTTCATGAAGTAGAACAGGGCTGTGAAGAGTGAGACTTCAGCGAGCAGAACGGGACTGTGAAGAGCCAGACTTCAGCGATGAGAACATGACTGTAAAGAGCGAGACTTCAGCGAGGAGAACTGGGCTGTGAAGAGCGAGACTTCAGCGATGAGAACAGGACTGTAAAGAGCGAGACTTCAGCAACAAGAACGGGACTGTGAAGAGTGCAACTTCAGTGAGGAGAACAGGAGTGTGAACACCGAGACTTCAGCGAGGAGAACTGGGCCGTGAAGAGCGAGACTTCAGGGAGGAGAATGGGGCTGGGAAGAGCGAGACTTCAGCGTGAAGAACATGGCTGTTAAGAGCGAGGTTTCAGCTAGGAGAATGATACTCTGAAGAGCAAGACTTCAATGACGAGAATGGGCCTGTGAGGAGCGAGACTTCAGTGAGGAGAACAGGGCTGTGAAGAGCTAGTCTTCAGTAAGGAGAACGGGACTGCGAAACAGCGTGATATCAGCGAGGAGAACGGGACTGTGAACACCGAGACTTCAGCGAGCAGAACGGGGCTATGAAGCACGAGACTTCAGTGAGGAGAACGGGACTCTGAAGTGCGAGTCTTCAGTGAGGAGAATGGGTCTCTGAGGTGCGAGTCTTCAGGGAGGAGAACAGGACTCTGAATAGCGAAACTTCACTAAGGGAATGGGGCTGTGAAGAGCAGGACTTCAGCAAGGAGAATCAGGTTGTGGAGAGCGAAAATTCAGCGAAGAAAATGGGGCTGTGAAGAGTGAAACTTCAGTGAGGAGAACGGGACTGTGAAGAGCGAGACTTCAGCAAAGAGAATGGGGCTGTGAAGAGTGAGACTTCAGCGAGCAGAACGGGACTGTGAAGAGCCAGACTTCAGCGAGGAGAACGGGACTGTGAAGAGCGAGACTTCAGCGAGGAGAACGGGACTCTGAAGCACGAGACTTCAGTGAGGAGAACGGGGCCATGAAGAGCGAGACTTCAGCAAAGAGAATAGGGCTGTGAAGAGTGAGACTTCAGCGAGCAGAACAGGGCTGTGAAGTGCGAGACGTCAACATGGAGAATATGACTGTGAAGAGCGAGACTTCAACAAGGCGAATGGGGGTGTGAAGAGCGAGACTTCAGCGAGGAGAACGTGATTGTGAAGAGCGAGACTTCAGCAAGGAGAATGGGACTGTAAAGACCGAGTCTTCAGCAACGAGAGCGGGACTGTGTAAAGCGAGACTTCAGCAACGAGAACGGGGCTTTGAAGTGTGAGAATTCAGCGAAGTAAATGGGGCTGTGAAGAGTGAAACTTCATGAAGTAGAACAGGGCTGTGAAGAGTGAGACTTCAGTGAGCAGAACGGGACTGTGAAGAGCCAGACTTCAGCGATGACAACATGACTGTAAAGAGCGAGACTTCAGCGAGGAGAACTGGGCTGTGAAGAGCGAGACTTCAGCGATGAGAACAGGACTGTAAAGAGCGAGACTTCAGCAACAAGAACGGGACTGTGAAGAGTGCAACTTCAGTGAGGAGAACAGGAGTGTGAACACCGAGACTTCAGCGAGGAGAACTGGGCCGTGAAGAGCGAGACTTCAGGGAGGAGAATGGGGCTGGGAAGAGCGAGACTTCAGCGAGAAGAACATGGCTGTTAAGAGCGAGGTTTCAGCTAGGAGAATGATACTCTGAAGAGCAAGACTTCAATGACGAGAATGGGCCTGTGAGGAGCGAGACTTCAGTGAGGAGAACAGGGCTGTGAAGAGCTAGTCTTCAGTAAGGAGAACGGGACTGCGAAACAGCGTGATATCAGCGAGGAGAACGGGACTGTGAACACCGAGACTTCAGCGAGCAGAACGGGGCTATGAAGCACGAAATTTCAGTGAGGAGAACGGGACTCTGAAGTGCGAGTCTTCAGGGAGGAGAACAGGACTCTGAATAGCGAAACTTCACTAAGGGAATGGGGCTGTGAAGAGCAGGACTTCAGCAAGGAGAATCAGGTTGTGGAGAGCGAAAATTCAGCGAAGAAAATGGGGCTGTGAAGAGTGAAACTTCAGTGAGGAGAACGGGACTGTGAAGAGCGAGACTTCAGCAAGGAGAATGGAACTGTGAAGAGCGAGACTTCAGCAAAGAGAATGGGGCTGTGAAGAGTGAGACTTCAACAAGGCGAATGGGGGTGTGAAGAGCGAGACTTCAGCGAGGAAAACGTGATTGTGAAGAGCGAGACTTCAGCAAGGAGAATGGGACTGTAAAGAGCGAGTCTTCAGCAACGAGAGCGGGGCTGTGTAAAGCGAGACTTCAGCAAGGAGAACGGGGCTGTGAAGTGTGAGAATTCAGCGAAGTAAATGGGGCTGTGAAGAGTGAAACTTCATGAAGTAGAACAGGGCTGTGAAGAGTGAGACTTCAGCGAGCAGAACGGGACTGTGAAGAGCCAGACTTCAGCGAGGAGAACGGGACTGTGAAGAGCGAGACTTCAGCGAGCAGAACGTGGCTATGAAGCACGAGACTTCAGTGAGGAGAACGGGACTCTGAAGTGCGAGTCTTCAGCGAGGAGAATGGGTCTCTGAAGAGCAAGACTTCAGCGAGGAGAACAGGAATCTGAATAGCGAGACTTCACTAGGGGAATGGGGCTGTGAAGAGCAGGACTTCAGCAACGAGAATCAGGTTGTGGAGAGCGAAAATTCAGCGAAGAAAATGGGGCTGTGAAGAGTGAAACTTCAGTGAGGAGAACGGGACTGTGAAGAGCGAGACTTCAGCAAAGAGAATGGGGCTGTGAAGAGTGACACTTCAGCAAGGAGAACGGGGCCGTGAAGAGCGAGACTTCAGCGCGGAGAACAGCACTGTAAAGAGCGAGACTTCACCGTGGAGAATGCAGCTGTGAAGAGCGAGACTTCAGCGAGGAGAACAGGGCTGTGAAGAGTGAGACTTCAGCGAGCAGAACAGGGCTGTGAAGTGCGAGACGTCAACATGGAGAATATGACTGTGAAGAGCGAGACTTCAACAAGGCGAATGGGGGTGTGAAGAGCGAGACTTCAGCAAGGAGAATGTGATTGTGAAGAGCGAGACTTCAGCAAGGAGAATGGGACTGTAAAGAGCGAGTCTTCAGCAACGAGAGCAGGCTGTGTAAAGCGAGACTTCAGCAAGGAGAACGGGGCTGTGAAGTGTGAGAATTCAGCGAAGTAAATGGGGCTGTGAAGAGTGAAACTTCATGAAGTAGAACAGGGCTGTGAAGAGTGAGACTTCAGCGAGCAGAATGGGACTGTGAAGTGCCACACTTCAGCGATGACAACATGACTGTAAAGAGCGAGACTTCAGCGAGGAGAACTGGGCTGTGAAGAGCGAGACTTCAGCGATGAGAACATGACTGTAAATAGCGAGACTTCAGCAACGAGAACGGGACTGTGAAGAGTGCAACTTCAGTAAGGAGAACTAGAGTGTGAACACCGAGACTTCAGCGAGGAGAACTGGGCCGTGAAGAGCGAGACTTCAGGGAGGAGAATGGGGCTGGGAAGAGCGAGACTTCAGCGAGAAGAACATTGACGTAAAGAGCGAGGCTTCAGCGAGGAGAACGGGACTGTGAAGAGCGAGACTTCAGCGAGGAGAACGGGACTGTGAAGAACGAGACTTCAGCGAGGAGAACGTGGCTATGAAGCACGAGACTTCAGTGAGGAGAACGGGACTCTGAAGTGCGAGTCTTCAGCGAGGAGAATAGGTCTCTGAAGAGTGAGACTTCAGCGAGGAGAACAGGACTCTGGATAGCGAGACTTCACTAGGGGAATGGGGCTGTGAAGAGCAGGACTTCAGCAAAGAGAATGGGGCTGTGAAGAGTGAGACTTCAGCGAGCAGAACAGGGCTGTGAAGTGCGAGACGTCAACATGGAGAATATGACTGTGAAGAGCGAGACTTCAACAAGGCGAATGGGGGTGTGACGAGCGAGACTTCAGCGAGGAGAACGTGATTGTGAAGAGTGAGACTTCAGCAAGGAGAATGGGACTGTAAAGAGCGAGTCTTCAGCAACGAGAGCGGGGCTGTGTAAAGCGAGACTTCAGCAAGGAGAACGGGGCTGTGAAGTGTGAGAATTCAGAGAAGTAAATGGGGCTGTGAAGAGTGAAACTTCATGAAGTAGAACAGGGCTGTGAAGAGTGAGACTTCAGCGAGCAGAACGGGACTGTGAAGAGCCAGACTTCAGCGATGAGAACATGACTGTAAAGAGCGAGACTTCAGCGAGGAGAACTGGGCTGTGAAGAGCGAGACTTCAGCGATGAGAACAGGACTGTAAAGAGCGAGACTTCAGCAACAAGAACGGGACTGTGAAGAGTGCAACTTCAGTGAGGAGAACAGGACTGTGAACACCGAGACTTCAGCGAGGAGAACTGGGCCGTGAAGAGCGAGACTTCAGGGAGGAGAATGGGGCTGGGAAGAGCGAGACTTCAGCGTGAAGAACATGGCTGTTAAGAGCGAGGTTTCAGCTAGGAGAATGATACTCTGAAGAGCAAGACTTCAATGACGAGAATGGGCCTGTGAGGAGCGAGACTTCAGTGAGGAGAACAGGGCTGTGAAGAGCTAGTCTTCAGTAAGGAGAACGGGACTGCGAAACAGCGTGATATCAGCGAGGAGAACGGGACTGTGAACACCGAGACTTCAGCGAGCAGAACGGGGCTATGAAGCACGAGACTTCAGTGAGGAGAACGGGACTCTGAAGTGCGAGTCTTCAGTGAGGAGAATGGGTCTCTGAAGTGCGAGTCTTCAGGGAGGAGAACAGGACTCTGAATAGCGAAACTTCACTAAGGGAATGGGGCTGTGAAGAGCAGGACTTCAGCAAGGAGAATCAGGTTGTGGAGAGCGAAAATTCAGCGAAGAAAATGGGGCTGTGAAGAGTGAAACTTCAGTGAGGAGAACGGGACTGTGAAGAGCGAGACTTCAGCAAAGAGAATGGGGCTGTGAAGAGTGAGACTTCAGCGAGCAGAACGGGACTGTGAAGAGCCAGACTTCAGCGAGGAGAACGGGACTGTGAAGAGCGAGACTTCAGCGAGGAGAACGGGACTCTGAAGCACGAGACTTCAGTGAGGAGAACGGGGCCGTGAAGAGCGAGACTTCAGCAAAGAGAATAGGGCTGTGAAGAGTGAGACTTCAGCGAGCAGAACAGGGCTGTGAAGTGCGAGACGTCAACATGGAGAATATGACTGTGAAGAGCGAGACTTCAACAAGGCGAATGGGGGTGTGAAGAGCGAGACTTCAGCGAGGAGAACGTGATTGTGAAGAGCGAGACTTCAGCAAGGAGAATGGGACTGTAAAGACCGAGTCTTCAGCAACGAGAGCGGGACTGTGTAAAGCGAGACTTCAGCAACGAGAACGGGGCTGTGAAGTGTGAGAATTCAGCGAAGTAAATGGGGCTGTGAAGAGTGAAACTTCATGAAGTAGAACAGGGCTGTGAAGAGTGAGACTTCAGTGAGCAGAACGGGACTGTGAAGAGCCAGACTTCAGCGATGACAACATGACTGTAAAGAGCGAGACTTCAGCGAGGAGAACTGGGCTGTGAAGAGCGAGACTTCAGCGATGAGAACAGGACTGTAAAGAGCGAGACTTCAGCAACAAGAACGGGACTGTGAAGAGTGCAACTTCAGTGAGGAGAACAGGAGTGTGAACACCGAGACTTCAGCGAGGAGAACTGGGCCGTGAAGAGCGAGACTTCAGGGAGGAGAATGGGGCTGGGAAGAGCGAGACTTCAGCGAGAAGAACATGGCTGTTAAGAGCGAGGTTTCAGCTAGGAGAATGATACTCTGAAGAGCAAGACTTCAATGACGAGAATGGGCCTGTGAGGAGCGAGACTTCAGTGAGGAGAACAGGGCTGTGAAGAGCTAGTCTTCAGTAAGGAGAACGGGACTGCGAAACAGCGTGATATCAGCGAGGAGAACGGGACTGTGAACACCGAGACTTCAGCGAGCAGAACGGGGCTATGAAGCACGAAATTTCAGTGAGGAGAACGGGACTCTGAAGTGCGAGTCTTCAGGGAGGAGAACAGGACTCTGAATAGCGAAACTTCACTAAGGGAATGGGGCTGTGAAGAGCAGGACTTCAGCAAGGAGAATCAGGTTGTGGAGAGCGAAAATTCAGCGAAGAAAATGGGGCTGTGAAGAGTGAAACTTCAGTGAGGAGAACGGGACTGTGAAGAGCGAGACTTCAGCAAGGAGAATGGAACTGTGAAGAGCGAGACTTCAGCAAAGAGAATGGGGCTGTGAAGAGTGAGACTTCAGCGAGCAGAACAGGGCTGTGAAGTGCGAGACGTCAACATGGAGAATATGACTGTGAAGAGCGAGACTTCAACAAGGCGAATGGGGGTGTGAAGAGCGAGACTTCAGCGAGGAAAACGTGATTGTGAAGAGCGAGACTTCAGCAAGGAGAATGGGACTGTAAAGAGCGAGTCTTCAGCAACGAGAGCGGGGCTGTGTAAAGCGAGACTTCAGCAAGGAGAACGGGGCTGTGAAGTGTGAGAATTCAGCGAAGTAAATGGGGCTGTGAAGAGTGAAACTTCATGAAGTAGAACAGGGCTGTGAAGAGTGAGACTTCAGCGAGCAGAACGGGACTGTGAAGAGCCAGACTTCAGCGAGGAGAACGGGACTGTGAAGAGCGAGACTTCAGCGAGCAGAACGTGGCTATGAAGCACGAGACTTCAGTGAGGAGAACGGGACTCTGAAGTGCGAGTCTTCAGCGAGGAGAATGGGTCTCTGAAGAGCAAGACTTCAGCGAGGAGAACAGGAATCTGAATAGCGAGACTTCACTAGGGGAATGGGGCTGTGAAGAGCAGGACTTCAGCAACGAGAATCAGGTTGTGGAGAGCGAAAATTCAGCGAAGAAAATGGGGCTGTGAAGAGTGAAACTTCAGTGAGGAGAACGGGACTGTGAAGAGCGAGACTTCAGCAAGGAGAATGGAACTGTGAAGAGCGAGACTTCAGCAAAGAGAATGGGGCTGTGAAGAGTGAGACTTCAGCAAGGAGAACGGGGCCGTGAAGAGCGAGACTTCAGCGCGGAGAACAGGACTGTGAAGAGCGAGACTTCACCGAGGAGAATGCAGCTGTGAAGAGCGAGACTTCAGCGAGGAGAACAGGGCTGTGAAGAGTGAGACTTCAGCGAGCAGAACAGGGCTGTGAAGTGCGAGACGTCAACATGGAGAATATGACTGTGAAGAGCGAGACTTCAACAAGGCGAATGGGGGTGTGAAGAGCGAGACTTCAGCGAGGAGAACGTGATTGTGAAGAGGGAGACTTCAGCAAGGAAAATGGGACTGTAAAGAGCGAGTCTTCAGCAACGAGAGCGGGGCTGTGTAAAGCGAGACTTCAGCAAGGAGAACGGGGCTGTGAAGTGTGAGAATTCAGCGAAGTAAATGGGGCTGTGAAGAGTGAAACTTCATGAAGTAGAACAGGGCTGTGAAGAGTGAGACTTCAGCGAGCAGAACGGGACTGTGAAGAGCCAGACTTCAGCGATGAGAACATGACTGTAAAGAGCGAGACTTCAGTGAGGAGAATGGGGCTGTGAAGAGCGAGACTTCAGCGATGAGAACATGACTGTAAAGAGCGAGACTTCAGCAACAAGAACGGGACTGTGAAGAGTGCAACTTCAGTGAGGAGAGCAGGAGTGTGAACACCGAGACTTCAGCGAGGAGAACTGGGCCGTGAAGAGCGAGACTTCAGGGAGGAGAATGGGGCTGGGAAGAGCGAGACTTCAGCGAGAAGAACATGGCTGTAAAGAGCGAGGTTTCAGCTAGGAGAATGGTACTCTGAAGAGCAAGACTTCAATGACGAGAATGGGCCTGTGAGGAGCGAGACTTCAGTGAGGAGTACAGGGCTGTGAAGAGCTAGTCTTCAGTAAGGAGAACGGGACTGCGAAACAGCGTGAAATCAGCGAGGAGGACGGGACTGTGAACACCGAGACTTCAGCGAGGAGAACGGGACTGTGAACACCGAGACTTCAGTCAGGAGAACTAGGCCGTGAAGAGCGAGACTTCAGGGAGGAGAACGGGACTGTGAAGAGCGAGAATTCAGCTAGGAAAATGGGGCTGGGAAGAGCGAGACTTCAGCGAGAAGAACATTGACGTAAAGAGCGAGGCTTCAGCGAGGAGAATGGGACTCTGAAGAGCGAGACTCCAACGAGGAGAACGTGACTGTGAAGTGCGAGACTTCAACAAGGAGAACGGGGCTTTGAAGCGCGAGACTTCAGCGAGGAGAACATGATTCTGAAGAGTGAGACTTTAACAAGGAGAACGTGACTGTGAAGAGCGAGACTTCAGTGAGGAGAATGGGACTCTGAAGAGCAAGACTTCAGGGAAGAGAACGGGACTCTTAAGAGCAAGACTTTACTAGGTGAACGTGACTGTGAAGAGCAGGACTTCAGCAACTAGAATGGGGTTGTGAAGAGCAAAACTTCAGCGAAGAGAATCGGGCTGTGAAGAGTGAAACTTCAGTGAGGAAAACGGGACTGTGAAGAGCGAGACTTCAGCAAGGAGAATCAGGTTGTGGAGAGCGAAAATTCAGCGAAGAAAATGGGGCTGTGAAGAGTGAAACTTCAGTGAGGAGAACGGGACTGTGAAGAGCGAGACTTCAGCAAGGAGAATGGAACTGTGAAGAGCGAGACTTCAGCAAAGAGAATGGGGCTGTGAAGAGTGAGACTTCAGCGAGCAGAACAGGGCTGTGAAGTGCGAGACGTCAACATGGAGAATATGACTGTAAAGAGCGAGACTTCAACAAGGCAAATGGGGGTGTGAAGAGCGAGACTTCAGCGAGGAAAACGTGATTGTGAAGAGCGAGACTTCAGCAAGGAGAATGGGACTGTAAAGAGCGAGTCTTCAGCAACGAGAGCGGGGCTGTGTAAAGCGAGACTTCAGCAAGGAGAACGGGGCTGTGAAGTGTGAGAATTCAGCGAAGTAAATGGGGCTGTGAAGAGTGAAACTTCATGAAGTAGAACAGGGCTGTGAAGAGTGAGACTTCAGCGAGCAGAACGGGACTGTGAAGAGCCAGACTTCAGCGAGGAGAACGGGACTGTGAAGAGCGAGACTTCAGCGAGCAGAACGGGGCTATGAAGCACGAGACTTCAGTGAGGAGAACGGGACTCTGAAGTGCGAGTCTTCAGCGAGGAGAATGGGTCTCTGAAGAGCAAGACTTCAGCGAGGAGAACAGGAATCTGAATAGCGAGACTTCACTAGGGGAATGGGGCTGTGAAGAGCAGGACTTCAGCAACGAGAATCAGGTTGTGGAGAGCGAAAATTCAGCGAAGAAAATGGGGCTGTGAAGAGTGAAACTTCAGTGAGGAGAACGGGACTGTGAAGAGCGAGACTTCAGCAAGGAGAATGGAACTGTGAAGAGCGAGACTTCAGCAAAGAGAATGGGGCTGTGAAGAGTGAGACTTCAGCGAGCAGAACAGGGCTGTGAAGTGCGAGACGTCAACATGGAGAATATGACTGTGAAGAGCGAGACTTCAACAAGGCGAATGGGGGTGTGAAGAGCGAGACTTCAGCGAGGAAAACGTGATTGTGAAGAGCGAGACTTCAGCAAGGAGAATGGGACTGTAAAGAGCGAGTCTTCAGCAACGAGAGCGGGGCTGTGTAAAGCGAGACTTCAGCAAGGAGAACGGGGCTGTGAAGTGTGAGAATTCAGCGAAGTAAATGGGGCTGTGAAGAGTGAAACTTCATGAAGTAGAACAGGGCTGTGAAGAGTGAGACTTCAGCGAGCAGAACGGGACTGTGAAGAGCCAGACTTCAGCGAGGAGAACGGGACTGTGAAGAGCGAGACTTCAGCGAGCAGAACGTGGCTATGAAGCACGAGACTTCAGTGAGGAGAACGGGACTCTGAAGTGCGAGTCTTCAGCGAGGAGAATGGGTCTCTGAAGAGCAAGACTTCAGCGAGGAGAACAGGAATCTGAATAGCGAGACTTCACTAGGGGAATGGGGCTGTGAAGAGCAGGACTTCAGCAACGAGAATCAGGTTGTGGAGAGCGAAAATTCAGCGAAGAAAATGGGGCTGTGAAGAGTGAAACTTCAGTGAGGAGAACGGGACTGTGAAGAGCGAGACTTCAGCAAGGAGAATGGAACTGTGAAGAGCGAGACTTCAGCAAAGAGAATGGGGCTGTGAAGAGTGAGACTTCAGCAAGGAGAACGGGGCCGTGAAGAGCGAGACTTCAGCGCGGAGAACAGGACTGTGAAGAGCGAGACTTCACCGAGGAGAATGCAGCTGTGAAGAGCGAGACTTCAGCGAGGAGAACAGGGCTGTGAAGAGTGAGACTTCAGCGAGCAGAACAGGGCTGTGAAGTGCGAGACGTCAACATGGAGAATATGACTGTGAAGAGCGAGACTTCAACAAGGCGAATGGGGGTGTGAAGAGCGAGACTTCAGCGAGGAGAACGTGATTGTGAAGAGGGAGACTTCAGCAAGGAAAATGGGACTGTAAAGAGCGAGTCTTCAGCAACGAGAGCGGGGCTGTGTAAAGCGAGACTTCAGCAAGGAGAACGGGGCTGTGAAGTGTGAGAATTCAGCGAAGTAAATGGGGCTGTGAAGAGTGAAACTTCATGAAGTAGAACAGGGCTGTGAAGAGTGAGACTTCAGCGAGCAGAACGGGACTGTGAAGAGCCAGACTTCAGCGATGAGAACATGACTGTAAAGAGCGAGACTTCAGTGAGGAGAATGGGGCTGTGAAGAGCGAGACTTCAGCGATGAGAACATGACTGTAAAGAGCGAGACTTCAGCAACAAGAACGGGACTGTGAAGAGTGCAACTTCAGTGAGGAGAGCAGGAGTGTGAACACCGAGACTTCAGCGAGGAGAACTGGGCCGTGAAGAGCGAGACTTCAGGGAGGAGAATGGGGCTGGGAAGAGCGAGACTTCAGCGAGAAGAACATGGCTGTAAAGAGCGAGGTTTCAGCTAGGAGAATGGTACTCTGAAGAGCAAGACTTCAATGACGAGAATGGGCCTGTGAGGAGCGAGACTTCAGTGAGGAGTACAGGGCTGTGAAGAGCTAGTCTTCAGTAAGGAGAACGGGACTGCGAAACAGCGTGAAATCAGCGAGGAGGACGGGACTGTGAACACCGAGACTTCAGCGAGGAGAACGGGACTGTGAACACCGAGACTTCAGTCAGGAGAACTAGGCCGTGAAGAGCGAGACTTCAGGGAGGAGAACGGGACTGTGAAGAGCGAGAATTCAGCTAGGAAAATGGGGCTGGGAAGAGCGAGACTTCAGCGAGAAGAACATTGACGTAAAGAGCGAGGCTTCAGCGAGGAGAATGGGACTCTGAAGAGCGAGACTCCAACGAGGAGAACGTGACTGTGAAGTGCGAGACTTCAACAAGGAGAACGGGGCTTTGAAGCGCGAGACTTCAGCGAGGAGAACATGATTCTGAAGAGTGAGACTTTAACAAGGAGAACGTGACTGTGAAGAGCGAGACTTCAGTGAGGAGAATGGGACTCTGAAGAGCAAGACTTCAGGGAAGAGAACGGGACTCTTAAGAGCAAGACTTTACTAGGTGAACGTGACTGTGAAGAGCAGGACTTCAGCAACTAGAATGGGGTTGTGAAGAGCAAAACTTCAGCGAAGAGAATCGGGCTGTGAAGAGTGAAACTTCAGTGAGGAAAACGGGACTGTGAAGAGCGAGACTTCAGCAAGGAGAATCAGGTTGTGGAGAGCGAAAATTCAGCGAAGAAAATGGGGCTGTGAAGAGTGAAACTTCAGTGAGGAGAACGGGACTGTGAAGAGCGAGACTTCAGCAAGGAGAATGGAACTGTGAAGAGCGAGACTTCAGCAAAGAGAATGGGGCTGTGAAGAGTGAGACTTCAGCGAGCAGAACAGGGCTGTGAAGTGCGAGACGTCAACATGGAGAATATGACTGTAAAGAGCGAGACTTCAACAAGGCAAATGGGGGTGTGAAGAGCGAGACTTCAGCGAGGAAAACGTGATTGTGAAGAGCGAGACTTCAGCAAGGAGAATGGGACTGTAAAGAGCGAGTCTTCAGCAACGAGAGCGGGGCTGTGTAAAGCGAGACTTCAGCAAGGAGAACGGGGCTGTGAAGTGTGAGAATTCAGCGAAGTAAATGGGGCTGTGAAGAGTGAAACTTCATGAAGTAGAACAGGGCTGTGAAGAGTGAGACTTCAGCGAGCAGAACGGGACTGTGAAGAGCCAGACTTCAGCGAGGAGAACGGGACTGTGAAGAGCGAGACTTCAGCGAGCAGAACGGGGCTATGAAGCACGAGACTTCAGTGAGGAGAACGGGACTCTGAAGTGCGAGTCTTCAGCGAGGAGAATGGGTCTCTGAAGAGCAAGACTTCAGCGAGGAGAACAGGAATCTGAATAGCGAGACTTCACTAGGGGAATGGGGCTGTGAAGAGCAGGACTTCAGCAACGAGAATCAGGTTGTGGAGAGCGAAAATTCAGCGAAGAAAATGGGGCTGTGAAGAGTGAAACTTCAGTGAGGAGAACGGGACTGTGAAGAGCGAGACTTCAGCAAGGAGAATGGAACTGTGAAGAGCGAGACTTCAGCAAAGAGAATGGGGCTGTGAAGAGTGAGACTTCAGCAAGGAGAACGGGGCCGTGAAGAGCGAGACTTCAGCGCGGAGAACAGCACTGTAAAGAGCGAGACTTCACCGAGGAGAATGCAGCTGTGAAGAGCGAGACTTCAGCGAGGAGAACAGGGCTGTGAAGAGTGAGACTTCAGCGAGCAGAACAGGGCTGTGAAGTGCGAGACGTCAACATGGAGAATATGACTGTGAAGAGCGAGACTTCAACAAGGCGAATGGGGGTGTGAAGAGCGAGACTTCAGCGATGAGAACATGATTGTGAAGAGCGAGACTTCAGCAAGGAGAATGGGACTGTAAAGAGCGAGTCTTCAGCAACGAGAGCGGGGCTGTGTAAAGCGAGACTTCAGCAAGGAGAACGGGGCTGTGAAGTGTGAGAATTCAGCGAAGTAAATGGGGCTGTGAAGAGTGAAACTTCATGAAGTAGAACAGGGCTGTGAAGAGTGAGACTTCAGCGAGCAGAACGGGACTGTGAAGAGCCAGACTTCAGCGATGAGAACATGACTGTAAAGAGCGAGACTTCAGTGAGGAGAATGGGGCTGTGAAGAGCGAGACTTCAGCGATGAGAACATGACTGTAAAGAGCGAGACTTCAGCAACAAGAACGGGACTGTGAAGAGTGCAACTTCAGTGAGGAGAACAGGAGTGTGAACACCGAGACTTCAGCGAGGAGAACTGGGCCGTGAAGAGCGAGACTTCAGGGAGGAGAATGGGGCTGGGAAGAGCGAGACTTCAGCGAGAAGAACATGGCTGTAAAGAGCGAGGTTTCAGCTAGGAGAATGGTACTCTGAAGAGCAAGACTTCAATGACGAGAATGGGCCTGTGAGGAGCGAGAATTCAGTGAGGAGTACAGGGCTGTGAAGAGCTAGTCTTCAGTAAGGAGAACGGGACTGCGAAACAGCGTGAAATCAGCGAGGAGAACGGGACTGTGAACACCGAGACTTCAGTCAGGAGAACTAGGCCGTGAAGAGCGAGACTTCAGGGAGGAGAACAGGACTGTGAAGAGCGAGAATTCAGCTAGGAAAATGGGGCTGGGAAGAGCGAGACTTCAGCGAGAAGAACATTGACGTAAAGAGCGAGGCTTCAGCGAGGAGAATGGGACTCTGAAGAGCGAGACTCCAACAAGGAGAACGTGACTGTGAAGTGCGAGACTTCAACAAGGAGAACGGGGCTTTGAAGCGCGAGACTTCAGCGAGGAGAACATGATTCTGAAGAGTGAGACTTTAACAAGGAGAACGTGACTGTGAAGAGCGAGACTTCAGTGAGGAGAATGGGACTCTGAAGAGCAAGACTTCAGGGAAGAGAACGGGACTCTTAAGAGCAAGACTTTACTAGGTGAACGTGACTGTGAAGAGCAGGACTTCAGCAACTAGAATGGGGTTGTGAAGAGCAAAACTTCAGCGAAGAGAATCGGGCTGTGAAGAGTGAAACTTCAGTGAGGAAAACGGGACTGTGAAGAGCGAGACTTCAGCAAGGAGAAGAGGGCTGTGAAGAGCGAGACTTCAGCGATGAGAACATGACTGTAAAGAGTGAGACTTCATTGAGGCGAACGGGTCTGTGAAGAGTACAACTTCAGTGAGGAGAACAGGACTCTGAAAAGTGAGACTTCAACATGGAGAACGGGGCTGTGAAGAGTGAGACTTCAGTGAGGAGAATGGGGCTACGAAGAGCGAGACTTCAGCGAGGAGAACGGGGCTGTCAAGAGCGAGACTTCAGCGAGGAGAATGTGACTGTGAAGAGTGAGACTTTAGTCAGGAGAACATTACTGTGAAGTGCGAGACCTCAGTGAGGAGAATGTGAATGTAAAGAGCGAGGTTTCAGCAAGGAGTACATGTCTGTAAATAGCAAGGCTTCAGTGAGTAGAATGGGGCCATGAAGAATGAGACTACAGTGAGGAGAACGGGGCCGTGAAGAGCGAGACTTCAGCGAGGAGAGCGGGACAGTGAAGAGCGAGACTTCACGGAGGAGAATGCGGCTGTGAAGAGCAAGACTTCAGTGAGGAGAACAGGGCTGTGAAGAGTGAGACTTTAGCGAGGAGCATGGGACTGTGAAGAGCGAGGCTTCAGCGAGAAGAACGGGGCAGTGAAGAGCGAGACTTCAGGGAAGAGAACGGGACTCTGAAGAGCGAGACTTCAGGGAGGAGAATGGGACTCTGAAGAGCGAGACTTTACTAGGTGAACGTGACTGTGAAGAGCAGGACTTCAGCAACTAGAATGGGGTTGTGAAGAGCAAAACTTCAGTGAAGAGAATGGGGCTGTGAAGAGTGAAACTTCAGTGAGGAGAACGGGACTGTGAAGAGCGAGACTTCAGCAAGGAGAATGGGACTGTGAAGAGCGAGCCTTCAGCGAGGAGAACGGGACTGTGAAGAGCCAGACTTCAGAGAGGAGAACAGGGCTGTGAAGCACGAGACTTCAGCAAAGAGAACATGACTGTGAAGAGCGTGACTTCAACAAGGAAAATTGGGCTGTGAAGAGAGAGACTTCAGTGAGGAGAACGTGATTGTGAAGAGTGAGACTTCAACAAGGAGAATGTGACTGTGAAGTGCGAGACTTCAACAAGGAGAATGGGGCTGTGAAGAATGAGACTTCAGCAAGGAGAACGGGTCTGTAAAGAATGAGTCTTCAGCAAGGAGAACCCAGCTGAGAAGAGCGAGACTTCAGCAAGGAGAACGTGGTTGAAGAGCATGACTTCAGTGAGGAGAATGGAACTGAAAAGTGCGAGGCTTCAATGACAAGAATGGGGCTGTGAAGAGCGACGCTTCACCAAGGAGTACGTTGCTGTAAATAGCAAGACTTCAGCAAGGAGAACGGGGCTGTGAAGAGCGAGACTTCAATGACGAGAATGGGCTGTGGAGAGCGAGGCTTCAGCGAGGAGAACAGGTCTGTGAAGAGCGAGACTTCAGCAAAGAGAATGGGACTGCAAACAGCGTGACATCAGCGAGGAGAATGGGACTGTGAAGGGCGCGATTTCAGTGAGTAGAATGGGGCTATGAAGAGCGAGACTTCAGCGAGGAGAACGGGGCTGTGCAGAGCGAGACTTCAGTGAGGAGAACAGGGCTGTGAAGAGCGAGACTTCAGTGAGGAGAACGGGACTGTGAAGAGCGAGACTTTAGCCAGGAGAATGGGACTGTCGGAAGCGAGGCTTCAGCGAGGAGAACGGGGCAGTGAAGAGCGAGACTTCAATGAGGAGAATGGGGCTGTGAACAGCATGTCTTCAGTGAGGAGAACGGGGCTGTGAAGAGCGAGACTTCTGTTAGGAGATTTGGTCACTAGAGGTGAGGCAGTCAGGAGTATGAAATGAATGCAAGTAGAGAGGCATTTGGCAGTGGAGAGCCAGAGCAGGTGAGGACGTAGAGGCCGTAACCATCACCTAGACGAGCGGCTGAAAAGAGGACCCAGAGACGGCAATCACCACCTGATGGTTACTTCCCAAAGCATAGCAGCAGGGCCATCAGTGAGAATGTGAGGCTGCCACTTCTTTTTTTGAATCCCGGAAGATGTCGTGCGGGAAGGAGAAAAGCGAGCAATACGAGTATGTGTGCCTGTGTGTCCTAGGCCCACACAGTGGAGCCTTGTCTCCTGTTGTCTCGGACCCCTTGCCACTGGACCAAGGCCTTGCTCTGTGAAGCCTTTGTGGTAGCTGATGTGCAAAAGCAACCCCACGTTAGAAGTCGTTAAGAATAGGCATCTTCCACTCCCTTAAAATGAAGTTCGGGACCTGGAACGTAAGGACCTTCATGGACAACCCCCACAGCCACAGACCGGAATGGCATACTGCTATCATTGCCCGGGGGCTCAGACGTTTCAACATTGACATCCCGCCCTAAGTAAGACCCAGCGGGCAGGGGAAGGTCAGCTCAAGGAACAAGGTGGCGGTTACACCTTCTTCTGGCAAGGTAAACCAGGAGAAGATCGCCAACTACGGGGGGTTGGCTTCGCCATTAAAAATGAACTAGTTAACCATCTCAATGATGTCTCATGACCCTTCAGCTTACCCTAGTCCAGAACCAATGTGCTACGGTCCTCAGCGCTTACGCCCCAACACTGGATTCTACAGACGAGTTCAAAGAGGAATTTTACTCCAGCCTCGAACAATCCCTGGCTCGAGTCCCAGTGGGTGATAAGCTGATCTTCCTTGGTGATTTCAATGCCAGAGTTGGGAAGGACACAGACCTCTGGGCAGATGTAATCGGCAGAGAGGGGGTAGGGAAATCCAACACCAATGGTACCCTGCTCCTGACAAAATGCCTAGAACACAACCTTGCCATAACCAACACGTTGTTCCATCAGAGAGACAAGTACAAGGCCTCATGGCAACACCCTTGCTCCAAGCACTGATACTTGCTCGACTATGTCATTGCCCGAGTGAGTGACTGCAAGGACATGTGTATCACTGGCGCCATGACAGGTGCCGACGACTGCTGGACGGACCACTGCCTATTTCACTCTGTCATCAACGTCAATGTAGCCTCAAAGCAGCGACCGCAACAGAAATAGTGCCGCAGGAAAATCAATACTGAGGCACTCAAGGACCCTGATAAGAGAGCCCTATTCAGCCAGCACCTCACTGTCAGCCTGGCAACTCCTGGTGACCCAGAGACACAGTGTCCACAGCGCTTGGACCGCCCTCAGGGCCTCCATAATCAGCACCTGGATAGAGACGCTTGGTCACTCGACCAGGAAACACCAAGACTGGTTCGAAGAGAACATCCAGGCGATCCAGGAGCTGATAAGCCACAAGCGCAAGGTACTTCTGAACCTGAAGCAGCAACACACTCGAGACCAAATAACCTGCAGCCTAAAGAGCAGGTGGTGGATGGAGAAAGTGCAGAAGATCCAACAGTTATCCAACAGCCATGATGTGCTAGAAGGAGCACTTTGAAGATCTTTTTAAGAGAGACTCTGTCTTCAACACGAGTGTCCTTGACTCCATCCCACAGCATGCTACCCACCACCATCTCAGCACAACCCCAACACAGCACGAGGGAGAAAAGGCCATTCGACAGCTAAAGAGCAACCAGCCATCAGGATTAGATGGAATTCCTGCTGAAGGACTTAAGCATTGCGGAGAAGCACTATTGACATGAATACGTGGCCTCATCTCCCTTGTCGGAAAGGAGGAGAAGCATGCCAGGAGATCTCAGAGACGCCATAATCGTGACCATCTTCCAGAAAGATGACGAGTCTGACCGGGGCAACTATAGAGGACTCTCTCTGCTGTCAGCCACAGGGAAGGTCATCACAAGAATCTCCACAAATGCCTTCTACCAGTGCCTGAAGAGCTCCTCCCAAAGTCGCAATGCAGATTCCGCCCACTAAGGGGCACAACAGACATGATCTTCACCACACAGCAACTGCAAGAGAAATGCAGGGAACAGCTCCAACCCTTGGACATGGCCACCTTTGACCTCACAAAAGCCTTCGACACTGTCAACCACAAAGGATTATGGAGCATCCTCATCTGTTTCAGTTGCCCCCTAAAGTTTGTCAGCATCCTTCGCCTGCTCCACGATGACATGCAAGCCGTGATCTTGACCTACAGATCCACCACAGACCCAATCCACGTTCGGACCGGGGTCAGCAAGGCTGTGTCATCACACCAACACTCTTCTTGACCTACCTTATCTCAATGCACCATCTCACCTTCAGCAAGTTCCCTGCTGGAGTGCAGCTGAATTACAGAACAAACAGGAACCAGCTCAACCTCCGCTGACTGCAGGCTCAATCCAAGGTCATCCCATCCTCTGTCATTGAACTACAGTATGCAGACGATGCTTGTGTCTGTGCACACTCAAAGGGCAAGATCCAAGCCATCGTCATCACCAGCACCGAGGCGTACGAGAGCATGGACCTTACACTAAACATCCATAAGATAAAGGTCCTCCACCAAGCTGCCCCCTCCATATTGCACTGCCCCCCAGTTATCAAAATCCATGATGAGGCCTTGGACAATGTGAACCACATTCCATTCCTTGGGAACCTCCTGTCAACAAAGGCAGACATCGATGACGAGGTTCAACACCACCTGTGCCAGCGCAGCCTTCAGCCGCCTGAGGAAGAGAGTGTTTGAAGACCAGAACCTCAAACCCAGCCCCAAGCTCATGGTCTACAGAGCAGTAGTGATAACCACCCACCTATATGGTACAACAGGCAACTCATAACTCTGGAAAATTACCACCAGTGCTGTCTCCGCAAGATCCTGTAAATCCATTGGTGGGATAGGTGCACTAACATCAGTGTTCTCACTCAGGCCAACATTCCCAGCATCAAAGCATTGACCACACTCAAACAGCTACGCTAGGTGGGCCACCTTTACTGCATGCCTGACATGAGACTCCTGAAACAAGCACTCGGAGTCTCAACACAGCAAGCAAGCCCCAATACAGCAGAGGAAACACTTCAAGGACACCCTCAAAGCCTCCTCAACATCCCCATCGACATCCGGGAGCCCCTGGCCCAGGACCGCCTGAAGCGGAGGGGAAGCAGCCGGGAAGGAGCTGAACACCTCGAGTCTCATCGCCAAGGGCTGGCTGAAGCTAAGCATTGACAACAAAAGGAGCACATGGCAACCCGGGCACCTCACCCACCCATTCCCCCTACCACCTGTGACAGAGACTGTAGGCCATGCATTGGACTCTTCAATAACCTGAGAACTCATTTTTAGTGTGGAAGCAAGTCATCCTCGACCCCGAGGGACTGCCTAAGAAGTAAGAAGAGAATGCATCAGGTCTGCTGCAAGCTTGCTCTGATCCCATCTGAGGCTCCACATTTCTATTCCAACATATGCACACCAAGACCAGGCACACCAACGCCATTGTAGGTAGCACATTGCCATGTCGATTGACCATGTGACAGATGGGCAGTGTATTAATGTGATGAGATGGTAGACACACTTTCTGACCCTGCGCTACATCCTCCCATGTCCAAGTGAGCCTTCTGGAGCCTCTGCACTCACATCCTAGGCCACACACTTGTATCATTATAGCAGGAATTGTAAGGTTCAGCATGTTTCTGCGATCTTCCTTACTCTGCATCATGGAGGTGGCAAGTTGGGGCTTATATTAGGGGGATGTTCAGGTGTACGCGTAGACCTGAGATAACACTGCAGGCAGACAGAAGTACATATGAGCTGTTAGTTTTCATTCCAAAGTTAAGCACACTCAAGCCTGTTGGAAGATACATGGAGGCCAATGAAATAAGCACCAACTCCATACACGCCTGGTGGGACTAAAGCAGGTTCTGAACTCGTGAGGCACCATGACATCAGCCTCTGAGGCAGGACTCATTAATGCCCTGGCCAACCAGAAAGTTCTTAGAGGCTGATGCTTCACTCGGATCATTAGTGAGCAGGGAACAGGCAGACACTGCACTGAGGTGTTTGTAGAGACCATAGAGCTGAGGCAGATGTTAGAGTATCTGGGAGGGGTGGTGGTGGTGAAGGGGCTTCAGGGACACTTGAGTGACCACGGTGCGTGTCATCAGATAGAAGAGGCATACACAACATGAGAAGTGAAATGAGTGGAAATATATTTACATATGTGCAGTGTAAAATGTGCATGCTCGTGCTACCTTTGTGCTCCTAGTATTTCTTAATTTTTCGAACCCTCCATCTACGTCTGGCTGCTTTCCCAACATCCACAGCAGAGGCGGAGGCAGCCTGCTGACTGCTATGCCCTATTGTCTGGGATGACCTTGGCTTGTGTCCTCTGGAGGACCGAGGCCTGGAGGGCCCTGGCCTGATTGGGATCTCCTGCTGTGGGGCAGGTGCACCCTCCTCGACCTGTGGAGCTGAAGCTGATGGAGCTACAAGCAGAGGGGGTTGGGATCGGCTGGACACCCTCGGAGTCACCTGGGTGGATGGCCCAAGGGTTTCCAGCCGCTGGGCCTCGTCCTTATGGGTGCACGAAGGCCCCTTGGATGAATCCTAGAGGGGTAGGTGCTCCTGGAGTGAGATTAAGGTGCCCCAGCCCCTCAAGCATAGCCACTGATGGATCTCACCTATGGCTAGAGCGATGAAGTGCAGGTCCTGCCAGATATCAGGTGCAATACCAATGCCTCCCTGGCCTCACCATCTTACCAGTGTTGACCTCATGCACTGGTATGTCGGAGCAACAGCATCAGATAGAGTACAGACAGGCTTCTCCATAGTGCATTGCTGTCTGGTGGCAGCATATGACAACCCTGCCTGATGCACCCATGCCTGTCCAACATCTGTGTTAGGGCCGAGTCCACAGGCACGTCATCTGACTCAGGATCAGCAGGAGCCTGGCTTCCAGCAGTCCTCTGAGTGCCGGTTACCTTGGTTGTCCCAGCTTCCACCTGCTGTGGACCCGAATCTGCGCTGCGCTCACCAGATTGTGACCCCGAGCCTGCTCTAGAACTACGTCCCACCAAAGTGTGTTGTCTGCACTGGTGGAGGGTGGGAGTGAGCACTGTGGCGAGCCTTCACCTAGTGGGTCCTCTGGATCCTCATCCGAGGTGGCATGGGGGGGCTGGGCTGATGGACTGGCTGCCTGTGCCTCTTTTCCACTTCATGCTGGTGCCTACCAAAGAGAGATGAAGCTATTAGTAATTGTCTGCACAATGACCAACATAAAGTACTCACAGTTTCATCGGCTGAACTGGTTGGGAGACGCTGGTCTCACCGTTGGCGCAGGCACGTCCCAGTCCTCGCCAGTCAGCTCTGCCACCCATTCCTCAAACACTGTGAGGGGCCTGAGCTCAGGCATCCCCCTCTGGTCTGGGATCTCTCCCTGTTGTTGTGGGCGATCTTGTCCTGTATAAAGACAGATGGACAGACTGCGAGCCAAGGCAGATGATAAGGACGCCTGAATCCTGAGAGTGCTGAGTGGGCCTGTGTAAGGGTTGAGCACGCATTCCGCACAGGATGTGAGAAGAGATGACGATGTCAAAGTGTGAGTGAGAGAATCAGTGGTGATGTCCCTTGTGCTGGTAATGTGTAAGATCCCTGTGGACTGTAACCCTGCAAATGCCTGATGGGTTTGTGAAAGTTGAGATTGAAGGTTGACTTAACCTGGCTGAGCGGATGGGATCATTTATCCTGCACTGGATGGCAGTTTTCCTGTGGGCCATGTCTGTATTGACCTCACTGGCAACCTTCTCCCAAGCCGGAGTGGTGAGGTTGGTGGACCTCTATCTCCCATCACAGGTGTGCCTCCATCATGTCCAGAAGTGCCCCTTGTACTTTGTCACTAAGCCTTGGGCACAGTCGGCTGCTTTACTTCACGCACCATCATTTGCCACGGCTAGTCCTGGGCTGCAGAGAGTGAATGATGTATGCAGGTGCTGTTTAAATATGGTGCCCCGATGGAAGGTCTGATGAGGTGATTGCGGCAGGGAAGAATCATAGCACGCCCTGCCACGAGATCCAATGTGGATCACTTTCATACATATATAATGAGATGAAAAGCAGACGATCTGGCGCGGTAACCTGCCATTTCAGCCAGAGCAGAGAATTCCGCCCAGCCAAATCCGATATTACTCAGAGAAGAATTATATTGGACTCGAAACGTTAACTCTTTTTCTCTCTCCACAGATGCTGCCAGACCTGCTGAGTTTTTCCAGCACTTTCTGTTTTTATCACATTGCTGTTTGTAGGATCTTGCTCTGTACAACTTGGCTGTCGCGTTTCCCACATTACAGCAGCGAATGCACTTCAGGAATACTTCATTCGCTGTAAAGCTCTTTGGAATGCACTGGGCTGATGAAAGGTGCTATAAAAATGCAACTCTTTCTTCTTTCATTGTATGTATTTGTTGCCTATTTTGGACAGGAATGGGCTTGGCCTGATAACGCTCTCCCCACCGCCCCCCACCGCCCCTATCATTAAATAACTTCCCAAAACTCACCACCTAGGCTCACCTATGAACAACTGGCACTTGGACAAGGTCCCAGAGGGCAGTTAAAGACTGAAGAACTGGGCGGTTGGTGGGGACAAGTTCATGGTGAGGGTAGGAGAAGTTGGAGAATGCAGTGCAGCTCTCTAAAACCCTCTGTCATCTTTTATTTGCCATTGAACAGGTTGAGTTTAAGTGGGATTCATCTGATCTGACAATATCTTTCATTTTTTTTACACTTTTTCCTGCAGTTGAGTCATGATTGAACATAAAGTTTCAAAGTTTGTCATGGAATATTTAACTTGGACCATGATTTATTTGACAGGCTCCCTGTAAACAATGACCAATGTGTGCAAGTCTCCTTCTTTAATCAATCACATTGCAATGAGACATACAGCATGATCACACAAAACAGGAGATGTTAGTGCACAAGTCATGACAGAAATATTTCAGCAAATAAATACAAATCTTTGAGAAAGAGTTCAGGCTTTGATCAGGATTGCACATGCATGGATCAGTAAATCCTGTAATGGGAGTGAATGGGAAGTGAGTTTGTACATTGGAATTAAGCTATGCTAATAACTTAAATAAAGAAATTCTTGTTTGATACTGAGCATTTTTGTCACTGCCTTCACATCTTGGTGAGGGTGTGTTGTCTGACACTTTCAAAATGTTCTAATTAGATGTAATCAAAGGGAACATTGTCAGATTGTACCAAATTGTTTGAAAGTTAAACACTATCCGAGAGAGGTTCTGGTCAGGCATTGCTGCCAGCCCAACAGGAGTATTGTAAAAACCAATGAATATCTTGTGGATTACTACTTAATGGATTGAAGTGTTGGAGGGCTGATTTAAGGGGCGGTAGAAATTAAGCCATACCAGATTGTTAATTGCTAACATTCCACTGCACCAATTTGCCAAGAATTGGTCCTTTCCCTCTTGGATTGGTTCCTTCTTCAACCCTACAGGACCCCAAGATCTTGGTGCTCCTCCAATTCTCATTTCTCTGTGCACCTTGAACTTCAGTTGTGCCACCATTAGGCAGCCATATCATCAGCTGCCTAGATCTTAACCTTTGGAATTCCCTCCCTAAACCTTTCCCCTCCATTTCATCCCCCTCGCTGACCTGTTTTCACTGGAAGTTGTGGGTGTGACAGTGTTAAAAATCCCTCTTTAGAGTTCTTAGGACCACAGATGATCAGTATCTTTGATGCGGACTATAAAAGCATAGTACATCAGTTCTCCTTTTCAATGTTCTAACCTATCGCTACTATTATCCCGAAGGTGACGTTCCTGGCTGGGATGAGAGGGGGAGTTTCATTGGCACCTCTGATATCTCGCGCAAGTTCCAACTCTTCGTTCCAATATGTGAATGTGAACAGGATGTTTGACCACAGCCAAAGCGTTAACCTATGTTCATCTGATAGCCATATGCAAGCGCTGTATGGCTAACTAAACCAAGGACCTTAGCTGATTTCTTTTTCCCTCTCTCTTGTCAATGGAAATTGAGCCCAACTGAACTGGATCAAATGCAGTCTTGGTGATGTGGAGATGAGGAGGCCAAGGGGAGGAATCAGTCATGGCCCCTACTAGAATGTCACAGAGTCACAGAATTGTTATGGTTCAGAAGGAGGCCATTCAGCCCATTGTGTCTGAGCCAGCTCTCTGAATGAGCAATATACTTAGCACCATTCTCCCACCTTCTCCCCATAACCCTTCATGGTTTGTGGATGCTAGAGTGTGTGAACATCCATGTTAATCATAATCCAGTGATTGCTGCTGTTCCTATGCCATTGTCAGCTGAAGATAGAGTTTGAGCTCAGCTCCGAAGCCACCACAGGCGAATATGTGCCAGTGGTCAGGTGTCTGATTCTGTGGGTCTGTATCCTACTTTGGGCTAGCAAAGGCAGGGCAGCAAGGTAGATGTTAATGGGAAAGTGGTAAATATGGAAATAGAATGCATCTTCAGGGAGGCAGTTAATAACACAGTTACTTCCTGGAATGATTGAGTCAGGACTAAAAGTAAATATTGGAGAATTGAAACATTTAAGAGAAATGAGCTGTGTTGTAATAATAAGAACCAGCTTTAGCAAGCAGGTGGGATTAATCCACTGCTGCCCCATTAAAGCAAGCTGAAACCCAGTGAATGATTTGTTATCTTGCTAATAAATAATCCTTTTGTCTCGGGGAAGGTAATTTGTTTCTTTTTGCCATGGTGGTGATTCAATTATACTGTGAGCAAGAGTTACTTTAAACATTTCCAAGAAGATCAGACTTCCTTGTTGCCAAGAATGCAGCATGAGTTGGAATTCCTTGGAACTCAAATGCTGGACAAATGCTGTCATGAGCGGCAGCCTCATGTTTTTATCATGTTCCTTATGACAGACTTCACCACCCCAAACCATTCCTCTCCACTCCGCACACATCCACCCTCCTCACAAACCCCTCCTCCCCACCATCACACAACCCCCTTCCTTACACGCAACGCCTCCCCTCTTGCCCACACACAAACCCCCTCCCCAACCCAACGTCCGTACCCCACTATCTCCCACCATATACCCACACTACCCCCTCCTCTACACCACCCCACCCACCCCCTACTCTCCATGCACAGGGTCCCCACCCCCAACCCCGCATATTCCCAGGATGAGAATTAAAATCCATGGATCTTTGGAACAACTTCCAATCCCTGCTTCCAGCCAAATAGCTCTCGTTTTTCTTTTGTTCAGTTCCCACAAACCCGTTAAACAGGTGGAAGAGTTTAGTAGGATCCTCAAGCCCACATTTGAAAACACAAAGGAGTCTCCCTCTTGCTGTTTGTTTTTCTTGTACCAAAGATATTTGACCGTGATTGAAATGCTCACACCGCAAAATCCAGAGTAAAATTCTTCAGCTCCTGGGGAACGAGTCATTAAATCCAAGCATGAAAGAAAATGATTCTGAAATTCCCAGTGGACTTTTTCATAGTTTGGTGCTGGCACTGAGTGACAAAATAGCTTGACGTAATGATAAACAGTTGTTTGGACGTACAGCACTTGAATATTGTTGAAAAAAGAGGCATGTTGAAACTTTTCATCTTGCAGTCATCAGAACATTTCGCAAGCATACCAATAAAACAACAAACAACAATTTATACTGTTTGAGGGGAGTGTTCATCAGAGTCCTATCTACCAACCATGTGTCCACTTGCTAACCAATCAGCACTCTCTGCTCATACAGTATAAATTGTTGATTTTCCTTCATGTTCTTGCGAAGTGTCCTGATGAGTGCAAGATGCAAAGCTCCAACATGTTTCTTTTATCAGCAATGATGATAAATATTTACACTGTTAGTTGCGAGTACGCTTGCTTCTAAGTCACAAGGCTCTGGATTTTTTAAATTTATTCTTTCATGGGATGTGGGTGTCACTGGCAAGATCAACATTTGTTGCCCATCCCTAATCATTCCTGAACTGAATGGCTGGCCACCACCATTTCAGAGGGTGGTTAAGAGTCAACCACATTGCTGTGGTTCAGGAGTCACATGTGTGCTAGGCCAGGGTAAGGATTGCAGATTTCTGTCCCTCAAGGTCATTAGTGAACCAGATGGATTTGTACAACAATGGTTTTATGGTCACCATTACTGACAGTAGCTTTTCAATTCCAGATTATTAATTGAATTTAAATTCTACCAGGGATTTGAACCCATGTCCCCAGAACATTAGCCTGGGCATCTGGATTACTAGTCCAGTGACATTACCACTCTGCCGCCATCTCCCTCACTTCAGGATCTGAATACACAAATCAAGGCTGACACTGAGGGAATGCTGCACTGTTGGAGGTGCCTTCTTTAGGATGAGATGTTAAACTGAGGCCCTGTCTCTAGGTGGACATAAAAGATGGCACTATTTCGAAGAGCAGGGGAGTTATCCCTGGTGTCCTGGTCAATATTTACCCTTCAACCAACATCACAAAAACAGATTACCTGGTCATTATCACATCACTGTTTGTGGGAGCTTGCTGTGTACCAATTAGCTGCCACATTTCCTACATTACAACAGTAGCTGTTGTTCAGAAATACTTCAATGTCTGTGAAGCATTTTGAGATATCCACTGATTATGAAAGGTGTTATATAAATGCAAGTCTTTTCTTTTTAATTAAAAAAAGACCCAAAAAGAGCAAATTTCAACAAGGTAACATAGACCATATCATTTCAAAAAGAAACAAAAATCAAAAATGCTGGAAAAATTTGGCAGGTCTGACATCATCTGTGGAGAGAAAGACAGAGTTAACATTCCAAGTCCATATGACTCTTCTTCAGAGCTGAAGGGAAGTAGAAATGTGGTGAAATATACATTGTTTAAGGGGGGTGGGACATGTGAAGCTAGATAGAAGGCTGGATAGATCGTTTCAGATTTCCAGCATCCGCAGTATTTTGCTTTTATTTCAAAAAGAACATTGGCAGATAAGACAGAAAGAAGGAAGCCTTGAAACAGGTGATCATTATAGTTAAAATCAGTCATGTGCTTACAACAGTAACATGCATTTATATAGCACCATTAACATAGGAAAACATCCCAAGGCATTTCACATAAGTGTGATCAGATAAAAATTGATACCCCAACCAAACAGGAGACATTAGGACAAGTAACCAAATGCTTGGTCAAAGAGGTAGGTTTAAAGGGACATTTTAAAGGAGGAGGGAAGGATGGAGAGGTGAAGAGGTTGAGGGAGGGAATTACAGAGTTTAGGGCTTTGGCAGCTGAAGGAAAGTGTGCCCAAGAAGTGGGGAATGAGATCGAGGCCATAATTGGAGAGGGTTTGCAAGGCTGGAGGAAGTCACAGAGATAGGGAGGGATGAGACCGAGGAGAGATTTGAATTCATGAATGATCATTTTTTAATGGAGCAGTTGGTGGAACCGGAGCCACTCTAGGTCAGTGAGCACAAAGATGATGAACTAAAAGAGGTGCAGCAAAAACTGAAGCTCCCTAACCAAGAAAAATACATTCAATTAAAATGGGGCAAAGAGAGACATTTGACATACCCAATGAAACTGAATATTGGGCAATCTTGCCCATTTTAGGTTCCTACCCAAATCAGGTTTCATACCTTACACATCCAATGACTGTAAAGTTGGATGAGTGAAGCTGGTGTTCCTCATCTGCCCCTTCTGTATCAGCCTTCTGACAACACACATGGAATAGCCAACTATTACAATCTGTACCATAGGTCCTTGAAAGTTTATCATCAAAATATTAACTCCTGAACCCACTGGATGCACTATTTCCTCCCTCCCTGAGGAACATCCATGAGGCAGAGAATTACATAGATAGCAAGTTCAGAGAGGTGGTCACACCGCAAGTTAGGGGCAAGCAGGCAGAGAGGGAATGGGTGACCGCCAGGCAGTCCAAGAGAAACAGGCAGGTAGTGCAGGAGATCCCCAGAGGTCCCACTTACTAACTAGTTTTCCATTCTGGATATCGGCGAGGGCAATGGATCCTTGGAGGAGTGCAGCAAGAGCCAAGGCCGTGGCACCACAGGTGGCCCGGCTGTACAGGAGGGGAGGAAGAAGAGCCAAAGGGCAGTACTGATGGGGGATTTTTTAGTTAGGAGAGCAGACAGGCATTTTTGCAGCCATCAACGTGACTCCAACGTGCCTCCCTACTACTGGGGTCAAGAATGTCACTGAATGGCTGCAGGACATTCTTGTGGGGGAGGGCGAACAGCCAGGGGTCGTGGTCCACACTGGTACTAACGACATAGGTAGGAAGGGGCACGTGGTCCTGCAATCGGAATTTAGGGAGCCAGGCAGAAAATTAGCAAGCAGGACCTCTAAAATAGTAATCTCTGGATTACTCCCAGTACCACATGCAAGTGAGTACAGAAATAAGAAGTTAAGACAGATGAATGCGTGGCTGGAAAGATGGTGCAGGAGGGAGGGCTTTAGATTCCTGGGACACTGGGACTGGCTCTGGCAGAGATGGTACCTGTACAAGCTGGATGGGTTGCACCAGAACAGAGCTGGGACTGAGTTCCTTGCCGGGCTTTTTGCTAGGACTGTTGGGGAAGGTTAAACTAACTCAGCAGGGGTGTGGGAACCAGGAGGGAATATTAGAAAGTAACACCAGGGTGCACTGAATGTTGGGAGAGGCAGATAGCACTAAAATAGAGAATAGTAAGTTAATAGATGGAGTCAGGGTAAGGGAGCATATAATGAAGTCTAAATCAGGGTTACACTACATGTATGTGAATGCACGGAGTATGATTAATAGAATTGGGGAGTTACAGGCACAGATTGCCTTGTGGGATTATGATGTTGTGACAATAATGGAGACCTGGCTTAAGGAAGGGCATATCTGGGTGCTAAATATTCCTGGTTACAAAGTGTTCAGAAAAGATAGGAAAGGGAAGAAAGGAGGAGGGTTGGTGTTTTTGGTTAAGGAGAGTATTGCAGTATTGGAGAAAGAGGGTGTGTCAGAGGATTCAAGGACAGAATCAATTTGGCTGGAGCTAAGGAATAAGAAGGGTGCAATTATATTGCTCAGTGTAATGTATAGACCACCAGCTAGTGGGAAGGATATAGAGGAACAAATCTGCAAGGAAATGACAGAGAGGTGTAAACATCATAGGTTATAATAAGGGACTTTAATCACCTGTAGACAGGGATAGTGGTAGTGTAAGGGGCAGTGAGGGACAAGCATTCCTAGAGTGTGTTCAGGAAAATTTCCTACAGCAGTATGCATCCAATCCAACAAGAAAAGAGGCGCTGCTAGACCTGGCTCTTGGGAATGAGGGGCCAATTAGATCATGTGACAGTGGAGGAACATTTAAGGGACAGTGATCATTGTATCATAAGGTTTAGGATGATAATGGAAAAGGATATTGGTCAATCCAGGGTAAAAATAATCAACTGGCACAGTGCGGACTTCAATGGGGCAAGAATGGTGCTGGGCCAGATAGACTGGAACTTAAGGTTGGCAGGAAAAACAGTAGTTGAACAATGGGCTACCTTCAAAGAGGAGCTGGTTTGGGCACAGTCAAGGTATGTTCCCTCAAAAGGGAAAGACAGGACAAACAAATCCAGAGCTCCTGGATGACAAAGGAGATAGAAATTAAGTTAAAGAGGAAATAGTGTGCATACGACAGGTGTCTTGTAGCAAATACAATGGAGAACCAAGCTAAATATGGAAGGTTCAGAAGGGATGTAAAAAAGCAAACATGAGAAACAAAGAGAGGGATTATGAAAAAAGATTGGCAGCAAACATGAAAAGAAATCCGAAAGTTTTCTATAAGCACATCAATAGTAGAAGAGTGGTAAAAGGAGGAGTAGGGCCGATTAGGGACCAAAAGGTGACTTACACATAGAGACAAGAGGCATGGCTAAGGTGTTAAATGAATACTTTGCATCTGTCTTTACCCACGAGGTAGATGCTGCCCAGGCCATGGTGACAGATGAGGGAATTCAGTCACCAGAAGGACTTAAAATTGGTAAGGAGGAGGTATTGGATAAACTATTGCTACTTAAAGTTGATAAGGCACTGGGACCGGATGAAATGCATCCAAGGATATTGAAGGAAGTGAGAGTGGAAGTTGCAGAGGCACTGGCAATAATCTTTCAATGTTCCCTAAATTCAGGGGAGGTGCCAGGGGATTGGAGAATTGCAAACATTATGCCCTTGTTCAAAAAGATTGTAAAGATCTGCCCTGCAATTACAGACCAGTCAGTTTAACTTTGATGGTGGGGAAACTTCTAGAAACAATTATTCGGGATAGAATTAATAATCACATAGAAAAATGTGCATTGATTCGGAAGAGTCAGCATGGATTTGTTAAAGGAAAACCGCGTCTAACTAATTTGCAGGAGTTTTTTGAAGAGGTAATGGAGATGGTTGATGAGGGCAAGGCCGTTGATTTGGGTATATGGACTTCCAAAAGGCTTTCGATGCAGTGCCACACAACAGACTTGAGAGGAAGGTTATGGAATAAAAGGGGCAGTAGCAAAATTGATTGAGGGATAAGCAACAGAGAGTAATGGTTAATGGGTATTTTCCGGGCTGGAAAAAGGTTTGTAGGGAATTCCTCAGGGATCGGTATTGGGACCCTTGCTCTTCCTGATATATATAAATGATCTAGATCTTGGTGCGCAGGGGAAATTTCAAAGTTTACGGACAACACAAAACTTGGGAGAATTGTAAACTTTGAGGAGGACAGTATAAAACTTCAAATGGACATTGACACATTGGTGGAGTAGGCAGATATGTAGTAGGTGAAATTCAATGCGGGTAAGTGTGAGGTGATACGCTTTGATACAGGGAACATGGAGAGACAGTATAAAATAAAGGATACTATTCTAAGGGATGTGCAGGAGCAGAGAGACCTGGGTATATATGTAAATAAGTCATTAAAGGTGGCAGTAAAGTAGAAAGAACTGTTTCTAAAGCATACAGTATTCTAAGCTTTATTAATAGGGGCACAGAGTGCAAGAGCAGGGAGGTAATGATAAACTTATATAAGACATCGGTTAGACCTCAGCTGGCGTATTGTGTACAGTTCTGGGCATCTCACTATAGGAAGGATGTGAACGCTTCGGAGAGAGTGCAGAAGAGGTTTATGAGAATGGTTCCTGGGATGAGAAACTTCAGTTACGAGGAAAAACTGGAGAAGTTGGGACTGTTTTCCATGGAGAGGAAAAGACTAAGAAGAGACTTGATAGAAGTTTTCAAAATCATGAGGTGCCTGGACAGAGTAGATAGGGAGAAACTGTTCCTGCTCGTAAATGGATCGAGAACCAGAGGGCACAGTTTTAAGGTGTTTTGCAAAAGAAGCAAATGTGAGGTGAGAAAAAACGTTTTCACACAGCGAGTGGTTTGGGTCTGGAATGCAATGCCTGGAAGTGTGGTGAAGGCAGGTTCAATTGAGGCATTCAAGGGGGCATTAGATGATTATCTAAATAGAAACAATGTGCAGGGGTATGGGGAAAAGGCAGGAGACTGGCACTAAGTTAAAATACTCAGAGAGCCGGTGCAGACACGATAGGCCAAATGGCCTCCTTCTGCACCATAACAATTCTGTGATTCTGTGAAGATCAGCCATGATCTTATTGAATGGCAGAGCAAGCTTGAGGGGCCAAATGGTCTACTCCTGCTTCTATGTTCCTATGCAACCAAAATCTTGATCGACAAGGTAGATGCATCACAAAAGAAGAGAGAGAGAGACAAAGAGGTTTAGGGAAGGAATTTCAGAGTTTAGGTCCTAGATATGAGTTTAACAAGTTTTGAAATTGGTCTTTATTTTTGTCAAAACCAGCAATGTTTATAATTTCCTCAAATAACAAATGCTGGCAGCTCTGCCCAATATGTCATTGGCTGCTTTAGCCTTTGGCCAGTGTTTCTGCACCAGATCAAAATCCATCCCCTTCCATTTTAACTATTGTGTTGATAACCTTCTGCCTGCAACATTCGCACCCCTCCTCTTAAAAACAAACCGGGCTCTATCTGCAGCCTCAGGTGTGTGGCAAGGGAGCGTGTTGTGCAGCTAATCCCAGGTTACACATCGTGATAGGCAGCTCATTGTCCCAGGTGGCTCCCTTCATTATTCAGTCACCCATGGCTGACCATGTTTGCCTAATCCCATTGTGGAGATTGAATTACATGTGCTGCTGCTCTCATTGTGTAATCTGCATTTGGCACAACTCATTTTACATGTTCGTTGATTAGATTATCGAGGTTTGAACAGGTGTGAGGAGCTCTCCCTCAAAAAGGCTACTCGCTACTGGAATTACAAATGTGTGTGACAGATGCAACTGGGATGTTAACTTTGAAAGTTAGAATGTTTGAATGAAGGAAAATAAATGAGACCATTTTCCAGTTCTGTCGTATCTTAGCTTTTCACAAGCCTGCTATATGAATCATTCAGCATTAAGAAAGAGTTTTTGGAGTGTTTGCTGCAAATCTAACATTTTCAATTAAGACTGAGTGAGATCTAGAGCTGGATTTTCTATTTGGGGATGGGAATCTGATGCCCAATCATTTCTGGGTCCCGACCCCGCATTGCATTTGCATTGCTATTTTACTTTTCAAAACCCCCAAATTGAGCCAGAGGTGAACTCGGTGCCCACTTAGTGCTGTTGACACTGCCTGGAGGCAGACGCTGTCTCTGGAGGGCAACATTCAAAGACAGATGGCAACCATGACTGGGCTCACCATTACCTTGCAGAATGGAACAGGTAGGAGTCCCAGCCACTCACAGTGCAAACAAATGTCCAAATGGTCAATCACAACATGCTTGGCTCACTCTGCTCCTCCTCTGTTTCAATAATCCTTTATTTATCAACACTATTCAGCAAGAACATCACTTTATGGCTCCTCCCAGTGCTCCGACCACATGGGTACTACACCAAACTGTTCACTGTTCACGCTCACCCAATTGAAAATCTCCTTCTGGCCCTCTCCAGGCCGTTAACAACAAGTTTAACAGTTAGTTACTTGGTGGTGAGCAGGTTGCCAGCTCACCCAGCCTCACTTTGAAAATTGCAGCATGTTCCGGAGGCATCAGAAAACCATCCGAGGAACTATTTTCAAAACATGCTCAAACCCAAACTCATCCCCACAGGCAATCCAGTCCCTCATGTTTAAAATGTTTCCTGTTCAATATTTGTTTCAATCTGTTTTTTTCCCTCTTGCTCCTACTGAAAGTGCTGGCTCTTGCTTGAGTACAGTTCCGAAATCATCACTATCAAACTTGAGCCGATTAAGACAGCGAGTGCTGACTGCCTATTCGACCACAGAGGCTTCATGGCTCATATTGATCCTGTCCTCATATTGATATTTGCAGACTTTCTGAAAGAAGAATCACTGGCTTGCAATCTGAACCAGAATCCAGGTTCCACTTTGACCCAGTCCCAGGACACTGAGGCCAATTGTAGCAGACTTTCTGCTTCCCCATCAGAGATGATCTACCTCCCACAACACTGTGAGTCAACTTTTAACCTGCCTGGTTTCACCGGTAACCAGTGAATTTGGCAACTGGCTTTATTATATCTTAATATATCAACATGGAATATGCTTGATTCCTTTGTTTGTCATTATTTGAAAGTTTACATAGGAAGAGGAATAGGCCATTCAGCCTTTCACTCCTGTTCCATCATTCCGTTAGATCAGGACTGAGTTATACCACAGCCTTTTGGGGAGGAGGTTCTAATAACCCACAACCAATGTTACTGTAAAACAGAATGCCTTTAATTATTTCATTATTGTTTGTGGGAGCTCGCTGTGCACAAATTGACTGCCATATTTCCTACATTATGGCAGTGCCTGCACTGTGGCAGTGCCTCAGTGGCTATTTAATATTTTGAGGTATCCTGCAGTTGTGAAAGGTGCTTTATAAATACAATTTCTTCCTTTCTTTCTTTTGCTTTCTCTCTTTCAGATTATCTGTTGTTGTGGATTTGCGGCCATCTCCACTTTTCCGCCTCACAGCTGATTCTATTTCTTTTCCTGGCTGTGCATTTCTTTTTCCTCTCTCCACTCCTTCCCTTGTCCTGTTCTTTCATTAAATGCTGCTCCGTTGTAATATCTTCCAGCCCTGACAAAGAGCTTTCATATTTGAAATGGGAGCCAGTCTGTTCCTGCCACAGATACTCCCCAAGCTGCTGATTCTGTTCAACATTTTCTGACGGAGATCAGCTAACTCAATGCAGACCAGGAAGTAAAGCCTGGGTCCTTTCTTGTAATATATGCTACCACACAGGGCACAAATATGCAGTTTGAAAAAAAAACAGATTTTCAGTTTCTCTCTGTGATGTCTGGACTGCACAGCAGTAACTGATGCAGAACAGCAGAGGTTTCAGGGGTTTGAAGGAAATTGTGGCTTTCATTTTACTTTAAAGCCTTCTTTCTCCTCGCCAATAACCTCAAATACAGTTCAGCTATGTCTGCAACATATTTAAAACTTATCTCTTTATATTCAGTAATAATATGCTCCTTCTTCATGAGATTAAACCAGGCTTCAGTCCTGTTCAGTGATGAAAATAATGCAAAACTACCACTAGAAAGACAGGAGGATCAATAGCATGAGCCATATTTGTTTCATGTAGATATTAGACAGATTCCCTGGCTAGGTCAGAGTCCACAGTTCTCATAGTTTGAAATATTTCTTTTATTGAAATCATATTTTTGCTTACCCTGCTTAATATTTTCAATGAGATGGAAAACCAGAATCTCTGGCTGAAATCAGAGACACGTATCAACTTCAAACAGCCGCCTTCAGAGGAAAGTAGCACTAGTCCAAATGAGAAGTCAGCTTTGATTATTGCATCTGATTTTAACAGATTTCCACCGAATGGAAGGGTCACGGAATAGTTGGCAAAATTTCTCTTGCTCCAAGGCTTTTTGTCAGTGCATGTAGCTTGTACACTGTTAAATCTACATTCCCGCTGACCTCAATGGAAGCTTCTGCTGTTTGTGCAAATTCCTGATGAGGTGTGCACAGCTTCTGCTACAGTTAATGTCCCAAAAATTGACCATTGCTGTCCTGCTAACCAACGCTCTAAAATCTGTTAGAGAAGGAAAGAGGAGGATGAGTTTGAGCACCAGGGATTTTTCTCTCTCCCATATTCTTCACCAATTGTTTTCCCATCCTCAGACAGCAATGACTCCTTACAGGCAGCAGGCACACTCTTGGCCATCCCACTATCCTTTTATGAAGCATGATGGTGACTGGCCATTCGACCACAAGAGGCATCACGTCCTCACACCCAGCTTCATTAATCCAGTTAAAACAGTGGGATCTCGGCCTGCTTTTTCTTTCTTGCACCAGGATCCCTCGGTTTGACTGTAACTCGCTGCTGGCCCCAACCAACTGAGATCAGCGTATCCAGGGCAGGGTTAAATTCTGGGCCTGCAGCTTTTTGGCCTTCCCTGATTCAGATATATACCTCCTGGAGCCGGCAAGGGGCCTATCAAAACCTTCACTTACATGCAGCAAAAAGATCCAGGAGTTTATCACCATTCACAAAGTGAAAAATAAAATTACACTGTCAAATCAGTGAGAGATAAGGAAGAGATAGGAGAACAAGGCAAAGAACATAACATAAGAACATAACATAAGAATATAAGAACTAGGAGCAGGAGTAGGCAATTCATCCCCTCGAGCCTGCCCCGCCATTCCTTACGATCATTGCTGATCTCACTTCGGCCTCAACTCCAATTTCCGGCCCTGTCCCCATAACCATTCAACCCGTTACTAATTAAAAATCTGCCTATCTCCTCCTCAAATTTATTCAGCCTCCCGGCATCCACTGCACTCTGAGGTAGTGAATTCCACAGATTCACGACCCTTTGAGAAAAGTAATTCCTCCATATCTCTGATTTAAATCTACCACCCCTTAGCCTAAAACTATGGCCACTCATTCTAGAATGCCCCAGAAGGGGAAACATCTGCTCCACATCTACTTTGTCTATCCCCTTTAGCATCTTATATACCTCAATTAGATCTCCTCTCATCCTTCTAAACTCTGGCGAGCATAGGCCTAAACTGCTCAATCTCTCATCATAAGTCAAGCCCCACATCTCTGGAATCAATCTGGTGAACCTCCTCTGAACCGCCTCCAATGCAACTACATCCTTCCTCAAATAAGGGACCAAAACTGTGCACAGTACTCCAGGTGCGGTCTCACCGGTGTCTTGTACAGTTGCAACAACACGTCCCTATTTTTATACCCTATTCTTTAAGCAATAAATGCCAAAATTCCATCTGCGTTCCTTATTACCTGCTGTACCTGCATACTAGCTTTCAGTGATTCATGCACGAGGACACCCAGATCCCTCTGCACTGAAGCATTCTGAGGTTTCTCTCCATTTAAATAATAAGTCACCTTTTTATTCTTCCAACAAAAATGGATAACCTCACACTTATCCACGTTAAACTCCATCTGCCACATTTTGGCCCATTCACCTAAAGTGTCCAAATCTATTTGTAAATTTCTCATTTCTTCATTACAACATACTTTCCCACCTATTTTGGTGTCATCTGCAAACTTAGCCATAGTACCTTCTATCCCTGAAACAAAGTCATTAATATTGATTAATATAAGAAGTACAAAAGATAGGAGTGGCAAGGCAAAGAAATTCAACAAAATTTTTTAAAATGCATTCGATAAAAATATGTAAGAGAATGAAAGACTTGCATTTGTATAGCGCCTTTCATGACCGCACACTGTCATAAAGCGCTTTACAGTCAAGAAAGTACTTTTTGAAGTGTAGCTACTGTTGTGATGCAGGAAATGTGACAGCCAGTTTGTGCACAGCAAGCTCTCACAAACAGCAATGTGATAATTACCAGATAATCTTTTCTTTAAAGTGATGTTGGTTAAGGGATTGATACTAACTCCATGACACCAGGGATAAATCCCCTGTTGTTCTTTGAAAGTGTGCCTTGGGATCTTTAACATCCACCTGAGACAGGGCCTTGGTTTAACATCTCATCTGACAGACAACAAGCCAGACAGTCACAGGGGTTCCAGCTTAGATTCTTTGTTCTAGCCTTTGGGGTGGGGTTTTGAACCCATGGCCTCCTGATACAGAGACAGGAACAGTACCACTGAACTACAGCTGCAAGCTGATAGACAAATGCTTCTGATTGCTGTGTGATGACTCCTACTGGAAGCTAGTGATCTGGGAACACTGGTTTGGTCTTGACTCTGTATCCTCTCACAGGCAGCTATTTCAATGACCCACTTACTAGGCCCATATACAAAGAGTTCAACTTGGGACACCACTCCATGTTCAAACAGTCCAATGCTTTCCCTGATTGGCCTCCCATCTTCCAACCCCCATAAAGCTGAATTCATCCAAAACTCTGCTACCAGTAACATTATTCACACCAGGCCCTGTTCACCCATCAATCCTGTGCTCTCTGGCCTATATTGTCCCCCCGGCAAAATTCTCATCCTTGTTTTCAAAACCTTCCGTAGCCTCAACCCTCCCTTCTCTTTGTAATCTCGTCCAACCCTACAATTCTCTGAGATCTTCACACAGCTCCAATTCTGACCTCTTGCACATCCTCGATTTTGATCACCTCATCATTGGTGGCTGTAGCCTGGGGCCTAGCCGTGGAATTACCTCCCTACATCTTTCTGCCTCTATCCCTTTCTCTCCCCCTTTAAGACACTCTTTAAAATCTACCTCTTTGATCAAACTTTTGGAGGTCATCCGTCCTAATACCACCCTATGTGACTCGGTGTCAAATTTTGTTGGATAAGTCTTCTGCAAAAGCGCAATATAAATGCAAGTTATTGTTGTATAAGTACAAGGGGTTTCTGGCATTGATGGAAGTGTACCAGTGTGAATGAGCACCTCTAGGGATGGAGATAGGGAGAAATTTGGATGGATGGGTATGGTGGAGATGGGGAAGGGAATTGGGAGTACAGATGTCTGGAGGTCTGGAAAAAAGTCACAATATGTATGGGTTTATCAAAGCTGAAAATACAAAGTTTCAGCAGCCAGCACCAGTAGCGTCCTAGCTATGAACTAATGATTTCACCAATTGGAGATTAATTTGTGTTTCCGCTAAAGACAGAAAAAGCTGTGTTTTTGTCATAACTGTCAGGATAGCTCAGTGGGGAGGCCAAATTTCTGCGCATAAAACTACACTTTGGTTCAAGCAATTAATTAATTAAACCTTGCTAGAAATTCTTTGCTGACTAACGGTCGTGGAGAATGTCCAAAGTTCGTACTATCTTTCCTTTATCGAAGGAGAGCACTTTGAAACCAGCAGCCTCTGTGGCAGGGTAAAGTGATAAAGAGAATCACTAACTGCTACCTTGAAATGGATCATAAACCTCATTAACATCTGCAGGACGGGGCTGTTTGGTCTCTGTTATTGGCCCATTCACGGCACAGAGTGTAAGGCAGATCTTTCACCTCATACATCAAGTGCCAGGAACATTAATACCAATCACAAATCCCACTTCATCAATCTAATCACTATTTGTGCTAAGTCCCAGACCGAATGGTAGTGCTGTAAAGTAAATGAGGTGAGGCTACTACCTCTGCCTCTGTGTAAATGACTGTCTCTTGAAGACTCAGACCATCAGTTCCTCTGAACTCATGTTGAATGTGAGCATTAGCAGACTGTTAGGTCACTCTCTAAGACCTTACAGCCATAGCACAGTGAGTGACTGGGAACTGCATAGAACCCCTTGAGCTGTATGACTAACATTGAATGCAAATATTCCATGCAACAAAATTATATTGAAGCACCTCAGAGTGCAACATGATCTATGTAGACAATTTGAATGCACTTTCTGTAATAACCATTTTGAAATGCTTTATAATGTTTCTTAATATTTTATGAGAAAGTATATTTTTGTAAAAAAAAAGTTAACAGGCTGTTAAGACAATGGGTGGAAGCGACCCAGATTAGCACTATGTGCGGTATAAAGTGGGTATAATGACATTTTACCTGTCGGCCGCGATGGTGGGTTTTCACACCATATCGTCCCGAACCCACCTCATTATTCATACATTCCTAGGAAACATGCAGTTTCCATGGTGGGCAGGCTCTCATTTGCTCACCATGCCATCATCTCACTGCTTCATCACACCGAGTGCCATATTTAAAGTCCAGCCATGTGCATACAGCTCAGTGCCTCCAGCCCACGACTACTGCATGGAAAGTGTCCACAAAAGGCAAAAAGACTGCAGCCCCCAGGTTTAATGAAGCCTCACTGGAATGCCATTTGGACACCATGGAAGGCCACCCTGATGTCCTCTACCCACGCTCTGGCTGCAGGACTGGCGGGGGCATCACCGATCCAGCATTGCAGGTGGTGGCAGAGGTGGTCAGAGCCTATGCTGCACTGAAGAGGTTGGCCATCCAATGCAGAAAGAGGATGAATGATCACAAACATGCAGCCAGGGTATGACAACGATCTCATCACTCTAAACTCACACACCCAAGCCCATCACACATTCACTGACATCTCAGTCACTGCCAGCTCAAGGGACATCAGCATCTATTCTCACACACATACCCTCATATTTCCATCTAGCTTCATCTCCTCTGGAGACTGCCTCCTCAGCCCTCAACATGTGCCCCCCCCAACACATCTTGGGTTACCCTCCTTCCCATAGACTCATAGGTGTTTACAGCACAGAAGGAGGCCATTTGGCCCATCATGTCCATGCTGGTCAGCAAAGATCTGACTACACTAATCCCATTACCCAGCGCTTGGCCCATAGCTCTGGAGGCTATGGCAATGCAATTGAATATCTAAATATTTTTAAATGTTATGAGAGTTTCTGACTCAACCACCCTTTCAGGCAGCGAGTTCCAGACTCCCACCACCCTCTGGGTGAGAAAATTTCTCCTCAGCTCTGCTCTTAGCCTTCTATCTCTTCCCATAAATCTATGCCCCATGGTTATTGACCCCTCTACCAATGGAAAAAGTGTCTTCCTATACACCCTATCGATGCCCCTCATAACCTTATACACCTCTAGCAGGTTCCCTCTCAACCTTTGCTGCTCCAAGGAAAACAACACCAGCCTATTCAATCTTTCCTCATAGCTCAAACACTCCAGCCTAGGCAGCATTCTGTAAATCTCCTCTGCACCCTCCCCAGTGCAATCACATCCTTCCTACAATGTGGTGACTAGAACTGCACACAGTACTCCAGTTGTGGCCTAACCAGCGTTTTATACAGTTCCAGCAAAACCTCCCTACTCTTGTATTCTATGCTTCGGCTAATAAAGGCAAGTATCCCATATGCCTTCTTAACCACCTTATCTACCTGCCCTGCTACCTTCAGGGATCTGTGGAAATCCACACCAAGGTCCCTCTGATCTTCAGTACTTTCCAGGGTCCTACCATTCACAGTGTTATCCCTTGCCTTGTTATCCCTCCCCAAGTGTATTACCTCACACTTTTCCGGGTTGAATTCCATTGGCCACTGCTCGGCCCACCTGAAAAGTCTATTGATATCCTCCTACAGATTACGGCTATCCTCCTCACTATTTACCCCCCTACCAATTTTTGGGTCATCCGCAAACTTCTTGTTCATGCCCCCTACATTTAAGTCCAAATCATTTATGTACACCACAAACAGCAAGGGCCCCAGCACCAAGCCCTGCAGAACCCCACTGAAGACAGACTTCCAGTCACAGAAACATCCCTCTACCAGTACCCTCTGCTACCTGCCTCTCAGCCAATTTTGGATCCAACGAGCCACTTTGCCTTGGATCCCATGGGCTCTTACTTTCTTGACCAGTCTGCCATGAGGGACCTTACTAAAAGCCTTGCTAAAGTTCAAGCAGACCACATCAAATGCATTACCCTCATCAACGCTCCTGGTTACCACCTCAAAAAATTCAATTAGATTTGTCAAATATGACCTTCCCTAAACAAATCCATGCTGACTATCCCTGATTAATCCGTGTCTCTCCAAGTTGAGATATATTCTGTCCCTCACAAGGGAGCTTGGCAAGGTTGGATGGTATTTATTTGAATGCAAGGAGTCTGATAAATAAGGCAGATGAGTTGAGGGCACAAATTAACACATGGAAATATGATGTCATTGCTGTCACAGGGACATGGTTGAGAGAGGGTCAGGATTGGCAGCTCAACATTCCAGAATACAGGGTCTTCAGGTGAGACAGGGAAGGAGGTAAAAGAGGAGGGGGTATCGCAATATTGATCAAGGAATCAATTACAGCAGTAAGGAGGAATAACATCTTAGAAGGCTCCTCAAATAAAGCCATTGGGGTAGAACTTAAAAACAAAACAGGAGCAATCATATTGCTGGGAGTGTACTTTCAGCCCCCAAACAGTCAGAGAGAATTAGAAGAGCAGATATGTAGGCAAATTTCAGAGAAGTATAAAAATAATAGGGTAGTAATAGTGGGGGATTTCAACTTCCGCAACATTAGCTGGGTTCGTCATAGTGTGAAAGGTTTAGAGGGAGCGCAATTCTTAAAATGCAGCCAGGAGAGCTTTTTAAGCCAGTACGTAGAAGGTCCTACAAGAGAGGAGGCGGTCTGGACTTAATTTTAGGGAATGAAGCCGGGCAAGTGGTAGAGGTATCAGTGAGGGAGCATTTTGCAGATAGTGATCATAACTCCATTAGATTCAAGGCTGTTATGGAAAAGGACAAGGAAGGGCCAGAAATCAGAGTTCTAAATTGGGGGAAGGCTGATTTTAATAAGATCAGATATGATTTGGCCAGAGTGGACTGGGAGCAGCTACTTTTAGGTAAATCTGCGTCAGAGCAGTGAGACTCATTCAAGAAGGAAATAGGGAGAGTACAGGGCCAACATATTCCAGTAAAGACAAAGGGTGGGACAAACAGATCCAGGGAACCCTGGATGTTGAGGGATAGGCAGGATTGGATAAAGAGAAAAAGAGAGGCTTATGGCAGATACTGAGGGCTCAAAACAGCAGAAGCCCTAGAGGAGTATAGAATGTGTAGGGGGAAACTTAAAAAGGAAATTAGGAGAGCAAAATGGGGGCATGAAAAAATATTGGCAGGTAAAATAAAGGAAAATCCAAAGTAATTTTACGAGTACATTAAAAGTAAGAGGATAATTGAGAAAGAGTAGTGCCCATTAAGGACCATAGTGTTAATTTGCGTGTAGAACCGAAAGACATAGATGGGGTTCTAAATAAATACTTTGTGTCAATGTTCACAAGTGAGAGGGACAATGTGGGTATGGAAATCAAGCAGAAAGACTGTGATATAATTAAAGAAATTAGCATAGAAAGGGAGGTGGTTCTAAGTAGTCTGGCAGGCTTAAAAGTAGATAAATCTTCAAGCCCGGATGAAATGTATCCCAGGCTGTTGAACGAGGCAAGGGAGGAGATAGCAGAGGGACTGTCAATAATTTCAATACTTCTCTGGCCACAGTAGAGGTGCCAGAGGACTGGAGGACAGCCAATGTGGTACTGTTGTTCAAGAAGGAAGGAAGGGATAAACCAGGAAACTACAGGACAGTCAGTCTAACCTCAGTGGCAGAGAAACTATGGAAGCAATTCTGAGGGACAGAATTAATCTACACTTGGAGAGGCAGGGATTAATCAAGGACAGCCAGCATGGTTTTGTTAAGGGGATGTCATGTCTGACCAATTTGATTGAATTTTTCGAAGAGGTGACCAGGTGTGTAGATGAGGGCAATGCATTTGACGTAGTCTACTTGGACTTCAGCAAGGCTTTTGATAAGGTTCCACATGGAAGACTGACAACGAAAGTAAGAACCCATGGGATCCAAGGCAATTTGGCAAATTGGACCCAGAATCAGCTGAGTGACAAGAAGCAGAGGGTGATGGTCGAGGGGTGTTTTTGTGACTGGATGCCTGTGTCCAGTGAGGTTCCACAGGGATGAGTGTTGGGTTCCTTGCTGTTTGTGGTCTATATAAACAATTTAGACCTGAATGTAAAAGGGCTAATCAGTAAGTTTGCAGATGACACAAAAATTGGTGGGGTGGTAAATAGTGAGGAGGATAGCCTTAGATTAGAGGAGGATATAGACTGGCTGGTCAGATGGGCTGATCAGTGGCAAATGGAATTTAATCCAGATAAGTGTGAGGTGATACACTTGGGCAGGACAAACAAGGCACAGGAATACACGATGAATGGTAGGACCCTGGGAAGTACCAAGGATCAGAGGGACCTTGATGTACATGTCCACTGGTCCCTTAAGGTAGAGGGACAGGCAGATAAGATGGTTAAGAAGTCATTTGGGATACTTGCCTTTATTAGCCGAGGCATGGAGTATGAGAGCAGTGAGGTTATTCTGGAATTATATAAAATGCTGGTTAGGCTACAGCTACAGTATTGCACGCAATTCTGGAATCCACATTATAGGAAGGATGTGATTGCACTAGAGAGAGTGCAGAGGAGATTTACCAGGATGTTGCCTGGGCTGGAGAAATTTAATTATATGGAGAGATTGGATAGACTGGGGTTATTTTCCCTGGAGCAGAGGAGATTGAGGGGGGGGGCATGATTGAGGGGTATAAAATTATGAGGGGCATGGGCAGGGTAGACAGGAAGGAACTTTTTCCCTTGGTGGAGGGATCAATAACCAGGGGGCATAGATTTAAGGTAAGGGTTTAGAGGGGATATGAGGAAGAGTTTTTTCACCCAGAGGGTGATGGGAATCTGGAACTCATTGCCTGAAAGAGTGGTAGAGGCAGAAACCCTCATAACATTTAAGAATTATTTGGATGTGCACTTGGGATGCCATGGCTGTAGACCTCTACGACTCTGTGACTCTAATTCTTTCTAGATACTTCCCCATCACAGAGGTTAGACTGACTGGCCTGTAATTTCCTGGTCTATCCTTTCCTCTCTTTTTTAATAACGGGATAATGTTAGCAGTCCTCCAGTCCTCTGGCACCTCACCTGTAGCCAGAAAGGGTTTGAAAATTACTGCAAGGGCCCCTGATATCGCTTCCCTTGCCTCTCCCAACAGCCTGGGATACAACTCATCCTGGCCTTCGGCTTTATCCACTTCTAAGTCTTCTAAACCCGCCAGTACCTCCTCTCTCTTTATGTTAATTTCCTCTAATATTTCACAGTCCTCCATCTATATCTGCATCATCCTTTTCCATTGTGAAGACCGATGCTAAGTATTCATTGAGGACTGGACCCACATCTTCCAGGTCCACACACAGATTACCGCTATGGTCCCTAATTGGCCCTACTCCTTCCTTAGTTATTCTCTTGCTCTTTCTATATTTTAAAAAAAACCTTTGGGTTTTCCTTTATTCTGTCCACCAATGCTTTCTCATGCACTCTCTTAGCTTTCCTAATTTCCTTTTTAAGTTCTGCCCTGCACTTTTTATACTTCTCCAGGGATTCTGTCATATTGAGTCCTCAGTATCTGGCATAAGCTTCTCTTTTTTCCTTAATCCTAACCTTTATGTCCCTCGACATCCAGAATTCTCCGGACCTGGTCCCCCACTTTGTCTTTATAGGAACATATTTGCCCTGTACTCTCGCTATTTCCTCCTTGAATGCCTCCCACTGCTCTGACACAGTTTTATCTGCAAGTAGCTGCTCCCAGTCCATTGGGCCAAATCATATCTCAGCATAATAAAATTAGCCTTTCCCCAGTTTAGAACTTTTATTCCCAGCCCAACTTTATCCTTTTCCATAACTATCATAAATCTAGCAGAGTTATGGTCACTATCTCCAAAATGCTCCCCTACTGATATGGCTTCCACTTGCCCGGGCTCATCTCCGAATGTTAGGCCCAGAATTGCCCCTCCCCTTGTTGGGCTTTCTGTGTACTGGCTAAAGAAGTCCTCATGGATGCAACTTAAGAATTTTGCTCCCTCCCTACTTTGCACACTAAAACTATCCCAGTTAATATTTGGGCTGTTAAAATCCCCTACGATTACTGCCTTATTATTCTTAAATTTCTCTGAAATTTGATTACATATTTGATCCACTATCTCTCCCTGACTGTTTGGGGCCTATAGTACACACCCACAGCGTGTTTGCCCCTTTTGTGTTTTTTACTTCTACCCATATGACCTCATTTGATGTTCCTTCCAAGATATCATCCTTTCTCACTGCTATAATTGATTTCTTGATCAATACTGCGACCCCCCCCTCTCCTTTTCTATCCCCCTCTCTCTCATTTGAATACCCTATAACCAGGGATGTTGAGCTGCTAATCCTGCCCTTGTTTTAGCCAAATCTCAGTCAGCTACAATATCATACTCCCCCGCGTCTATCTGTGCCCTCAGTTCTTCTGTCTTATTCCTCAGGCTCTTTGCATTAAAATATATTCCATTTAGCCTTGCTAAACTCACTTCTTTCTTATCTAGCCTATGTTTCCTCTGCCTTCCAGACTCACTCACTAGCATTTTAACTTTTAATTCCATCTCAGCTTCTCTCTCCTCTGAACTACTTTTCAGGATCCCATCCCCTTGCCAATTTAGTTTAAATCCACCCCAACAACATTAGCAAACCTCCCCGCGAGGATGTTGGTCCCTCTCTTGTTCAGATATAACCCGTCCAACTTGTACAGGCCCCAACTCCCCCAGCAATAGTCCCAATGGCCCCAGGAATCTAAAGCCCTCCCTTCTGCACCATCTCTCCAGCCATGCATTCATCTGCTCTATCCTACTGTTCCTATACCCACTTACCTACCACTGCGTGGCACGGGAGTAATCTGGAGATTACTATCTTTGAAATCCTGCTTTTCAATTTCCTACCTAACTCCCTAAAGTCTGCCTGCAGGACCTCATTTCTCTTTCATCCAATGTCATTGGTCCGAACATGGACCACGACCTCTGGCTGTTCACCCTCCCCCTTCAGAATCCTGCAGCCATTCCGAGACATCCTTGACCTTGGCACCCGGGAGGCAACATACCGTCCTAGAGTCACATCTACGGCCGCAGAAGCGCCAATCAACTCCCCTCACTAATGAATCCCCTACCACTATTGCCCTTCCACACTTCTTCCTACCCCACTGAGCAGCTGGACCACCCACAGTGCCATGGCCTTGACTCTGTTTGGCCTCCACAGAGGAACCATCACTCTCACTGTTTTCCAAGGCCGAAAAACAGTTTGTGAGCAAGATGCACGCAGGGGATTCCCTCACTACCTGCTGTCTCCCCTTCTTCTGTCTGGCAGTCACCCATTCCTTCTCTTTTTGCACTTCCTTAAGTTAAGGGTTGACCACATCCTAAAATGTGCTCTCCACGAACAGTACAGCTGTTCCCCAGTACAGCCCTCATCCTGCAGCTTCTCTTGCCTGAGGCCACTTCTGCCCCTTTGCCAAGCAAGGCCTAGCCCTTCAGCCATTGAAAAGCTACCAACATGCAGTTGATCTGGTAGGTAGAGACCAACCGTGAACCCCCCTAAAAGTGGCGTGGTGCTGTCTGCGAAGCCTGGCGCTAATGACTGTGAGTGATGTCCGAAGCAAGGTAGGCAAACAAACCTTGAAGTCCCGAGCGAAGTGCAGCCCACCCAGGTGCATGTCGCTTATGTGCTGTTGTGATTCACATTAGCATGTTTTCCCGCTGGCGTGGGCGGACGATCCAGTGGGGGTGGGGGTGGGAAATGATTCCAGCGGGCTGGTCAAATAATGATAAGCTGATGTATTACAATGAGGTTCCCGACGACCGATGTTAGGAAACGTGACCCACCATCAACAGGCTGAGCGGACGATCGCAAACTGGTTTCACGTTGTTGTGAAAGCAATCATGCCATATTATCTGCTCACATTGCTGAACACACCCGACACTGGCAGGCATGGAAAATTGCGGCTTATGTGAGAAATGTCACAACCAAACCCTGAGCCTGTCCTCATCCAAAGCCCAAACACCCTGGGCACTTATCTATGGGGCTCAGGAGGCAGTGGTCAAGAATGGGAAACCCTGGTTGATGATCCTTTCCACAGCCCACGACTGCTGAGTCCACTTGAAGCTCTCGTTGCCATCAAGCTGAGAGCAGCTGACACAGTCCAGACTGAGAATCAAGCCAAGTGATCTGTACGATCTAGTCACAGGCTACCTTCACTAACTGAATCATCGGAGGTCACAGGTTGGGGGAGGTTGCACAGTTTTTGATGGCTAAGAAACAGAGAGTTCTGCTAAGCCGTGTGCTGCAGAACACATTGTTGGAACTAAGCCACGTATACACTTGAAACAATAGACATATTCATTGGTGTTTGGACTGACTATAACTAAAACCACAGCTCTATAATGTATGGAATATCATTATATGTACAAGAATTGGGCAATATCCGGTGTCTGCAGGCTATGAGCTGGTGACACCCAATACCACCCACTGGTGTGAGCCAGAACTCTGCTTTCTGTTTTAGATCTCCTGTCTCACATTTAATACCTGTTACTGTATCCAATTGCTCTAATTAATTCTCACCTATGTCTGTGAAGATGAATGGATTCTGTCATTCAATCTCCAAGCCCTAGGCCAACAGAGACAATTGGCTACAATTTTTGCTGTATTTCTTTCTGTACTCTAGTACTCAACCTCTGTTTATAAAACTTCACGTTATATTATCCCTTTTTTTTGGCTTTATCAACCTGCACTTACACCTTAAGGAATTTGATATTTTAATTCGTAGGCTGCTCTGATCATTCAAAGCCCTCATCCCAATGCATTCAATATTTTTAAAGCTTGGTATGCCTAGCGAGAGGTGCTTGATTTGAAAAAGGTATCCAATCCATCTCCTCCTCTGATAAAGGTCAGGAGCATCCATAAGCATCAGACACCCTCGGGCACCTCAACAAAATGGACATTTATTCCTGACAATGATAGCAACAGGCTATTTGACTTCAAAGGGTATTCTAGCCAAGGAACAATGCTATCCTCACTTAGCACACACACTGACACGCACACATACTAACACTGACACACACACTGACACTGACACACACACGCACTGACACTGACACACACACAGACACTGACACTGACACACACACACACACTGACATACACACACACACACTGACACTGACATACACACTGACATACACACACTGACACTGACACTGACACACTGACACTGAAACACACCCACTGACACACATACACACACTGACACTGACACACACACTGACACTGACAAAACACACACACTCTAACCTAGACTCACACACACACACACACACACACACACACACACATACACTGGCACACACTCACACTCACACTGACACACTCACACTGACACACTCACACTGACACACACACACACACACAATCAAACTGACACACACCATCACACTGACACACACATACACTGACACACGCAATCAAACTGACACACTCACACTGACACAAACACACTTACACTGACACACACAATCATACTGACACACACACACACGCACACTCATACACACACACACAAACAAACTGATACACACACACACACACTGACACACACACACTGACACACACTGATACACATTCACGCTGACACACACGCTGACAGACACACAATCATACTAGTGCACGCACACACTGACACACACATACTGATGCACTCACACAGTGACACAAACACACTAACATACACACACAATGAAACACACTCACACTGACACAGACACACACACTGACACACTCACGCTGAAACACTCACACTTACACACACACACTGACATAAACACACTGACACACACACAAACACTCACACTGAACACAAATGCTCACACTGACACACATACACACTGACACACACACACTGACACACACTCACACTGACACACACTCACACTGACACTCACACACACTGACAAACATTAACACTGGCAAACATTCACGCTGATAAATACATTGACATATATACACTGACACAATCACACTGACGCACACAAACACTGGCACACACACTGACACAAACTCATGCTAACACACACATAACACTAATGCACATGCACACTGACACGCACGCACACTGACACACACACTCACACTGGCATACACACTAACACACATACACTGACACATACACACACTCACACACACTCACATTAACACACACACTCACACTGACACACACATACACTGATGCACACACACACTCACACACTCACACTGGCACACACACTGACATGAACAGACACTCATACACAAAGACACACTCACACTCACACTGACTCTCACACACTCAGCTACATGCACACACACACTGAAACACACAGGCTGACACACAAATACACACACACAACTCACAATGACACACACTTTGATGCTCACAGACTGACACACACAGACTGACACACTCATACACACTGACACACACACACACACACACACACACACATACACACTGACATTCACACATTGACACACACTCATGCTAACAACCGACTGACACACACACAGACGTTCACAGACTTATGGGTAAGGCGGTGATATTGTTACTGGACTAGTAATCCAGAGGCCCAGGGTAATGCTCTGGGAACCCAGGTTTGAATCCCATAATGGCAGATGGTGGAATTTGAATCCAATAAAAATCTGAAATTAAATCTAACCATGACCATGAAACCATTGCCATAAAAACCCATCTGGCCCATTAGGAAGGGAAATCTGCCATTCTTATCTGGCCTACATGTGACTCCAGACCCACAGAAATATGGTTGACTCTTAAATGAATAAGAGCAATTGGGGGATAGGCAATAAATGCTGGCTGAGCCAGCGATGCCCAAATCCCATGAATGAATAATAAAAAAAGACTGACACACTCATGCACTGACACTAACAGGCTGACAAGCACACATGAGCCTGAATTTTATCCTTGGTGGGTGCGCACGATCAGGGGGCCTGGAAGTGGTCAGGAAACAGGCCCCCAACCATAATTTCACAATGGCTGCATGCCCAGCATGAAACAAGGCTTCCTACCGGTCAGGAAAGGCCGGGCTGGGGGTCTATTGGGTGCCAGGTCCAACGGTGACCCAGTGGGCAGGTTAAAAATGGCAGAGGCAGCTCCCTGAAGACTTGCCAGGGGAGATTAATATTCAGTGGTCTGGAGACGTCAGGTGGAAGGACAGGCTCTGTGGGTGCTCAGACCCCCGTTTCTTGGATGAGTGCCTTAGAGTCCTCTTGGAGGAGGTGGGTGTCAGGGGGGACACCTTCGTTCTCAGGGATGGAAGGAGGAGGCCATTGCACCTGACAAAAAGAATTTGGGAGGAGTTGGTAGCCAAGGTCAACAGCCACGACGTTGTGCAGCGCACATGGATGCAGTGCCACAAAAGATTCAATGACCTGCTGCATGGTGAGTATCGTGTTGGCGTGGGTCAGTGTGTTGAAGTGTTAAGGGCTGGCCATCCCCTTGTGGGGCTCAGGGTGTTAGAGTCTGAGTGCCAACTGTCAATGATGCCGGCACTGGCCAAGTGCCAAGTCCTGGCTGCTTGGACTGGGTCCCTTGCGGCTCGAGCGTCACGACTCGGATGTGCCCTGTGAAGTTTTCCTCAGGTGGGGTTGACCAGGCTGCAATGGTGCTGCAGGTAGTGAGTGGACTAATCAATGCTCCTCTGTCCTTTCAGGAGAAGACGAGCCATAACAACATCGAGATGTCGTAGGCAGGCGGAGGCCCCCCAAACCTTCTAATATTGATGAGATTTGAGCAAGAGGCCTTGGAGCTGAAAAGACACCATCCACCTCATTCAGCTGATCACAGAGTGGTAGGGGTGCCAGACGGAGGTGAGCATGTAGTGCACAGAGGTGAGAGTTTCGGATGGTGCAAACATTCTAGTGTGGTCTCTTTATTGATGGGAGCCTCAAACCTGGAGTCCCCATTGATCTTTGAAAGACGATGGCAGTATGATGCAGATCTCCATTGTGTCACCAGGGTGCCTGGCATGCACAGTGACAGTGTGATGACTTAAATTAATGACATGTCCTTCTTCTCCCTTAGATTCACCAGCACGCACTCGCTCTATGGACCCCAAAGAGCCACCTCTGACACTGGAGGACCGCTGGGCACCTGCATCATACCCGTTTCATGAACCAGGCACCAGTGCAGATTCTAACACCTCGGTGGGCATTAGATCAGCGGCTAGAATGTCAGTGCACAGAGGTGAGGGCATTTCACACTTGCCTGAGTTGCAGGCGGAGGCAGAGAGTGCCCATGGCACCGGCAGTCAGAGGACTGCTGGGGACAGGACAATGCTGAGTTGAAGACAGCTGATGAGCCTCTGGAGTCGTTCATTAGGCAGCGGATACTGGATGTCCAGCGGAAGGATCTGGCAGAGATCCACGAGGGTCTGCGTGCCATGGTCACTGTTGTGGAGGAGTCCATGTGGAGCATGAGCACTGCGTTGACCCTCATGGCCAAACGCAATGTCTCCTCCATTGAGAGAGTGGTGACTCTCATGGAGAGGCAGCTCCAGGGACAGAATCAAGGGTTCCTGGGGTTGTTCATTGATCTGCAAATCCTCACACAGGCAATGACCTCCGGTGGTCAGTGCCAGTGTGGGAGATGGATGAGGCTCCCAGTATCCCAGCTAGGTGCCCGTCCATTAATGGCGAGTAGGGAGGTCCAGAACAACCTCACATTGGTGCACGACCTGCTTGTTGTCTCTACGGGCTTCTCTCAGGGTGCTCTGGATGACCACAGCAGCTCCTCTGCCAGTGACCATGGTATCTGATGATGCTGCGGCAACTGGGGAGATGCCAGCTGTGCCACTGGCCACTCCCTCCCCGGTGGGGACAGCACAGGCTGCACTGGCCAGGGGACGACCACCAAGCTCATCAGGGCCAACAAGACAGCAGAGTCAGCAGGCTGCCTCCAATGCCAGTGAGAGGGGCTGGGCCCCAAGACGTAGCACTCGCAAACATTAAGTTTAAGGCACCACGAGCACAAGAGGGACTGTTCGCGGGTGATCTTCTGTTCTGTAATGTTTTATTTATATGTTTACTGGTGTCAGCATGAGCATTAGAGAAGATAATATTAATTTGTTTTGCATGTGAAAATTATATAAATTTTGCTTTTGTCTTAATGGCCTAAGTATGCATCTTTTTTTTTTGGTGCAGGGTATGCCAGTATCTAATGCTGGACGTGATACTTTATTGCACAAGGGTGGACTTTGGGTTCAAATGAAAGGATCATTTACGACATCCGGGATGGAGGTGGCAGCCCTGGCATGAGGTGGAAGCAGATGGAGAAGGTGATGAAGTGAAAATTGAGATTGAAATGACTGGCTTTAACGAAAAAGATGATCTTAAAAGGGCTGGATACAAGCTGCAACAAGCTGATGAATTAGGCTGCAGACAGTTTGTTACTCCACTTGACGTCATCGATGGTAATCCTAAACTCAACCTGGCATTTGTAGCCAACCTGTTCAATAAACATCCAGCACTGCACAAGCCAAACACGGATTACGACCTCACATTGTTGGAAGGTGAATCTAGGGAAGAAAGAACCTTCAGGAACTGGATGAATTCACAAGGGGTGAGTCCCTTTGTCAATCACCTTTACAGTGACCTGGTTGATGGCTTAGTAATTAGCTGAAGGAGCGTTGGATCAAGGCATCCCCGGTGCTCCTTCCTCCCTCAATATCTCAAGATTCTCCTCACCGGGCTCCACTTCTGACTCACTACTGGATTCATCCTCTGTAGCCTGTGGAGCTGCATCAAGATCCTCTTCCTCCAGTGGGTCTCACCTTGCCAGTGCCAGATTGTAGAGAGCGCAGCATGCAACCACTATCAGTGATGCATGATCTAGGGGGGTATTGCAGTGCACCCACTGAATGGTCCAGACATCGGAAACACAACCTATGGTTCTCTCTATTGCCACATTTGTGGAACCATGGCTCCTGTTGTACCGCTGCTCCTCCTCTGTTCTTGGGTGGCGGAGAGGTGTCATGAGCCGCCTTTTCAACAGATAGCCCTTGTCATCCTGCAGCCATCCATCTTGTCGGGCTGGAACACTGAAGAGCCTCGGCATCTGGGAGTGTCTCAGGATGTATGCGTCATGGGAGTTGCCCCAGGGTACCTTGCACAGACTTGCAGAATCTGCATGCTGTGATCACACACTCTCTGCACGTTCATGGAATGGAAGCCCTTCCTGTTAACAAACGCACCCGGCTCACCTGCTGGCCACATGTGTACAGTCTATAGCACCCTGGATGTGGAGCCTCTGGCTCGCTCAGCCTGGCTGGCTTCGTCCATACGGAAATGAATATATGTCATTACCCACCTGAACAGAGTTTCTGTCACTAGTTTGATGCAGCTGTGGACAGCTGATTGGGAGACTCCACAAAGATCCCCCACTGACCCCTGGAAAGAGCCAGAGGCATAGAAGTTGAGGGCCACTGTGACGTTCAGAGCCACTGGCACGGGATGTCCACCCACACAGTCAGAGCTGATCTCAGGCCCAATCATCTCACAAATGGAGGTCACAGTCTCCCTGGAGAGACAGAGCCTCCTTCAGCATTGCACCTCAGGTATGTTGAGGTAGCTGCATCGCTGCCTGTAAACCCTGACAGCAGGATAGTGGCTTCTTCTGTGACCCCTTCCGCCTTGGACTACCTGCTGACCCTGCCCCCCTTGTGTCTGCGCCTCTCCTCCCACAGGTCCCTGCTCTGGCCACCTCTCCCTTCTGCCCCTCTCTTCCTCCTCAGGGGAGATGCCTCCAGCAGAGAGCACAATCCCCATTCCCAGGGTAACAGAAGGCTGTCTGATACCTGGAAGGGCCCACATGGTCAAAATTTTTGGGGGCCTTGGAGACACCAATGAGTCCTGAAATGAAGCCTGGAAATGCTAAAAATGAAGCTCAGAACAGAGATGAAGCTGTCAAGTTCAAATAAGCAACCAGCAGCCAACGATCTCCTAAACTCCTCACTACTCACAATGGCAATGCTGCTGATCCTTTTTACCCTGCCCTTGAATTAGGTCTTGCAAAAAGTGAGCTGCCCGCCTGCCCGTTTTGCCCGTGCAACAAGCACAAAATCATACGGGCAACATCAAATCGGGGTGAATAGGCTTGTAATGGCCTTAAGTGGCCTTTTAATTGAAGATTACGCGCGTGCAGGGTGATTTCAGGATGCTCGCCCAACATCACCTCGCACAATTTTATGCCCAATTGTTAGGGTGTGCGCCCACACACGAGGCGTAAAGTTTTGCCCACTGAGACACACACACACACTGACACCCACCCACTCACAACACATAGGCAGACTGACATTCACACTGTAAACACATACAGTGACACACTGCACACTGACTCTCTCACAAATACCCACACAGACAGACACACTAACTTACACTCACACAAAATGACACACACACACACACACACACACACACACACACACACACACACACACACACACACACACACACACACACACACACACACACACACACACACACACACACACGCATATTGCACAGTGGTCAAGATTGACAACCTTGTCTGGTCTTAAGTGCCTTGGCATGTTTCACTACTTTAAAGGTACTATATCAATGCAGTTTGTTGTTATTGTTATAATTGGTCTTCACCACCCTGCTCCCCACCCACCCCCCCACCAGCCCACACCACCCCCCCACATTAATCCATGGACACTTAGACCAGTTGTAATATCCCAACCACTATTCCAGCTGAAGTTAGCTGGGAAGAGAACAGTTGAAGCAGCATTGTGTTTGGCTCCCAAGAGGACTGCCTGTGGATCTATTTCCCAGCTTGGGGTGATATCTTCAGGAGGTGGAGGCCGAGTGAGGGTAATGGCTGGAGAATAAATTGGGGCCAGCTGGAAAGTGAGCATTTGTGAATGTTAATTGAGAAGAAGATGACTTCTCTATGGTGCCCTTCACAGTTGAATAGCTGGTCGACATTTGCTATCAGGCATCCCAAGTCCCTGGAAGAGATACTTGAGCATTGCTTGTGTCCATGGAGATAACCCCGGCCAGGCTCAAGGGCTGAGTGGAGAATATTGGGAGAAAAAAGGTCCAATTTAAAATATACATGGTGTAACTGTTGCCCAACGATGGCCTTCTTGAATATTCCTTCTGACATTTGTAGAATTGTTCGTCTGAGTCTTTTCCCCATGTGTTGGGACTGAGAAATGAGGTAGTGAAAACTGCCCGGTAACTGCTAACTTTCTGCTCTGGTTAATCTGTTAACAGATGGATGTAAAATGGGCCCATTCTGTTAAGACACTCTGCTCTTCACAAAAAAAAACATACAAGTCTACTTTTGTTCCAGTGGCAGCTGGATGCAGGATTTTTAGTCTGCATCACAGCTGGATTAAATCTCAGCCCTTCTCTCCTTCCTCCTGGTCAGCCAGTCCTACATCTGCATTCCTTGTGATAACTGATTTGGGTCAAGCACTGGTTCCAATTCTAGCTGCACCGAGAAAACAGATGGAAAAACACTGCACAGCCCGTTACAAAGCCAGATGGTGTTTTGATGTAATTTCTGGGAAAGTAAAGGGTGCAGAGATTAGTTGATTAAATGACTAATGCAAAAATTTCACAAGCATTAATTTCAATGACCTGATCAGATTAGAATGTACAGTTGTGCTGGTGTTTAAGACAGCCGCATCATCAGGAGCTTTGAAGGTTCTGGGTTCCCATTCGAGGGCTTTTGCCAACATTAATTTCCTTTGGGAAAGGAAGGAGAACAAACCAGAACAGTATCCAAAATCTTATCCTTAATTGGCATCGTCCAGCACCATTCTTCATTGGGAGAATTTCACTCGGTTCTCAAGCAGGTCAGAAGATGGGTCATTGCAGGGCTCAGCACAGATTTCATGTCTGGGTTGAGGGAGAACAGAAGTCTGGATAAATCCTTTCTGGCAGAAGCAGTGACTATCCAAACCTCCTGAGAGAAGGAAGTGTCTCATTGGTTGGGGGGGCCGGTGGGGGGAGGTGGGTGGGGGGTGGGAGATTAACAGGGCCAAGAAAAATAGCAAAGGAGAAATAAGGAAAAACAAAACATGCATTAATCCAAATATAGTCTGTATAACAATCTACCAATCAGGAAACAGATGAAGTTGACCTTTGACAACCCCCCCCCCCCCCCCCCCCCCCCCCCACCCCTCCACCCCTCCATCCTGTCAGGTCTGATTACGACAGTAATGACTCTGGCTCTATTGAAGGAGGATAGCCAGTCAAAGGAAAATGAACTGAACTGTAAATTCAGAACAGGTTCTATTTAAAGATAAGTCTCCACTTTATTTCATGAGCATGGTTCCAGAGTTGAGGAACTTCAGTTACATAAATAGATTGGAGAAGCTGGGACTGTTTTCCTTGGAGAAGTGAAGATTGAGAGAGGATTTGATTGAGGTGTTCAAAATCAAGAGGGGTCAGGACAGAGTAGTTGAGAGAAACTGGTCCCATTGGTGAAAGGATCGCTAACCAGAGGGCAGATAGATTGGTTAAAAAAAGTAATGGAGAGATGAGGAGAAAAAATTCCACACCATGAGTGGTTAGGATATGGAATGCATTACCTGAGAATGTGGTGGAGGCAGGTTCAATCATGGCTTTCAAAAGAGAATTGGGTCATTATCTGAAAGGAAGAATGTGCAGGGTTACAGGCAAAAGGTGGTGGCGTGGAATTAAGCAAGTTACTCTTGAAGAGGGCTGACACAGACATGATGGGCTGACTGGCCTCCTTCTGTGCTGTAACCATTCTATGATTCTAAGATTTTATTATTTTTCAACCCCCTTCCCTCTGGGCAGTGGTGGCTCATGATGAGTTGCTGCCTCACATTTGCCAATCTCCCTCTGTACCTCAACAATCTCCCTCTGTACCCTTATCTTCAAGTGCAATTTCAGCCACTGAGTATCAACACACTCTTTGTTCATGGATAGTGTCAGAGTCAAACCCAATCCTGTCTCCACCAACGTCCACAAAGGTTAAATGCCCAGCTGAAGCATAGAATAGTGACTAAGAGCTGGAGCCCTGACTGATTTTTCAGCTTCCTACCCCCTCAGCGGTGAATCCAATGTAGGAACATTGGGATCAGATTCTGCAGGTGAGGTTTACCTATGGAACTTCTTTGGAAAACTAAACAAAAAGACTTTCATTGATATAGTGCTTTTAAACATGCTTCAAAATGCTTTAAATCAATGAAGCATTTAATGAAGGGTTAAGGTTAGAGCCGGGAGAGAACTGAAACCGCTGTACCCTTTTCCTTACTGTCCACAATCAGTGTGGTTTTTTGAAAGGAAGGTTTGTATGTTTCTTAGACCCCTGAGTGTGTGTGCTCAATTTAAATAACAGCAGCAAGCTTTTGTGGGCTTAAATAATGCGGATTATTTATTTACGCATTCACACTGAAAATCTAAACGCTACATCACTCATGCATACACCAAGAGAAAGATACAGTTTAAGTGAATAGGGCACCTTTTCAAGTTGTAAACAGAAGAATTGTTTGTAGTTCACCTGTTTGGCTTATCATAGGAAAAACAGTCATTACAGGCCTGGCAAAGGTAATGTTTTCACTCTGAAAGTGTGGTTTAGGTGGTTTCAACACCTGTAGTCGTATATCAGGAATTAACTGAAGGATTCCCTTGAAGAGATGGATGTTCCACTGGTCACAAAGTTAGTCACTTGTAATTTCTTCTTACCTGGAGGTCAAGTTTCTTTACAGGTGGACTTGGAATAGGAATCAGCTGGGGAGACTTTTAAATGTAACTGTCTCTAGGTTTAATAGGTGTGGGTCTATTGCTTTCTCGGGTACTGATGTCTTGCAGCTGGTGTTGTGTAGACAGCTTTAGGTTCTCTCTGGGTGCTAAGATATGTAAAATTTGTTATCTGAAGACAGCTTTGGTCACATGATCAACTTCTATTGTCCAAATAATGGTTTGGAGTCAGGGTAATTGATACACAATGGGAGAATGATTGGTAACCCATCAACATACCAGCTACGATTAGGTCACTGGAAGACATAATTTGATCTTCCATCCTCACAACTCTGACAAATTTGGCAGCCATTGTTATAACATATAAGATATAACATATCTCTTCTATTAAGATGGAAGGATGGTCCCTTTCCATCTGAGAAACTCATTTGCATTTGAGGACTTTCCAGAGGTGGTTTCAGACATGAATTAATTCTTTGAGCTTAAATTGCAAAAGTCGCCTGACCCTTGGCACCAACTTAGCAGCTTTATTAGCGTCCCTGATTTTAAATAAAGGACAGTTCCAGAAAATGACATACTGAATGCAGTCCATGTTTAGAGTTATGAATAGGATGTGCCTTCACTGGGCATGACAATAGTCATTGTGGTAATGTAAGAAATGCAGCAACCAATTTATGCACAGCAAGCTCCCACAAACAGCAATGGTTGAAGTATAAGCGGTGGTCAGGACATCAGGCAAAACTCCCTTCCTCATCTTCAGAATAGAGCCATGGGGTCTTTCTCATCCACCTGAGGGCAAACAGGGCCTCGGTTTAACATCTCATCCAAAAGACGGCCCCTCCAATCGTGCAGCACTCCCTCAATGTTACACAGAAGGACTGGATTTTACTGTGAGGTAGGAAGTCCCATCGCCAGGACTCAAAGCAGGTTCTAAGCACACTCAGACGGACAGTGAGATCATGGGGGAGATTTTACCTGTGGCAGCCCATCCAATTGAGGACAAAGGCCTGCCTCTCCGCACTGTTGGCCCAATCAGAGGCCAGACGGCAACTTGGCAGGGATGAAAGGGGTGGGTGGTGAACTCTCCAGTGAAGGCACTGGAGCTACAGGGAAGGCCATTGTTGCTAGGAGGCTTTTCTGTAAGCTATGGAGCATCCAGAATGGAAGCCCCCCTACCCACCCCGAACCCTACCCACCATACGCCCCTCTCCGCACCCACCCACCCCACCCACTACCCCCCCCCCCACCCATAACTGTAAAATGCTGACTGAGGCATTAAGTGGCACTTAATTGGCCATTTAATTTAATTACACATGGAACTGCAGCCCAAGCCAGTAGTTTGCACCTTGAAGGGAAGCGAGGGGTGAATGAGCTGGGTAATGAGGTAGGCAGGGTGCAGGAAGAGAATTTCTTTAGAAATTTACAAACAGGTTTTTATTTGAACAACTTGGGACTCATTCCTCTCGAAAAGAGGAGGCTGAGAGCTGACCCGACTGAGGTCTTTAAAATTACAAAGGGGTTTGATAGGGTCGATGGAGGAAGACTTTGCCTTGTACACAGGAAGTTCAAAACTAGGGCCTATAAATTTAAGAAAGTGACTAATAAATCCAATAGGGAATTTAGGAGAAATTTCCTCACCCAGAGAACGGTTAGAATGTGGAACTCGCTATCACAGTGGGTAGCAAAACTGCCTTGGAGGGGAAGCTAGACTAGAACAGGGGAGAAAGGAATAAAAGGATTAATTGATGGGATGAGATGAAGTAGGATAGGAGGAGGCTTGTGTGCTGCATAAACACCAGCACAGACCAGTTAGACTAACAGGTCTGTTTCTATGCTGTACATTCTATGTAATTCTATTTTATGTTTGATATTAAAAAAAGACATTGTTATAAGTGAGGCAAAGCAGTTAATCCAATCATTAGTTTCCTGGGCAGTGCTGACTACCCAAGCTGTCTGCTGAGAGAGAGACGTCTGCTTTCAGACTGAACAATCCAGTCTCCTGTGCATTACCCAGCGGTAGGGGCGCTGAACATAGTCACTCGGCAATGTAAGGCTGCTGCCAAGAATCAGTTGAATGCTGTTGTTACATGCATTAGACGTTCAAAATACAGTTTGTAAAGGAAGCTGTAAAACTTGTGTCAGGAATGACATCGCGGAAGTTAAATGTGAAAGATTGGCATCTTTAACAATAGAAAGCTCCCACTTGGATGCAATGCCTATGGTTCCTTTGGTCATTAACCCCAGGGATAAGGATTTTTTTAAAAAGAGTAAAGCAAGAACAGGAAATTCATTGCACGTGCTAAGTTATGTGTTAACAATAAAGCACAAAGAAAAATCAGCCCCTGGATAGGAGGAAGAAGATTGGAAAATTGGAAAATAGTCATGGGCAGGCAGTAAACAAGATGAAATGCCTCAGATGTCAGTCGGGTAAGACAATTGCTGACAAGAAGCTGATGTCACGCAGCATCACAAGATCCTTGAATTGTTAACTGGAAGAAGACAGCATGAGGCAGCCAATCAAACCAGCTTTGTTATAGGCCAAAGGAAGAGAAGAAATGAGAATGCCACAAACCTGACCAGAGCTGGCATGGTTAGTTTTCCTTTCAAAAGCTTTAAGGAGTGTGTGTCGGGAAATCAGGTACACACCCAATTTGGCAGCTCATGATTTTCCATTTGTAATGGCTGGCAAATCAGGAGATCACAAATTGAACAAAACATCTGAATTGGCAACTTACATTTCCAGAACACAAAGCTCTAGGCCTGGAGAGCCAAGGATCAATTCCTATGGGTATTATTATGGGTCAGAGGTAAAGCCTCTAGGGGCAAATTCATTAAAACCAAGAGGCCCAATGTTTGACCTCAGAGGTTGGGCCTCAGGCCTCAGTCATCGGGGGAGTGCTGTCTGATGCGCTCCAGAGGCAGCTCACCCCTCTTGTGGCTGCAGTGAGTTTTGGCCACTTCCCTTAATGACAGCTAGTGATCCACAGGTATATCAAGGGAGGTGGTTACGGGCCAGCAACAATGTGCACTAGTGCATTTGAGTATGAGGGAATAGTTGCTGTTACTCCAGCTCCACATTAGGATAAGTTTTTTACCTATTTGTTGGCAGTCACTGGCTAGGCCGCACCAAACTCCTTCAAATCGCCTGCAGGCTGATCTACTCAGCGCTGACGACTTTCTCCAAGTGGCCCTTAAAATGGCATGCTGCATAAACTTTGCCTGAATTCTTTTGAGTATAGTAGACTGATGGATGATCTGAACATGGTCTTTAAAATGTTAAAATGATTCTAATAGGGTAGATACAGTGAAACTATTTCCTGCTGTTGGTGGCCAGAGGTGGGGGTGGGGGGGGGCGGGGGGGGATGGTGGTGGGGAAAGAGGTGGAGGGTATGTAGGAGATCAAGAATGAAATGACATAGTTTTAAAATTAGGGCTAGACCATTTGCGGGGGGACATTAAGAAAGCAGGATTTCCTCTTCGGCGGGTGAGTGAGGTGGGCAGGCCCGGGAGAGGCTGCGAAATGGACTACCCCCCACGATTGGGGCCCCAGTCGTGACCTCATGATGGCTGGCCAATTAACAGCCGAACAGTGTGAAGCGCAGGCTGAGAATCTCAGCACTGCTGGGGTGGGGGGTGGGAGGAGAACAAGCACTAAAGTCCGCACATGCACAGGGGAGCGCGCACTGAAAGAGCAGCCTCAGGGAGCTGGAGAATTTTACAGTGAAAAATAAAGATTTTAAAAATAAGGGAGACGTGTCTGCACGTCACTCAGTCGCACGAACAGGGACTTATTAAAAATGATGTTTCAAAATTTTGATTTTTTTTATAATTACTGTTGGAAACCTCATCCCGCCCATGGATGAGGTTTCCTAAAAAATGCAAAGGCCGTCTGGCCTATTCGCCCACCTGCGAACTGTAAGGTTGGATGGGCAGTGAAAATACAAATTAATTGCTAGTTTAATGGCCTTTATAGGCTACTTAATTGGCCAGCAGCCGCGCTGCCGACCCTCATGTGCGCCCACCGACTGAAATTTTGCACAAGTGCACGATGACAACAGGAACCTGGCCGACATCATCACGTGTTGGTTTACTCCCAATCGGGTTGGGCATGCCCAATGGAAACCTTGAATACTCTCCTCCAAAAGGCTGCAAATGTTGGGTGTCAATTGAAATTTTCAAGATCGAGATCAGTAGATTTTTAGGGTACTAAGGGATATAGCGCTTAGACAGGGAAATGAAGTCCAAACACAAATCAGCCATGATCTAACTGAATGATCGAGAAGGCTAGAGTGGCTTCCTCTTGTTCCTACCTTAGCTGTTATATCCCAGAAAGCCAGTTAGTGAAGGATGAAACTGTAGCCAATCCTTATACTCAGTCCTATCTTTATTTACAGAGTGAACTAGTACAAGCATATACCTCATAACTCAACCCCCACTCCCTCCCCCACACAATTTCAGTAAATATCTCTTTATACTCTTTTGAGTACATTCCCCTTAGTGGAGGTGTCAATAACCAGGGGGCATAGATTGAAGGTAAGCGACAGGAGGTTTAGAGGGGATTTGAGGAAATATTTTTTTACTCAGAGGGTGGTTGGAATCTGGAACACACTGCCTGAGGGGGTGGTAGAGGCCGGAACGCTCACAACATTTAATAAGTATTTAGATGAGCACTAGAAATGCCATAGCATACAGGGCTATGGACCAAGTGCTGGAAAATGGGATTAGAATTGATAGGTGCTTGATGGCTAGCATGGACACGATGGGCCAAAGGGCCTGTTTCTGTGCTGTATAACTCTATGACTCTATGACTTTAAACAAATGGTCAAATAAACCAATTCACAGTTTAAGTTAGAGTGATTGGCCGTAAGTGCCACTGTAACTAAGGAAAAAAAGTTAAAAGAACCTTACCAAATTAAATTAAAACATCAATTTGGGGGCTAATGAAGCACTCCAGCCCCCACAGTGCCCACTGATCACTGAAGGCCTCAAGCCTGCCAGTGTAAATCTCCAAGGACACCCAGCTGTGAATGTAACATGGAAAATGGAAAAGGAGCAGACAGTCGGGCCGGACAACTCCCTTAACCGTCTGCTGACTGCTATTTATGGCCAACTCGGCCAGGCCAAGTGTCTCTTTTAATGTTCTCAAGTAAAACCCCAATTAACATTCTCTACCTGCATATAATTAAATACAATTGATATACAATTCACATTAATATATTCAAGGCTCTGTCATCTGTTTTAGGTGACCAACAGGACCACTGAAAAAGAGGCCCTGACGAAATTAGCTGTCACCTGAATGCACATGCTGATCAGGTGCAGGAAGTTGCAATGGCAAATTCAACATCATTTCACACATAAAACACCCATAAAATGAGCCCAACAATGCTGGCCTCCCCCCACACCAACCCCCACCGTTGTCGCTGCCCTGTCTGGATCAGGAAAGTCCCAGGATCAATCCCTGGCCTAGACTAACCTAGTTGATCTCAGTTGGAGCAACTATAATTGCCCTCAGTGCCGCGGTTTAAGGAAAATCAACAGAAGTTTCTGATCAATTATTTCTATTTAGCAATGGTTACTTACAAATGAATGCTTCCAATTCCTCTATGTTTTCCTCCTCTCCTCTTAAAGTTATCCAGTGTTAAGAGATGGAAGTGTGTGTCTGTGTGTGCGTGCATGCGTGTATGTATTTTGCATGTTAGAGCATCCGTGTGTGCATGAAGATAGGAACAGGCTTGTACGTGAAGTCATTGACTGGCCTCCCACCTCTCACTGTTAAGGCTTCCAGCTGCCCATGTGGAACTGGACCTCAGTGAGGCAGTCTGCGACTTGGAGTTGTCTATGTGACCCAGAGGGAACCCATCTATCAGGAGCTAATGAAATGTGGCCTACTTGTTTGTGTCTCAAACACCTCAGGACTGGTGTCAGCCACCGCAAGGCCCTTATGCAGAAGCAGAGTAAAACTAAATGAATTTTATTGACTGTGATTGTGGAGAGGCATCCCAAATGATGAAACATCTGCTTGAATGTCCTCTACTAGCAGAGCAATGGAGCTCCAAAGATCTGAAGGTCTTCAATTCGCAAGTCTGCATGGAACAGTGGCGAAGGAAGGCGTAACAACAGGAGAGGAGAAAAACCTTTGAGGAATGAGACATCTTAATTTATAAAATAACTATTGTCAAATAAACATGATGCATTGAAAAGTATATATTAAACTGGGTTCATCAAACCTCTCAGTTGATTCAGAATAACATTTTTAATTACCATAGGAGGAAATAAAACTTTTAAGGAGAAAGATTTGAACATCTTCAGAAAACAGAGTCAGAAACAGCAGGAACAAATACAGAAACATCTTCAATGTTTGCTCTTTGTTGTTCCATTTTGTTCAGAGGCTTGAGCTGCAACTAATCTTTTTGGTAAGAGGGAAAAGCTTTGTTTCAGTAACAGTGCTGATAAGGCCAGGGAAAAGCTGATGCCAGCCAGACCAGACTGTGCTATCTCCCTGTGCATTCACTGATCCAACAGATTGGGCCGAGTGATTGGAAGAATCAGCAACTTGTGGCCGCAGAGATTGGCATTTAGAAAAGAAAGCGCAGTCAAATGGCATTTTCACTCAGCCAGCAATGACAGCTTATGATGAGAATATTAAGGCCCGCTTTACAGGCTATTTTCTCTACCTGTTATTCCCCCTGCCCCCTTTGACCCTTGTTCTCCGTCTTTCTCATTAAAGCTGTGTCACACCCTTTCCCAATAGACCATCCTTTTACTGTGGATTTCGACAGTGTGTGTCGGCTTGATTTTAAAATTCTCATCCTTGTTTTCAAATCTCTCCATGGCATCTCCCCACCCTATCTCTGTAACCTTCTCCAGGCCCACAACCTTCTGAGTTCTCTACGCCCCTCCAATTCTGGCCTCTTGCACATCCATAATTTCCACTGGCAGTCAGGCATTCAGTCCCCAAAGCCCTGAACTCTGAAATTCCCATCCTAAACCTCTCTGCCTCTCTCTCTCCTCCTTTAAGACATGCTTTAAAACCTATCTCTTCGACCAAGCGTTTGGTCAGCTGCCCTATTATCATGTTACATGGTTCAGTGTCAAATTTTGTTTGATGGTGCCCCTGGGCAGGGGCATTTTTCTATTTGGCGGGCGCTATATAAATTCAAGCTGTTAATGTTATTGCATTCACCTATTGGCCTGGTATCCCCACCAGATCCTGTTCCAAGCCAACAGCCACACATGGACTTCCCATCCTTGGTGGTCTGACCAACACAACCTCCTGATCCTGAAGCATGTAACATACGCAAAATAACAACCACGTGTATTTATATAGCACCTTAAATAAAGGAACATATCCCAGGGTGTTCAGGAGTTTTATTGGACAAGAATTGACACTGAGACCATTAACATCAAAGATATTTGTAATCGTTTATCTCTTGGCTGTTTGTGGGATCTTTATGTAAAATGGTTGCATAATTTGCTAATATAACATCAGTCACTAAACTTATGTGAAGCAGCTGTACTCTGAAAATCGTGCAAATACTCAGCAGGTCAGGCAGCATCCATAGGATGCTACACCACATGGACTGCAGCAATTCAAGAAGGCAGCTGACCACCACCTTATCAAAGGCAGCTAGGGATAGGCAATAAATGCTGGCCCAGCCAGCGGTGCCCACATCCCATGAATGAATGAATAAAAATTGTACTTGTGCTCAGAGGTGTTGCTTAGTTAACTGGCAACCCCTATGAAAGTTGGCGTATGGTTCCAATCGGTGCCAGGCATCTTCCCAGGCAGCTATTTGAGACGCCAAGGACTAAATTTTACCACAGGTTTAGGGATCCTGATGTTGGGACCAAATAGGGGTCCCAAACCTGCACCCGCCGAAGGTGGGACCAAGTCAGCAATTTTACCACAGGCAGTCTCCTAATTGACTGTGTGCGGCCTGCCATCCAATTAAGGCTCCTGTGGGGGGGATAGGAGACAATGAAGTGCCCTCGGACAGGCCCACAGCCCTCTCTTGGGACAATGGAGCCTCTGGTTTCGATGGTCCCCTGGGCCCCTAGAGGGTGGCTGCCTCCAAGAAGTTGGCAAGCCACCCTGCTCAGCGGTTTGGTGGGGCGAAGCAGGGGAGGGGAGCGAGTGGGTGTCCTCCATCAACAAGATGCCAGCAGTGCTGCTTAATGTCTCTGAATAGGGGCCTTAATTATGCAAGTCAACTCCCCACTGCTGGGAAACCTCCTGGGTGGTGGGACTGCCTCAGGGAGCTGTCTTGATGCGGCTCCCTGCTATTTTACTGGGCCCTCCCCCACCTCCATTCCCGCCACCCAGGGACCAGTAAAATTCAGAGATAAAAACAAAAAACTGCGGATGCTGGAAATAAAATTCAGGCCTTAGCCTACTCGGTGAGTAAGCTATTCAACTATGTGGGGCAGTATTACACATGAGCCTGAAGCTGCCCTCAGTTGACATTAACACATAGGTAACTTCCCCTTTCGGAGCACATGGACCTTGGCTAGGAGCCAAATCCAAGGTTGATATTTTCCCAACCCTGCCCCACCTAAGCTCAGGATAATGAGGCCAATTGTATGCACAAAATATAGGCCTTTCAACAGTAAAGGTGATACTGGGATGGGATTCTGCAGACAGTTTAGAGAGGCTTATGTGTACAAAAGAGCACAATATCAGGTAATAAAGATGACTTGTCTGGTCAAAGTGGGAACACTTTTCAGAAGGCATCCTTGGACAGCTTCTGAGAGCAATGTGTTTCCTGTGGCTCAGTTATCATGACCCCACTGCCAGAATGGGGATGATCAGATAATTCTCTCCATAGAAGCCCGCCCTGCTAGAAGTTGCTGGAATCAAACTCACTCATGTAATTTGCATTTTATGACTATCCTCCACTGACTGTATCGTGCCAAGAAATAATCCTGCCATTCTCAGGAGTATTTGTTTACTGTAGTTTCGATCATGAATTTGGAGGTTCTGGCAAATAAAAACCATAAACCCTGCCCCGCCTCCAAACCATTGGCTAACACAGCAGTGTCAATATTCATCCTCATCGACATACTGCAGATGCTGGAGATCTGAAATAACAACAGAAAACGCTGGAAATACTCCGTGGGTCAGGCAGCATCTATGGAGAGAGAAAAACCAAGTTAACATTTGAGGTCGATGACTCTACTCTAATGAAAGGCCACTGGCTTGAAACATGGGTTCGGTTTTTACCAAGGTGTACATTCAGAGCTGTGGGGGCCGGCGGGGGGATGCGGCGTGGAATTATCAATGGGAAGCTTGGAAATATGGATTTTCCAAGAGCACTGCAGTTATTTTTTCCAGGTTTGCCAGCCAATAGCCAGCCTGATTAACAGTCGGATTGGTAGGCAGGTCGACTGGTGGATTAACAGGCAGATTGGCAGGCGGGTTGACAGGCAGATTGGCAGGTGGATTGGCAGGTGAGTTGACTAAAGATTGACAGGTGGATTGACAGGCAGGTTGACAGGCAGAATGGCATGTGGATGGGCAGGCTGATTTACAGGCAGATTGGCATATGAATGGGCAGGCTGATTGACAGGCAGATTGGCATGTAGATTAACAGGCGGATTGGCTGGTGGATTGACAGGTGGATTGACAGATGGATTGACAGGTGGATTAGCAGGTGGATTGGCAGGTGGATTGGTAGGCAAATTGACAGGCTGATTGACAGATAGATTGACTCGTGGATTTCAGGTGGATTGGCAGGTAGATTGGCAGATGGATTTCAGGCAGATTGGCAGGTAGGTTGGCAGATGGATTTCAGGCAGATTGGCAGGTAGATTGGCAGATGGATTTTAGATGGATTGGCAGGTAGATTGGCAGATTGATTTCAGGCGGATTGACAGGAAGATTGGCAGGTGGATTTTATGTGAATTGGCAGGTGAATTGGCAGGCAGATTGGCAGGCTAGCTGTCTGTTTTTTTTTATTCGTTCATGGGATGTGGGCGTTGCTGGCAAGCATTTATTGTCCATCCCTAGTTGCCCTCGTTCAGAGGGCATTTTAAGAGTCAACAACTTTCCTGTGGGTCTGGAGTCAAATGTAGGCCAGACCAGGTAAGGGGACAGCAGGTTTCCTTCCCTAAGGAACATTAATGAACCAGTTGGGTTTTTACAGCAATTAACAATGGTTTCATGGTCATCATCAGATTTTTAATTCCAGATTTTTATTAAATTTAAATTCCACCATCTGCTATGTTGGGATTCGAACCCTAGTCCCCAATACATTACCCCTGGGACTCTGGAATATTAGTCCAGTGACAATGCCAAGGGGTAATAGGCAACCCTAGGTGGCCAGTTAGTTCAGTTGGCTAGATGGCTATTATGTGGTTCAGAATAACACCAAAAGTATAAGTTAGATTCCTGTTCCAGTTGAGGGAGGCTTGGACCTGCCTCCTTGCCTTTAAGGGGCAATAGCAAGCCACAACTGACAAAAACTGCCAAGAAGACAGCTCAGGATGAAACATCAGCAGGCAATGAGCCAAGGACCTGCCTTTTGGCAGAACACACATGAAAGACAAAGGGCCCTCCCCCATTCTGACTGGAATTTTCCAGTCTACAGATGAGACCCACACTGTGGCCAAAACATGGGTGGGAGCCAGGTTGGGTCAGTTGTGGCATCATTCCATCCCACAAGAGACCACCCCCACATCTGCCATGATGGTTGGCTCGCAGGTACGGTTGCTGGCTGTCCAATGGGAGGTTACCCCTCCATAATCACAGGCTGGCAGCCATGGCCATTTTCAAATCAGATTTTTTTTTTAACCTGCTCTTCAGCTCCATTGTGAGGTGCCCTTTCTCGATCTCTCTCTGGGGCACTGGCAGCTCTCATCTTGGATGCTGGGACTGCCAATGTATCATCACTGAAGGGCATCCCAATTGTCCTCACAAGGCCACCAAAGTGCAGGTTCGGGACCCGCAACATTTGATTCTGATGTCAAAGGCCTGGCCCCCAAATGGGAAATCCAGCCCAGAAAGTTGGTTAAAATGGAGGCACATAGTTTGTTTAAAAGCTTTCAATGACTGACCTGCTTCCTGAGAGCGTATTGCTCATTCTCCCCTGTTCTGCCATGGGCAAGTTCAAGGCTGGTTGTGTTTAAGTTTCAAAGTTTTTACATTTTGATTCCCAAGGCCACTTGTTTTTGCAGGCTAAAATCAATTGGTTAACTCTGTCTCTCTCCCGTTATCTCCTCGCCACAGATACTGCCAGATGGGCTGGCTGTTTTTCACCAATTCACAATTTAGCTGCCCCACTGTCCCTGGTCAATGAAGGTCACCAAGTTATTCAACATGGGAATAAAAACAAAATACTGTGGATGCTGAAAACCTGAAATAAAAACAGAAAATGCTGGAAAAAACACTGCAGGTCTGATAGCATCTGAGGAGAAAGAAACAAAGTTAACGTTTCGAGTCCGTATGACCTTTCTTCAGAGCTAAAGAGCAGAAATGTGATGAAATTTATACTGTTTACAGGGGGATGAAGCAGGTGAAGCTGGATAGAAGGCCAATGATAGGTGGGAGCTAAGGAGAGATTGACAAAGATGTCAGGGGCACAAGACAAAGAGATTATTAATGGTCGTGGTAGGGGCTAAAGAAGGTGCTGATAGTGGCTTGAAGATAAGGAAGCAGAATGTGATAATAGCAGAACAAGGATCAGCATTCTATGAAAGAACAACAAGGAACAAGTAACAGATGGTCCTTTGGGGGTGGGGTGGGGGAAGGGGCAGTGGTTCAGGAAAAATGATAGAAAAAGGGGGTAAAAAGGGGATAAAAGGGGGGTTAAAACAATGAATAAATGAATACAAATAAAAATAAATTTTAAAAAGTTTTAAAAAGGGATAAAGAGGGATGAAGATAGAAGTGAGAGTTCATGGTCTGAAGATGTTGAACTCAATGTTAAGTCTGGCAGGCTGTAAAGTGCCTAGTCAGAAGGTGAGGTGCTGTTCCTCCAGTTTGTGTTGCACTTCACTGGAACATTGCAGCAGGCCAAAGATGGGCATGTGGGCTGAGAGCAGGATGGTGTGTTGAAATGGCAAGCGACAGGGAGGTCTGGATCATGCTTGCAGACAGACCGAAGGTGTTCCGCAAAGCGGTCACCCAGTCTGCGTTTGGTCTCTCCAACTGCTTCACTTGAAAGGACTGTTTGGACCCTTGAACGGTGAGGAGGGGGGAAGTAAAGGGGCAAGTGTTGCACCTTCTGCGATTGTGTGGGAAGGGGCAGTGGGAGGGGGATGAGGTGTTCAGGGTGATGGAGAAATGGACCGGGGTGTCCTGGAGGGAATGGTCCCTACAAAATGCTGACGGTGGGGGGGTGAAGGGAAGGTGTATTTGGTGGTGACATAATGCTGGAGTTGGTGGAAATGGCAGAGGATGATCCTTTGAATACAGAGGCTGGTGAGGTGAAAAGTGAGGTTCTGGGACTGAGGGGAAAGTGTGAGGGCAGAAGCATGGGAGATGGGCCAGACATGGTTGAGGACCCTATCAACCACAGTGGGTGAGAAACTTCTGTTAAGGAAAAAGTAAGACATGTCAGAAGTGCCATTTTGGAAAGTGGCATCTCCAGTTCAGATGCAATGGAGGCAAAGGAACTGACAGATTGTGATGGAGTCCTTACAGGAGACAGGGTGTGAGGAACTGTAGTCAATGTAGCTGTGGGAGTCGGTGGGCTTGTAATGAATATTGGTGGACAGCCTATCACCAGAAATGTAGACAGAGAGATTAAGGAAGGGAAGGGAAGTGTCGGAGATGGACTATGTGAAGAGGGGCGTAATTTGGAAGCAAAATTGATAAAAAATTTTTCCAGGTCCAGATTAGAGCATGAAGCGGCACTGATACAGTCATCTATTTACCAAGTTGTGGGAGGGGGCCTGAGTAGGACTGGAACAAGGAATGTTGCACATACCCCATAAAGAGACAGGCATAACTGGGGCCCATGCAGGTGCCCTTAGCCACACCTTTTATTTGGAGGAAGTGAGACAAGTCTAAGGAGAAGTTATTTACTGAGAGAACAAGTTCAGGAGAGTGGTACTGGATGAGGATTGTTTGGACCTCTGTTTAAGGAAGAAGCAGAGAGCACTCAGACCATCCTGGTGGGGGATGGAGGTGTAGAGGGATTGGTCCGTGGTGAAGAGGAGGCAGTTAGGACCAGGGAACTGGAAATTGTTGATCTGACGTAGGGCATCAGGGTAATCGTAAATGTAGGCGGGAAGAGATTGGACAAGGGAAGATAGGATGGAGTCAAGATAGGAAGAGATGAGTTCCGTGGGGCAGGAACAGGCTGACACGATTGGTCTGCTGGTACAGTCCTGTTTGTGGATTTTGGGGAGGAGGTAGAAGTGGGCTGTCCGGGATTGGGAGACTATGAGGTTGGAAGCTGTGGAGGAAAGATGTCCGGAGAAGATGAGGTCAGTGACAGTCCTGGAAACAAAGGCTTGATGTTTGGTGGCGGGGTCATGGTCCAGGGGAACATAGAAAGAAGTGTCTGAGAATTGGCACTCAGCCTCTGCAATGTAGAGGTCAGTACGCCAGACAACAGCAGCATCACTCTTGTCAGCAGGTTTGATGACAAAGTCAGGGTTGGACCTGAGGGAATGCAGTGCAGCAAGTTCAGAAGGAGACAGGCTGGAGTGGGTGAGAGGAGCAGAGAAATTGAGATGACTGATGTCACGCTGACAATTCTCAATGAAAAGATCAAGAGCAGGTAAGAGGCCAGAGGGAGGGGTCCGGGTGGAGGGAGAATACTGGAAGTGGGTGAAAGGATCTGAACGGGGGGAGGACTCCTGCCCAAGGAAGTGAGCACAGAGATGAAGGCAGCGAAAGAAGAGTTCAGCATTGTGCCAAGCCCGAAATTCATTGAGTCAGGGCATTACGGTATGAAACTGAGTCCTTTGCTGAGTACTGAACATTCAGCATCAGAGACGGGAAGGTCAGGGAGTAAGATGAATCCACAGCAAGGGTTGAGGTTAGGAGCCGGGATGGGGTTAGAGGGATGGGAAGGGGTGGAGGGTCCTGGATGGGCGTTGGTATCAGTAAGTTGCTGGGGCTTGCGTTCCTTAACACCTGAAAGGAAGAGAAAAAGTTTCTTGTTTTGGCGTCGGATGAGATGAAGATTAAAGTGAAACTGGGGACAAGGGCAGCTTTGAGATAGGATGACTTGGTGCAGCTGGAGAGAGAGGTCGAGTGTGTACATATAGCAACACATGGCACTGAGTGTGAATCTCAGGATGTGACGAGAACAGCAGTCCGAGGAGCATTGTATGTCCCGGAGTTACCTGTAATCCTGGATGGGTCCGAAACATGAGAGATGGAAATTCAGTTGGAATCCACGCGGGGTAAGTCAGAGACGGAGACAGTCACTGAGGAAGGAATTATGGCTGTGAAAGCGAGTTTTAGTAAACACCTTGTCAAACACCAGAAGGGAAAGCAATGAAGGTGAACAGGGCAAAGAGACAAATGAAAACGCTGTTGGAGTGAAGAGCAGTACTTCTTCAATGTAGGTATTCCAGGAAGAGAAGTGGCAGTGAGTTAAACACTAAGATAAAAGCAAAATACTGCGGATGCTGGAAACCTGAAGTAAAAACAGAAAATCCTGGAAAAACTCAGCAGGTCTGAGCTGGTCTGTCCTTGGCCTGCTGCAATGTTCCAGTGAAGCTCAACACAAACTTGAGCTTGTGGAGGAACAGACCTCATCTTCTGACTAGGCACTTTACAGCCTTCCAGACTTAACAATGAGTTCAACAACTTCAGATCATGAATTCTCTCCATCTTCATCCCTTTTTAAATTCTTTTAAAATTTACTTTATTTTTATTTTTATTCATTTATTCATTGTTTAATCCCTTTTTTAACCCCCTTTTTCTATCATTTTTCCCAAACCACCGGCCCCTCCCCCAGCCTACCCCAAAGGGCCACATGTTGCTTGTTCCTTGTTGTTCTTTCACAGAAACCTGAATATCAGCCAATTGAAAGGGTACAAATGGACAGTGTGTGAGCTCCCAGTCACCGTTCAATTGAAAATGTGTGTTGTTTTCCACACAGTGTCATGTATTATAGGTATTTAAATTAGTCTAATGATTAATTCTGCTATTAACATATTCTGTTTTCCTACCTTTATGCCACTATCAGCACCTTCTTTAGCCCTTACCACGACCATTAACACTCCCTTTGTCTTCTGCCTGTGGCAGCTTTGTCAATCTCTCCTTAGCCTCCACCTATCCCTGACCTTCTATCCAGCTTCACCTGCTCTGCCCCTTAAACAGTATAAATTTCATCACATTTTTACTTCTCCATTGGTCTGAAAAAGAGTCATACGGACTCGAAATGTTAATTCTGTTTCTCTTTCCAAAGATGCTGTCAGACCTGCTGAGTTTTTCCAGCATCCGCAGTCTTTTGTTTTTATCCCCGTGCTGAATAACTTGGTAGCCTTCATTGGCCATTGCTGCTTTGCCTGACCAACGCTTCCAGCCTGCATCCAGGAGAATGCTGATCAGACCTTGGCTGACTATTCTCCCCGTCTGGTCCAGTCAATTATACTAGTTCGAGCATCATCACAGCTGGAAAGACTGACAGACAGATCCTCCTTCTATCCATATAGCCTTTCCTGTTGCTGATGTTATTCTAATAGGGGGATAAATTGGAGTTCTACCTGACACACCCTCGGGCCTGCTTCAACATGATTGACAGTCAGGGAGTGACACTCCTGTGATGTTTGCTATTATAAACAGACATATGATAGCAGGTCTCAGGGCTGTCAGGCACTGAGTGCAGGCTGAATCTTGCAGCCTGGGATATTGGCTTGATAAAGGTGGGTTCCAATTGACACCTCATTAGACTAATTTAAATACCTATAATACGTGACACTGTGTGAAAAACAACACACATTTTCAATTGAACGGTGACTGGGAGCTCACACACTCTCCATTTGCACCCTTTCAATTGGCTGAACCTTCCTGTGAGAGCAATGCGTATACAATGTAAAACATTGAAGAGTCCTTGGCGATGTGCTAAGTATAGAGCACTCAGCAAGAATCTGAAGCACAAGATAGCATTCATGAGATTACCTCATGCATTTTCATTTTTTTGTTGCAGTTCCTGTTGAATGCTCGATAGTTAGTGCATTACCAACAATATATTCAATGTTCTATCGTGTCAACAGTGACTCTTGCGAGCTCTAACCTTAGCTGCTGCAGTGAAACTGAGGACAACATCAAAAACAACTAATTGTTATATAGCACCTTTAATGTATTGAAAGCATCCCAAGACAAATCACAAGAGTGATTATCAAAACAAAAGAATGCTTGCATTTATATAATACTTCTCATGACCACTGGACACCTCAAAGCTTTACAGCCAATGAAGTACAAATATAATTCGACACCGAACCATGTTAAGTAGAAAAGGCAGGCCTAAATGTTGGTCAAAGATGTAGGCTTTAAGGAATGCCTTAAAGGAGGACAGAGAAGCAGAGAGATTGAAGCAGGAAATTCCAGAGCCTTCTGAACGCACGGCCACCAAAGGAGCAGTGATGAAAATTGGGGTACACATGAGGCCAGTATTTGAGGAGGGGGAAGATTTCAGAGGGTTGTAGGGAGCAAACTTTACAAACTGAAAGGGATAGAATTGAACTTCTTTTCTTCAAGAGGGATCAGGACTGGTTCTTGCCGGATAGAGAGATCACGGCATATGGAAAGTAAGGCCTTCACTTTCGCTGGAATGGGGAGCCTCTCCTTCATAGCAAAAATGGCGGACGCACCAAGAAATCAGAACTCCCACCTCCGATCACAGACTCTACCATTTTCACCGCCGGGGGTGGGGGGTTGGTGGGTGGGAGGTGGGGTGCAGAGGGGCAAGGAAATGAGCCTCCCTCAAAGTCACGTTTGGATGGACAATCAGAGAGACAGAGGAGCATCTCAGTGCTTGAGCCTTTGGCTCAAGGATATCTTATATGATACAGCAGAGAAGGAAGAAACCCTCCAATGGTCAGCCCATGCCCAGCCCGCCTCCAATCCTCACTGCCACAGGGGTCACCTGGCCTCCATCCGGATGGAAAATCTAACATTCAGTTGGACATTTTTACAAGTCAGGTTCGTGGAACCGAGAATTCACCCGACTCTGTGCACCCATAGTGTGGACAAAAATCTAGGCCTAAGCCTTTATGGATAACATTTGTTCCATGTGAGCTGGTTTCGATCACCTAAGGGGGCCAGAGAGGAATTTTCCAGCATATTTTTTTCCTCATTGCCCCTGAGTTTTCCTCTGTATTTTAGCCTGTCTCCAGAGGTGACATACCTGTTTTAGAGAGGGACCGGGGGGGTAGGGGAGTTTATTATAAATTAACTAATTGTGATGCTTCAGGCATCGTGATGTGTGGGGTAGGCCTGATGCATGATTTTCTCTTTGCCTGGCCACCGTTTTTGTGTGATATGTCAAGGAGTTTTAAGCACCTAGGCCACAGCAGCTATCAGCTGATCTGGGATTGTTGTCATTACTCAAGGTTTCACTGAACCTTTAATATCTAATCTCTTGTGAGTTCAAGTTCCACTCCATTGAACTGAGCACATAGCTGACACTCCAATGCAGCACTGAGAGAATGCTGCGCTGTCGTTGCTGCCATCTCTCAGATGAGCTGTCAAACCGAGACCCTTGTGGATGTAAAATATCCAATAACAGTCTTCGAAACAGAACGACAGAGTTCTCCCGGGGTCTTGGTTAATATCTATCTCTCAACAAATACTTCTACAAATAGATAATCTGTCCATGTTCACAATGCTGTTTGTGGGATCTTTCTGTGTGAAAATTAGCTGCCAAGTTACCTACAGCACAACAGTCACTGTACTTCAAAGCTTAATCGGTAAAGTGCTTTGGGGTGTCCTGAGGTTGTGAAAGGTGTTGAATAAATGGGAGTTTTTTTTCTTTCTTTAAAGCATTTTTTTTCATACTGGTCCTTGGATGGGGATACCTTTCTGCATGGCTTCCAAACAGAGGTTTGAGTGTGTTCTTGTTTAAAATGTGCCTTGTGCCAACTCACTTCTTACTTTCAGCGTGGGTACGGTTTGGAGGCAAATGGAGTTAGTGTTGACACAGACCAGACATGCCTCACAATGAGTGGCTTGTCTGAACACCCACAGGAAGGCTGGCCATTGTGGCAAAGTACCAGGCAGGGCAAACAGAGCTGGTAAATAATTCAGACTCCAACAATGCCCTGAATTTTCCTATAACTGCGCAGATACAAAATTGGCAGGCGGATAAAGACCAGTTGGTTTATCGTGCTTGCCCCCACACTATAATGGCTGTCACATTCCCTTCGGTAAATAGCGAAGACACTTCAACAAAAAAGTGACTTCATTGGCTGTAAACTGCTTTGGAACATGCTGAAGTCATAAAAAGTGCCATATGAATGTCCTTCTTTCTTTTTAGGCACCAGAGCACCCCTAGCCAAATACTAGAGATATGTGAAGTCTGAAATAACAGAAGATGATGGGAAAAGCTCAGCAGGCCAGGCGGCACCTGTGAGGAGAGATGCTGCCAGTAAGGTCGAGGGCCAGAATTTCTCACTCCACAGATGTTGCCTGGTCTGTCGAATGTTTTCCAACATTTTCCCTTAATGTACCCTATGGGGCAGTTGCCTCCCCCATAGTTGAAACAGTCCCCAGATAACTTGGTCGAGCTAATTTGTGTGGAACTAAATGATAGCGGCTTTCCTGTGATTAAAATGGTGAAGGTCAGACTTAGTGGAAAGTTAGTGATAACACGGTTGATCATTGGCTACTCCTCCTGTTGCCTAGCAACCAGGCTGTGCCATTTAAACCAGCGGCATATTCCCACTCTGATGTCAGTTCAAAAAATAAAAAAGACCCTTTCTCTTGCCTGGGCCTAATCTTCTTTTTTAAAAAAAACAGAATAAATTATATGTGTCTTACAACAGGATTATGGAACCCGTGAGGCAAAAACATATGGGAAGTTTGATGGGTAAACACTTTCCCTGGTCAAAATTTGACTCTGACTCAACACCACCTAAACTTCCAGACAGGGTGACTAAACCAGGGATGTCTACAGCATAGCTCCCTGTTTATTCTGAATGTCTGTCAGTGAGCCACAGTGAATATTTTATTTCTCCCTCTATAATCAGTTTATGAGTTAAGTATCTAAACAAGGTGCTTCTTATTTTTCCACTTTGCGTTTTATGTCTACGAGTTCGTTAAAGTGGTTGAGCTGCTGAATAGAAATAGTTTCCATTTTGGCCCCAGAAAAAGCATTGCAGAGTATGAAAGAGGGGTTTGCATTTATACAGCGCCTTTTACCACCTCAGGATGTCCCAAAGATGTTTTGCAGCCAAATGAACTGCTTTTTGAAGCGTAGTCAATGTTGTCACATCAGAAGCAGGGCAGCCAGGGAACTCCGCTGATACCCACATTTCTGAGTTATGTTTCGGCCACCAACGAGCCACAAAATCTCCAGGACTCCAAAATATGGAACAACAACTTGCATTTATTTAGCACCAAAGCACAGTGAAATGTCTCAGAGCGCTTCACAGGAGTGTTATCAAACAATATTTGACACCAAGCCACATAAGGAAATATCAGGGCAAGTGACCAAAAGCTTAGCCAAAAATGGTAGGTCTTATGCAGCCTCTTAAAGAGAAAGAAAGGCTTGAATTTATACAGGGCCTTTCATTGCCCCAAGGCATTGCAAGGAACTTGACAGCCAATGAAGTACTTTTGAAGTGTTGGTTGAGGTATAAATGTTGGCCATGACATCAGGGTGAGCTCCTCTTCAATAGCTCTGTCAGGTCTTTTACATCCACCTGAGATGGCAGACAGGCCTCAGGTTTAACATCTCATCTGAAAGACAGCATCTTCAACAATGCAGCACTCCTCCGTACTGCGCCCGATGTCAGCCTAGATTATCTGGCCAAGTCTTTAGAATGGAACTTGATCCCAAAGCCTGCTGATCCAGAGAAGGGAGTGCTACCCACTGAGCCACAGCTGACAGACAAGGGGGAGGGAGAGCTGGAGAGATACAGGGGGAGTTAATTCCGCAGCTTAGGAGCTAGGCAGCTGGAGGTACGGTGGTTGGGTAATGAGCACAGAGATCTCAGAGGGCTAGAGGAGGTTACAAAGATAGGTAGGGGCGAGATCATGAAAGAATTTGAAAACAATTATGAGAATTTTAAAATTGAGATGTTGGCAGACTCCCAGAAACACAATTTAGAATTGGAGGAAACTTTAAAGCTGATATGTAGTCGATGCGTGGCAAATGGTCTGGCCTCAGTAAAGTGGTGAGAGGTCAAGAGAACATTGAAAGGAACAATGAAGGTGGCAGCAACAATAGTTGTATTGTCATCTTAATAATTGATTTAAAATGTACATTAGGTAAGTGAACATAAAATATTAAGGGGAGTTTCTTCAAATGATTATAGAATATGATGGGGTAAATAAAAAGAGAAGCAAATTCTTCAAGTAGGGGAAATCCAGAGCAAGGGAACACAACCTTAAAATTAGAGCTAACTTGTTCAGTTGTTCAGGGTGATGTTGAAAAGCACTTCCTCACACAAAGGCTAATGAAAACGGGAATTCTCTTCCCAAAAAGCAATGGATGCTGAATTGAAAATTGCAAAACTGAGATCGATAGCTTTTTTTAGGCAAAGTTACTAAAGGATATGGGACTAAAGCAGGTAAATGGAGTTGAGATACAGATCAGTCATGATCTCATTGAATGGTGCAGCAGGCTAAAGGGACTGAACAGTCACCACCTGTTCCTATGCTCCTAAGCATTAGGTGGTTTAGAACTAAAAACCTCCAGTCTGACCGAGAGAAAAAAACAACCAATGTATCTGAAACCTTGGAATCTCAAAAGGCAGGAACAGTGCCTGGGTTTGCTCATGACAAAGAGCAGGTGGATGAGGTGCTGGAGGATTGCCAGTGGCCATGGAAAGCAAATACCAGCACAAGTCATCTTCAGGAAACTAGGGGAGAGGTTCTAAGGGCAATCTCCAAACTTGATAAGGAAATAAGATTTATGTGACTATAATCACTTTAAACTTAGTGAGTGATTGAGCTGGGTGTGTTTTCATGGCCGAGGTGATATTTGTACTATTCTGACCTTTGCTGTAGTTAGGGTTCATAATTCTGGCAAGCAGAATCTTACTCTTGTAGCTCTTGACCTCTAGTTTTCAAAGTTTCCATAATTCTTTTTATCAAGAGCTGTGGACTGTGAGACTCCCAAGTACAGTGTTGAACTCCCAAGGATGCAGGAACATGGATTCAGCAAAGGGGAAGCTAGATAAGCATATGAGGGAGAAAGAAATAGAATCTTCTGTTGATAGGGTGGGATAAAGAAGGATGAGAAATGGCTCGCGTGGAGCATAAACACCAGCATGGACCAGGTGGGCTGAATGGCCTGTTTATGGGCTGTACAATGTATGTAATTCTACATAATAATTAGTAGGCGATTACCCAGAAATAATATGGTTAGTATATGTTGTCAGGGTACAACAATGAATTCTAATGGAATATCTCCAGGGCCAATACTTTCAATGGTTGGGCTTTTAGGGCGACTGCAGTTCCATCTTTCCACCCATCACAGGCTAACCTTGTACCCCAACAGCAGGTAAAACCTGAATAGATATGATATGATCATGACAGCTTTTGATTTGTTTTCTTTTGTAAAACCAGAGGATGGTGGAGAAAAGGCAATTTAATGTTCAGGGTTATCCCCTCCTGTTCTGAAGGACAATCGTCATCTGAAATGTTAAGCAGACTATCCTCTCCTCAGATGCCAGCTGATTATTTGCTATTTATCTTTCATACTTCCAACATTCATCATTTTTTTCTTGTAGAGCTAGAACTGAGTTACAGGACCACTAAAAAATTATTTTTTCCAAAAAAAGCCACTTTTAGTAAAAGGTTGGGCAGTGTCTTCTATCAAGCAAACTATTAATATACTTCTGTTTTTATAATATACAAGTAAACTTTATAGAAATACTTTGTCAAGTGATCTCTACGGTGAGACAGCCAAATGCAGTAGTGTGGTATAATTCAATGATGTCCCAAAATGAGGGCATGTAATCCAGAACATTCTGAATTATATTTCAATCCTTCCCTCTCTTCAACTCTATTTTCTGTCCCATTTCTGTATTTCAAATAAAATAACATTAATTTTGGTCGAGTTCCACTGCTCAATGAGCCAACACCATCTTGTTGCTATTCCTTTGTTTAAAATGGGTATCAGGTGGCAGCTTTCGCTCATCAGTTTGCTGCATTTGATGGAAGCTCAGAGCTCAGATGCAGCGAACATATATGTGTTTGAGTGTGTGTTGTATGGGTGTGTATAAGAGCATGAAAGCGTTGTGTGAATCTGTGGCCGGGATTTTCCAGCTCCATCGTGGCGGGACCCACTGTGGGGGATTTGGCAGCTCAGCCAAAAGTCCATTGACTTTCGGTGGGACCGGACGATCGCCGCGGCAGCCTGGGCCGGAAAATCCCACTCACAGTGTGTTGTGTGGGTGGGTGTTATGAGAACATAGGGTCAATGAGTGTGTAAGTTGGGTCTGTGTGTCATGTGAGTATGAGAGAGCAGTGGGCTTGTATGTGAATGTGAGAGTGTGTTGTGAGTTTATATGTGTGTATGCTATGCAGCTGTGAGTTGAAAGCATTTGGGTGAGAATGTGTGTTAGTTGGGCGTGAGGGTTCAAGGTATGTGGGTAGGTGTTCCATGATGGTGTATGCTGTGTTTGTGTTGCACAAATGTTTGTGTGTGTGGTTTCTATGGATTTTTTTTATTATTCATTCATGAGGCTAGTACATATAGGCCAGGCCAGACTGGGTAAGGACAGCAGATTTCCTTCCCTAAAGGGCAGTAGTAAACCAGATAGGTTTTTAGGACAATCAGCAAAGTTTTCATAGTCGTCATCATCATCAGACCTTTTAATTCCAGGTTTTTATTGAAGTCAAATTTCACCATCCGCCAGTGATTTGAACCCGGGTCCCCGACACATTACTGTGGGTCTCTGAATTACGAGTCCAGTGACAATACCACTATGCCACCACCTCCCCACATCTTATTGCGGGTGTTTGGTTTCTGTTGTGTGTGTGGTTGGATGGTGTTGTGTGTGTGTTTGGATTGAGTTGTGTGCATGTGTTTGGATTGTGTTGTGTGCGTGTGTTTGGATTGTGTTCTGTGTGTGTGTTTGGATGATGTTGTGTGTGTCTTTGAATTGAGTTGTGCGTGTGTTTGGATTGTGTTGTGTGCGTGTGTTTGGATTGTTTTCTGTGTGTGTGTGGATTGTGTTGTGAGTGTGTGTGTGGACTGTGTTGTGAGTGTGTGGATTGTGTTGTGAGTGTGTATGGATTGTGTTGTGAGTGTGTTTGAATTGTGTTGTGAGTGTGTGTGTGGATTGTGTTGTGAGTGTGTTTGAATTGTGTGGTGAGTGTGTGTGTGGATTGTGTTGTGAGTGTTTGGATTGTGTTCTGAGTGTGTAGGTTGTGTTGTGAGTATGTGTTTGAATTGTGTTGTGAGTGTATGTGTGGATTGTGTTGTGAGTGCATGTTTGGATTGTGTTGTGAGTGTGTGGATTGTGTTGTGAGTAGGTGGCTGGAGTTTGGATTACAAATTAGGTCACATGTTAATCCAGACAGAAAAATATCCATTTTACACAAACTTAAAGGCAAAAGTAATTCCATTAACAGTAATGTATGCAGCAAACCTTCTTCCAATATCTGTTCATTTAACAACTCAATTAACAAGTACACTCTGTATTCTCAAATCTGTGGGCAGGACAATGTGGCAAAGCATTGGGAAGTCAAGTTGATATTTGCATACTGTGTAATTGGATATTTTGTGCATATCTCTTATTCTGTTGAATTGGTACTGGTTGGACGATGTAGTCACCCTGGGGAGATATAATGTAGACAAACAAATAAATTCAGTATATTGGCTGCTGCACAGTGCCAAGGAATTTCAATATCAAAAAATGGGTGTTATGTATTGTATTATTTATCTGTTCAATAGGTAGAATCATTTTTCTGCACTGTAGTGAAAGTTCTGGAATGTTTTGGTGTCTTGGGGTACCAAATCATTGTGATTTATTGCAAAGCCGTACTAATTAAACAATGAAAGCATGCTCCACAACCTCCCTCCTCCCTGCAATTCATGCCCTCCTCTCACCACCACTTTTCAATGTAACAGTTTTAATTTCCTGCACACTGCCTCTTCTACAGCCTGCCGTGTAATGTCATTTTGAAATTTGTTGTCTGAGATTCCCTGCTGAGCACCCACACAATCCCCCACAATTAATGTAGCTTATGATAGATACAGCACCAGCTAGTTTGTGAATGCCAAGTAATATCCATCCCTTCCACCACGGCGGCTGTACCTGAGGCATCATCTGGCGAGAGATGTGATGTGTGTTTGTGCTCTTAGCCCTCTGGTTACTCGTGCGTTACCTGGGCCTCAATTTTAATTCCTCTCCCGAAACCCCCTGCAAGGGCTGAAGAGAGTCAGGAGTGTGTTAAAATATTGGGTTTTGAGCAACCAGCCCCAAATCTGACACCATTCCCATCCCTTTAAATGTTTACAAACACAAGTAAGTCCTTTAACCAGGCTCCAGCAAAAGGCAAGGTGGTGGGGTGGGTTTGGGGGGGTGGGGGGGGCTAATAACCTTTCAAAAGTCACTGTAGGATAAGATCATCAATACAGTGACTCCAATTTAGTAGAAGGTCAGGGGGATCGAGGTCTGTGTTGTCGGCTCCCCAGCAGTTCGCCTGAGTTGGGAGGCTTAGACTGCCTGGGGTTAGCTCCTTTTAGCCCTCCTTATGGGCCAGGAAGAGCAGAACCATTCCTCAAAGGCCTCACAAGGATATTCTCACCACTCCACCTCCCCCATCCTCTTCACCAGCTTCAATTGCTAATCCTTCCCCTGCTGATTCCCAGTCACTGTCCCCACCCGTTCCCAGCCACGACCTTTAGCCAGTGCTTAACCTTCCTCCGCACTTGCCAGCCAGGCAGTCAATCTGACCAGCTGTCAGTCTGTCCAACATGAATCATTTGAAGCCCTGCAGTTAAAGTCAGCAGCCATAGAGCCTCTGCGTCCTTGGCCTTGCTGGCCTCCTTACCCTCTGCCAGACTCCCCACTATCCTACCTGCCTCCCCGCTAATATCAGGCCCTGTTGTGTGCTGAGTTCTCTGGGGTGGCAGGGGGAATCGGCAGCAGCACCTTTACAACACCTCCTGTTCTGGATCAGTCCATGGGCTGGCTGCCAGTTGTGAATACTATGGGTGGTGGCCATGATGCTTTTCCCCTTGCAAATCCAATTAGACATTCACTGCCCAGGCTGACACATAACGAGCAGCTACTTTGGTGACATAACTGGGAGCTATAGACAAAGGAAGAACCATAACCCAATATAAGCCAGCCTAAAAGGAGAGGAAAGAAACAGAGAACATCCGAAATAGGTTAACATCCAAAAAACACATGTGAAGTGCAGTCATGATTGGTATGTACACAGCCATTACAAGATTCCACAATACCAATGAGATTAATTTGGGGGGTGCAATGGTGCAGTGGTAATGTCACTGAATTTATAATCCAGGGGCCCAGCCTGATGCTCTGCTTTGGATGCGATAGACAAAGCTAAGCAATCCCACAGTCAATGGTTGAGATCTAAGCTCTGCAATCCTGCCACATCCAGTCATGAATGGTGGTGGACAATTAAACAACTCCATGGAGGAGGAGGCTCTGCAAATATCCCCATCCTCAATGATGGGGGAGCCCAGCACACAGTGCAAAAGATAAGGCTGAAGCACTTACAACAATCTTCATCCAAAAGTGCCTAGTGGTTGATCCATCCCTGTCTCCTCCGGAGGTCCCCAGCATCACACATGCCAATCTTCAGCCAATTTGATTCATTCCACGTGATATCAAGAAATGGCTGAAGGCACTGGATACTGCAAAGGCTATAGACCCTGACAACATTCTGGCAATAGTACTGAAGACTTGTGCTCCAGAACTAGCTGTGCCCCTAGCCAAGCTGTTTCAGTACAGCTACAATATTTACATCTACCTTGCATTTTGGAAAATTGCCCAGTTATGTCCTGTACACAAAAAGTAGGACAAATCCAACTGGCCATTACCACCCCATCAGTCTCCTCTTGACCATCAATAAACTGTTGGAAGGGGTTATCAACAGTGCTATCAAGCAGCACTTACTCAGGAATGACCTGCTCACTGGCACCCAGTTTGCCTTCTGCCAGGGCCACTCAGCTCCTGACCTCATTACAGCCTTGGATCAAACATGGACAAAAAACCTGAACTCCAGAGGTCGGATGAGAGTGGCTGCCCTTGACATCAAGGCTGCAGTTGACTGAATGTGGCATCAAGGAGCCCTAGAAAAACTGGAGTCAATGGGAATCAGGAGGAAATCTCTCCACTGGTTGGAATCATACCTAACACAAAGGAAGATGGTTGTGATTGTTGGAGGCCAGTCATCTCAGCTCCAGGACTTCATTGCAGGAGTTCCTCAGGGTAGTGTCTTCAGCCCAGCCATCTTCAGCTGTTTCATCAATGACCTTCCTTTTATCATGAGGTCAGAAGTAGGGATGTTTGCTGATGATTGCACAATGTTCAGCATCATTTGCGACTTCTCAGCTACAGAAGTAGTCTGTGCCCTTATGTAGCAAGACTTGGACAATATCCAGGCTTAGGCTGATAAGTAGCAAGTATCATTTGCGCCACTCAAGTGTCAGGCAATGACCATCTCGACCAAGAAGGAATCCAACCATCATCCCTTGGCATTCAATGGCATTACCATCACTGAATCTCCCACCATCATCCTGGGGGTTACTATGATTCGAAACTGAACTGGACCAGCCATATAAATACTGTGGCTAAAAGAGCAGGTCAGAGACTGGGAATTCTGCAGAGAGTAACTCACCTCCTGACTCCCCAAAGCTTGTCCACCATCTACAAGGCACAAGTCAGGAGTGTGAAGGAATACTCCCCACTTGCCTGGATGAGTGCAGCTCCCACACACTCAAGAAGCTCGACAACATCCAGGACAAAGCAACCTGCTTGATTGGTGCCTCATCCACAAACATTCATTCCCTCCACCACCGACGCACAGTAGCAGTAGCGTGTACCATCTACAAGATGCACTGCAGGAATTCACCAAAGCTCCTTCAACAGCACCTTCCAAACCCATGACTATCTAGGAGGACAAGTACAGCAGACCCATGGGAACACCAACAACTGCAAGTTCCTTTCCAATTCACTCACCATCCTGAATTGGAACTAAATCGCCATTCCTTCATTGACGTTGGGTCAAAATCCTGGAACTCCCTTCCTAACAGCATTATGGGTGTAACTTCACTACATGGACTGCAGCGAAGGCAGCTCACAACCACCACCACCTTCTCAGGGGCAATTAGGGATGGGCAATAAAAATGCTGGGCTAGCCAGCAATGCCCACATCCCATGAAAGAATAACAAAAGCAGATAATCAGTGGTGTTGGGTAATGGCTAGATTTTGACCAGGCCACCACTGTTCTTCTTTGATCAGTGCCACGGATATTTTACATCCACCTGAGAGGGCTGACAGGGCCTTGATTAAAAATCACATTCAAAAGACAGCACCCCTGACAGAGCAGCATTCCCTCAACACTATACTGAAGTGTCAGCCTAAAGTATATGTTCAACTTTTGAACTGAGGCTTAAAGCCATGACCTTCTGGTTTAGAGACAAGAGTGTCCTCAACTAAGCCAAGCTGGGTCATTGATGCACGGTGCCAACCTCTGCTGTGTACAAACTGGCTACTGTATTGACTGGTTGTAAGGTCCTTTGGGATGTCTTGAGGACTTAATAAGGCATTTTATAAATGCAAGCTCTTTCTTCCCTGAGGAATAGCAAATTCCACATGGAGCAAGGTTGCAAACTTGGGCCATGCAGGCCACTGTGGTTCTGTTTCTTATGCTGTGACCCATAGAGCCAGCGGGGGAGCAGACAGCAGAATCATTTTACCCAAGGACCACTGCTGTGCTTTGATACCACAAAGGAGCAGCGGTATACACAGGAGAAGTGATTATATGCACATGGCCACTTAAAGGGCCTTTCCCAACCAGGGCCAATATCAAGAAGCTATGGAGGCCTCCAAGTGGCATCTTGCACTCTCGAGACATGCCATGGAGCTGGCATCGTTTCAGTAATACAAAGGATAAGGAAGAGTTTGCATCCTTATAATGCCTTTCACCTCCCCAGAACATCCCAAAACGCTTTACAGCCAATGAAGTACTTCTAAAACATTGTCACTGTTGTCAGAAATTAGGAGTACACTCAGCATGATTCAATCACCAAAATGTTGTGATCTACGATATTTCAAAAGCTAGAGAAAGCAGAGATTCCAAACTAAATAGATCCCACATTCTAGCCTCCTTAAGTGAATTCCAACATAGGAACTTAGCTGTGCTTTGATCGGACTACAATTCAAGTACCGTGACCAGTTCAGGTCACTAGGATGGAAGAGAATCGAATGAAAGAATTGTACCACCTCCAGATGGTCAAAGCTCTTTACTTTTGAAGTGGAGGCACAGTTGTGGCCAAACCCTGGCGGTGGTGAAGAAAAATGGCACATGAGTGAGCCCCAGAAGAATGACCAACAAGCCCTGGAGTGGGACTTGCTTCTGGTTCAAAAGGTAGAGGCACTGCCTATTGAGGCACAAGACCTCCAGACAAAGCATAGTCAACACATGGGATGAAATCTGGGCAACAAATTACAGATTAAAAACCTTGGAATAATTTAGTGATGTAAAACAGTTTAAGTTCATTCCAGTACTGTGGTCACAGTGTGAATACAGCGTGAATCTGGTTATGTGTGCCACTGGGAGCTAGCTAAGTGAAACCCCCTGTCAGGGCTAGTCTCACTTCACTTGAATTGAAAGCATCTGATTTATGTTCCAGGTTTAGCATTGGTACAAAGGGGTTTCAGCTTTGCAGCAGTGAATTTGTATGCCATGATAGGCCGACGATTGAGTCCTTTTAGGCAGGTGAGTTAATGTGGGCTGGGTGGCCTGTATCTATCTTGCGACCTGGAGAAAAGTTTATCATGAACCGTGTCAGAATCAATTATCACCTTTCGTATTTCAGCAACACAACAGCCGCTTATATGCCTATCGAGCCTTTCATATAAAGAGAAAAACATTTCAGCCTGCTGTACAGGGCTGAGGAAAATGGTGAACATTGGGCAGAAAAGCAAAGGGGACTAGAAATGGGTGAAGGACTGTGAAAGCACAGTTAAAGAGAGAAGGGGTTTTGAAAAAGGGAAGGAAGTTGGCGAGGTCAAGGGTTTCAACAAAGGAGTTCCGGAGAAAGGGAGAACATGGGTAAAAGAACAGCTACAGATGGCAGAGTAAGAACCAAGATAAAACAGGTCCAAATATTTATTCTTACACGTCCAAAATCAAATGTTTATTTGTAGAGTGTTAATGCTTATAGTGGCAGACTCTGCTTTTGTGCAATGGTATGCAGCAGGCCAAGAGTTAATATGCATATTTCCAAAATGTCTAAACATGTCAACATTGACTTCCTTAAACTTTACATGAACCTACAGATATTATTTCTTTTCCATTGTTTATGTGACAGGAACTAAATGCAGACATTTCGGGCAATACAAAACAAACCAGACTATTTTCAAATTTAAAGGGCGAGCCTTGTTTGGCTGAAAGGGAAGGTATTCCAAGTGTGACCTGTAGGGGGTGCTAACTTGTAGGCCACTGCTACAGCCAACAGAAGCAGATCAGTCATAGGCTCACAGGATTTCACCTGACTGTACGTGCAGAACATGACTGGCTACTAGCCTCAGCTTCTGTCATGGCCTCCAGCTCTCCTTCCAAGGAATAGGGAGATGAGGGTAGCAAGTGGTACTGTGTTAGAAAATACAGAGTTATAACCTGCAAAGGGAACAATAATGTGATACATATGTGCCAAGAATTAATAGATTTTTTTAAAAATTAACTCTGTGTCTGACTCATCAGATAATAAAGGGAATGATGTTAGGATTGTGGGCTGGGATTGAGTATTGGACAGATTACAGTGATATTGGTAGTACTTGCCTATCTTGCATGTGACTAAAATGAAGCAGATTGGAATGTGATTTCGATAAACTTTTGAAAATATAAAGTCCCGTTCACCCATCACCCCTGTTCCCACCAACCTACTGCTCCAAAAGCACCTCAATTCACAGAATCATTACTTCACAGAAGAATGCCATTCTGCCCATCGTGTCTGTACCGACTCCCCTGTTTTCATATCCCTCCAAGCCTTTGTCCCCCTGCCTAACTTCCCTGCTTTTTATAATCTCCTCCAGCCAACTGAGAACTTTGCATTTATCCAATACTGACATTTCCCAGTTCCTAGGCTCCATCATTGGTGGCCGTGCCTTCAGCTGTCTGAGCTTTCTCTGAAATTCTGTTCCTAAACCTCATCACCTCTCCTTTAAGTTGCTGCTTAAAACGTACCTCATTGACAAGTGTTTGGTTGACTGTCCTATTATGTCTTTCCTTGGCTTGGTGTTAATTTTTGTCCTAATGATTCTTCTATGAAGTGCCTTGGGATATTTTATTGCACTAAAAGGTGCTATGTAAATGCAAGTGATTGTTGTAGGCCCACGTTAAAAAAAAAATCCAATTTTCTTCAATCATCTCCTGAAGGCACTGACTCTTGCTGGACTATAGTTTTGTTGGTACTGGCCTCTCTCTACTACCTTGTCCAGTAGCCATACTTCCTGTGCGATTGTTGAGAGAGGGGCCATCACAGCTGGTTCAAATAATGTACACCCAGTGCCTGAACAGTCCAGCTTCCCAGCAGGCCACTGGAATAGAAATTGCCGCTAAACTGTAGGTAACTGTTTGCAAAAGCAACATGGGGAAAAACTTTTTCACCAGCTAGTAGTTAGGGTTTGGAGTGCAGTGCCTGAGAGTGTGAGGTTCAGCTGAGACATTCAAAGGAGAATAAGATCTGAAAGAGGAGAATGCACAGTGTTATGGGGAGAAGGTGGGGGAAGGCACTAACTGAATTGCTCATTCGGAGAGCTGTTGCAGACCTGAAGGGACAAATGGTCTCCTTCTTCCCCGTAACAATCCTGTGATTCTGTAATTTCCCTCTGCCTGGATTGGAGGTTACAATGGAAACTCTTTAGAGCCTTGGTTGAGATCAGGTGCAATGCAGACTAAGGGCTAAGTGTCAGATCTTCCTAATGTGAGGCTTATTGCTATATTAAGCAGACTTATGGGAACATTTCCTGTACCTGCGACAATTGGATGTCTAGCATGTGGCAGAAAGGAAAAAGAAGAATGAATACCAGCAAGGGCTCCCTCTGATTGAACTGAATCCTCTCCCGTTCTACCTCCCCTCCCTCAATTGCAATCCATTTAAATTAACAGACAAAATTGTACAGGTTCCACTGGGGGGCCTGTGATTCCTTCTTGTGATTTTCCTGTATTTTTTGTACTCAGGTGCAGTCACAGGAAAATCCATCCCATAATGTGACTCAGTTAGACACTGATGCCAGCAGGTGGGACATCAGGCAGCTTACATAACAACACTCTTCTGTTGTTGCCAGTTTTTCACCTCCTCCTCTGTCTCCTGAAGGTGTTGACTCCTTGGCTACAGTTCCATAAGCACCAGTTATGCTCTGGTACCTGACAAAAAAGGCTAGGGGACACAGATCTTTGGGCAAGAGATTCACAGGGAATGTGAGGAAGAACTTTTTTAAGCAGCAAGTAGTAATGACCTGGAACTCGCAGTCCACAAGTAAGTGGAGGTGATCAATGATTCCACAAGGAAGTTGGATGGGCACTTGAAGGTTTGTGAGAATGGGACTGACGGAATTACTCTACAGAGAGCTAGCATGGACTCAATGGGCTCAATAGCCTTCTTCTGTAAATGACTCCATGACAAGAAGTAGCCTAATATGTGAGACTCTCTCTCTCTTCATGTAGCATCCCCATTATCCAAGGATTGCTAATTATTCCATGATATCACTCTGGGGAAAATAGAAGAGACAGTCCCCTAAAGAACTACTTCAGCTGGTACAGGAGTTAAACTCACACCATTGGCATTATTAAGCAAAACACCATTACCCAACTGAGCTAACTAGCCTTGTGCTATATGAGACTGGACAGGCTATTTAGATATGGGGGCACCAAGGTCCAATATCCATAAATAGACACTTCCAGCAGAGGTTGCAGAAATCACAGCAGAGTCAATAAAAGCACCTCCTGCCTCTGGCTGAGATCAAAAAACGCAGCACTGCCAAAGACTCAGGCCTGGGACCTTCTGATCTGAATGGCTCAGCCACTTGCTGAACTATCAAGTAGGCAGGCTGCCCTAAGTAATCTCAGCCCCCTCCATCCTTTGCAGTCGCTGAGTATGGGAATATGTCCTTTAATTCATTACAAGACTCCACATTGTTGCTGATCCTAAGCCCACCTTCATCAAGGGATTCAGAGGCATGCTTTCACACAGGGAAGGAAGGGCGGGAGATGGAAGGAGGATGGAAAGGCAAGAGAAGGAGAGCAAAGGAGAGAATGAGAGAGTAAGGGAAGGAGCGAGAGATGGAAGGGGGAAGAGGGAAGGAGGGAAAGAAGAAAGGAGAGAGAGGGACAGAGGAAGGAAGAGACAAAGTGAGAGGAAGGGAGAGAGAGGGAGAATAACAAAACAAGTGGCAAGGGTAAGGAAGCCTAGAAATTTGAACAAGTTTACTAAAATTATGAATATATATTTTTAATTTGATTTCCTGATCTACCCATCAGCCCCACATAAATGCAAATATGATCAGAGCATATTCAAGGTACAGTTGGTGCCACTGATTGTTGCTTCCCACTCACTGCCTGCCACCTCAGTTTTGTGCATTACATCCTCAATCATTCTTTTTTATCTAATAATGCCACTTTTTAATGCCCAGTCCCAGATATTTTGACTCCTTCCCTCTAGATGTTGCTGTATGTATTATAATTTTCTTGTCACACTCGTCAGACACAAGTGTTTGCGGCTGCTTCGAAATGGGCAATGTAATCAAAACCTACACAGCAGCAATCACAGCAAAAGTGGGCAGATTTATTCAATAGTCATTTTATTGCAAAATTCTTTGTACTTTACATTTGCCTCAGGCACTTGCATCCTAACAGAATTAAAGCCCATTAAGATTATTCTTGCCTCATAAGCTAACAGTGACAAGGACAAGAATATACAAAAAGTACTCACCTATCCACTTCCTGGTAGCAATGGTAGCACTCCTATCTCAGTTTTAGGGCATTATGGGTTCAAATTCCATCCCAGGAACTTGAGCACAAAATCTAGGCTGACACTCCCAGAGCAGTACTGAGGGAGCGCTGCACAGTTGGAGGTGCTGTCTTCTGGATGCCACATTTAATCACAACCCTGCCTATCTTTTCAGGTGGACATAAAAACATTCCATTGCATTGTTTTTGCAGAAGGTCAGGAGAGTTCTCCCATGTTTCCCAGCCAATATTTTTCCTTCAGCCAACATCAGATGATTTGGTCATTATCATATTGCTGGTTGTGGGAAATTGTTCTGCGAAAATTGGCTGCCTCATTTTTTGCATATATAAGTGACTACGCTTCAAAAGCACTTTCATTGATTGAAAAGCACCTTGGGACATCCTGAGGTTATAAATGGCGCTATAGAAATGCACGTTCCACTTTCCCCATTTTCCTCCATCCTCATCTTGCCTCCTCTTCTGAAGACATTGATGACATGTGGACCCGCAGGCATCAGTTTGCTCGGGATCTGACACCAGTGCTGATCCTTCGTGTGCTGGACTGAACACTTGAGTATTGGCAACCTGTCATATACCATGACGGGCGTCAGAGTCTAACCTGACCCTGATATTCACTCAGGCAGTGTTCCCAGCCAGGGTTGCTGAAGTAAACAATTGACTTGAAGAGTGAGATCAGGCCAAGGCAATGAATCTCATACAAGCATCAACATCAGAAAACATAAAAATTTCCCCACAGGGATGGTCAACATTTGGAACAGACGCCCAGAGAAGTTGCTGATTTGGAGTCAAGTGGCACCATTTAAAAGGAAGTCAGGTTAACAGTGGGTGAGCTGAGCTTTTCAGGATTATTCAAGGTATAACCAACACACCTTATTTCTTTTTTTACAGAGATGTGAGAAAAAGAAAATGGTTTTATCTAAAGTGGGGAATTAACAAGCCAAACAAGAGAGAAAACCTTGAGGAAATAATCTAATTTAGACTCTGGATGGAGCAAGCTCAGTGGGTCTCAGGGGGCAGAATCATCCCAGAATTACACCAATTGCGGTAGCGGGCCAGAGAAATGACGGCCGCAATGATGGCTTCTCACACCTTATTGTCCCAATCCTGCCATATTAATTATGCATTCCCGGGAAACGTGCCGTTCCGATGATAGGCGGGCTCCTATTCGCCCACTACGCCATCACCTCACCACTTCATTATGCCGGGCGCTACATTTAAAGTACAGCTGCTGGCACACCTCTCAGTGTTTCCAGTCCAGGGCTGCTACAAAGAAGACATGGCCCCGATAGGCAAGAAGTCTGCAGCCTACCCTAGTTTAGTGACGTGCCCCTCAAGTGCATTTTGGATGCTTTGGAAGCCCCCCATGATGTCCTCTACCCCCCGCTCTGACCACAGGAGGGGCAGCAACATTACCACTTCAGCTGGGTAGGTGATGACAGTGGTGGTCAGTGCCAATGCTGCACAGAAGAGGTTGGCCATCCCATGCAGATAGAGGATGAATGATCTCTTCTGTGCTGCCAGGATAAGGCAACCATCTCGTCACTCTAAAATCACACACTCATGAGGCCATCACACATTCTCTGGCATCTCACTCACTTGCGCAAGGGACCTCACCACTCACTCTCTCACACACACCCTCACACCTCCATCTGGCCTCATCTCCCCTGGAGACTGCTTCCTCAGCCCTCACCATCTTGAGGCCACATGCACATATCAACATGTGCCCCACACACACCTTGAGATATCCCCTTTCCCCACTAGAGCCCTTACCCTGCAGCCTCTTCCCTTGTCTGAGGCCACTTCTCCTCCTTCCTCAAGCAAGCCCTAGCTCTGAAGCCATACAAAGCCTCCACCTGGTAGGTAGGGACCTGCCGTGAGTCCCCCTAAAAATGATGTGGTGCTGTCTGTGAAGCCTGGTGCTGATGACTGTGAGTGCTGCCCGAAGCAAAGTAGGCAAACAAACCTCAAAGTCCCGAGTGAAGTGCAGCTCGCCAGGTGCACGCCCCTTATGTGCTGTTCACGTTGACGTGGGCGGATGATCTAACAGTTGGGGGGGGGGGTGATTCCGGCGGGCTGGCCTTATAATGATATGCAGATGTATTACAATGAGGTTCCCGACATCCGATTGGGTAGGATGGCCTGCAGCAACAGGCCACAAACAGGGAATGGAGAGGAAGGTGAGACTCTGGGTCAGAGGAATATTGAGAAGGACCACTGGTGTAGGAAGAGGTGTTCAATCACAGGCAGGGATGCAAGTTAGTTCCAGGGGCCAGAGAGGGAGTCTTGCTGATCTGAATGGCCCAGAAGCTGTACAAGGAAAGTGATTACCTGTTGGATCTGACCTTTCTCACCTCCCTTCAGCTGCTAGGTTTCCCAAGCCCTGAGAAACCCAGCCCACAGCTGTTAAATGTAAAACCGGCCTAAAACCTGAGACACGCAGCCTCATTAACAGAGTTGAATAATAGGCCTGCCTCTGGAAAGTAGTTGAGTCACCCACCCCTCAACTTTCATGTTGAAACCAGCAGTTGAAGGAGGATTTGAGTTGGGTTTCGTAATTGTTATTTTTAACCACCGCCTCACTTTCTCTGGTCTTAAGTCAAGTATGGGGAGAGGTGGGGGTTAAAATCCTACCCCCGCCCCCAGTGTGTTTTATAACTGGTGGCTGATCTATTGGACATAAAACACAACAGGACCTGCTTCACTGTTTAATCCATGATTGGGACGGTGAATGGAAACATTTCATAATATTCAGAGTTCAAACTTTCAAGCAGGGCGGTTGGGTGCTGCTGCATGTTAGTAACGAGCTGGAACGTTAAAAAGCAAGACGACACAGACCAAAGTCTGTGATTGGACATTTATAAAACTTAGTGCCACACCAGGCCTTAACTCACAAAACCGCCCTTAAGTTAGGACCTCGGAGAGGCCACAGAATGGCTTGTGTGCAAAAATGGAAAGGACGGTATTGGGGGATTGGAGTGTTCTTTGGAGTCTGAGAGTGGAGGATGTTGTTTCTGTCTGAACTGTACTCCAGCTGACATGGCAATGCTAGGGACTGACACAAGCCTATTTCACTTCCCTGCAGCAATGTTCCTCAATCGACCAACAGAAACTTCACACACAATGAAAGAAAAGTAGCTTGAGGCAAAATCTTTGTGGATTCTTATTGACTTTAATCATTCGGACGGTTTGAGTGCTTTCAGCAGGCAAGTTTGGATATCACAGAATCACAAACAACCCTCAGGTCCAATCTCTGTCGAAGGCTTTCTTCAATCCAATAAAAGGGCACACAATCGCAAGGTCAAAATCTTGAAACTCCCTTCCTAACAATACTGTGGGTGTACCTACACTATGATTTCAGCAGTTCAAGAAGATGCCTCAACACCTCCCTCTCATTGGCAGTTAGGGATGGACAATAAATGTTGGCCTTGCCAGTGATGCTCACGTCCCATTAATCAATACAAAAAAGGCACAGTGTGCTGAATGGGCTCCTTCTGTGTTATATCATTCTATGATTCTACTTTGGCTTTTAATTTGATTGGACCATATGCTTCTTTCAATACAAACATACGAACATTCGAATTAGGAGCAAGAATAGGCCACTTGGCCCCTCGAGCCTGCTCTGCCATTCAATAAGATCATGGCTGCTCTGATTGTAACCTCAACCCCACATTCCTGCCTATCCCCGATAACCTTTCACCCTCTTGTTTATCAAGAATCTATCTACCTCTGCCTTAAAACTATTCAGACTTGGCTTTACTACCTTTTGAGGAAGAGAGTTCCAAAGACCTATGACCCTCTGAGGGAAAAAATTCTCCTCATCTCTGTCTTAAATGGGTGACCCCTTCTTTTTAAACAGTGACCCCTAGTTCTAGATTTTCCCACAAGAGGAAACATCCTCTTCACATCCACCCTGTCAAGACCCCTCAGGATCTTAAAATTTCAATCAAGTCAACTCCAGGATACAAGTATAGCCTGTCCAACCTTTCCTCATAAGACAACCCACCCATTTCTGGTGTAAGTCTAGTAAACCTTCTCTGAACTGCTTCTAATGCATTTGCATCCTTCTTCAAATAAGGAGACCAATACTGTACACAATACTCCAGATGTGGTCTCACCAGTGTCCTGTAAACTGAAGCAAATCCTTCTTACTTTTGTATTCAATTCCCCTCACAATAAACAAAAACATTCTATTAGCTTTCCTAATTATTTGCTATACCTGCATACTAACCTTTTGCAATTCATGCACTAGGACACCCAGATCCCTCTGAATCTCAGAGCTCTGCAATCTCTCCCCTTTTAGATAATATGTTTCTTTTTTAGTCCTCCTGCCAAAATGGACAATTTCACATTTTCCACATTATACTCCATTTGTCCATGCACTTAACCTATTTATGTCCCTTTGTAGCTTCCTCATGTTCTCTTCACAATTTACTTTCCTACCTATCTTTGTATCATCAGCAAATTTAGCAACCATACCTTCATTCCCTTCATCCAAGTCATTTATATAAATTGTAAAAAGTTGAGACTCCAGCACTGATCCCTGTGGCAGATCACTCATTATATCTTGCCAACTAGAAAAAGACCCATTTATGCCTACTCTGTTTACTATTAGCTAGCCAATCTTCTATCCATGCTAATATGTTACCCCCTACACCATGAGCTTTTATTTTCCACGATAACCTTTGATGTGGCATCTTATCAAATGCCTACTGGAAATCTAAGTACAGTACATCCACCAGTTTATCCACAGCGCATGTGGCTCCATCAGAGAGCTTCCTCTGTAAATCAGGTTGGCAACTGTGATTAGATGTATCCCTGGAGGTTTCATCACATGACTTGCTCCCACGCTTCAGCCATGAGTCAGCCAACACATCCATCCTTATGATGTACTGCCTTTCTACATCAATTGGAAAGCAAAAAGACTCATTCCAAATTAGATGATGCTTGACTGTCAGCCAAACAGCCTTTTATTTCCATTTCCAACATTTTTACACCTGATAAAGAGAAATGTTCAAAGAAAATGACAAAAAAAAACTACCTTTTTCAATGTCCCAATGTTTTTTTTTCTCCAGGGTTGCACACAGCAGTATCCTGGAGATTGATCTTCAATCCCTGGAGGCTCCAGGCCAATCCTGGAGGGTTGGCAACTCTATATATAAGTGGTGCTCTGAAAGGGTTGTTTGTTGTGTTGCTTTTTGTTTGGTGACCTTGGGCAGCCAGTGTCATCCTGATTGGTCGATCAAAAAAAGCCCAGGCTGTTTTTTTTCTGGAAGTCTTCCCCACACATTGGCACAGGCTGTAGGCTTACTCTACATAGCCTTAAGGTCTCTTTTTAGAGACGTTCTTCAGTTTTTTGCCAAAGTGGAATAGCAGGTGAGGTTAATTGCCCTGTAATCTCCAACACTGTGCGGCATCTCCATCCCTTTTGATCGTAAATTGTTGCCTGTGGCTTGGTACTTTCCCATATCATTCTCACAGAGTTAGCACATTGTTTCCTTAACTGGGTCCACTCCTTTAATCAACTGAGGGAGGAGGCAGGGCTGATGATTTATGGTTCCTGTGCTTTTAGACAGTTGCTCTGACCTCATCCTTTGGAACCTGCAAATGATTGAAATGAATGATAAACCCATTGTGACATAAACTGGCATGATAATAAGCAGGCTGGCCTGCTGTGAATCAGAAAGGTTGCTGTGTACATCACACAAGACTTAATATATCATGGTGTATTTCTGTTAAGTAAAGAGCAGTGCAGCAATAAAAGTTTTTTTTTGTGGAAAATGAGTCATTCACTTATCAGGTGTTTACGTGACTGATGTAATTATCAAAGTTACAACCTTTATTCTACACAGCGAGCTGTAAGACTGAAATAGCTGTTAATCTTTCTGTGTTATCTGTTGGTTTGTGCTGATGCCGAACGAGCTTTGAAACTCCACACTTCTGTCACAAAGCAGGTGGCTGAGTTGCTCAGATGATTTATGATAACAAGCCATTGCAGTGGTTCTTGGAATTCCAACTGAAAATCTCCATGGGTCAGTGGAGAACAGCAGCTAGGCATCAAGGACTGGTTCTGAGTGAGAGAGTGTGTGTCTGCATGAATGGGGTGGTAGGCAACTGGGGAGGAAGCAGGGGGCAGCGGGGAGGACTAAGTATCCACTCCACCAACCTGATCATTTCACCAGGAGGCTCTACTACTTTTCCTGTTTGGGCTTCATTTAAATATAAGAGGCAACCATTCAGAGCTAATCGCACTGTTTATGGGTGGCTGGTGGATTATGTGAGGGCAGGAAACTCAACAGTCCTGTCACTGCTTAAAGGAGAGGTGGAGTGTTGATTGGCGGTGAGGGGACAACGCGTTAATGATAACTGCAGCAACCTCACTAATGTGTCTGTTCTTCATGTAGTCAAACATGATCTGCTGTTCACATGTCATCCACACACCTGCAGGTTCCAGCAGGGCTAATAGGATTTAGAACTGGAACTCACCCCCTTCCTTCCCACCACTGGTACATTGAGGTGAATTGTAGTGCCACAACAGTGCCCTAGTTAACTAGCTCAACATCTTTCATTTTTATACCTGAGATTCCAGAGCAACAAGTGACAGCACCATGCCAGTTAGTAGTGCATTTAAACCACTCAACTGTCCTGGCACCATATCTTCTTTTTGTTAGTTTTGGATCCAAAATAAAGTCAAAGCAGGGATATGAATTCAGTGAGTCTGACAGAGTGCAACAGAAAACAGTCCTTTCATGTAAAATTCTCAACCTTTGAGATTTCTATGCTCCTCGAATTCTGCCCTCTATCACACTTGTGATTTCCAGTCTCACCATTTGAGACCAGGCCTTCCATCATCTAGGCCCCAGGCTCTGGAATTTCTTCCCTAAACCTCTCCACCTCTCTAGGTCTCTCTCCTCCATTTAGACATTCCTTAAAACCTACCTCATTGATTAAGCTTTTGGTTACTTCCTTATGCAGCTCGGTGTCAAATTTTATTTGATATTACTCTTGCGAAGCAACTTAAAATGTTTCATTGACTTAAAGTAATCATATAAATGTAAGTTGTTACTGTTGTTATACACTCCACTATGGTGAAGGTTCCTTCGCTCCAGTGGAACATTCCAGAAGCAGAATCTGTGAACAGGATCTAATTTCAGGATCTTTACATGGAGACTTTGGGAATTGTCTTATGGCCAGGATTTCCCGGTCAGCAAGTAGGGGGCGGGGCCCATTCGTTGATGTGTAAAATGACGCGGGATGACATTGGGTGGAACTGCCGACATCACCGCGCCCCATTTCAATTTTCAGATTGGCAGGGGCTCAGCCAAATCAGCTGTGCATCCGCCAACCTGTCAACGGCCAATTGAGGCCATTGACAAAGTAATTAATGTGATTAGTGGACCTGCCCGTCCAACCTTAAGGTTGGTGGGCAGGTCGGGAGCCCTGGTGGGCATTGGAAAAAGCATGAAACCTTATCCATGGGTGGGATGAGGTTTAATGTTTGTTTATAAATTTTTAATAAAAGTGAAACTGAAAGTGATGGACATGTCCCAACTCATGTGACAGTATCACATGAGGGGACATGTCAGGGAAATTTTCTTTTGTTTTCAATATTTTTTAATGTGCAGCCGATCTCTACATCCTTAATTGGCCCATCCATGTAAAATGGTGGCGCGCCTCCACGCACTTGCTCTTGAACGTCCCCCCCCCAACCCCGATGGGGGGAAAGTTCTGCCTTATGTTTCTGTTCATGGTTCATACTACAAGAGACCACTTTCTCACTTGAAAATGCCCACCCAATACTTACCTCATTCCACGAATCCACTTCCCTCTGAGTGCTGTATAAATGTGGTTGGGCTGTTTCCTTTCTATTTTCTCCTGATCTGAGACCGTTGGGTGTATGGAAACCCAAGTCTGGCCACTTCCTCCTCTCCTCCCATTTTGTCTTCCTCCTGAAATGTTGTCTCTTCACACTTCAAGCAGAAAACATGGTGTTTACAGATGTTAGAACGATAACTGCAGCAACACAGCCACATTATTTGACTTACAAATCTCCTAGAGATGCGCAGATTGCCAACTATTGGTGTAGACGAAGCTTCAAACCCAGATCACAGTGGCAGGCATAGCCATGAACAGAGTGATATGTTTATAGGTGAAAGAAAGTACTTGCATTTCTATTGTGCTTTTCATAATCTTCAGACGTCACAAAGTGGTTTACAGCCTATGAAGTACCTTTGGCATGAAGACCCTGTTTGTAACATAGGAAATGCAGTAGCCAGTTTATACTCACAGCAAGCTCCCACAAACAGCAATGTGGTAATGATCAGACAATCTGAGGGGTTAACTTAGGTTTTAGTTGAGGGACCAATACTGGCCAGAACACCGGGGAAAACTCCCCTAGCCTTCTTTTAAATAATATCACGGATCTTATACATTCGTCTTAGAAGTCAGTTGGGATCTTGGTTTAATGCATCATCCAGAAGACGACATGTGCAGCATTCTCGCAGCCTTGGCTGTGATGGGTCTGGTCAAGAATCAAACCTGCATCTTAACTTAATTCTGCACTGGCTGCTGCACTTAACAATCATAGGTGGAGCAGATTGAAGATTACCTTAAAGTAGGAAAGATTTAAACTGTTAAGTGAGGGAACACAGCTGTTCTGGGAAGCAGGTTGGCTGGGACAGCCATTTTATTTTCTCCCAGCCTGTTTGTAAAATGACTGGTATGAACAGATTACTAGAGTGTTACAATAGGAGCTGCTGGATTCCAACTGTTCCTATCTATCCTATCAACAAGTCCCTTTAGTCCCCCAACCCATTAGTAAAGCTGTTATCATCGTTGTGAGCCTTAGCTTAGGCTGTTCTTAGTTAGGAGCGATAGAGACTGCTGGAGGCAAGGCTGTTGATAAACTTTACCTTTTATTAAACATTCTTTGAACTATATACAGGACAAAGCTTCACACAGAACCATCCCTCAGGATGCTCTGATGTCATGTGATCTTACATTACTGATGATGTAGACTGTCTATTTACATAGTTAACATTAACCCTTTGCACTACATCTCCCCCCAAGGTCTCTGACTCTATTCAATACATTATTTGCATTATCTTACATATTTTATCCAACTCATATTTTCAAGGATCACTAACAGCAATGATGTATATTTATATAGTGCCTTTAATGTAATAAAACATCCCAAGACACATCACAGGAACACTAAAGCAAAATATGACAGCAAGGAAATATTAGGTCAGATGACCAGAAGCTTCAAAGAGTTAGGTTTTAAGGAACATCTTAAAGGGGGAAAGTGAGGTAGAGAGGCGGAGAAGTGTGGGGAGGGGAGGGAACGGGGCCTTGGCAAGTGAACATGCAGCCATCATTGGTTGAGTGATTATAGAAGCCAGAGTTGAGAGCAGATGTCCTGGAGGGTTGTAGGGCTGGAGGAAATTACAGAGATAGGGAGAGACAAGGCCACGGAGGGAGCTGAAAACGAGGATGAGAATTTATAAATTCAGACATTCTTAACCTGGAGCCAATGTAGTCCAGTGAATGGGACTTGGTGCAGGTTAGGACTGGGCAGCAGAGTTTTGGATGATCTCAAGTTTATGCAGATACCATGCATCAGTTCTCTGAGGGCCAGGGTGTTTATACCACAGGGGATAGTCCACAGGAAGACTCCTGTTGCCTTCTAACAATAATATTCCTTCAGTGCCCTAAGTGCCAAAACCCATGTCACTGTCATTGTCCATATCACTGCTCAGTTTTCATTTCCCTGAGGTGTATCTGTGCAGGAATCAGTCTTATCTGCCGAGGGAATCAACATTTTTTGCGATGCTAAAGCAGGCTTGCATTTTGATTGATTAATATGACTTTTCTTTCTTCTTCCCAAATTTTGCAACTTTGTGGTAACTGTACTGAAAATTCCGATGAAGGAAAAGACCCGCAATTTTATTTCCATGTCAATTCTGCGATGATCTCTAAATGCCCTTTAAAACCAAGCTGATACTTGCCTGGAGATCTCTCACCACTCCTTCCAGCGATAGATGCTGTTTGTGGTGAAATCATCTGTGACCTCAAGCCAAGTCCCACTGTTTGAGAAACAGCTGATTCACTTTGACGGACTGACAATCTATGTTACTGCTGTCCTTTAGGAGAATGAAAAGCACTCCCTGTGTTCAGTCTGATGTTGACTATATCAGACGTTCAGTACCAAACAAGCTGATTGTCTTTCTGTTTCCCATATGGTCTTAAAGAGGCTCTGTAGGCAATGGAAACTCAAAAAACTGCCTAGTCCTCATTGTTGAGTCCACACTTTTTAAACTCGAGGGAGTGTGGGTGAGGGTGGTCGTGGCCTCTGGTCCACACCAGTCCTGAAGAGAGCAGTACATCCTGAGAACCAGGGATGAGGATCTTAATGGCTGGGCCTCATTGCAGTCTCTATGCAAACCAGACCTACTTGACTGGTGGCAGTGGGAGATTGTAGGCATGCAGCTGAGTTGAGACATGCAAGATTGATCCCCACCATTCAAATAAGTGATAAGAAGTTTGGGGTCAAGGGTCAGAGGTGAGTGGGGGAAGGTCAAGGCTATGAGGAGGTCCAAGGTTTCCTTGTGGGGCCCTTGACTACTGGAAGATCTTAAATAAAAATTAACCTAGCTGCCTGGAGGTCTTCTGGTCCACATTCCCCCTCCCAGCAGGTCTGGGCTGACAGGGAAGTCGCCACTGCTCCTTCACCCAGTTCTCTGACTAGAATTGGAGATCGGGTCCTGATGGTGTCACCTTGCCCCCAGTCCTCTGATTCCCTTGAGCCCACCTCCCCACTCCCAAAGCTGTTCTTCCTAAACCTTTCCCTCCACATAGCCTCTGCTGTGCTGTCAGAGTACTTCTCTGACATCTTATGTGAGCTGCAATCCCCTCCATTGAAACATTAGAAAGGACAAAGTCATTATCTTGATGCAGCGCTGCTAATTCCATGTCCTTGGCATCAATTTTATGCCCCTTCACAACCTCAAGTGGAAGCAGACTGTTTGTATCCTATTTGACCCTGAGCTGAGCTTCCAATCCATTAACATCAGTACCCTCAGTAGATTGACACCTCCAGACTTAACGGTTCCAATGTTCTCCTGGCCATGCAGTCACCCATCCTTCACCCTCCGTGAACGATCACACACTTGAAATTCTGCTGGTCATAATCTCATCCTGCTCTAAGTCCCACTGACCCATCACTGTTGCCCATGCTCACCTACATTGGCTCTGAGTCCCCCAACGCTTCAAATTTAAAATTTATCACCAAGTTTGAATTCCTTCATGGCCTCACCACTCCCTATCCCTTCAGTAACCCCAACCCTACAAATACCCTGTTTCACTCTGCTGACTCAGGCCTTTGATGAATCCCTCACTCCCTTCTCCCCACCTCTGGTATCTGTGTTCAGCTACCTAGCACTGAAAATACAGGCACTTGAATGCCCTGCCACACCGTACCACCAAACTCCTCCACCGCTCAAACTCTCTCTCCTCTGTTAAGACCCTCCCTAAAATCCATCTTTTTGGCTAAGTTTTTGGTCACCCCTCCTGATGATATATTCTGGTTTTTGTTCCATATTCATTTTTCGCCTGATTCTACCTCTGTGACACATTGCAGGACTTTCTCTACATTAGAGTAACACACCTTATTGCTGCTGGTTGAAAAGGAGTTAAAGAATTTGATGTTTTTAATGCTGATTCCCACCTTTGGGTGTGTGACTGAAAATGAAATCTTCTGACTTTGAGTTTGAAATTTCGAGCAGAGGCTGGCTAGGTGGTCCAATGTGGATCAAGTTCCCATGTTTGAATGAGTTTATCCCTTAAGTTCCCCCACAGGAGAAAGGTAGTATTGAGACCTCACATTCTTGAACTCCTTTTGTACACATCGAATAGAAAAAAACCCCACCAGTTAAAAACCTCTCTTATTAAAAGAAAATAGTGAAGAAAGAATTTGCATTTATGTGGCAGGTCTTCAGGTCATTGCAAAGTGCTTTACAACCAAAGGATTGATGGTAAAGTGCAGTCATTTGTTTTCTAAGTGAACAACAACTAGTTTAGACACAACAAGCTCCGGCCCACCAACAGCAAATGAGCTGCCAGATAATCTGTGTTTGCTGTTGAGGGATGAATATATGCGAGGACCCAGGAAGATCCCCCTGATCTTAAAAGAGGAGGATAGGAACAGGGGTAGGCCATTCAGCCCCTCAAACCCATTCCTGATCTGTATCTTAACTTCATTTATCCAGAATGCTTAACAACTCTTGCCTAACAAAATCTATCACTCTCAGTTTTGAAATCTTCAGTAGACCCTCAGCTGTGGCAACATTTTGTGGGAGAGATTTTCAACTTTCCAGTACCCTTTTTGCAACAAGGTGCTTCTTGACATCATCCCTGAACAGCCTAGCTCTAATCTGAACATTATGCCCCTTTGTTTTGGCCTCCACTAGCAAAGTATCTCTATCTACCCTTAATCATCTTTAACACCTAAATAAGACCATTCTATAGTATTTGACACTCAAGGAAAAACAAGGCTAGCTTATGCGACCTGTTCTCATGATTAACCCTTTTAGTCCAGTATCCTTCTGGTGAATCAGTTCTTTGCCCCCTCCAAGGCCAATATATCCTTCCTGAGTGGAGCTATGATTGGCCTCAGTATTCCTGAGTTAAGGGGAGGGTGATGAGAGTATGTGGAAGCTCTCAGGCAATGGAGGAATCTTGCCTGCTAAAACAGTGTACATATCAGGAAAATCATCAGTGCCTTGCTTGTAACTATCGGATGTGTACTGTTGGCGGGCCATGTTCACTGCCTCCCATATGTATATGGAAAAGTACCTCCCAGGAGAATGGCCTTGGGTCCACCTACATCCCACAGCCCCCCTTTAAGACTGAGACGACTACAACTGTCTCAGTCCAGTTGGCCCGATGTCCCAGTAAAAAGTAAGTGTTCTGTATTATGGACAACACCATTCCCTTGATTATTCAATACAAGGAAATTAGAAAGAATGTTCAACCAATAAAAGTCACTAAATAGATGATCCATGGAAAGCCAATAAAAAATGGCAAATAGATGATTTCAGTAGTGTGTGGGACTGGGCCCAGTGGTGAAACCAAGCTGGGTGTTATATGGGTCAAGGCAATCTCTCAATATCCAACTGTACATGAAATGTTCTTACCTTTATTGGACCCAGCCAGTTAATACTGGATTATCCTTCTTATTTTAATAATCACATCTTACTATCTACTTACGATAGATGAAAGAAGTCATTGACAAGGGTGTGGCAGTGTAATTGCTGCAATTAGCCATGTCTAGAGGTTAATTGGTGGGTAATCACTGTTGCTGGGAACTTCCTTTGTAGATTGGCCACTCCTACATATCTTCATTTGTGCCCCAAGGCCAGAAGTAACCATTAGGAAACAATTACCTTTCCGTCTCTATTTTGTTCTTTTAAATATCACGCAAAAAGTTACATGACCAAAATATGATACCTGAAATAAGATAGATAGATGGTGTAGCCCCCATTATTCAGCCAGTGCCTGATGACATGATCCCTGATCCTGAGGTGACCATGTCAAAATTGTCCAATCCTTCTGCAAATTCAATATGGCTCCCATTTGTGATGACTGACAAAACTAACAGTGTTACAATATATTAAATTAGTTACATTTCAACTTCAAATCTTACTGATGACATTGAATGAAAAGCAATGGGTTTTAAGGATGTTGCACTTAGGAAGCTATCCCCCAGTGTGGACTGACTGTACAGGCCAAGGAGATCCAAATTTGTACAAAGTTGTTCAACTTGAAGTGCTGCAGTTGGTCTCAGTGCCCTCAGGGCTAGGGAAAAGAGGGGGAAGAAGCCAGGGCTTCCATTTCTGTCAAACATTGCATCCTGTGTGACTGTGACAAAGGTAAACTATCTCTCCTTACCTTTCTCAACTTCTCTGCACTTTGACATTGTTGGCCAGCTCAGTGGGACCGCTCTCACTTGGCTCCATTCTTATCTGTCCATTATAGGGTTTACAACTGCAATGGTTTCTCTTCCCTCTCCCACACTTTACATCGGCTGTCCCCCCCATGTACCTATCCTTGGTTCTCTTCTATTTCTCATTTCATGCTTCATCCAGCGCCATCATCCAAGAGCACAGCATTAGTTTTCACATGTACACTGATGACACGCATTTCTACCCCACCTTCACTTCTCTCAACTTCTGCACTGTTGCTAAATTAGGGAAGGTCCCACACACCACTGAAATTATTTGTTTTCTATTTTTTACCCCTAATTTATCCAGAAATTTTCTCCAATTAAATATTGGAAAAGACTGAAGCCAATATCTTGAAGCCAATGATCCTGCTCCAAACATTGTTCCCTAACAATTGATTACATCACTCAACCTGGCAACTGTCTGAGGCTAAACTAGACTGTTTGCAATCTTGGTGTTATATTTGCCCTTGAGATATGCTTCTGCCCACACATTGGTTTCATCACTAAGACCATCTATTTCCACCTCTATAAGATCACTCAACTTTGCCCCTTCTCAGCTCATCTGCTCCTTATTCATGCCTTCGTTACCTCTAGACTCAATTATTCCAATGCACTCCTGGCTGGTCTCCCACATTCTACTCTCCATAAACTTGAAGAGTCAACCACATTGCTGGTGTGGGTCAGGCCAGGTAAGGATAGCAGGTTTGCTTCCCCAGTAAAGATTAGTGAACCAGATGGTTTTTTACAACAATTGTTTCATGTTCACCATTAGTCTATTTATTACAGAATTGAATGGTGGGATTTGAACCCAGGTCCCCAGAGCATTACCCTCTGGATTATTAGTCTCGTGACAATACCACTATTGTGTGTAGCTTGGAAGGGAACTTGCAGGTGGCAGTGTTCCCATGCATCTGTTGCCCTTGTCCTTCTAGGTGGTAGAGGTCATGGCTTTGGAAGGTGCAGTCTAAGGAGCCTTGATGAGTTGCTGCAGTATATCTTGTAAATAGTACACACTGCTGCCACTGTGTCTCTGACCAGCTCTTATAGCCACAGCATTTATATAGCTGGCGCAGTTTCTGGTCAATGGTAACCCCTATGATAATAGAGGGGGATTCAGCGATGGTAATGCCCTCAAATGTCAAGGGAAGGGGAGATGGTTGTATTCTCTCTTGTTGGAGACAGTCATTGCTTGGCACTTGTGTGGCGCAAATATTACTTGCCACTTATCAGCCTGAACCTGAATGTTGTCCAGGTCTTACTGCATATGGACATGGACTGCTTCAATATCTGAGGAGTTGTGAATGGTGCTGAACATTGTGCAATCATCAGCGAACATCCCCACTTCTGACCGTATGATGGAAGGAAGGTCGTTGATGAAGCAGCTGTAGATGGTTGGGTCTAGGACACTGTGATGTCCTGGAGCTGAGATGGTTGACGTGCAACAGTCACAGCCTTCATATGAACATAGGAACAAGGAGCAGAAGGCCATTCAGCCCCTCGAGCCTGCTCCGCCATTTAATGATATCATGGCTGATCTGATAGTAACCTGAAACGTGCATCCCGCCTACCCCCAATAACCTATCACCCCCTTGCTTGCCAAGAATCTATCCACCCCTGCCTTAAAAACATTCAAAGACTCTGTTTCCACCATCTTTTCAGGAGAGAGTTCCAAAGACTCACGACCATCTGAGTGAAAAAAATTTGCCCCATCCCTATGTTAAATGTGCAACCCCTTATCTTTAAACAGTGACCCCCTAGTTCTAGATTCACCCACAAGAGGAAACATTGTCTCCACACCCACCCTGTCAAGAATTCTCAGGATCTTATGCTTCAATCCTTTGTGTGAGGTATGACTCCAACCAGTGGTGCTACTGAGCCATTCTTGGTGATGGACATTGAAGTCCCCCATCCAGAGTACACTTTGTGCCCTTACCACCCTTTTTGCTTCCTCAAAGTGATGCTCAATATGCCGGAGCACTGGTTCATAAGTATGGGGGCGGGGCGGGGGGGGGTGGGGGGGGGTGGGGCGGCAGTACATGGTAATCAGCAGGAGGTTTCCTTCCCCACGTTTGACCTGATGCCAAGAGACTTCATGCAGTACAGAGTCAATGTTGAGAACTCTCAGGGCAACTCCTTCCTGGCTATATACCACTGTGCCGCCACCTCTGTTGGGTCTGTCCTGCCGATGGGACAGGACATCCCCAAGGATGGTGATGGTGGTGTTTGAGAAATTATCTGTTAGGTATGATTTTGTGAGTATAACTATATCAGGCCGTTGCTTGACTGGCCTGTGGGACAGCTCTCCCAATGTTGGCACATGCCCCCAGATGCTAGTAAGGCAGACTTTGCAGGGTCAACAGCGCTGGGTTTACCGTTATCATTCCCAGTGCCTAGGGTTGATGCCGAGTGACGCATCTGGTTTCATTCCTTATTGACTTTTCTGTAGCAGTTTGATATAACTTAGTGTCTTGCTATGCCATTTCAGAGTCAACCACATTGCTGTGGGTCTGGAGTCACATGTAGGCCAGACCAGATAAGGACAGCAGATTTCTTTCCCTAAAGGACATTAGAGAAACAGGTGAGTTTTATGACAACCAACAATAGTGACCTTTACTGAGACTAGTTTTTAATTTAAGATTTATTAATTTATTTTAAAATCCACCATCTGCCGTGGGGGGAATTTGAACCCATGACCCCAGAGCATTAATGTGGGCCTCTAGGATTACTAGTACAGTGACATTACCACTGTGCCACTGCCTCCCTTCAAAATAGCAGAACTGCCATCAAATCAATGTTGCACACTGATTGACGTCATGACCTTCCTGCTCTACAGACTTCAAATGACCATTCATTGTGCCCCTGCTACTATCCTCAATGATATGGCATCATGTGTGATTCACCCTAATAGTGTGAGGGTGCTTTGAGTGCCAGTTTGGAGCTGTAAGGGCCCAAAAATAAACAGCGCAAGCTTCTCACCTTACCAAGGAAGGGAACTTTGTTATAACAATCTATATTTTGTTGGAAGAGGCCTTGTGACACAGTGGCCAGAAGCTCCAGGTTCAGTCCCCCTTCAGGGCTTGATGGCCATGGAAGAAAGGTTCATAACATGGCCAAACAGGTTGATCAGCCTGTAAATCCTTCCAGTATATTTGATGGCAGGTGGTAAGTGCAGGAGAGTTTCCTGGTCAGCCATACTTCAGAAGGCAACAGCAAACTACTGCAATAATTTGCCAAGCATAATCGTGGACCAATATCATGGAAGTCCATGGTCACCAACGCCCTCTTAGGAGCGTGGTGCCTAAAGGAGGATCTTTCGGAACTATTAATAGAGTGTGCAGCATGGAATGCATAAGTTCACTCTTCCAGGCACATTGGGAGTCAAATGTAATTAGAATAATCGTCAGTTCAAATGAAACACATTGAGTGCAGTAATAAAAGCTTTAATTTGATCAGGTGGCTAGGATGACCAATGTGCTGCTTTACTGGCAGCCAACAGAGTGGGAGGAAAATGGATTAAAATGAAGGCTCAGTGGCTTCAGTACAGCAGATCCCCAGCATATTAAAAGGTGGATGAGTAGTTCCTGTTAGATTGAAAAAGACAGATTGTGTCAATGGAAGTGCTTTAATGGAGTGTTAGCCACCAGCTTCTTTGTAAAGGGAGACAACAGTGAATGTGTTACAGAGAAAGGAGGAAATATCCATTCAAGCTCGATTTTGGGCTAAAGTTGGCGACCATCAGAAATCAGTGACTGACCTGAAATTGGGCCTTTGGCCTCATCTGGGTCATTCCGCTGAGCAGTTGACACCCTGTCAGGCCTCCTGGTTTTCTTTTGACCAATTTAGGCCAGCTTCAATGCTGGTCATTATGTCCCACTGTGGGGGTAGGGGGTGTTGTGTGGGGTTAGGAGTGGGAAGCTGAATGTGAAGGGAGAATCACTGGTCAGACGGTAGAAATAACTGGTAAAACTCATCATGCTGCACCAAGTTTCTGACCAATCTCAGACAAGGATCCTTCAAAAGGCACAAGGCCCCTCATTAGCCTATAAAGCAGCCTAGTGACTATTTAAGGTGGCTACCAGGAATGCCCAACCCATTATGACGATGGCCATAATTCAGGCACTCAAGAGGCATGGAGCATAGCCCCATGGGACCTCTCTACCCCAAGCACGATTGAAGTCCAATCTCGCCCCTAAAGTGCTTGTAACAAATATATGTTTTAAAGTACCATTTATGAAGAACCTCAGAAACTAGAAATTAATATAAACTGGTCTGACTGTCTGTTCTGAAATGAGGTAATATTTGTTGCTGGATAAAAGCAGCACTTGTGGTAGAAAATAAGGAGTGACTAAGCCATTTAAAACAGCATGCTGATTCCAGTAATTACTCTCAGAGGTACTATGGGCCCTCTTTAAAGGCTGCAGTTTGCTTAGCTCTGCAAAGATCTGGAAGCTCATTGTATTTGAATTACAAGACACAAAGCTCGACAGAGATCAATTTAGATGAACCTTTATTAGCATAAGGAATATATATTACACCAGCAATCTTCAAAACACTTTGTTGAGTCGTTTACATATCTTTTCTGCTGACCACGGGTAATTGTGGAGTGTCAAACAAGCAGAACTGTGCAGCTAAATCCGAGCTGTTTTTCCCAAAAGCAATGGAGCTAAATTTTTTAGAAGGGAACAGAAAGACTTGCAATTATATAGTGCCTTTCGCAACCTTGGGATGTCCCAGAGGATTTTAAAATCAATGAAGTATATTTGAAGTGTAATTTCTGGTTGTAATGTCAGAAATTTGGGCATAGCAAGATCCCACAAATAGCAATGTGATAGTGACCAGATAATCTGATTTTTTCTGTCATGTTCTTCGAGGGATAAATATAGGCCCAGACACTGGGGAGAACACCCCATATCTGCTTCAATCATGCCATGGTATCTTTTTTGTCCACCTGAGAGGGCAGGTGGGACCTCAGATTAACTTCTCAATCTAAAAATGGCACCTCCAACTGTGCAGCACTCCCTCAATACTGTGCTGAAGCATCAGGCTACATTTTATGCTCAAGTCTCTGTAATGGAACTGTGAACCTGCTCAGAGATGAAAATGTTACCATTGAACACAGCCGATACTATATACCATATACCTTACGCACGAGCAGGATTTTCAGCTGTGTGCGGGCGCCCGCACGAAATGCACGAGTGAGAAATAGCGTGCGATGACGTCGGGCAAGCATCCCGACATCATCGCGCACTCACGCAATATTTCAGTCAGCGGGCACACGAGAGTTGGCAGCGCTCCTGCCAACAACTAAGAGGGCTAAAAGCCCATTAAGTGATTAAATTGAATTTTTCACTGCCTGTCCAACTTTAAGGTTGGCAGGTGGGCGAATAGGCCAGGCGGCCTTTGCATTTTTTGCAAAACCTCATCCACGGGCGAGTGAGGTTTCCAAAAATGACTGAAAAAGCAATAAAAATGTTTTAAACTCATTTCCCTCATGTCCCTACTCATGTGACAGAGTCACATGTGGGGACATGTTTTCCTTATTTTTTTGATTCTTTATATTTGATGTTAGAAATCTTCAGTTCCCTGAGACAGCTCTGTGCCTTCAGAAAGCTTTCACAGAGCGCAACTGCTGCACATGCGCAAACTTCGGCGCTCGCGCTCCTCCCGCCCCCACCCTGGCAGCGCTGAGCGCTGCGGCGCACGATTCACACTGGCTGGCCGTTAATTGGCCATCCAGCGTGACATCACCGTTGGGGCCTGATCGTGGACGCCCAACGAGGGGAAAATCCTCCCCCATGTGTTGGATACATTAGTGACAGGGTTAGCCTGAAAACAAAATTGGGAAAAGATTTCGTGGCTGGGTCTGATTTAGATCGTCCGCTGGTTTGTTGACCTACCCAGGGCAGAAAGGTTCCAGGTCAGATTCCTGTGGCTGAATTGTCAGGCCCGGCAGAGGTTTGGGGATGGAGGTAGACGGGGCCGAAAATACCAGTGCTGGTTTTCCAACTCTGCCCCTGGCGTGGCCATTTTTGCTGAGGCAGGTTCAAGGTCAGCAGGGCGGTCCTCCTCCACATGGCTGGAAACCAATTAGGCTCATTTAGAGACTTGTTAACCAGAGTTAAAGGCCAACTGGGGTCCTACTCCGGCCCCCTTCCACAACTCTTTCTCCGGTACATCGATGATTACTTCGGTGCCACTTCATGCTCTCGTCGGGACTTGGAAAAATTTATTAATTTTGCTTCCAATCTCCACCCCTCCATCATTTTCACGTGGTCCATCTCTGACACTTCCCTTCCCTTCCTTGACCTCTCTGTCTCAATCTCTGGTGATAGACTGTCCACCCATATCCATTACAAACCCACTGACTCCCACAGCTACCTCAACTACAGCTCCTCACACCCCGTTTCCTGTAAGGACTTCATCCCATTCTCTCAGTTCCTTCGCCTCCGTTGCATCTGTTCGAATGATGCCACCTTCAAAAACAGTTCCTCTGACATGTCCTCCTTTTTCCTTAACCGAGGTTTTCCACCCACGGTCGTTGACAGGGCCCTCAACCGTGTCCAGCCCATCTCCCACGCATCCGCCCTCACGCCTTCTCCTCCCTCCCAGAAACATGATAGGGTCCCCCTTGTCCTCACTTATCACCCCACCAGCCTCCGCATTCAAAGGATCATCCTCCGCCATTTCCACCAACTCCAGCATGATGCCACCACCAAACACATCTTCCCTTCACCCCCCTTATCGGCATTCCGTAGGGATCGCTACCTCCGGGACACCCTGGTCCACTCCTCCATCACCCCCTACTCCTCAACCCCCTCCTATGGCACCACCCCATGCCCACGCAAAAGATGCAACACCTGCCCCTTCACTTCCTCTCTCCTCACCGTCCAAGGACCCAAACACTCCTCTCAAGTGAAGCAGCATTTCACTTGCATTTCCCCCAACTTAGTCTACTGCATTCGTTGCTCCCAATGTGGTCTCCTCTACATTGGAGAGACCAAACGTAAACTGGGCGACCGCTTTGCAGAACACCTGCGGTCTGTCCGCAAGAATGACCCAAACCTCCCTGTCGCTTGCCATTTTAACACTCCACCCTGCTCTCTTGCCCACATGTCTGTCCTTGGCTTGCTGCATTGTTCCAGTGAAGCCCAACACAAACTGGAGGAACAACACCTCATCTTCCGACTAGGAACCTTACCGCCTTCCGGACTGAATATTGAATTCAACAACTTTAGGTCGTGAGCTCCCTCCCCCATCCCCACCCCCTTTCTGTTTCCCCCTTCCTTTTTTTTCCAATAAATTATAAAGATTTTCCTTTTCCCACCTATTTCCATTATAAAAAAAAACACCCCCACTAGAGCTATACCTTGAGTGCCCTACCATCCATTCTTAATTAGCACATTCGTTTAGATAATATCACCAACTTTAACACCTATGTGTTCTATTGTACTATTGTCGTTGACATCTTTTGATGATCTGCTTCTATCATTGCTTGTTTGTCCATACAACCACATCCCCCCCCCACCTCTCTCTATCTCTCCGCCCCCCACACACACACCTTAAACCAGCTTATATTTCAACTCTTTCTTGGACTCGAATTCAAGTTCTGTCGAAGGGTCATGAGGACTCGAAATGTCAACTCTTCTTCTCCGCCGATGCTGCCAGAACTGCTGAGTTTTTCCAGGTAATTCTGTTTTTGTTTGGGATTTTCCAGTCGGCCTCCAGTTTCCCAATGCGATAAGGGCCAATTTAACTGCCTCGAGGCTTGCACCCAGCTGCAGGTACAGAGGCAGCGGTCCCGGCAGGCCTAAGGCCCTCCCTACCTTCCTGGGTGCAGGTACAGCCAAAGACCACCCTTTTCAGGGATTTCCTTCTCCGGCACCACCTCCCCAAGCCCAGCCCCCACCCCTCCACAACAGTAGTGGCATGGCTGCTTTTTTCTATATTTGTTTATAGTTTTAAAAAGTTAGTGATGGAACACCTCCATTTTGAAACACCCTCTTAGTTACCCTTTATTCCAGTCTACTGCTCCTCTCATGTTCAAAGGCCTCTGATTGGCCCTCCAGCTTCTGGAGCTCGCCTGCCATCCGAAATTGTTCAGGGAACCTGTCTCCAAAAAAATCCCAAAGAGTGACTGATTCCCCCTGGGGGTGGGTTCGGCACTCAGAAACACTCCTGACCCCTGTTTCCGACCCCCAGAGGGAAAACTGAGCCCCTGGCCTCTGTTGCGGTGAATGGTCACAGCCTGTGTGGTTGTTGGGATGCTGCCAGTAACTTCAGCCCCGCTGAGGGAAGGGAGAATTACACAAAGGCTTCCACTGATCAGAATCCAGTAATCTCTGATGGAAAGGATGCCAAGGTGAGTGACTAGCAAGGACAGGACCAGACTCAGACATGCCCTCAAAGCTAAATCACCCGCTGACACTCACTGAGGCCCACAAGTGAATAAGTATGAAGATATCAGAATAGATCTGGTAAACTAAGCTCTGGCTATAGATGTCTAGCTATGATATTTTCACATGAAGCATCGCACAGGAGCCATGATAACATGTTTTATAGGACAGCATCAGAAATTGTGTTTCAGAATAGCAACATTGACATGTATGATAAATAATAGATACCATCCAGAGGCTTTTTTACATTCATTGTCACAATGTGGCCTCACCCACAAGGTCAATATTTATTGTCTCTTGCTATTTGCCCTTGAGAAGCTGAAGGTGAGTCATCCCACAGGAGCATCCACAGAGGCGAAGTATGACCTAGCTTTGATATCTGACTAGTGGAGACCACTTATTGAGGTAATTTGGTGGGAATCCTAACACTGGACTTAGAAGCCCCAGACTAGAAACGAGAAAATTACCAAGAGATTGTGCTCTGATCTTCATCCAGTAACCAATGCTGGAATATCTATCAACATCCTGGAGGTTACCTTTGACCAGAAACTGAGTGGATTAGTACAAGAGCAGGTCAGAGGCTAGGAATCCTAGGCGAGTAACTCACGTCCTGACTCCCCAAAGCCTGTCCACCATCTACAAGGCACAAGTCAGGAGTGTGATGGAATATTCCCCATTTGCCTGGATGAGTGTAGCTCCAACAACACTCAAGAAGCTTGACACCGTCCAGGACAAAGCAGCCCATTTGATTGGCACCCCTTCCACTAGCATTCACTCCCTCCACCACCGACACACAGTAGCAGCAGTGTGTACCATCTACAAGACACACTGCAGAAACTCACCAAGGCTCCTTCAACAGCATCTTCCAAACCCATGACCACTACCATCTAGAAGGACAAGGGCAGCAGATAGATGGGAACACCACCACCCAGAAGTTCCCCTCCAAATCACTCACCATCCTGGCATGGAAATATATCGCTGTTCCTTCACTATCGCTAGGTCAAAATCCTGGAACACCCTCCCTAACAGCACTGTGGGTGTACCTAAACCATATTGTCTACAGCGGTTGAAGAAGGCAGCTCACCACCACTTTCTCAAGGGCAAGTAGGGATGGGCAATGAATGCTATCTTAGAAGGCAAGACTCACATCCCATAAATGAATTTAAAAAGTATATAATTAGGTGAAGCTTTATTGTCCTTCCACAGACATGCTCATATTCACTGGGGGCCAAAATTATGATGAAGGTCATGAATGTTAGGTATGAGTCCTGACAGATATTGTTTGTAGCTGAGTGGCGGTGGGGGGGGTGGGTGAATTGAGCAGTATATGATGATCAAATTAAGGAACTGCTGCAGGTGAATCACAGAATTGTTACAGCGCAGAGGAGGCTATTCGGCCCATTGTGTCTGCGTTGCTCTCCGAATGAGTAGTTTACTTAGGGCAGGATTTTCCCCTCATCGGGTGGACGCAACAGGCAGGCCCGGGAATGTCCACAAGACAGACTGCCGCCCGCAATCGGGCTCTGACCGTGATTTCATGCTGGCTGACTAATTAACGGCCAGCCAGCGCAAAACGCACACTAAGAGCCTCAGCACTGCCAGGGTGGGGACAGGAGGAGCGCGAGCGCTGGGGTGTGCACATGCGCAGGGAAGCACACACTGACAGCTCCCTGAAGGCACAGAGTTGCCTCATGGAACTGAAGAATTTTAAATACAAAAATAAACTTTTTACAAATGATAGAAACATGTCCCCACATGTGAAAAAAATGTTGAAAATTTTTTTTTTTTTTTAGTAACCGTTGGAAACCTCATCTCGTCCATGGATGAAGTTTCGTGAAAAATGCAAAGGCTGCCTGGCCTATCCACCCGCCAACTGAACGGTTGAGACGGCAGCGAAAAATACAATAAAATGAATTGCTTCAGGGTCTTAATAGGCCTCTTAATTGTCAGCGGGTGTGCTGCTGCCTCTCACGTGTGCCCTTCGATCAAAAGATTGTGAAAGTGCACAATGACGCCAGATGCTCGTCCGACATCATCAAACACTGTTTTAGTCCCATTCAGGCTGGGCGGCCGTCCACTCACAGGGTGAAAAATTCTGCTCTTAGTGTCATTCTCTTGCCTTCTCACCATAACCCTGTGCATTCTTTCTTTTAAGGTAAGTCAAATTCCCTTTTGAATACCTCAACTGAACCTGCCTCCACCACATTGTCAGTCAGTGCATTTCAGACCCTAACCACACTTTTGCTTCTTTAACCAATTACTTTAAATCTGTGCCCTCTTGTTCTCAATCCTTTCAGGAAACAGTTTCTCCCTATCTATTCTGTCCAAACCCTTCATGATTTTGAACACCTCTATCAAATCTCTTTTCAACCTCCTCTTCTCCAAAGAAAACTGTCCTAACTTCTCCAATCTATCATCATAACTGAAGTTCCTCATCCCTGGAACCATTCTCATGAATCTTTTCTGCATTCTCTCTAATGCCATCAGATCTTACCAAAGTGTGGTTCCCAGGATTGGACCTAATACTCCAGCTGAGGATGAACTAGTGCCTTATACAAATTCAACAATTACCCCCTTGTTCATGAACTCTATGCCCCTATTAATAAAGCCCAGGATACTGTATGCTTTATTAACCATGTTCTCAACCTGTCCTGCCGCTTTCAATGACTTAGGTAAACATACACCCAAGTCCCTCTGTTCCTACACCCCTCTTAAAGCTGTACCCATTATTTGTTTTTCCCTATTCTTCCTACCAAAATGAATCACATTTCTCCACACTGAATTTCATCAGCTGTCATGGAGCTATTAATGTATATATTATGGGAAAATATTTTTTATTTTAGAATAGAGGTTTAGTCTGTGGGTATGCCTTAATTGGATTAAAGCCAGCTAGTCTGGGTGTTTTGATGTGTACTAGTTTTGATATGTAAGGCAGCTAGTGTGTATTTGCATTTTTTGGAATAGAGTATTCAAGAAGTGGGGTGAAAACACACCTGTCTAGCAGCTACCAAGCCATATGTTTATATTACTAAAAAAATTGGTACTATAAAAAGGGTTTTATTGTTAGAAGAGACTAGTGATACAATGAGAAGTTACATTCATTGAGGCAGTGGTAGGTATAACTTCAGCAGTTTTGTGTGTGTAGGGCAGAGGCAATGCAACATCAAAGCAGCTGAAGCCTCCAACTCTCTCCATAGGAACCAAAGTGAAAAAAACCCTATTTTGAATTTGTAAGGTGAAAATGCTTTGCCTGGTGTCTGGTTAAGTCAATGGGTTGCTGTTGCCTTAATGGAGGTTAGTTTGGGAATTTGTTAGAAGTTAAGATAGCAGTAATTTGTAGCCATGTGTATATATTTTAAGCTGTGTTAATTAATAAAATGTTTCACTTAGTTTGATGTAAAACCTTGAGAACTGGTGGTCTGATTCCTAAATTTAGAGTCACATCCCAAACATAACACTTAAAATTATAGGTTATGACAGTTGTTTAAAGTTTCCCTCTGGGATTTTTAAATAATTCCGTTTTACCAACTGCATCAGTCATAACATCAGCCACTTGTCCACCCATTCCACCTTTGTCCTTTTGAAGTTCTACTCTATCCTCCTCACATTACATAATGTATCCAAGTTTCATATCATCTGCAAATTTTTAAATTGTGCCCTGTACAGCAAGATCTAGGCCATTAATATAAAACAGGAAAAGCAAGGGTCCCACTAATGACCCTTGGGGAACTCCACTACTACCCAAAAATCATCCATTAACCATTACTCTGTTTCTTGTCACTTAACCAATTTTGTATCCTTGTTGTTGATATTCCTTCTATTCCATGAACTATACCTTTGCTCTGTTGTATGGCACTGTATCAAACACCTTTTGGAAGTCCATTTACACCACATCAACAGCATTGCCCTCATCAACCCTCTCTGTTACCTTCTCAAAAAATTCCAGTATGTTAGTTAAGCATGATTTTCCCTTAAGAAATCCATGCTGGCTTTCCTCAACTAACTCGCATTTGTCCATGTGACTATTAATTTTATTCCAGATTATTGCTTCTAGAAGTTTCCCCACCGGGTCTCTGCTAAAGCCACGACATCATATTTTCACATGTCAATCTGTGTCTGTAACTTACCAATCTTATTAACCACACTTCGTGCAGCAAATGCCACATGACGGGGGAACAAAGATACATCTGCTGTTAAGAAATCACTGCAGGAGAGTAAAAGGAATCTGCTATAGAAGCTGCATAGGATGTAAGAGGCCTTGTGGGCCAAACAAGTCAGAGAGCTTCAAGTCTGTGTGGATCAGCATGGCCTGAGGAATTTCTATAAAGCCCCGAAGACTGTGTGTGGTCCTTCTTCACATGGCTACTTGCCTTTTCTCAGCACTGATGGGAAATCTCTCCTGATGATCAGAACAGTTATTAAAAGAGCGCTGGGCTGAGCACTCTAATGGTTTGCTTAACCACCCAACTACCTTAAATGGGGTAACTATGGAAAAGCTTCCAGGCTGGCCCAAATGTGAAAACACGGACAGCAAATCCTCTGTTGTGGAGATTGACAAAGCCATCAGATCCCTAACCTTAAGGAAAGCTTCAGGCTCAGACAGGATCGCAGGAGAAATGTACAATCCTGGGGCACCCCAGCCAGCCACCAATCTCACAGAACATGGAACCAACAAACATTCCTCAGGAGTTCACGGATCACACAATCCTTCACTTGTACAAAGGAAAAGTACAAAAATCTGTGTGACAATCACAGGGGAATCCCGCTGCTCGTGATAGCTGGTAAGATTCTAGCAAAGGGCTTCTAAGCCACATAGCAGAACATGTAGTGCCAGAAAGTCAAAGCGGGTTAAGGAAAGAAAGAGGCGCTTGAGGCACGATTTTCACCCTGCAGCAAATACAAGAGAAATGCCAGAAACGACAGATGGGATTCTACTGTGCCTTTACTGACTTGGCAAAGGCCTTTGACACAGTAAATATAGAGAGGCCTGGTGGAAAGTCTCAGCCAGTCATGGATTTCCTGATTGATCTATCAATCTGATACAGCCATTTCACAATGGATCAAGGACCCCAAGGACAGAAGTCCCACCCGCCGAGAGATACTGGCCAATCAGAATGGCAGAGTCATGGGAGGGTGATGCTGGCTGCTGCCAGTATGACACTCACCCAAGGCCTAGTATCATGGCGGGATCCCAGGCCACAGGTGAGTGATGGTGTGATGGGGTTCACAGGTGGGAGTTGGCTGCAAGAGCAGAGGGGGTGGCTTTCAGCGAGCCCCCCTTCCTGATGTCAGGTCCCTCAATCAGGCACTGACTACCTTTGGACAAGGGCCCCCACACCAGCCACCAACAGCCACACCAACCCCTCCCCCTCATCGCACCCCCCCCCACCCTTCCCAGGGGTCCACAAGCATCCCCGCATGGATTGCGTGACAATCTCCCTCCATGGTGAGTCCCCTGAGCAGTTGAGCATGGCTGGATTCATAACGGTGACAGCAAGATGAGGCCCTTAAGTGGGCATTAATGGCCTTCCCACCATGGGCTTAATCTGGGTAGAGGAGGCAAGGTGCCAGGGTCCCTGGGCTGCCACCCTCTCGGCTGATTAAATACCCCACAACCAAACTCACCACAGGGAAGGGCACAGTATCCTGCCCTTAGTCTTCGAGCAGCTTTCGGAATGTGACCATTGCCTTCAGTGCCACTGGGAAAACTGGTTGTGAAGTGGGAAATTCCTCGTTTTTTTTCCCCACTCCACCATTGTAACTTCACCAGATATATTAACGGCGCAATTGTCTGCGATTTTCCGTGGCCCACCCAACCTTACGGTTGGCGGACGGGTGAATTGACCAGACGGCCTTCACATTTTCCATCAAACCTCATCCAAGAGTGGGATGAAATTTCCATTAGGAAATAAAATTATAATAAATACCTGGGGACAGCATTTTTATGAGGTAGCTTTCAGGTGCTTGATTGTTCTGCGTGGATATTTTTTTGCAGCTTTTTTGTGCTTTTTTCATTATTCACAGGCCTGCAGCTCCCTGAGGCAGCCATCCTCCTTCAGGGGACTCGCTCGCAGCGCTCAGCCACACTCTTGGTGACATCATCGCCTGCCCTCTTCCCACTCCCACCCTGGCAGCGCTGAGCTTTTCAGTGCGCATTTCACGCTGGCTGAACGTTAATTGGCCAACCAACATGAAAACGCGGTCGGGGGCCAATCGCCGGGATCTATTTCTCAGCCGCTCCCAGGCCTGTTAGTCGCACGCCCCCAATGACCGGAGAATTCAGGCCATTGATGCAGTCTCAACTGCACTTGCAGCCAAGTTACAGCAAACAGGCTGAAGCAGATCCATGAATCTTCCCCAGCTACAGTTTCCATGCTGATCACTTCCCAGTGTGGATGTTGGGTGAAGACAAGAACAGGCATAGCTCCCTCAAGAGCCTCCTGGACTCCCTATCTAGACTCACTTGTAACGAATCATCCCTTACATTTGATATTATAAGGCCTCCAATGTCTGTGACACAGCATATGTCATTGGGGTAGATCTTAATGTTGTACGATAGTGTTAAACAGGCAATTGCCAATCAGCAGCCTGTGTAACACCTCTCATGATTTTTATTTCCATCGACTTCAGTGATTGTTGACTCGTGGCTACACAAAGTCATGATCTCCAGCTCTGTCTTCAAGAATTACTTGGAGACAATTGAAGGGCAAAGCAAAATTTAAAATGTAAATGCTATGTCACAGTGGATTGCTTTGTTAATGTTAGGGATGATTATAATGAAACTTAGGACAAAATTATGCTGTAACACCCTTGCTTTCCCTTTCCCTCTCTTAAGCTTTCTTTCACTATATGGAAATGAATGTATTTGTTCTATAGTTCTGCTAGTTTTAATTTTAAATGAGAATTTCCTTTTGGTTTGTTGTCTTGCCAACACCAGTTTGACCCTCAAAATGATGACTTCATCCACAGAACGTCCATTTGATCACTGCAGCCACAGCTGATGGAGTTTTAAGGCCTTTTTATAGGTGTTCAACAAATTGGTCTTCAAGGACACATTTAATGTTAATAGTGCCCAATAATCCACTGCTTTTGCAAGCAATGTCATTCACAACACTAGGGACCATCCTGCTAAAAGTATCAGTGTTAGTGTTAATTTGGTAAGTATGCATATGTAGTATTTGGAACACTCACCAATTAGATTCCAACTCAGTACTAAATCTGTTGCCCACCTGCTTCCACACATGTATTTATATGTGAATGCTTCAGTACAGTACTGAGGGAGTGCTGCATGGTTATTGGTGAAATGTTAAACTTGTCTGCTGCTTTCAAAAGAGGTCGCATTTATATGGCACCGTTCAAGATCACTGGATGTTCCAAAGCACTTTACAGCCAATGACTTTTGAAATATAGTCACTGCTGTAATGTAGGAAACACAGCAGCCAATTTGTGCATAGCAAGCTCCCATAATAACCAGATAATCTGTCTTAACTATATTGCTTGATAAATAAATATTAGCCAGGACACTGGGGAGAACTTCCCTGCTCCTCTTTCAGATAGTGCATGGGAGATTTTACATCACCTGAAAGGGAAGGCAGGGGACTCAATTTTCCTAAGCTGGTGGAGACAGAATTGGAAGCAGGGGGTGGAGGTGCCAGAAAAATAAGATGGTGGAGTGGGGGGCTGTGTCGGGATGGCTCCCCAGTGCATTCCCACCACTGAGGAACTTTCCCAGGGTCAGGCTGGTAAAAGGACTAGCTGCCCACTCCATGGAGGCAGCCAGCCAATTAGGGTAGCTAAGGCTCCAATTATAGTGCTTTTGTGACTTTGTTGAAACTTTCCCTCACCACCCCACTCCAACCCCCCCAACCATCACCTTGTGCGGAGATTGCCAGCTGATTGGAAGCGGTCTCACTGCAGCAGGCCAGGAGTCCATTAGAGCAGGAGGCTCCATACCCCAAAGACCACACCTACAGCCCCATCTGATACTGTAGAAGGGTTTCCCCTCTATCCTGATGTCCCTAACAGTTTCGGAGTCTTCAGTGTTGGTCAGTGAGGCCTCCATCTTGAAGCTCCCTCGCAGTCCCCCACCTGCCTGACCAGTGCCCACTTCTCCCAGTGGGTCTACTGAGGCTCCAGAGCTGTCAGCCTCTTATTGGACATGAAGCATCAGGAGTAACTCCCCCACCATCCTTAATAGGACTACCAGCCTGAAGTTGGCCAATTAGGAGGGTGCCTCCCGGGAGATTGCACTGTCTGTCTCACCGCTGGCAAGTGCAGGATTGGGACTCCATCTGGTCCCAAAATCAGGGGTCCCGAAGCCCACAGGGAAAATCTCAGTTTAACACCTTATCCAAAAGACAGAATCTCTGACAGCCAACCCCAGTACTGCACTGGGGTGTCAGCCTTGTTTTTGTGCTGAAGTCTCTCATTGAATCCATGACCTGCTGACTCAGCGACAAGGATGTTCACATTGAGTCAAGGCTGACACAGCAGGCATGGGTGAGAGTGGCCATTTCTGGACCTTCCTTAAAGAGTCATTCTTCCTGTATGAGCCAAGACAGTAAATATGGGCAGAATGTTCATGATACATTGACAACCAGTCCTCTCCCCACCCAAGCTGCAAATATGCACATACTCCAGTCAGAATGCTGTCCACGTCCTGAGAATGATTTTTAACAATACAGAATAATAAAGATATTCAGCTCTACTCATTCATCTCAAACTTTTTCAGGTCAACATAGTGAAAAGAAAGTGAAGTCCAAGTTTTTTTATGCTTCTGAATGCCAAATACTTACTATGTATGTCATTGAGAATAGAAACTGGCACGCTTAAGCTGGCAACATTTTAAGCCCCTAACAGTATTATTCTTTTATTATCACTTATGCTGACAGATCCATATCTTCATGTGAGATACATCAGAGAGGGTGACACTGCTTATCAGCTTTTAAATTAGCCATGTTGTAAGTGCCCATCATCGGATACTGGGAATGGAATTAAATATAAACTTGCCTTGAGAATGCTCAAGGATAAATATTGCACCATGAACACATCTGAGAGTAGAAATCCAGAAACCAGTCTGCCAAGCATTCTCCATGAAGCACAACACCTAGAGTGCTGCTGCAAGGCCAGCATTGGTTGCCCATCTTTGGAAGGTGGTAGTGAACTGCCTTCTTCGGCTGCTGCAGTCCATCTGGTGAAGGTACACCCACAATGCTGTTAGGAAGGGACAGCCTGAGTATTGACTCAGTGATGATGAAGAAATGGTGATGTGTCTTAAAGTTAGAATTGATGTGTGTCTTGGAGGGGTAATCGCCGAATGAAACAGATAAATAACAACTTCTCATAATTAAGAATGTTGCACATTTGCCAATATAGTATCATAGAATAATACAGCATAGAAGGAGGCCATTTGGCTCATTGTGCCAATGACAGCTCTTTGAAAGAGCTCTTCAATTCGACCCATTCCCTGTTCTTCCCGCATGGCCCTCCAAATTTTCCCGTTTTAAGTATTTATCAAATTATCTTTTGCAACTTGCTATTAAAACAGCTCTTTTAAAATTCATTCACGGGATGCAGACTTCACTGGCTGGGCCAGCATTTATTGCCCATCCCTAGTTGCCCTTGAGAAGGTGATAGTGTGCTCCTTCTTGAACCGCTGCAGTCCATGTGGTGTAGGTACACACACAGTGCTGCACTCATCCAGGCAAGTGGGGAGTATTCCATCACACTCCTGTCTTCTGCCTTGTAGATGGTGGACAGGCTTTGGGAAGTTAGGAGGTGAGTTACTCGTCACACGATTCCTAGCCTCTGACCTGCTCTTGTAGCCACAGTATTTATATGGCTAGTCCACTTCAGTTTTGGGTCAATGGTAACCCCCCAGGATGTTGATAGTGGAGGATTCAGCGATGGTAATGCCTTTGAACATCAAGGGGCGATGGCTGGATTCTCTCTTGTTGAAGATGGTTGTTGCATGGCACTTGTGTGGCATGAATGTTACTTGCCACTTGTCAGCCCAAGCCTAGATATTATCCAGATCTTGCTGCATTTGGATATGGACTGCTTCAATAGGAATCACGAATGGTGCTGAACATTGTGCAATCATCAGCAAACATCCCCACTTCTGACCTTCTGATGGAAGGAAAGTCATTGATGAAGCAACTGAAGATGGTTGGGCCAAGGACACTATCCTGAGGAACTCCTGCAGTGATGTCCTGGAGCTGAGAAGATTGACCTCCAACAACCACAACCATCCTCCTTTGTGCAAGGTATGACTCCAACCAGCAGAGAGTTTTCCACTGATTCCCATTGACTCCAGTTTTGCTAGGGGTCCTTGATGCCACACTCAGTCAAATGCTGCCTTGATGTCAAGGACAGTCACTCTCACCTCACCTCGTGAGTTCAGCTCTTTTGTCATGTTTGAACCAAGGCTGTAATGAGGTCAGGAGCTGAGTGGCCCTGGCGGAACCCAAACTGGGCATCAGTGAGCAGGTTATTGCTAAGCAAGTGCCGTTTGATAACACTGTTGATGACACCTTCCATCACTTTACTGATGATCGAGAGTAGACTGATGGGGTGGTAATTGGCCGGATTGGATTTGTCCTGCTTTTTGTGCACAGGACATACCTGAGTAATTTTCCACATAGCCAGGTATATACCAGTGTTGTAGCTGTACTGGAACAGCTTGGCTAGAGCCACAGCAAGTTCTAGAGCACAAGCCTTCAGTACTATTGCCAGGGCCCGTAGCCTTTGCAGTATCCAGTGTCTTCAGCCATTTCTTGATATCACATTGAGTGAATTGAATTGGCTGAAGACTAGCACCTGTGATGCTAGGGACCTCTGGAGGAGGCTGAGATGGATCATCCACTTGGCACTTCTGGCTGAAGGTTGTAGAAAATGCTTTATCTTTTCCACGGATGTGCTGGGCTCCTTCATCATTGACGATGGGGATATTTGTGGAGTCGCCTCCTCCAGTGAGTTATGTAATTGTCCACCACCATTCACGACTGAATGTGGCAGGACTGCAGAGCTTAGATCTGATCCATTGGTTGTAGGATCACTTAGCCCTGTCTACCACTTGCTGCTTATGCTGTTTGGCATGCAGGTAGTCCTGTTTTATAGCTTCACCAGGTTGACACCTCATTTTTAGGTGCTACCAACCTTTCAGGCAGTGCATCCCAAATCATGACAACTTGCCAAGTAAAAATTTTTACCCTCATGTTGCTGCTGGGTTCTTTTGCCAATTACCTTGTGTTACGAGCCAATAAGCGGAATCATCCCAGATTTGCACCAAGTGCGGTAGCAGGCAGGAAAAACTTATGTTTTTCCAGCCAGCCTCAATGGCGGCTTTTCACGACATTTTGTCCCAAACCGGCTGCATTACTTATGCATTCCCAGGATACAAAGTGTTTCCATGGCGAGCGGGCTCCCATTCGCCTACCATGCTGTCACCTCATTGCTTCACCATGCCAGGCACCACATTTAAAGTCCAGCTGCGCTTGGTGCTTCCAGCCCAGGGCTGCAGCAAAGAAGACATAGCCCCAAAAGGCAAAAAGACTGCAGCACTTGAGCGTCTTTTGAGATCCGTGGAGGCCGCTGTGAAGTCCTCTGCCCCCGCAGTGGTGGTCAGTGCCAATGCTGCACAGAAGAGGTTGGCCATCCAAGGCAGATAGGGGATGAATGATCTTATCTGTGCTGCACAGGTATGGCAGCCATCTCATCACTCTAAACTCATGCACTCAAATTCACTGGCATCTCACTCACCCCAGCTCACAAGACATTACCACCCATTCTCATACGCATACCCTCATATCTCCATCTGGCCTCATCTCTGGTGACTGCCTCCTCAGCCCTCTTGAGTACACTTGCACAGATCAACATGTGTCCCCACACACATACCCTGGGATACCCTCCTTGCCCAGTCCAGCCTTCATCCTGCAGTCTCTTCCCTTGCCTGAAGTCACTTCTCCCCCTTCCCCAGGCAAGCCCTAGCCCAGCAGCCATTGAAAAGCTACCCACATATGGCTGCTTGGTAGGTAGAGACCTGCCTGTGAGCCCCTATAAAAGTGATGTGGTGCTGCCTGCAAAGCCTGGTGCTGATGACCACTAGTGCTGACCGAAGGAAGATAGGCAAACAAACTTGAAGTCCCGAGCAAAATGCAGCCACCAAATGCACACCTTATACATGCTGTTGTGAAACACATTGGCGTGTTTTCCTGCCAACATGGGATCTAGCAGGAGGAGGATGAGTCCAGCGGGCTGGCCTTATAATGATATGCTGATGTATTACAGTGAGGTTCCCAACGTCTGATGGCAGGGAACACAGCCCGCCATCGACAGGCTGAGCGGATGATCGCAAACAGGTTTCACAATGTCGTGAAACCAATCTTTGGCCCTTCTCATAATAATGTCCACTCACACCACCCATGTGGCACAGAAAATCCTGGCCCATGTCAAAGCCTGGATGACATCTGATGTGTTTTATAACAGACAGATCCAAAAATGCAACGGTACAACAACAAAGCTTGATCAGAGAATAGAGTTAACCATTGATAAATGATGCACCAATCCTCAATAGTTATCAGAGCCATTAAGCTGTTTTCTACTTCCTCCAAATACTGTGCCCTTAATCCCACCACCGGATTGAGGTAATTTAAAATCTTACACACCGCTACCAAAAACATTTCACTCATAAAATGTTAGCAGCCTTGGACCTAATGAAGTAATTGGTAAAGCAAGATACAATTTGAAAATTTGTTCTAAGCACGTTTTTCCTCCCTCCAGTCCACATGAGCGATGATCTCCATGGATTGACAGCTGGCAGAGCTGAAGAGGGCGCTGATAATTAAATTCTGTATGACGCTTTTGACTTGCAAAAAAGTAGAGTTCATAACTCCTGCTGTCAATGTGGACGCAAAGGATCAGTGCAAGACAGACGTAAGTATCATCGCCTCAGTCAAGAAGAGTCAAGGTGACAGTGAGGAAGCCAAGGGACTTGGACATGATGATGAAGAGTCTAACAATAGTACGGCTTTGTGATGTGCAGAGAGGTTTCCAGTATGTGTAAAGGATTACAAACTTTTATTCCCCGACTGGGTTATTCAAAAGAAATGGAAGAAGCAGCTGATAAACTGCAAACACTAATTTGGAAAGAACAAGTGGCACTTTTGAAATGATTAATTTCTTTTGAGCAAGGTTCAGGGAAATAGATTGGCATCAAATTTACAGCAAAGAAGCAGGCCATTTGGCCCAACCAGTTAATGTCAGTGCTTATGTTCCACATGAGACTCCTCCCACATTACTTCATCTCACCCTATCAACCTATACTTCTGTTCCTTTCTCCCTCATATGCTAACGTGTCTTCCTACAATATTCAGAAATGTTGGTGATTTTACTTTTATATTATGTCCCTTTATTTCACCAAATACTTATGTGGACAAAATTAGAATGATGTTGACATTAGTGAGTAGGACTGAGTTACATGTATTGGGTTATATACTCAATTAAAATATGTTGGTTGCCATGGCCTGCTTGGCCAGTACATTCTGAGTAGATTTAGAGGGAGGCATTAACATACTTATCGCAAGAATCAATTGACAAATGAAGGACAAATGCTTTGACGTCAGCCTTATTTTAACGTAATTGCTCTGATAAACACCTTTTAATGTGGATATTCAAGGGATTATATTTGTATCATGTCCTTGAACACTTTATAAGACTGAATTGTGCTGCAGAAATAAAGGATCATTTGACCATCCATTGGCACCAGGTGAATGGACTGGTGTTTTTCATCTGATACACGTACAAAGGAAGGGTCACCCAGAATTCAAAGAGTCAGGTTCACTGGCATTGGTGTCTGAAAGTTATCTGTTCAAAAGAATACTTCCACATCAGTCAGGCTTTGGACAATTGATGGATGAGGAAATAAAAGTGAAAAATATTAGAAATAGACAATAAAGTAAAGAGAAAAGACTGGTTTTGATTTCCTATCACTCTTCCAACTGATAAAGAGTTCCGTACCTGAAAAGCCTTAACTTGCCCTTTCTCGATATAGATGCTTTCCGACCGGCTGCGTATTTCCTGAGTTTACTTTCAATTTCAGATACAAGAGATGACTTGATTGAAACATTCAAGATCCTGAGGGGTCTGGACAGGATGGCTGTGGAGAGGTTTCCTCTTGTGGGGGAATCTAGAATTAGGGGTCACTGTTTAAAAATAAGGGGACACCCATTTAAAACAGAGATGAGACAAAATGTTTTCCCTCAGAGGGTTGTGAGTCTTTGGAACTCTCTTCCTGGAATGGTGGTGGAAGCAGAGTCTTGAATATCTTTAAGGCAGAGGTGGATAGATTCTTGATAAGTAAGGGGGTGATAGGATATCGGGGTAAGCGGAATGCAGACTTGAGGTTACTATCTGATCATCCATGATCTAATTGAATGGTGGAGCAGGCTCAAGGGGCCGAATGGCCTACTCCTGCTTCTTGTTCGTATGTTCCTTATTACACAAAGATGGTTTCAGGTTCTCTCCCCCATTCCACATTTCCAAACCAACTAAGACGTTTCGCTACCTCCCCTTAATGGAGCTATATATATTCTGCTAAGGAACCAGCACTGCAGAAATAAATCCAACCAAAGGGCTATCGATGGGCTGAATGGTCACCATTAGTGCTGTAGTTCCCATGATTCTAAACAACTGGATCTCCTCAACGTTTCTAAATATGCTTCAACCATTCCACATGAAACACTGGGATTCTAGTTCATTCTAGTTTCCACCTGTGCCTCCAAGAGCCCATTGCAGTTGGTCATAAATTTGTCACCTAGCTATGTGTATGCAAAGACAATTCTTAATTGGTATGTCAAGGGTGGAAATGTCCCTAGTTTAGTGAATGACTAAACTACCTACCAGTAACCTAAACTACTTGCAACCAACACATGATACAGCTACAGGACAGGAGCAGCTCTGGGGAAATTAAGAACATAAGAAATATGAGCAGGAGTAGGCCATTTGGCACATTGTGCCTGTTCCGCCATTCAGTAAGATCATTGCTGATCTGATTATGGCTTCAACTCCACGTTCCTACCTGTCCTCTATAACCCTTAACTCCCTTGTTGATCAACAATCAGCCTAACTCAGCCTTGGCTATATTCAATGACCCAGCCTCCATGCTCCCTAAGAATTCCAAAGACTAATGACCCTCTGAGAGAAGAAATTCCTCCTCATCTCTGTCTTTAAATGGGGGACTTTGAAACTGTGCCCCCTCATTCTTGACTCCCCCCACAAGAGAAAACATCCTTTCAGCATCTATCCTGTCAAGTCCCCTCTGAACCTTGAATTCAAATTCTGGGCAAGTCACTCCTGGCAGCTGATGAAGACTAGAATATTGTCCCCCTAAGCACTGGATTGACATCCAATGGAGCACACTGATCCAGACACTGGCCCAGATATTTTGGACTCCAATGATCGTATTCTGGAGGCTCCCCGGAAGATGTACTGAGGGACCCCCTGGAACTTCCCATACTTTGGCTACACGGGAATTGCCTGGAACTTTTCAACTTCTGATGGGCAATTCCCCTGTGTCTGGAACCCTCTGAAACTCTGATTTAAAGTCAGAAACTTTGGATGGTTCCAACTTATTTAGCAGAATAGTTACCCAGACAAAGTTAGGAGGATTAAAATCAGTTCTAATGCCTGGGTGACTATACTAGTAAACCCCTGACTCCCCGCTAGACCCCCCAACTACACCCACTCCCAACCAACCGATTTCCACCCTGTACCAATTACACCGCCCCGACAACCCCCCCACCCCCGGCTACTACCATACCTGACTAACTCTCCCCCAACCCCCGATTATCCTCTCACCCATTGACCTCACACACTTGCCTTCTCTCTGTACCTTGTCAAAGCAGCTTTGGGACAATTACATTTACTGGAATGTGGCAGCTAGTGCCGTAAAAGGGGGGCGTGCCTTGGTTTCCCCCGACGATCCTGTGAAGGAAGGACTCCAGGCGATACACTCCACATTTCTCAGAAGGCCTGGTTCAGAAGTCCGGGTGACGAATCTGGAGCTCCAATTCGAGGTAAGTAAACAAGAGGAGAGCGGCAATCCGACGGCGATTGCCACTCCTCACCAGGGCCAGACCGAAAAACCCCAACAAGGACGTGGGAGCTGGTGTGGACAGGGTAGGGGCAAATGTGGTGGGTTGGGGGACTGAACATTGGGAGAGGTTTCTGATGGGCATAGATGCTCGAGCCCCACTCCAGACACCAAACGAAGACAAGAGCAAATCTGAAAGCTGGAGTAATGTCCAGTGTGAGTGCTTATGCTTGATGGATGCAAGATCACCCCCACCCCACCACCACTGTCTAGGATAAATGGGGCTCTTTAGTTTTAGATGCAGCCCATCAACACAAATGTGAAAGATTAAAAACCATGAAGAAGGCAACGGGAAACTATCTCAGCTACTCCTTCCTGGTAAGTGGTTCAAGAATCTTATCAATGAGGTATGTGTTAGGATCTGCACTAGGGAATCATATCTTATAGATAATGTCCCAGACACCACCATCACCATCCCTAGGTATGTTCTATCCCACCGGCAGGACAGACCCAGCTGATTGGTCACCAGGAGCACCAGGCATACCTAAAAATGAGGTGTCAACCTGGTGAAGCTATAACACAGGACTACTTGACATCATAAACATCATAAACAGCAAGTGTTAGGCCTCCTCCAGAGGTCCCCAGCATCACAGATGTCAGTCCTCAGCCAATTCGATTCACTCCACGTGGTATCAAGAATTGGCTGCAGGTACTGGATACTGCAAAGGCTATGGGCCTTGACAATATTCCAGCAATAGTACTGAAGACTTGTGCTCCAGAACTTGCTGCACCCCTAGTACAGCTACAACACTGACATATACCCAGCTAAGAGGAAAATAGCCCAGGTATGTCAGGTACACAAAAAGTAAAACAAATCCAACCCGGCCAATTACTGCCCCAACTCTCGATCATCAGTAAAGTAATGGAAGGGGTCATCAACAGTACTATCAAGCGGCACTTGCTTAGCAATGACCTGCTCACTGACACCCAGTTTGGGCTCCACCAGAGCCACTCAGCTCCTGACCTCATTACAGCCTTGGTCCAAACATGGACAAAAGAGCTGAACTCCCGAGGTCAGGTGAGAGTGACTGCCCTTGACATCAAGGCAGCATTTGACTGAGTGTGGCATCAAGGACCCCTAGCAAAACTGGACTCAATGGGAATCAGGGGGAATGCTAGTTGGGAGTCATACCTAGCACAAAGGAAGATGGTTGAGGTTGTTGGAGGTCAGTCACCTCAACTCCAGGACATCACTACAGGAGTTCCTCAGGGTAGTATCCTCGGCCCAACCATTTTCAGCTGCTTCATCAATGACCTTCCTTCCATCCTAAGGTCAGAAATGGGGATGTTCACTGATGATTGCACAATATTTAAAAATAGGGAAGTCTTGTTACAACTGTTGGTGAGGCCGCACCCAGAATACTGTGTACAGCTTTGGTCTCTATATTTTAGGAAGGATATATTGGCATTGGAGGCAGTTCAAAAGAGATTCACTAGGCTGATTCCTGGAATGAAGGGGTTGACTTATCAAGAAGGGCTAAACAGTTTAGGCCTTTATTCATTAGAGTTTAGAAGAATGAGGGGTGATCTTATTGAAACATACAAGATTCTGAGGGAGCTTGACAGGCTAAATGTTGAGAAGATATTCCTACTAGTGGAGGAATGGGCGGGGGTTGTCGGCAGCTCTCCGCAATTTTGCATGGGTAGGGCATTTAAGGTCTGCCCTGCTTGGGACTGAGCGCTAAGGGGTGGGTGGGGCCAGGGGCATGATGTCCACCGGGTCCAATGACGACCTGATGGCTGATCCAAATGCAACCTCGGAAGCCCTGGAAGGCTGCCACGGAACTACACTGAAGTCTGGACATGGCAGGCGGGAGGACAGATCAGCGGGGGCAGTCAGCCCTGCGTTTCTAGAATGTGTGCCTCACAGCCCGCCTGGAGGAGGTGGCAGTGTGGAGAGAAACTCTTATCCCCAGGGACAGGGGGAGGAGAACCCCTCCCCATCCCATCAAAAAGGCCTGAGAGGAGGTGGCATCCAGGGTCAGCAGCCATGATGTGGTGAGGTGCACATGGGTGCGGTGCCAGAAGCACTTCAATGATCTCCTGCGATTGGGAAGGGTGAGTACCATGTTGGCATGTGTCACTTTGCAGAACAATTAAGAGCTACCCATCCCCCATGGACCTCAGAGGTGAGTGGCAAATGTCATTGAGGCAAGATCTGGTCAAGGGGGTGAGCCCTGGCTGCTTGGACTGAGTGTCTTGCAGCTCCAGGGTCACGAATCAGCTGAGCCCTGCCAGGTGTTCCTCAGGCGCGGTTGGCCAGACTGCAATAGCGCTGCAGGTCCAGTGTGGACTAATCAATGCTCCTCTGTCCTTTTCAGGAGAAAACATCCCATAACAACGTTGAGAGGTTGCGGACTGGCAGAGGACCCTCACACCTCCTCACCTTCATGTGATATGAGCAGGAGGCCCTGGAGCTAGAGAGGCGCCATGCACCTTGGTCAAGCGGCTGCAGTGAAGTTTTGGTACCAGAGGGAGGTAAGAGTGCAGAGCACTGAGGTGAAAATGTTGGTTATTGCAACCGTTCCAGTGTGGTCTCTATATTGATGTGAGCCTGAAGGCTGGAATCCCCATTGATAATCGAAAGTTGAGGGCACCATGGTGCAGATCTCTGTCACATCAGGGTGCCAGGCATGCATGGTGACAGTTTCATGACTTAAACTAATGACATGTCCTTCTCCCTTTTAGGTTCACCATCAGCTGGTCTTCATGAGGAGCCTGAAGGCCCACCCCGACTCCTGAAGACCACGATGCTCACCACACACCTGTGTCATACCCTCTCTGTCAAGCAAGCACCAGCGCAGATACCAGCACCTCAGTGGGCATAACATCACTGTATAGTCTATCGGTGCACATTGGTGAGGGCAATTCACACTCGCTTGAGGTGCAGGTGAAGGCAGAAAGTACCCAGGGCGCCAGCAGTCGGAGGACTGCTGGAGACCAGGACAATGCTCAGTCGGTGGTTGATGATGGGTCTCAGGAGTCATCCATAAGGCAGCAGATGCTGGAAGTTCAGCAGGGTGTGCAAGAGGATCTGGCGGAGATAAATGAGGGAATGTGTGACATGGTCTCAATTGGGAGGAGTCCCTGCGAGCATTGACCCTCATGGGGGTCATGGAGAGAGTGCCATGGAGAGGCTCCTCCAGGGACTCAATCAGGGATTATGAGGGATGCGCTCGGACCTGCAAGCCCACACACCGGCAATACCTTCAGCTGGTCAGTGTAGGTGTGGGAGATGGATTGGGCACCTAGTATCCCAGCTAGGTGCCCATCCATCAATGGTGAGCAGGACGGTCCAATGTGACCCCACGTTGGCACACAAGCTGCCTGTCGTCTCTGCTTGCTCCTCTCAGGGTGCTCCAGATGATGATAGCAGCTCCTCTGCCAGTAATCTTGGCATCTGATGAGGCTGCGGCGACTGGGGGAGATGCCAGGCATGGCACTGGCCACTCCCTCCCAGATGGGGCCAGCACAGGCTCAACGGGCCAGAGGACACCCACCAAGGTCATCAAGACCAACAGGACAGCAGAGTTAGCAGGCTGTCTCCAATGCTGGTGCCTGCAAGGGAGGAGCACCTAGATGTAGCAGCCGCAAGCGAAAACTTAAAGCACCTTCAGCACAACACAGCCTTCGCACGGCTAATATTTGGTTCCCCCATTTTTCTTTACTGCATAGACTTGTAGAATCAGTATCCTGTGGTCACACACTATCTGCACGTTCATGGAGTGGAAGCCCTTCCTGCTGACAAAGGCACCTGGCTCACCTGCAGGTACCTTGATAGCCACATGTGTACAATCTATTGCACCCTGGACACGGGGGAAACCAGCATTCACTGCAAAGCCTCTGGTTCACTGTGCCTGGCCTCACCATATGGTAATGAATGAAAGTCAATGCACGCACAATGCTTCTGTCACATGTTTGACACAACTGTGGACAAGTGATTGGGAGACTCCACAAAGATCACCCACTGACTCCTGGAAAGAACAGGAGGGTAGAAGTTGAGGGCCATTGTGACCTTCAGCATCACTGGCAAGGGGTGTCCACCCACACAGTCGGAGCTGATCTCAGGGCCGATCCTCCGACAGATGGAGGTCATGGTCTCCCTTGAGAGGCGGAACCTCCTTCGGCCTTGCACTTCGGACATATTGAAGTAGCTGCATCACCGCATGTAAACCCTGGCAGCAGGATAGTGGCATTTTCTGCAGCCTCTTCCCCTTGGACTTCCTGCTGGCCCTGTGCCCCTTGTGCCTACACCTCTCCTCCCACAGGTCGCTGCCCTGGAAGCTGAATAAAGACACCTGGCCTGCCCTTCAGGCTGTCTCTTCCTCCTCAGAAGAGGTGCCTCCAGCAGAGAACACAATACCCATTACCAGGGTGAGGGAAGGCTGTCTGATACCTGGAAGGCCCCACACGGTGTGAATCCTCTGGGGGCCTGGAGAACAACACTGAGCCCTGAACTGAAGCCTCAAAATTCTCAATGCAGCTCTGAAGCGAGATGAAGCTGTCCTGTTTACAGAAGCAACCAGCAAGCAAGTGGTATCTTGAACTCCTCACTAGCCACTTTGACAAGGCCACTGAGCCCTCTTAACCCACCCATGGATGAGCTTTGGATAATTGAGACCTGCCCGCCTGCCCATTTTGCCTGTGCTACGGCCTAAAAATCACATGGGCTACTTAAAGTCAGAGACAGTTGGTCTCTCAAGGGCCTTAACTGGCCTCTTAATTAATGGCGGGCGTGCCTCCGTCTCCATCACACGCCCGCCTAGCGAAATATAACGAAAGTGTGCATTGATGTCAGCACACTCGGCCAACATCAACACACTTTATTTAATGCTCGAGCGGGTCAGGCGCGCGTCCGCCTGCCGAGCTAAAAATTCGGCCCTCAGTGTGGGCTTCCCCCACTGTGAAAAAAAAATGCAAGCCATGGCAACACCTACCCCTCTTGGGTAAAGTGCAAGTAGTGGCAGACAGGAAATGGGTACACTGCCCTGCCAAGGCACCCGATTTTAACCCACTCTCTCTCCGCTTGCCATTCCGCTCCCAGACAGCTGCAAAATTCAGCTTCAAGAAATCATTAATTCCATTCCTGCCAGAATCAGCTAACTCGCTGCTGAGACCTTTTATGATAAAGTTGCTTTGCAGTTTGTAAGGGTACATCCAAGCTCAAATCCACAAACATTGTATTGAATTCAACAACTTTTCAATATTGACAGTATTCCTGGTGGTGCAGTTAGAGCCCCATTCAGCCTATAGCTAATCAACAGATTTCACAAAGTGAGGAAGCTGTATGTTTTAAACCTCCTCCATGTGAAGCCAATTTGATCTGGCATTCTGAACAATATGTAAGATTGAATTGTCAGCCTTGGATTTAACAACAATATTGGCCAGCTTCCTTGCTCCCAATAGAAATCAAGTTTGCAGAGCAGTGTTATATGTCTGTGAAGCTACAATGGGTTCAGGATTCGAGTATTTTCTATAGAACACTCTGCGTCATGGCTGCAACTTTCAAGGATGAGATGAATGAATGGCTGTAATTATTTCTTTAACCTCTGTTGTTTTTCAACAGAATCTTCTGTCCCAACAAGACGCTGGAAAGATTTAAACCATTGAAAGAGGATAGTACAAGTCTTTGTCAGACGCTACACATTCTGAGGTGTAAATAAAGAACTTCCTAAAACCTTGGATTTGCTTCTTATTTTCACTCAGTAATGATCAAGCCTCTACGCTTCGGTTTCTATTATGCTCCCCGCATTCTGAAGTGGTAGATCCTCAAAAAAGAAGAGCTCATGCTCGTTCTCGCCGGCTCAACTTCAGTGCAAAAGATCCCTTTGCACTTTTAATTTGTGGGGGCGGGGGAAGGGTAAGTGGTAATTAGGCAGGAGCTTCTCAATGGATTTCATTCAAAAGCCTCCTAAGCAAATAAGTCATCCGTTCTTTCCCCTTCTTGTGTTTTCGTGGTCATCTTTTATTGAAAGGTTTCAGCTAAGCCTCAAGATGTTTTGTCTTCCAGAAGCACTGTTGATTGATATTTCCTGAGAAATGTTAATTTAGTAACAGCATTGTCCCATCTGGAATTATTTTTTGAGCATATGAGATGTCCCGTTTTTTTAATTAATCTTTTCCATATTGTTTCAGACAATGGAAGTTAAAATATGGAGAAGTATTATGGCATGGGGCTGTTCACAAATATTTATTCTTGGATTTGAAATATCTTGGTTGTTAGATGTACCTGACTCTCAATTCTGGTCCTAGATTAGTAGGTTGGAAAATTGTATATTCTTTAACATTCCATTTCCAAGGTATGGATATTTTTCAGCTTTTTCTATTGACCCACTCCTAGTGATTACAGCTAAGCCTCCATAGGTTCAGAAAAAACACGGATATATCCCTCATTTCACTAACAGAAATGGTGACACACGCTTACATCCATATTATTAGGAATTAGCTATTGGACTACATATCCCCAACCAGCCTGTCAATGATTACCTCATAACATAATTACAAATCCTCCTACTATTCACAGGATGCCCAAAACAAGGCTTCTTCTACAGCATCTCCCAGGCCCGCAATCTGCATTACCTACAACAGAGACTGTGGGAGATCAGCATCTGCCTACACATCCCCCTCCAAGTCACACACCATCCCAATTTTGACCATTGTGTTGCCATTTCTTCATTGTCGCTGGTTCAAAAACCTGAAGATCCCTACCTAACAGCACATTGGGAGCACATTCCACCACGCAGACTGCAGCAGTTCATGAAGAAGACCCAACACCACCTCTCCATGTCAACTAGGGATGGACACTAAATGCCAGCCTTTCTAACAACACCCTTATCCTATGAATGATTGTTTTTTAACTGGATTGCCAGAACAGTAAATAGTTTAAAACAAGGAATGTGAGACCTTATCTCTGTGCATAGATACTGCAATGTTTTACAAGGGGCAAGACAGCCCAATTCCTAAAACAATCCAATTGATGCCACTTCAGGTTTGAAGTTCAGCGTCATCCTTGCATTGCCATTATACTGAGGTTGCCCAGAGATGTGATTTGGGTCAAGGAATTTATGATGCCAGTGTCCCTACTATGCTGTAGTGGGCAGATGTCTGCTAATAGCAAAGCATTAAACACAATTCCCTATTTGGCTGAGAGCTGATGAGCACTCTAGAAGCAGGTGTCACAAAGAAGCTATTCTTTTTCTCAACTGGCATGTTGCTGGTTAGATTTTGGTTACAAGCTTGATTAAAACTCATGGAAGAGAGGACTACATGTTCAATCAATCATTTCATCCTTCATTGACCCTTTTAAAACCCATGACATTGCAGTGGCGACTAGGAACCCTCGGACATGCCTTCCCTTATTAAAAATACAGCACTCATGCATTCTGCAACAGTGTATTTGTTTGGACTCGCACATGCTGTTATGATGTCATGTTCCCAGAAGAGATGAGTAATTGTGCAATGGTTCATTAAGCGATAACTTCTGTTTTGTCGGGAATGTGCTAGACAATAAACAGCATTGTATTTATTAAAACCTCAAGTCCCTATCCAAAAGCCTACTTGGCACTATGGGGCGTGGGGAGGGGATGAGACTTATTTTTGACAACTGTTGCTGATGATAAAGGCAACTTTGATTGTTGTGGTGTTAAGCTATTCCATTTGACAATTCACAGGGTTTCTCAAATACTCATCTGAATAAACAATAACCACACAACACTCTTGTGCTGCCAGCGAGAAACTAGCAGCTACTAGTCAAAGCAGCCAGTTTCCTCATCTTACCAATGCCTCTCCCCCACAAAGTCTCATAATGCTCACAGAAAATGTTTATAACTACCATGGAAAACAGCAGTGAAAACCTGTTTCATTCCCATGACGGTTTGTGCTGCTAATACAGCTTTGGCACACTGAGAAGCCTCAACATTAATGGTGATGATGGTTGCAATGTGGTGTGGTCCTGTGACTCAATTTAGTAAGCCAAGACTGGGTGTTAAGTGTTGCTGTGCATCACAGGATATCCATCATTAAACTGATCAGTTCTTGGATTGTAGCAGTCCTGTGATTATGTTGTAACAATAAACAAAAAAAACAATGTTAATGCAATCCCCATTAGATGTAGGCACATTTAAATCACAAAATACTCAACAAGGAGCAAAACTTTATCATTAAAAATAAACGACAAAATGCACAAATCCCCATATCAAATTATGAGTTTTACATGTACTTGGTACAGCAATAATGTCTGGGTCATTGGATTATTCCAAACGTAAACCTGTCCTTAAGGTGTTCACTGGAAGAAATTGTACACTCTTTATCTTCCATCTGTATTTCCAGATCTATGGCCTCTGATACCTAGTGCCTTACAAGCTGCCACACAATGTGTTCATCCATCTGGAAGGTACATTCTGCACTGTAGGTAAGTGTGTCCCTTTGATGCATGCAGAAGCCCATCACTAGAATTAAAAACCTCTTAACTAAACTGCTGAAAATAACTCATACTAGTAGTCCCCATTTTTAAAATTCATTCACGAGATGTGGGTGTTGCAGGCTAGGCCAGCATTTATAGCCCAACCCTAATTGCCCTTAATTTGCCTGTTTGGAATGCACATTCTCTCCCCATAAACCCAAACCACTGAAATGTGGGTTGATTCGACTATTTTAAGAATGAAATAAATTGCATTTATTTATACAGCACCCTTCACAGTTTTGGAAAGTACTTCACAGCCAGTAAATTATGTAAGATGAATGGCTGGTTAATTTTATTTGATAGTGTTGGTTGAGGGAGGAATGTTGGCCAAGAACTGGAAGAATTCCACACTCTTCCCCATAAGGGTGCCATGGGATCATTGACGCTCACCTGAATATGTCAGCAGTGCTCAGTTTGGCCAAATGGCAGCATCCCGTACTGAGGTGTCAGCCTAGGTTCTCACCTTAAGTTTCTGATCCAGAAGCAGGGCTGCTATCACCAAGCCAAAGCAACCATTCCAGAGGTTTCCGTGTATGCCAATATTTACATGCTTCTCTTCTATTTCCTTATCTCTCCTCTTTTCAGCCTTCCTGACCAGTCATGAGGTCCATTCACCAACATTAAATGCAGATTTAAAGACATTGAGCCCTGATTATCTGAATGACATTCAGTGAGCGGGCTGCAAAGTCTCAAAGTCAACAGCTGATTGCTTCTTACTTAATTATAAAAAATGTTATAATATCGCTAAGCAGCTTTCATCCATTTTGAGGATGCGCACCGATTAGAGCATGAAAAGACTTCTAAGTGCAGCAGACCACCACATTTTCATTGAACTTTATCACACTGATCTGCCTTCTTATGGCATCACTCAATTATTTCCACCCCCACACACACATCTGGCTGCCTCTGGAACCCATTTTTATTCCTCCACAACCCACCCAGCTCCCGAATGGCTGGCTGACTGCCCAACAAACCTGAAGAAAGGCCCAATCCAATTTGAGGGTGGAGCCTCATACTGACAGAAAACATGCAGCCTTTGGACTTGGGAAAAGATATGTTAGTGGGGGCTTCATTCCTGTGGGGGATGGTTGGTTAGTGTTAAGAGTTAGGAGGATCAGGTGCAACAGCAGCACCCAAGGTTGTTTTTATACAACTCGTAGGAGCATCCAATTTTTAAGAGAGGCCTATAGCTTGTTTCAGTCTAGCAGCAAGGGTTAGGCCCCTTTCAAACTGGCAGTCTGCCAATTGTCCAGATAAATAGGACGGGATACAGAGCCCATTTTTAGACCCATTCCCAAGTGAAAGTCAGCTCCATGCTATCAGCCACAACACTCAGTGGGATCAAGGCAGGAAGTCAGTCCTCACAATTTAAGGGTATTTCCAACCCCATTTACATCAGATGAGAGGCCTCAAAATCTCCCCCTTTAAAGTCTGAATCAATAGCACACTTCCACAATTTTAACCTTTCTGTGTAAAAATGCTCATTTGATTTTTCTTCATATTCCAAAACCTCCTACTTTTTAACTGGTGTTGGTGGTAATTGAACCAAAAAGAACACACCCTGTCAATCCTTGTATAATATTGAAATCTTCCATTAGATAATTGAAAAGCATCCTCATTTACAAACAGAAATGGCTGCCGATCTGCTCTGTATCATATAGAGTTCAGCTACTGAGAATCATCCTGGTGTTCACCTCTGTACCTTCTCAAAAGTGATAATGTGGTTCCTAGAATTACAAGCAGCTTATCGAGTGACAATGGCTGAGATAAGATTACAGTATCCTAGCAACCCAATAGTACCTCATCCAGCTGGTCATTCTTCATGTATGAGCTTGATTATTGAATATGGATAGGTTATATGATCACAGAGACCATCCCAAGAGAATCCAGTTCCCAAACTCAAGGTCTACACACACTAGTAGGTTTGTAATAGGATCATTAACCTGGGTTTTCTCCCTACTCAATGGCACTGAGGCCAATTGCAGTTCCTCCAATCCTACCAAAGCTGACAACAGTCAATTCAGCAAAGATGTGAGACCTTCCAGAACTATATGCTCAATGCTTTGCATTAACACATAAATGAGCTCTATCCTTTTCAAGGAGTTTTCAAGAGTCCCCTCTTGTCCTTCCTTATTCTGTCCTGCTACCAAGAGCAGGTAGATAGCTGCTTGCCCATGCTGTCTTTGCTCAGTTGGTAGCAATCATACCCTTAGGTCAGAACACTGCTTCTTTATGCACTATAAATTAAGTGTATCATATAGGCTGGCAGTCCAGTGCAGTGTTGTAGGAATGCTGTACAATCTGAGGTGTGATACCTCATGTGCAACATTAAACTGAGATTCCACCTGCCATTTTTTTATTCATTCATGGGATGTGGGCTTCATTTGGCTGGACCAGCATTTATCGTCCATCCTTAGTTGCCCTTGAGAAGGTGGTGGTGAGCTGCCTTCTTGAACCACTACAGTCCATGTGGTGTAGGTACACCCACTGTGCTGTTAGGGAGGGTGTTCCAGGATTTTGATCCAACGACAGTGAAGGAATAGCGATATATTTCCAAATCAGGATGGTGAGTTACTTGGAGGGGAACTCCTAGGGGATGGTGTTACCATTTATCTGCTGCCCTGGTCCTTCTAGATGATAGTGGTCATGGGTTTGGAAGGTGCTGTCGAAGGAGCCTTGGTGAATTCCTGCAATGCATCTTGTAGATGGTACACGCTGCTGCTACTGTGCGTCGTCAGTAGTGGAGGGAGTGAACGTTTGTGGATGTGATGAAAATCAAGTGCTTTGTCCTGGACAGTGTCCAGCTTCTTAAGCATTGTGGGTGCTGCACTCATCCAGGCAAGTGAAGAGTATTCCATCACACTCCTGACTTGTGCATTGCAGGATTTGCGGAGTCAGGAGGTGAGTTACTCATCGCATGATTTCTAGCCTCTGATCTTATCTTGTAGACACAGTATTTATATGGCTAAATAGTTCCGTTTCTGGTCAATGGTAAGCCCCCAGGATATTGATAGTGGGGGAATTCAGTGATAGTAATGCCATTGAACATCAAGGGGTGATGGTTGGATTCTCTCTTGAAAATGGCCATTGCCTGGCACTTGTGTGGTGTGAATGTTACTTGCCACTTGTCAGCTCAAGCCTTGATACTGTCCAGGTCCTGTTGCATTTAGACATGGGCTACTTCAGTCCCTGAGGAATCATAAATGATGCTGAACATTGTGCAATCATCAGTGAACATCCCCACTTCTGACCTTATGAAGGAAGGAAGGTCATTGATGAAGCAGCTGAAGATGGTTGGGCTGAGGACACTACAATGAATAAAAGAAAGAAATTTCTAAAATGCCTTTCACAACCTCAGTACATCCCAAAGAGCTTTGCAGTCATTGAAATGCAGACATGTGGGCAAAAAAGAGAAAATTGGAAAACACTATATAAAAAAAGTTATTAGAACTCTTTCCTTATGAAATAAGTCATGCAAAATTCACTTTCTGATGTCTATTTAATGACAAGGCAGCCATTTTATCATTTGCTCAGCTAATAGCAGGTCCACCCCGTTAAATTACAAGCTTCCATTTATGAACACATAGCAATCTGTGTCTAAATGATCTTAATTCATCTAATTTATCTTTGAGATGACCCCACAGGAGAAAAGCAGGGAGTGCTCACCAACGTAATCAATAACATATCATCAGAAAGACGGCACCTCCAAGAGTACAGCACTCCCTCAGTGCTGCACTGTCAGCCTAGCTTTTGTGCTCTGGAGGAGGACTTGAACTCATAACCTTCTGACTCAGAAGAAAGAGTGCTACCCGCTGAGCCGGGTATTTCGTTTTATCTTTTTGACTCCGAGGCAACTCTGAAACCCATTGCAAAGCAGCATAAAGAAACTGGAAGGGTCAACTATCCTTCACCATGGGACATGATTGTCCATGTTCAGCACCTCCTCATGGCACCACAACTTAGATTATATACTCAATCTGTGAAGATTTGTGAATTGGAACATATATCCTCCCATTTCATGTTGGCACACATTACAAACCTTGCTCTCTTTTCTCTTAAAGACAAATATCCTGTTCCTCATTGGTTAATAAGTTGCCTTGTATGGTACTGAACCACACAGGCCATGGTTTGTTTCCCCAGTCCATGCTGAATTTATTGGTCTCAATTATTCCAATTGTCCCATGGCCACTGGACGAGAGAGGGAGAAAGTCATCCAGAATTTGCATTTATGATCACTGTCTAGCGACTCATGTTGGAGTGTACACATATGTGGAAGTCAGGTATGGACAGGTCAAGCTGTGCTGTGATTTCCCCAATGATGCAATAGCTTTGCTGCCAACGACCTGCCTAAACACACACATGAAGCATGGCCAAACAAGTCACCTTACTGGAGTGTACTGTCAGCACAAGTGGAAATATCCAAGTATCAGTCAGTCCCTTTAGGGGAGGAGCGAAAGAAAGAAATTTCTAAAATGCCTTTCACAACCTCAATACATCCCAAAGAGCTTTGCAGCTATTGAAATGCAGACATGTGGGCAAAAAAGAGAAAATTGGAAAACACTATATAAAAAAAGTTATTAGAACTATTTCCTTATGAAATGAGTCATGCAAAATTCACTTTCTGATGTCTATTTAATGACAGGGTAGCCATTTTATCATTTGCTCAGCTAATAGCAGATCCACCCGTTAAATTACAAGCTTCCATTTGTAAACACATAGCAATCTGTGTCTAAGTGATCTTAATTCATCTAATTTATCTTTGGCTAAACTATTAATAGGTGGATTGATGTTCCTGTGCAGTTTATCTCAGAACTCAGTCAGACTACTTACATCGCAATAGCTATACAAATCTTTCCCATTGGCCAGCTGAACTTTTAATTATCTTATGAATGAGCTAAGTGTTTATTGAGGTCAAAAAAAGTTTTAAAGAACACTCCCCCATGAGAATTTAAGAAACGGAACTAATTCATCATGAAGTTGCTTATAAGAAGTTTATTAACTTGCCAGTGACACTAACATCGCAAGAACAAATAACAATGAATTATTAATACTGATAGGGATAGGTGAAAAAGGCTGGATGCTCATGGGGAGTATAAATGCCAGCATAGACCAGTTGGGCCGAATGACCTGCAATAGACTCTGTAGTTCTATGGACATAGCAATATAAGGATGAGGCTTCAGTGCAAGTATTCATTAAGCAAAGCAAGCTAGTATTAAGACTTTCTGGGCTAGAAATTTGAGATACTTTATTAATGCCCTGGTTATAATGCAGGCCTTACATTACAGGGATATGATCCTTCAAACTGCTCTGACGCAAGACCTGCTGTGCAGCTCTACTTAGAACAGTGGTACCTGCAGCACCACAATGCCAGCAATGGTCACTGGCAGCTCACTGCAATTACGGCAGCTGCTGCACGCTGAGGTTTTGTAAGCTTTAAGATTGTAAACCTCTGCCAAATCTATCAAACTGGCTTTCCACCTCTCTGTTATTGATGCTGTAATGCTCATTGATTGTCTGAACTTCCCTGTCTTGTGCCCTTGAGCTCTGAGCATACTGAATCACGTTAGGGTTGCCAACTGTGATTAAACGTATTCCTGAAGGTTTCATCACATGACTTGCCTCTCGCTCCAGCCATTAGTCGATCAACACATCCATCCCTGTGACGCACGGCCTTCCTACACCAATTGGAAAATAAAAAGATTCATTATCCTATTGGATGATGCCTGACTGTCAGCCAAACAGCCTTTTTTATCCCATTTTCAATATTTTTATATCTGGTAAAGATAAATATTCAAAGAAAATGAAGAAAAAAACAATATTTGTTACTGCCCCTATGGTTTTTCTCCAGGATTGCACACAGCAGTGTCCTGGAGATTGATCTTCAATTCCTGGAGATTCTAAACCAGTCCTGGAGGGTTGGTAACACTAAGTCACGAACTCTTCTGCCTACCTTCAGGTCACAACACTGCTTCATATTTCAACTTTTCTATTGCCAGCAACTTAATACCGTGGAACTTCTTGGGCCAAGAGATCCACTTTTGTTACAATATCTGTTCCAAGAGCAAACTGCACTCAAAATTGAGCTGAACGCTTTAAGAAATATTTTATTTTTCTCAAGATCAAACTCATTTGCATACCACTGAATGTGAAATCTTCCACGAATCCAAGCAATCAGGCAACGTTTTAGAACATGCATTTTCATTTAAATGTTTCCAATAAAAATATCCCTTGCTATATTTAATCATGGTAACCTGTTGCAATATTACTAATGCCACTACAGATGGGCTTATCACAAAAACAAAGTACTTTAAACAGAGTATCTGGTTCACCATTTATGTGCAACCCAATTTTATGTAACTGAAAATGACTTTAAAAAACTATATAGAACCATTTCTTAGTTATAATGGTGTCCAGTGGTCAGTTTCTTAGTAGGTTAAAAATAAAAGCTTTTAAAAGGTGCCTATTAATGTCCCTCAGCCTAAAAAAAAGCTGTTTTAAAAATGTCCTCAAAGGCACAATTAGCAAAAACATACAATAATGAATAATGGGGTACACCCAGTTTTGTGGGCAGGACCTGCTTCTAGCACAATGCTTTTGAAACTAATGTAAAAGATCTTAGAGACTCAATTTTCGTTTGTCATAATTTGTGTTTAAAATTCTGCAATCCTTTGCACTGGCCTAGGAATATAGGAGCAAAATTAGACCATTTGGCCCTTCAAATCCCTCCACCATTCAAAAAGATCATGGCTGATCTGGTTGTGGTCTCAGCTCCACTTTCCTGTCTGACCACCCCCCACATAACGCTTGACTCCCTTGTCTAACAAAAACCTATCCAACTCAGCCTTGATTAAATTCAAAGACTCAGCCTCCACTACTTTCTGGGAAAGAGAAGTTCACATACCACTGGCCAATTTCAGATGAATTGTGCTGTAAAGAATAATGACTTGAGCGCAAAATCTATGCTGACACTCCAGTGCAGTACTGGGCTAAACTAGCTCTCTTAGTCTAAGCTGAGGGAGTGCTACGCTGTTGGAGGTGCTAATTTTCAGATGAGAAGATACACCGAGGCCCCAGCTTTCTTCTCATTTTCTATTTTGAAGCAGAGCAGGGGAGTTCGCCCTGGTGCCCTGGCCAATATTAATCCCTCAATCAACATCAATTTTAAAAAGAACATTATCTCATCATCATGTTGCTGTTTGTGGGATCTTGCTGTGTGACATGTTTCCTACATTAATACAGTGACTACACTTCAAAATTACTTCATTGGCTGTAAAGCACTTGGGCCATCCTGAGGTCATGAAAGACACTATATAAAGGCAACTACTTTCTTTTACCTCTTCCTTTATTCTGTATTCCCTTATTCAACTTTGTCCAACCTCAGTGGTGCTCTTGGTTCTCTGACTACCTCTCTCATTGAAAGGAGTCCAACCATTTCATTTAATCCTTGGAAATGGGAGGCAGTGAGCAGAGGCCTGAGCTTACACTTTGAGTCCATACCTACAGACCTCTGCCACCTTCATGCATTCATCTTTGATCACACACTGCCTGACAACTCTGCCCCCTTGGCAGCCATGCCAGTTGGCAGGCAACTATCCTCTCATCATCAGTAAACTGCAGTTTGGGGCATGGGCGCATGTTACAATGTTAAAGGCACTGCATAAATGCAAGTTATTGTTGTATAGCAAGTGGCTCAAACACTATTCCCCACTGGAGAGATGGTGGCGTAGTGGTAAAGCCACAGGTAATCCAGAGGCCCAGGCTAATACTTTGGGGGAGATGAGTTCAAATCCCACCATGGCAGCTGGTAGAATTTGAATTCAATTAATAACTCTGGAATTGAAAGCTAGTCTCAGTAATGGTGGCCATGAAACTATCATTGATTGTTATATAAACCCATCTAGTTCACTAATGCCCTTTAGGGAAGGAAATCTTCTGGCCTACATGTGACTCCAGGCCCATAATAATGTGGTTGATTCTTAACTGCCCTCTGAAATGGCCTAGCAAGGCACTCAGTTCTAAGGGCAATTAGGAATGGGCAACAAATGCTGGCCTTGCCAGCGACACCCACATCCCAGGAAAGAATAGATTTTAAAAATGTCCGCTCAAAGTTATTTTCAAGGAGGTGTTAAGGGGAAAAGAGTCAAAAATATGTGAAAGTATAAGAAATAAAGCTCTTCTGATTGAAGCACAGAACATTCCTCCAGTATCGAGTTGCCAGAAGTAATGCAGTTTGAAAATCTGGAATGAAAGTATGTCTCTGTATTTAGATTAACAATCAACCAGCACCAAGGCTCCACTAGAAGCAGCCCTTTGTTACCACTTGATGATGTCACAGCATTAGGTTGTTTAGGATTAATTCGCAATGCCGATGAATATTCCAATGATGATGACTAAAGCTCAGTACAAGAAATGATGAAAAGGAAACTAGCTCTGGGAACCAGATATGGGAAGGATGCTGTGAGCAGTAGCCAGCAGCAAGCAGTGGGACATTAGGAGCTGTTTTTAAAAAGGCTGCTAATGATCTATCCACAGCAATCAACAGCTGCTCTCAACCAGGGGAAGGCATTCACTTCGAATTCGCTTTTTTCCCCGACTAGTTGAAATGAAAATTAGTGGTATAAGTTACATATCACAGTAATGTTCACTGTACCTTCCTTGTTTGTAGGCACAAGTTAGATTTAAAGAACTGAATAAGTCAGATCTTTCAAGTTCCTATTTGTAGGATTACAAATTTAGTCCAGTTGGAATAAACACAACATTTTTCACTGATGCTGTTTGTTTCAAATACTCATGCTACAAAGCCACTGTCGGTATAGGAGGTGCTAAATCGGCAATTGTTGGGGGATGACTGGGCTCACATTCCTCTTAACTTCCTGTAACTGTCCTGCCATCTCAGTAACCTATGTTAAATGAATTTGCTCCCCAGCCTGGAATCAGAGCATAGAAGGAGCCAACCTGTGCCAGCTCTTTGAAACAGCTATTTGTCCCATTCCACTTGCATTTTCCCCATAGCCCTGCAATGTTTGCATTCTCAAGTATCTCTCCAATTTCCTTTTGAAGGTTACTTTTGAATGTGCTTCCACCACCCTTTCAGGCAGTACATTCCAGATTGTTACAACCCGCTGTGCAAAAGAAAGTCTCCTCATCTCCCCTCATTGTGAAATCAGAACTAATTTTCCTCTAAGCATACGCTCTCTCATTGGCTCCATAAGTTTACAGTGAGTCATGAGGGTGGGCTTAATAGCAAGGTTTCATGTCCAATTCCTGGTCTGCACTGGGTTAGCTAATCTTAGCTGGGTTGCTAGTAGGGCACCTGTCATTGGATTTGGTGACCTGCATTAAAGATAAACATCAGGTGAGCTTCAAAGTTCAGTGATCTCTGCCTTAGGTGCACATGGCTTGTGGTCAGTGAAGACAAACCACTTCAACAAGACCTGGACATCAGCAAAATCCCACAATGGCACAATTTTACAATTCTCATCTTTGTTTCCACATCCCTCCATGGTCTTATCCCTCCCTACCTCTGTAACCTCCTCCAGCCCTTTAAGCCACTGAAATCTCTGCGGTCTTCAAATTCTGCCTCTTGCATTTCCCTTTAACTCCACCATTGGCGGACTTGCCTTCAGCTGCCTCAAACCTAATGTCTGGAATTTTCTCCCTTAATCTCTCCACTTCTCCACCTCTCTCTCTTCCTTTAAGGAGCTCCTTAAAATCGACCTCTTTGATCAAGCTTTTGGTCGTTTGGCCTAATAACTCAGTGTGAAATGTCTGATTACGCTCCTGTGGTGTGCCTTGGGACATTATAAAGGTGCTCCATAAATGTAAGTTGCTGCTGTTGCTTAGGGAGGTGCAACAAGAATGAGAAACAGTGTGCACAGTGTGCAGGTTACTGCTAAGAGATGCATTGAGGCACATTTTTTCTTGCAACATTTCAGCCTGGTTTTAAATTGAATTTAAGCTCTATTAAAACCACTGCTAGAAAACGTTGCTGTCTGTCACCTGCAAATCCCACCTTGCGAAACCACCCAACAGAATGAACAGGGTAGTTTCACCATCGAGCATTTCTGTGGCCACAGACCTGAATCCTGCCTGGTGTCAGGGTCAAGGATGTCCCTGAGAGGCTGCAGGGCACTCTGAGTGGGGAGGCTGAACAGTCAGTGGACCTGATCCATATCAATACCAAAGATATAGTAGAAAGCAGGATGGGGTCCTGCAGGCAGAGTTTAAGGAGTTAGGAAGGAGGCTAGCAAGTAGGACCTCAAAGCTAGGAATCTCCGTATTACTCTTGGTGCCACGTGTAGAGTGAGTATAGAAATAGGGGGGCAGAGCAGACCGATACATGACTGGAGAAATGTTGCAGGACGGAAAGCTTTAGATTCCTAGGGCATTGGGACCAGTTCTGGGTGAAGTGGAACCTGTACAGGCCTGAGCAGTTGCACTCAACAGATTCGGGACCAATGCTTTGCTACTGCTGTGGGAGAGGGTTTAAACTAATTTAGCATGAGGATGAGAACTAGGATGTAGCATTGGAAAGGATAGGGAGAGCCAGATAGCACTTGAGTAAGAAATAGTAAGGGTCAGATGGGGCCAGACTAAAAGGGAATGCAGTAAGGTCTAAGTTAGGTTTACAATCCTTCTATGTGAATGTGATAAGTGTGATAAATAAGCTTGCTGACAGGTAGCCACATGGGAATATGATGTTGTGGTGATAACAGAGACCTGGCTCACAAAAGGGCAGGACTGGGTATTAAATATTCCTGGATACAAAGTGTTCAGGAAAGAGAGGGAAGAAAAAAAAGGAGAGGAAGCTGTATTGTTTAGGGAGAATATTACATTGCTGGAGAGGGAAGATGTCCTGGAGTGGTCATGGACAGAATCTATTTGCTAGAGCTAAGAAACAATAGAGGTGCCATTTTACACTGGGTGTAGTCTATAGGCCACCCAGTGGGAAAGATGTAGAGGAGCAAATTTGCAAGGAAGTTGCAGAGAGGTGCAAAACCAATAGGCCTGAATTTTCCTGTTGGCATGCGGGACCGGGCCCTGCACGCCAACACGTAAAATGACACATGTTGAGTGAGAGTCCCGACGTCACCACGTGCCATTGAGATATTTAAGTGGGCGGGTGGGCGATGTGAGCCCACCATTAATTAATCATGTAGTTAAGGCCCTTGAGGCAGCAATTGACTGCAATTTTTCGGGGCTCATGCGATCTTCAGGACGTCACACAAGCGCAACGGGCAGGCGGGTAGGAGACATTTGTATAAACCTCATCCACGGGTGGGATAAGACGGGTGAGTGGGGTCGCAACTGTTATCTGTCAGATATTCAATTGTGAAAGTTACTGAAACTTGCCTGTGTGGGCAGGAATACTTCAAAACTCACACCAGTTGCTTGGGCAGAAGTAACAGCCTTCAGGTCAAGACTCTACAGTAAAGATCATTTCTGGGGCCTGCAGGTTTCAAGAAGCCTTCCCTTAGCCTGGGAATGGGAGTTGTGCTCTCCACAGGAGGCACCTTCTCTGAGGAGAAAGGGAGGGCCAGAAGGGGGAGGAGGCCAGGAGTGCACATTCAGCTCCAGGGATCGGAGGCACAAGCACAAGGGGCGCAGGGCCAACTGGAAGTCCAAGGCGGAAGGGGCCACAGAAGACCCCACTATCCTGCTGCCAGGGTATACAGACGGAGAAGCAGCTACCTCAATATGTCTGAGGTGCAGTGCCAAAGGAGGCTCCGTCTCTCAAGGGAGACAGTCACCTCCATCTGTCAGATGATAGGCCCTGAGATCTGCTCCAACTGTGTGGGTGGACACCCCATGCCAGTGGTGCTAAAAGTCACAGCTGCCCTCAACTTCTATGCCTCCAGCTCTTTCCAGGGTTCAGTGGGTGATCTCTGTGGAGTTTCCCAATCAGCTGTCCACACTTGTGTCAAGCAGGTGACAGACGCTTTGTTCAGGCATGCGTTGACTTTCATCCACTACCGCTGGGACGATGCCAGCCAGACACAGTGAGCCAGAGGCTTCAGAATGATTGCTGGCTTCCTCCACATCCAGGGTGTAATCGACTACACACATGTGGTCATCAAGGTACCAGCAGATGAGCCCAATGCCTTCGACAACAGGAAGGGCTTCCACTCCATGAACGTGCAGATAGTGTGTGATCACATGATACTGATTCTACAAGTCTGTGCAAGGTACCCAGGCAGGTCCCGCAAACCTTACATCCTCAGACACACCCAGGTGCCGGGGCTCTTCAGTGCTCCAGCCTGGCTGGATGATGGCTGCTGGGTGACAAGGGCTATCCCCTCAGAAGGTGGCTCATTTCACCTCTCCACCATCCAAGAACAGAAGCTGAGCAGCAATACAGTAGGAGCCACACCTCCACAAGGGCTGTGGTGGAGAGAACCATCGGTCTTCTCAAGATGCGCTTCTGATGCCTGGAGCACTCAGGGGGTGCACTCCAGTACCCCCCAGATCGTGTGTCGGTGATAGTGGTTGCATGCTGCGCTCTCCACACGATGTGTCCAGCAGTAATTCTGAGGATGAGCAGGCACAGGAAAATGCTGAGGGGGTAGACGCTGACCCGGACATACTCCAGGGAGGCAGGGACACCCGGGAGGCTTTAATCCAATGAACCGTCAGCTAGCACACCACGGATGGACCTCCAGGACAAGCCTGGGCTGCAGGCTCCATACTCAATACCTGAGTGCTAAATCAGCCTGGATACTAACATTAACTAAGGCCCTTGTCAATAAAGCTCAATGTCAAACAACTCACTCATAACATCGTGGGTTCCCATCCACCTGCAGAAGTAAGGAATCACCCTGAGGCATGGCAACATATCAAAATTTATTGAGATTACAAGAGTAACTTCAGAAACCAAAAAAAGAGGGGTTGCATGACTCAACAAGTCTTAAATGAACTAATATGGGGCAACATAAAAGCACCAGTGAGAAACCCATGCTGTGCCTAAGGTGCCTTAAATTTACGCTTACGGGTGCTATGTCTAGGTGCTGCTCCCTCACTGGGAGTGGCACCTGAGACAGCCTGCTGACTCTGCTTCCTGTTGGCCTTGATGACCTTGGCCCTCGTCCTCTGGCCCGTGGAGCCTGTGCTGGCCCCGCCTGGGAGGGAGAGGCCAGTTCCACAGCTGGCTTCTCCCCAGTCTTCACAACCTCATTGAATGCAACGGTCACTGGCAGAGGAGCAGAGGAGCTGCTGCCCTCATCCGGAGCACCCTAAGAGGAGCCCGCAGAGATGACAGGCAGCTGCTGTGCCGACATGAGGTTGCTTTGGACCTCCCTGCTCAGCGTAGGTGGATGGGCACCGAGGTGGGATACTTGGTACCCAAACCATCTTCCACATGGGCAATGACCATCTGAGGTCAATGCCACTGTGAGGGCTTGCGGGTCTGAGCACAACCCCAAGAGGCCCTGATTGTTCTCCTGCAGGAACCTCTCCACGAGAGTCGCCACTCTTTCCATGGAGGAAGCATAGCGCTCGGCCATGAGGCTCATTGCATCAGTGATGCTCCGCGTGGACTCTTCAAGCACGGGCACCATGCCATGCATAGCCTCATGTATCTCTGCCAGATCCTCCCACATACCCTGCTGCACCTCCAGTGTTTGCTACCTCACAGATGACCCCAGAGGCACAGCATCAGCCACCGACCGAGCAAATACCTGGTCCCCAGCAGTCCTCTGACTGCCAGCACCCTGGGCACTCTCTGTCTCTGCCCGCACCTCGAGTGTGAAGTGCCCTCATCGCTGTGCCCCAGGACACTAGCCAAAGATTTAATTCCCACCGAGGTGCTAGTATCTGCACTGGTGCTCGCCTGGCAGAGATGGTGTGACACTCGTGAGTGGATTTGCTCTGTGCCCTCAGGGGTGAGAGGTGGGCCCTCTGTCTCCTTCTCCCGGCCCTGCTCTGGTGATGCTGATTAGTTGCAGTGCAGACAATGTCAACTTGCATGCCACTCCCCCGAATCATTGTGTGCTCATCCTTCCATAATCAAGGATAAACCCATGTTGCAAACTTCAATCACGGAGCATTCAGCAATGCCATGGCTTTTGGGAAACACATAGTGACCTGAGTGCTCGCCAAACATAACTCCCTGTGGCACCCCAGCCTCATGGGCACCGGTGGACCTAGGGGCATGGCGCCTCTCCAGGTCCATGGCCTGCTGCTCAAATGGTGTCAGGATGGCCAACTGGGCTTGACTTCCACCAGTCCGCATCTGCTCTGCGGAATTGTGTGCGGTCTTCTCCTGAAAAGGAGAGAAGAGCATTGTTTAGTCCAGCCTGCAACTAAACTCCCATCGCATCCCTGCCAACCCAGCCAGAGTGGGACATTGCAGGACTCCAGTTCTTTGTCATCCCGCAGTTGCCACACACTCACACAAACAAGCCAGGGCTGACCCCCACCCCCCCCGCCCCTCCCCCCCCGCTCCCCCCTCCCCATTGCCCAAATGCTGCCTCCTTCACATATGGCAGCACAAGGTGTAACTTTGCTAAGCAACAAGGCACAAGCATGTGGAACACAAAGGCCAGCAGATGGATTGCTGCCCACCACCTGGAAGCTCCCCTCGCAGCATGTTAGCACCCTGATATCGACATGCTTCCCAGTTCCAGAACTATGCCTAGGTGCAGATCCTTGAATTTCACCCCCATTCTATACCCTGGGTGTCAGTGTCACACATGCTGTGGTACAGAACCCATCTTAGCTCAACCTGCTCAAGGTGAACTTGGCATGGGCAATATCTGCTAGCCCACCCAGCAAAGGACACATGCTGTGAAGGATTCAATGCCGTTACTGCACTCAGAGTTGCTGGGGGGGCATTGGAGGGAAAGGGTGATGGCTGCATTAAGTGGCTTCAGCCAACATGGTGCTCACCCTTCCCGAGCAGAGGAGGTCATTGAATCTTTTATGGCACTGGAGCCATGTGCATCGCACCACATCATGGGAGCTCACGCTCTCAGCCACCTCCTCCCACGCATGTTTGGTCAGGTGAGGAGGCCTCCACCTCCCGTCTCTTGGAAGCAGGACCTCCCTCCGTGCTGCCATCTCCTCCAGGAGGGCAGCTAGGCACTCATTTGAGAAACGAGGGGCACACTGCCCCGCTGGCTTACCCTCCGGACTTGCATATTGCACAGTAGCCCTCTGCTGAGCTCTTCTGCTGGCCATTTAAGCAGGCTGCCAGGTTGCCATTGAACCTGGCAGCCTGTGCATGCCTGTTGCCGACCGCCCATTCCCGCTATCCTCTGGAGTCGAGAAATATGCTAATTGGCTCGCCTGTGTAAAATGGCGGTGTAGATCCGATTGTGGGTGGAGATTGGGTCTGCACCCACCACTTGGCCCACCTGATATTGGGAAAATTCTCCCCATAGAGTAATAATATTGAAAATTTTAATTATCCTAATATAGATTGGGATGGTTAGAGTGTAAAGGGCAAAAAGGGGAAGAGATTTTGAAATGTGTTCAGTAGACTTTTCTTGTTCAGTATGTTTCTGGCCAAATAAGAAAGGAGGCACTGCTGAATCTGGTACGGGGAACATGAGGTAGGTGAAGTGGATCAAGTGTCAATAGGGAAAAATTTAGGAAACAGTGATCATAGTATCATAAGGTTTAGGTTCACTGTGGAAAGGGACAAGGAGCAATCTAAAGTAAAAAATATTTAATTGCAAGACAGCCAACTTCAGTCGGGTAAGAATGGATCTGGCCCAAGTAAATTGGAATCAATATTTTGTAGGCAAAACTGTAATGGAACAATGGGCTGCCTTTAAAGTATAGATAGTTCAGGTGTAGCCGAGGTAAGTTCCCACCAGGGGGGATGATCGGACAAGCAAAGTCAGAGCTCCTGAGATATCAAAAGAGATAGACAGTAAGATGAAACAGAAAAAGGGTGTCTATGACAGATGTCAAGCTGATTATACAAGTGAGAACCAGACTGAATATAGGAAGTTCAGGGGGAAGTGAAAAAGGAAATAAGAGCAGCAAAGAGAGAGCATGAAAAGAGACTGACAGCCAACATAAAAGGGAATCCCAAAACTCTTCTACAGGCATATAAATAGCCATAGGATAGAAAGAGGAGGGGTAGGGCTGATTAAAACCAAAAGGGGGATGAAGGCACAGGGTATGGCTCAGCTACTAAATGAGTCATTTGAATCTGTCTTTATCAAGTCTTTATGCCATAGTCATAGTGAAAGAGGAAGTAATTGAAATAATGGATGGCGAATGTTAAAATTGATAAAGAGGAGATATAGAAAGGCTGGCTGTACTTAAAGTGACAATCACCAGGACCGGGTCAGATGCATCCAAGGATGCTGAGGTAAGCAATGGTGGAAATTTCAAAGGTATTGGCCATATACTGCCAAACCTCCTTAGATACAGGGGTGGTGCCAGACAACATGGAGAATTGCAAATGTTACACCCTTGTTCAAAAAAGAGTGTAAGAATAATCCAAAAACTACAGGCCAGTCAACTTAACCTCGGTGGTGGGGAGGCTGTTAGAAAAAATAATCTGGGACAAAATTAACAGTCACTTGAACAAGTGTTAAGGGAAGGCAAATCATGTTCAACTAACGTGATTGAATGTTTTGATGAGGTAACAGAGAGGGTTATGAGGGTAATGTGGTGTGCATGGACTTCCAAAGGTGTTTGATTAAGTGCTACATAATAGACGTAACAGCAAAATTCAAGCTTGTGAAATAAAAAGGAAAGTGACAGCATGGATACAAAGTTCACTGAGTGACAGAAATATATTAGTGATGAACAGCTGTCTTTCAGACTGGAAGAAGGTATACAGTGGGCTTTCCCTGGGGTCAGTACGAGGATCGCAGCTTTTCCTGATCTATATTAATGGTGTAGATTTGAGTGTATGGAGCACAATTTCAAAATTTGCAGTTGACACGAAACTTGGAATTATTGTGAACTGTGAGGATGGTGATAGGCTTCAAGAGGACATAGACAGTGGAATAGGCAGATGAATGGCAGGTGAAATTTAATGCAGAGAAGTGTGAAGTGATACATTTTGGTAGGAGAAATGAAGAGAGACAATATAAACTGAAGCATACAATTGCAAAGGGGATGCAGGAACAGAGTGACCTGAGGATATATGTGCATAAATCGCTAAAATGTCAGGACAGGTTGAGAAAGTGATTAAAAGGCATATGGGATCCTGGGCTTTATAAATAGAGGCATAGAATACAAAAGTAAGCAAATTTTAATGAACTATTATAAAACACTGGCTTGGCTCAACTGGAGTTTTCGGTCCAATTCTGGACACTACACTTTAGGAAAGATGCAAAGGCTCTATAAAGCATGGGGATATGGTTGACAGGAATGGTTCTAGGGGTGGGGGACTTCAGTTACGTGGACATATTAAAGAAATTGGGGCTGTTCTCAGAGATCAGGAGAGAAGATTTGATAGAACCCACTACTATTACCATCTAGAAGGGCAAGGACAGCAGGTGCATGGGAACACAACCACCTGGAAGTTCCCTTCCAAGCCACTCACCATCCTGATTTGGAAATATATCGCCATTCCTTCACTGTCACTGGGTCAAAATCCTTGAACTCCATCCCTAACAACACTGTGGGTGTACCTACACCACATAGACTGCAGCGGTTCAAGAAGGCAGCTCACCACAACCTTCTCAAGGGCAGTTAGGGATGGGCAATAAATGCTGGCCTAGTCAGCGAAGCCCACACCCCATGAATGAATTAAAAAAAAGCTATTCAAAAACATGAGGAGTGTAGACAGAATGGATAGGGAAAAGCTGCAAGAACCTGATTTAAGGTGACTGTTAAAAGAGCCAATGGAGACATGAGGAAAACCTTTGCTATGCAGCAAATGGTTGGGATCTGGAATGCAGTGCGAGAGAATGTAAGTAGATGCAGATACAATACTAGCTTTCATAAGGAAATTAGATAAGCATCTGGAGAGAAAATATTTGTGGGGCTACGGGGACTGTGCAGTGAAATGGGACCCGCTGTGTTGCTCAGGCAGAGAGCTGGAACATACATGTTGGGTGGAATGGCCTCCTTCTGTGCTGTAACCATTCTATGATTCCAGGGCACGGGGCCTCTGAACCTTGAGCTCCACATTTTGGCTGTGGGCCTGAGCTTCAGCAAAGAGTTAGAATCGAAATAGTTGTATCCTGATGTGAAGGAAATGTCTTTAAAAAGCCTCATTTTTTTCCTTTTTGGTTTAAACAGGAAACTCAGCATTGTAGTAGCAGCGATACTTCCTTCAAAGATGGCATGGGGTGGCACATTATCACACTATCTTTTTAATTCTCAAGGATGGGTTTCAATGCGACTCAGACTGATCAAAGAGAAACAATACTTGCGTTTATGTCCCAACTTTCACAACTTTGCCATGTTCCAATTGTACACTGCAGCCAATGATGTACTTTTCGAAGTGTAGTCACTGTTATAACATACAAAACACAGCAGTCAATGTTTGCACAGCAAAATCCCACAGTAATGTGATAATGACCAGAGAGTCCCTTTTCATGATGCTGGTTGTGTGATAAATAACGCCTCAGAACACCGGGCGGCAGTGCAGGGTGGAGGAGGTGGGGGCACCGGGTGATCGGGGGTCGGTGGTGGGGTGGGGGGGTGGGGAGGTGGAGGGGAAATTTCCCTGCTCTTCTTTGATAATGGGGTACCATGGGGTCTTTTATGGTCACCTGAGAGGACAGACAAAAGTAAAATACTGCAGATGCTGGAGGCTTGATATAAAAACAGAAAATGCCAGCATTAGTCAGCAAGTCAGAGAGGCCTGGGGATATGTGTGCACAAGTCACTAAAGTGGCAGGACAGGTAGAGAGAGAAACAGAGTGACTGGGCAAGGGGCATTTAATCAGGCACAAGGATGGCAGGTGGGGACCCCACCATCTTTCCACCTCCGCCATAATTAAGTCCGCTATGAGAAGGCCCGTGGAAGACCTTTCAGCCCGACCACCAATTGAGGCCCTTGAGTGGGTAATTAATGCCCACTTGAGGGCCTCATCTCACCATGGCTGGTATTAACCCAGCGGCAGGTCGGGGTCTCGCCATGCATGGAGCACAGCCCACAAACCTGTGTTGACATTCAATGGAGCTGCTGGCTTCTGATTGGCCAGCAGCTCAAGGTGGATGGGACTTCTGCTACTGGGGTCTTTGATCCTGGGAAAGGTCCACAGCTGTCCAGCTAATGCACTTAATTTGACAGCCCTTCCCTGAAATAGGCAATGTGAGGCTCCTGTTCATTCTCCAGCCCGTGGCCGAGACACCCATCACCTCCATTAAACCCAGTACTCTGTCCCTCTCTCCACAGATGCTGCCAGACCTGCTGAGTATGGTCAGAATTTTCTTTTCTATGACTAGGGCATAAGGATCCCTCATTTTAACATCTCATCCCAAAGTCGCCCCAGTATTACTGATGTTTCACCAGTTCCATGTTGGTGTAAATCTGAAATACAACTGGTACAATAACGCTAGGATATATGAAAACTGAAATCAGCATTGTGTGATAATTTATTCGACTTTCTAAAACCAAGAACGGGAAGACCTGAGTGCTGCTGTGTATCAATAATACGTCAGCTTTATTATATGAACAGAACATGAACATTCTTCCTGAATTACAGCAGAGATACAGTCATTGGCCTTGAAATTGCCCATGACTGGTCTTGTATTCCTTTGAGTACCAAGATTAAAGGATGATTTGATTGAGGTATTTAAGTTGATTAAAGGATATAATAGGGTAGATAGAGAGAAACTATTTCCTCTGGTAGGAGTCCAAAACTAGAGAACACAACCTTAAAATTAGAGCTAGGCTATTCAAGGATGATGTCAGGAAGCACTTCTTCACAAAAGGGTGGGGAAATCTGCAGCTCTCTCCCCCCCCAAAAACTGATGAGGTGGGAGTCGGGTGGGGGGTGGCTGTCAGTGGAAAATTTCAAAGCAAAGATTGATAGCTTTCTGTTGAGTAAGGGTAGTTAGGTATATGGGGCCAATGAGGATAAATAGAGTTAAGATACAGATCAACCACAATCTCATTGAATGGCAGAACAGGCTTGAGGATCTGCATGCTCCCATTCCTATGATTCTCCTTTCCGAAATGCCTCGTAGATGCTCCCACACCACCAGCCGAGGAATTGGCTGTGAGCCAAGCAGAGTACAAGGCCCTGGTTCAATCCTGGCTCTGTGATGTTTTTTGATCTCGTCTGGTAGCGACATAGAAAGAGAAGTTTGCTAGGATTCCCATTCCTGACCATTATCCAGCAACATCTGCTAAAGGTGCTTATGTATCAACATTGAGTGACAGTCAGTGACTGCGATAGCCTCCATAGTCCCAAACACACTGCCGGCACTGTCTGTCACAACCCACCCTACAGTGACAGTTAGTTGCTCAAGATACTGGTTGGTGACCACTACCCATTGAACCATATTCCAGCACTAGGGAACAGAGGAGGGTGAAAATAAGAAAAGTAACCTTTTTGACCTAATACGATTTAAATGAACTTCTGTCAACCTAGTTATTGGTGCATGTCAGACTGTCGTCTGAACAGTATACTGGTGCTATTAGCTAGGTTGCAACTTCCAAGCCTAGATGAAGTAAAGTGGACCCACTGAGAGCTCCAGTGTCACTGTGCATACACAGGTACGCCTGCAAATAGTGTGGAGGTGCTTTAAGTATCAAGGGAAACTGGAGCCGGAGGTAGATGTAACACACCAGGCTTGAATGATATGATAGCTTCAAGGCCACTTCATTTACACACGATAAAGAAAGAAAAAAAAACATTTGCATTTAGTTGGCAAGTTCCTCAGAATGTCCTAAAATTCTTTAAAGCCAATTAAAAACTCATGAAGTGCAGTCACTGTTATAATGTAGGAACCATGGCAGCCAATTTGAACACAGCAAACTACAGTATGGCCAGACAGCTTGTTCTAATGATGTTGGCTGAGGGGTAAATATTGGTCAGGACGACAAGAGAAGTTCCCGCTCCATCAGGTGGATTTGTGGGATCTTTTACATTCTTCTCAGAGGGCAGATGGAGCCTTAGTTTAACATCTCATCTGAAAGACAGCATCATCCAACAGTGCAGCACTCCCTCAGCACTTCACTGAAATATGAGCCTAAATTTTATGTTCAAGCCACTGGAGTGAGACCTAAATCTGCAAACAGCTCTCTCAGAGGCAAGAGTGCTACCAACTCAGGTACAGATAACAACTGCTTAAAGCTACTTTAACAGTATAATTAGTTGTAAAAATGTTTTAAACAAAGTGACATTGGGCAATCTCAATCCAGTACAAAATTATCCACTGTTTGGCAGTGAGAAACCTAAATCTCATATTAATATGCCGCAAGTTGCCTGCTATGGGAAATGCAAATGTTACATTTGATTTGAAGAGTGATTGGTGTAGAGGGAGCATTACTCTATATATAATCCATGCTATTCCTGTATTGTACGTGCTTGATAACAGTGAGCATAAAAAGTTACAAAATATGCCATTCATTAGCACTGGCACATCTCACCAAGATATGCACAGGAATTTATCCAAGACAAATTCTTTATGATTCTGCAGCTAATGGGTTTGTCCCTGTTACTACCTCATGTTTGATTACATCCACCCATTCAAGGAACTATTTCACCCTTCAGAGAGAAGTGGCCCCTTCTTGTCCCTCATCCACTAGTCATTTACCTGGTCTTATGTTTAACAAAGAATGGAGCCAGAGTGGAGCAGCCTCCTCCACCACCATCCCAGATTGAAGAAAGCCACAGAGTACAGTGACAAGCGAGGAGGAAAACAAAAAGAGACATAAAAATGCAAATATAAACATTATGAATTGGGTTTCCACCTTATTCCTGTCTTAAGTGCTGTGTGTGAAAATTCCTTCAGGATGTTTTGACTCGCTGCCTTGGAGTCTTCAACCTTCTGCAAACTCAGCAAAAAAAGCTGAAGAAGATTCAAGGCTGGGAGTCAAAACATCTTGATGGAATTCCGTTTGTAGCACTTTAAACAGAAGTAGAAACCTAATTCAGTTTGTGTGCTTCTCAGCACTCCCAACAAATGAGAAACGCATTTCCCCCTCTTACTCTCACTCATTCTCCACTTTTTTTGTTTTTCTTTCCTCTTGTTATCTTGTGCATTATTCCTTACAGCAGAAAATGATTAAGTGGTCAGCCCTGAATTTGTAAACATATCCTCTGTGGTAGCCTTCCTTCTCGTAAGATGTCTGTGCCATGTGGTCAACTCTGTGTTAACGTAAAATGCATGGAATTCATTGCCTTTCAGAGATAATTAATTGTGTTACCATCTTGATATTTATTGAACTTTAAGAGTGTCTGTAACAGGATCCAGCTCTATAACACATCTGTTAATGTTCTATTAAAAACTAGCCAAGTGCCATTCCGCAATCATTTTTCATGTTTCTACGTGTTTACTGCCTTTTGTTTCTAGTAGGAGAAATATTTCTGGCTGAATTTCTCTGCAACCAATTTACCTAAATTGACATTATTTTTAAAGAGATCCTGCTGTATTTAAATATCCAAAGGATGTTTTTTTTTGAAAAATGACTGCTTTGTTAAGACAATGTGGGACCCCTGGTCCTTGTTTAAAAGCCTCCACCACAAGCTATTGAATCTTCAGAAACAGCGAATGGGGAGATTACCACTTCCCATGCATAATGTGCTTCAGATCTAATTTTTTTCTTTAGTGTTAATGTTGTGGGTTCAGGGAGCATAGATGCAAAGATTACCAGTAATATATTTTATTGTTATGTGGACAATTCAGAGGCTGTAATTTCTAAAGAATGTGTTCTGGTCATGATTCCTGCTGACTGTTTTTCCTTGAAGACCAGGAAACTCGAAATTAACCGATCGACTGCAGTGCCATTTCCCCATTAGTGCACATAACAGAGTGAAACCTGCTTGTAATAAAACACAGGCATGGAATTTCCTTGTAATCAACTGTAGATTATTTCTCTGTAAAGCTGCAGTAAATATGTCACAAACACCTTTAATACCCTTCTGTGAATGTCATGCTGCAAAGCTGCCATCTGCTAGTTTGCCTTGGAGAAACAAAATCTCAAAAATCATCGGATTATCACATCCCATCTTGACTTTGTGTGACAATGCAAAAACGGGCAGCAAGGCAGCTGGCTGTCTTACATCCTTCCTGATTTTTACTGATTCAAAGGCAATAGGGATAAAAATTAGGGGAGGTATAAACCTGACTTGCTATCTCCTGTTTTACACTATCATACAAAGCTAAGATCCATCATCACCAGGCTTCATTCCTGAGCTGGATCTGGCTGCATTGAGCTAGCCCATCTAAACCAGATTGGTCATAGGGGGCATTACAACGAGCCTGCCAACCATGGATCAGTTGGTGGTGCTCCTGCCTCTGAGTCACAAGTCCCCAGGTTCAAGTCCCACTCTGCTTGAGCACAAAAATGGAGGCTGACTCTCCAGGGCAGTACTGAGGGAGTGCTGCACTGTTGGAGGTGCTGCCTTTCAAATGTGAAGTTCAAACCAGGCCTGTTTGCCCTCTCAGGTGGATGTAAAAGATTCCATGGCACTCTATATTTCTGGCTATTATCCCTCAATCAGGATATAAAAACAGCTTATCCGGTCAATATCACATTGCTGTTAGTGGGAGTTTGCTGTGTACAATCTGGCTACTGCATTTCCTATATTACAGTCATGACTACTCTTCAAAAATATTTCATTGGCTGTAAAGTGCTCTGAGAGTCAGGTGGTGATGAAAAGTGCTATAGACACAAGGGTATGCAAGCTTTTAAATAAAAACAGAAAATGCTGGAAAAACTCAGCAGGTCTGGCAGCATCTGTGGAAAGAGAAACAGAATTAATGTTTTGAGTCCATATAACTCTTCTTCAGAGCTAAAGAGAAGTTTTTCTTTCATTTCCTCCAGGCATAAAAAAGCAACTTAGTCAGAGTTAAAAGGAAAAAAACTGTGGATGCTGGAAATCCAAAACAAAAACAAAAAACCTGGAAAAACTCAGCAGTTCTGACAGCATCTGCAGAGAGGAATACAGTTAACGTTTCGAGTCTGAATGACTCTTCATCAGAACCAGTTCAGTTCTTCATCAGTTTGGACTCACAACTTTAACTGTCTTCCTTTCCGCAGATGCTGTCAGACCTGCTGAGTTTTTCCAGTTATTTTTGTTTTTGTTTTAAGTTAGTCAGAGTTCCCGCTTCTGATTATTATCTAATGATCTCTCTGAGAAGGTGCCCATCTGTGGATGTCGGGTGAAGCCAGATCAGGATTGGTCCATAAAAGAAGGACTTGCATTTATTCAACACCTGTCACACCCTCGGGACATAACAAAGTGCTTTACAGCCAATTAGATACTTTTGAAGTGTGGTCACTGTTGTAACATAGGAAACAGGGCAGCCAATTTATGCGCATCAAGGTCCCACAAACAGCAATGTGATAATGACCAGATAATCTCTTTTCAGGTGCTGGATGAGGGATAGATATTGGCTATGACACTGGGGAGCATTGCTCATCAAAATTGTGCCAAGAGATCTTTTATGTCCCCTTGAGAGGGTAAACACTGCCTCAGTTTAATGTCTTATCTGAAAGACAGCATCTCCAACAGTGCAGCATTCCCTCAATACTGCACTGAAATGTCAGCCTTCAGTTAATGCTTGAGTTGGACAAGAATCGACAATCTTCTGACTCAGAGGTGGGAGCATTCCCCACTGAGCCATGACTGATATAGTTCCCAGTTAAATATTCCGTCATAGCCACAGTCTAGGTTCATACATGAAGGACGGGCACTGGTTAGGTAATGTAGAATGTCCCAAACCCACAGAATCACATTCCAGCAGGAGTCAGTGCCTTCAGCAAGGAAGTTCAAAAAGGGAGTAATACTGGCAAAAGTTTAGGATTTCTAAAAGCTGAACTGCTAGATCTTTTCCCCATAATTGTTGTGGAGGAGAGAGGTAACTTTATCTACCAAAAGACACATTTTAAAATGACAGCTGCCTATGCAAAGCAGCCCACTGGTTATTTAACTCAGCATCAATATAAAGGACCCTGATTGAAAATAATAGAGCTGGCAAAGTATTGTATTTTATGTTACATGTGTATAAAACTATCCATCCTGCATAATAATTAATCAATTGATTTGGGGCCTGTAATCAAATCTGTTTTCCAACAACTGCTTGAGTGTTCCTCTCAAACTTCATGACATCATCAGAATCTTGGGAAGATATCATTGACTGGATATATTACCATGCAATTTTATATGACAATTGGCTTGACATCATGGAATTCCAAAACTCCAATCTATTTCCTACTCATTGATTATACAATAATGCATCTTATCAGGTGTCAGCCTTGGCTCAGTGGTAGTGTTCTTGCCACTGAATCAGAAGGTCATGGATTTAACCCTCACTCCAGAGACTTAACCACATAACTTAGGCTGACACTCCAGTTCAATAATGGGGGAGTGTTGCTCTATATCAGAACTGCTGTCTTTCAGACAAAATGTCAAGTCAAGGCCCCTCTCACTCAATGAAGGTTGCAGCAAATAGGGATACAGTAGTGTAGTGGTTATGTTACTAGACTAATAGTCCACAAGCTTGGATTTATAACCTGGAGCTCAAATCCCAGCATGGCAGTTTTAGAATTTAAATTCAGTTTTTTTTTAAATCTGGAAATGAAAAACTGATATGAGTAGAAATGACCACAAAGCTCATGGATTAGTATAAAAACCAAACTTCTTCACAATTGCACTGACCCAGTCTGGCCTGAATGTTACAACAGTCCCACACCAACATGACTCTTAACTATCCTCTGTAGTGGCACTCAGCTCAATCAAACTGGTGGACTGCAGTGGCTAAAGAAATAAGATGTTCTCTGGGTTATTAGCAATACCCACAACCTGACAATGATTGTTTTAAAAACCCTAAGTACCTCACAGCACTAATCAAAGAAGAGAAGGTGAATTTTCTCAGTGCCCTTGCCAACACTTAACTCCCAACCAACATTACCAAGAGTAGATAATCTGGTTGTTTGTCTGGTTACTGTTTGTAGAAGCTTTCTGTGTGCAAATTGGCTGCCACATTTCCTACATGACAAGTCACTACAATTCAAAAGTATTTAATTGCATTTAAAGAATTTTGAGGTGTTCTGAGGTTCTGAAAGGTGCTATATAAATGCAAGTTCCTTCTTTATGTTTCATGAACTATTTACTATCTTAGTTTATGGGGTCAAAGTGTGTCAGTCACACTTAAACTGAATTTATGTTACTGCAATTAGACTTTTTTTCTCTGGTGACACTCAATATGACTGCAAACCTTGAATGTAGACTTACCGGTTTTATTCTTCATTGTGTTGGTAGGAATGTGGCCTCCACAAGGTGGTGGCCTTACAGTGGATTAGTGCTAAGTCAGCTTCAGCCTAAAATGAGGTCCAGAAACCTCTGTACATTGCAAGGTGTATCATTGTCAAGACAACCCTGCCTATTATATATGCTTGTGTAATTACAAGGCTTTGGGTCAACTCTGACATAAACCTTTGCTCGGCATGGCTCAACTGCCCTGGCTGCAACGCTTTTCAAACTCTGGCACAGGCATCATGCATAGTGTCAGGGCATTCAGCCTCTTGTGCCCTCTAATCTTCATAGTTCATGGCGATTCCAGTGTTGGGGATGGTCAGAACATGTACCGTGTGAAGCGGCATGTCAAGGAGCAAAAAGTAAGGACTTAGAAAAGGTAAAGGGATCTAATAGCTCCTTAGACATTATGATGACAATCGTGAATTAATTGCATAAAACAGCCTGAAACACCAATACCCACTACATAAAACAAACAGCAGCTTTCTCGTGGCCAATCAGTTTTAGAAAAAAACAAATTAACTCTGTCAGGAGCTTTTGAAAAGTTCTAACAATTCACTCTCTAACTTTACCTTTTTACTCTCCATGTTACACTTGCTTCTCTCCCCTTGATTCCTTCCCGTTCCTTTTCAGAAACATTTGCAAAGTCCTTGTTGTCCTTACCCTTGCCCTGTCATTTAATAGGAGTTTGGTGATTAAATTATTCTAACGAGAGAGCTGCCCTGTGTGAGATTTTCCTTAATCAGAGTTTGAAAGAAGGCTGTGAGTTGTGTCCGTTTGTTCCTCGTAGTTTAGCAATTTAACTTTCAGATAATCAGTGTGAGAACTTTATAGAAAATCCATTTTGCTGATGTAGTATGATTACAAACGCGATTTCTTTTTGCTGTTAACTGCAAATGACTTTCTATGCACCATGGGTTAATTTGGTCTGGCTGATTCTAAATAACCCTCAGTGCATTCAAACCTCCTTCCAGCTACGACAGAACTGCAATCAAACCAACCACGCACATAACAGGGTTGGCTGGTATTGTACACAGACTCCGCTTTCATAAACTAAATCCCATTTGGATGCTGAAGTATTTGCTCATATTAAATTTCACGTAAGTGATATTGCAAGATCCTATGACATTCACATTCCTCAGGGGACCCCTTCAATCACCTCCCCCAGCCTGTTCAACACAACCATTTTGTTTATACATTACTGCCCTTGCATAAAAAATGCTGAATGGACCCGTTTTCCCCTCTCCTTTTATTGACTGCTTCTCCTATTTGCATAAATGCAATTAAATCATTTCCACTCGGCCCTGTTTCCGAGCAGAATGCAGCGTTTATTGAAACGTGCATGCAAAAAAAAACTAACCTTTTAACGTGGATTTGATGTGTTTTAAAAAATCCATTTGGGTTGGAGCGGTAGCTACTGTGATTAGCATTAACCTTATTCCAGTGATGGTTAATGCCAAAAAAGGTTAAAGAGGATGGGGGAGGGGGGTTGTTTAAGCTGTGTTCACACCGATAGTGTCACACTGGCGATTTAACTTGAACTTCAATCACTTTAGCTGAGAGAAGGTTGGGAACTCCATTATCTATTAACTGTTGGTGCCTCTTCTGATCCGTGTGTGTGTTGTGTGTGTATACTTACTCAGGTGATCTCGGATGTGCCTCAGTGAAGCCATCACTTCTCAGATCAAAGCAAAAAACTGCGGATGCTAGAAATCCAAAACAAAAACAAAAATACCTGGAAAAACTCAGCGGGTCTTCTTCCTCCAGTACGATTGCTTCTTCATGAAGCTGTGGTGTGGGCTCCCTCTGTCACCATAACCATCACTCCCCACCCCCCCCCCCCCCCCCCCCGCCCCCCGCCACCCCGCCACCTCCTACCCCCCAACCAAACCCCATCTTGCCTCTCGTCGCTTTAAAGTTTTAAGATCAGTTTCATTCATGCACAGACAAGACAAGCCAAGTAAGCTGGGGCCGGACTGGCCTATGTACACGGGCTCTAGCACTTTTTACATGTGGAAGTTAAATGATTAGGGTGAGGTAATAATGTGCAACACCCAGCGATCGGTAGTGAATGCAAGTATTTAGGCATTTTATCCACTGTTGGTTTAAACCTGTACTGGAGTTACTTGCCTCTATTTCTTAATGAATTGGTCTTTATAGGCTGCCGTCATCTCCATGTTGATTGGCAATAGGCCTGGAGTTGGAAAGGCAGGAGAGGGTGAAGGGCAATATTCCAAGTCTTTATTCACGACTCCTGAGATGTGCTCTGGTATCATTTTAATAACCTAGTCACCCAACTTAGCCAGCAGTGGCCGCTCATCTTGAATCAGCGCCAGTACCTGAAGCTCAAGCCTATGCGCTGCCAGTAGTACTGGACCAAGGTCATCGAAGACCTTGGGGCCTTTTCTAGCCAGATGTCTCCGGTGATTGCTTTATGTCTTACTTAAAATAGCAGAGAAACCCCAGAGGCTGCGTCAAGAAAGGATTTAACATCTTATATAATCCGTTCGTTGCTGAATCATAAGCAAAATAACATCAAAATCCGGTCTATTTATTGCATATAGAATTCTATTTCAAGGAGCAGCTTTACAAAATGCAGATCTATAGGAACGTTTTGAATATGGTTTCCAATATTTCCAAACTAACGAAAAACCTGAAGACGTTTCTGAGAGAAACGGTAATGCAACACGGGAAGCTCATCGTTCATGAGTTGGCTTTAAGGATTGTCTTTCTTCGTGGACCTGCCCGGTTCCAGTGAGCTCCATGTATGGGCACTGGCCCATTTCGCGCTCTGTTTTCTGCCAATGGGCAATCTTTGGAACAGGTTTCTTTGCCCTGACATTGAGCGGTAGGGTTAAATGAATCATTTAAACGAAGAACATTTTCACTGAACAACTCCACTCGGATGCAGTTTCTGCATTATCGTTCCTTGTTGCAGGGTTTCCACACTGCTGTGCATTTGTTTTGCATAAGCCCCTCGCCCCTGATCGATTATCAATTAAAACAATTTGGACACCCAACTCTCCTCTCGCCCCCTCCTCCCCCCACCACTACCACCACCATATCCCACCCACAACAGTGACTGTGAGACAGGCTGGGCAAACATTTGAATCTCTTGTAAGCAACACTAGTTTGTGTGAGTAAACTGTAAGGAAGGGAAAGCGACAGTGATTCAACAACGAAATACTGCGGATGCTGGAAACTTGAAATAAAAAGGAAAATGCTGGAAATACTCAGCAGACCTGGCAGTTGCAATGGAGGGAGGAATGGTTATGTCTTTTTCCCCGGTACTCGACCTTTGCCCAAAAGCAGTTGCTATACTGGTCACAGAGTGAGCACTAACAGACCCCGTTGCCAAACTGTTCCTTTAACTGGTTGATTTACATTGACGTTCGCAAGCCTGACACTTAAGGGGTTCAGTGCATCACGAATTACCCCGTGAAATGTTCTTTAGATAGTGAGTGTTAAAAGGAGGTGGTTATGTAAGGGTATCATTCATTTCAGATTCCCAATCTCGCTGATTTTCCCAATACCTAAAACTGTTGCTTCAATCCCTCCCTACCAGTTGACCTCAGTGGGATCATCCTGTGTACAAACTGGGATGGCAGATTCTGTTTATCCTTTCCGGGAGGGTGATTATGGGGGGCGGGGGGATTTCGGTTCAAGCCAAATCCCTCCGGGATCGAATCACAATGTTTTCTTTTGCAAGTGCCTTGTTGTATGCATATGATTTTTAAGATAAAAAAAACTCTGGGCTTTAAAGCAGAGGAGATGAGGCACTAGGATCCCAGTTTCTAACTGGCGGAGGTGTGTGGTTTTCTCTGTAGATTGCAGACAAATTACTTTGAGAAGTGACTGCAGTTCTGTTAGAACATTGGTGGCTACAGCCGTTTTTAAGCGAGAACTGCTTCCAGAAACAAGACCTCAACCCCAAGGTGAAGATGACCTGATGTTTTGCGGCCACATTATCATTTTTGCTGTCAATCTGTCTTGTTGCTTCTAGGCGGAGGGGGGAGAACCAGGGAAACTCCAGGTGGGAGCGTCCAATTCACTTCCAAGTACACATTTTTTTCAGAAATCTTGAAAAATATTGGATCACAATTTTTAAAAGACTTACATTTCTATAGCGCTTTTCTCCACCACTCGACGCCTCAAAGCGTTTTCCAGCCGATGAAGTACTTTGGAAGTGTAATTGTAATTTAGCTGTTCAAAACTGACAGTCAAGTCAATGTTGCAAAGTGTAACACCCACATTTTGGTCATTAAACTATCTCTGAATGTGGCAATATAACACACAATTTCGCCAAAGCCTCCTCTTGCAGATGCCAGTCACCCGACTGCAGAGCTCACTTTAATTTCCTTATGTTCCTTAAAAACTTTTTTTTTTTCATTCCTCGTGAATGTCACTCAAAGTATTGGCAAGGTAACCGAGCTCCATCTAACAGAATCATTAAAGGATTGGAGATGTCCTAACAATCTGGACAGGACCTGTTTTTTTTTAAATCCTTTTATTATTTACTTTCCGGTTGACTTTGCTTGATTTGGTTCTTCTTGCTGTGTTACAAGAGCGGGGATATCAGGGAGGGTAACAGTGAGTTTATAGACGTTAATGAAACAGGTAATACTGCCGGCTTCTGTTGCCAATTGACTTGTTCTGGAAAATCAGAGTATTTTGCAGCCGGATAGATGACAGTAAAGCACTGGTTTAAAGAGGGAGGTTTATTTCTTGGAAAGTGAAATAACACAAATGCAAAAAAAAAGTTAATTAACTCTTTATTGTTGTTATTTTTTTAAAATCTTGAGGCAATACAGAAATATACATACATTCTAACACCAGAGTGTCCTACAGTATATCCTCACTCTGCAGCCTTGTACTGCCCCCTCCCTGGAAGTTCATTCTGTATTACGATTTTTATGGCATTTTCAATCATTTGTGATTTTACCAACGGATTCATTAAAAAGCTCTAACCCCTTCTATCACTGTGCAAGGTGCCGCCGCAGTACAATGCAGAGAAAACTACCGACACACATTTCAAACGTTTGGGCCCAGTTTTGCTGCTATTTCATATTTACAAATAAAACATATATTCCTTTCTTCCTCCAAACAAGTTTTAATTCAGAATCAGTCAACTGATTCCGGGCTGTATAGACCGACAGACCTAGCTCCCGAGTAAATGCCGAATTGTTTCAACGTTTGAGTAATTTTAATGGATAATGTTGGAATTGTATGATTTAAAAGATGTGATTATATTAGCGACATTTGGAAAGACAAGTGGTTGAATGCTGTTGAGTTATTACATACTTTTTGAATTAAAATGTATTTTATTAAATATTTCTTGATCTCCGCCCCCCCCCCCCCCCCCCCCCCCCCACTCCACTCCCACCACCTTGTTTGACAGCAGAAGGCGTTTGCCTAAAGAGCATCTGATGAAACAACCAACTATGTGCCGGGATGCCTCCTTCAGTCTCTGCTTGTCCTGTATTGTCTAGGATCCCCTGTGGAGTCAGCGAACAGATGCGGCGAATAGCTCCTCCGGGGAACAGTCAATTATTTAATTATACAGGGCTGCATTCATTAAGGACGCAGGTCTGTTTCGTGCAGCCCCGATAGGAACACAACAGTTCAGCATCAACTCCTTGCCGACTGTGTGAACTGATGGTCTGTCTGTAATAACAAAGGGCCCGAGTTTACCTTGAACTTCCCATCCTGGCGCGGAGAAAATCCAGCGAGATGAAATTCCCAGCAATGTTATTACTGTTTATATCTTCCTGCTTGACTCACTCTTTCGCCAACACACACACACACACACAAACACACCAATGTGCAATATTTAACTCTAAATTTTGGTCGTCGGTTAATCACCTTTGCATCTTTGACTCTGCATATTCATTTCCCCCTGTATGTAGATCCACATGTTTATAATTATGGATATCACTAGATATAGGATTGTCCTTAACATTTATGCCATATATACGTATTACTACAGTTTGACATCTGTGAGTATTGCGAAGGGCCTCTATTTCAACTGTTAACGCACTGTATATCTTTTTCATTTTTATTTGTGGGTGTCTAAACATTAATAACCTGAGCATTTAAAATATTGATATCACAGCGACATCATATTTCTGCCAGGGTTTGTACTTCCCCCTGTCCCTCTACGTTCACATATAGGTCAAAACATTCGCGTTCAGGCTCTTGGGGAGATCCATTGATATATTGTCAGTCCCTATAATGTTATGCGCTGGGTTATTGCGAGTTTTAATATCATGTACATGTATATATAGGGGAGGGCAGGGATGTTACATTATGCAATCCATAAGTTTTCTGTTTTGCAAATATTACTATCAAATCACTATAAGGAGCCGTTTCAGTAGGGAGTGGGCAAGCTTTTGCATGTTTGATTTGGTTTCCTCACTGAGGAGGCGAGGGATAAATGTCGGTTCTGCCGCCGGCAGCCTCCCTAGGAATGCTCCCACTTTCCCGGGCTCTATGTTTAGTTGACCCAATCGAAAGCTACAGCTTTTGTCTGGAATTTTAAAACCAACTCTGATAATAAAAGGCTATGTGCCTAGCCGAGATTGCTGGTCGTCATTTTGTTCACCTTGTTACCGAACTACAGGGGGACAGCCGATGTTAACATGGTGCATGCTGCGCCTGGTGAAAGCCTCTATGTCCGAATTGGGACACTCTGGGGTGTGGGTTAGGATAAAGTGTAATAACAGCGGAGCGGAAATTGAGGAACAAGAAACTGAATATTATTAATATAAGCAGCAAACAGAAATAGACCGGGATAGGTATAAAGATTTATAGATAACCTAATGAATAACTGAACAGATACCATAGATAATATGCATTTAATACAGCACGCCTATATACACTGAACGAGAATGGGTTCTGTGCCTTCATACAGGGAGACACTGTGAAATAGATAAGTTAGTAGGAATACTCGTACAGTAAACACACATTTCCTCAAAAGCACTTATTTTAGGCAGGGACTACTTTTCAAATTGATTTTAAAAATCGAGCTAGGTTTGAGAGTAGTTTAAAGGTGCAATTTCCGATTCCAAATAGTTGCTTCACTTCAGGGAGGGGTGGGGGCAATGGAAATAATTGGAGAACTGCTATTCACAGCCAGCGTCTGGGGTAGCGATGTTAAAATACTGAAGCTAGCTAAATACTGAAGTGGGACCAGAAACTTTTTTCCCGAGTGTGTGTGGGGGGTGGGGGGGTTGGGGGAGAGCGGTGCGAGTCACAGTTAAAGGGCGATGTAAAAGTGGTCCTTCGAAAGGAGGTAATGATTGAAAAAGTAGAATGTTCCGTGCCTGCGCCTAATGATTGCGAGAACGTATTGCTGTCAGTGATGAGGGATAAACTCGCTCAGTACTTTCTCTTTAAAAAATAAAGTTACTGTTATTATTAAACTCTACAAGGCTGAAGCATTGCTCCGGGTTGAAAACAATCCTAACCCTCCAACAACAGAACAACATCGGAGAGGCATTTGTCCTATTCGCTGTCTAATTTCCTGCTCTAATGATTGTAGCGCTAAAGATGCTCGGTCATTATTAATTATAGTTTTATATCTAGATAAAATATACAGCCTGTGCAACGAGTCTCCGGCACCCACTTCTTGCTCCGCAATTAGTTTTCTTTCTTTTTCTGTCGGTTGGTACAGGATCGTGCCTTTATGTATTTCTAAAGGGATAATAATCTATATTTCATGTGCCGCTCTACTTTATAACTCATAGTCACATTTGAATGAGGCTATTTTTCTATCTAAAATATAGACGCAGATCTGGTTGGCTCTTTGTATCTTTATTTTCCATTTATTTATTTAATTCCACCCCCCCCCCCCCCCCCCCCCACCTTTTGCTCTCTCTCACACACGCATAAACCAATACACACAGTACCTTAATTTTATGTTCTTTCATAGCGCCTACCTTTTAATGAGCCGAGCCCCATTTGTTGTGCTTGACAGTGGGAGTAATGGAGTGGTGAGCCCCAGAGACTACCACTCCCGCGCTCAAACACCCAGCTCCTCGCTGCCTTTTAGTTCGGAGTTTTTAAAAAAAAATAAGTTCACAATGTTATTTTGGCCGACATGAAATTCCTCAGTCCCGAAGAGTCAATTGGCACCTTCACCGATAATGTGTAACCTACAAATGAAAGAAAGATGTTTTTAATCCTCTATTAATAATTATACAGCTTGAAGACAACAACCGTATTCAAACGTCTACATTTTGTGCCCATTATTTTATTGTTTAACTACATGCAACTATATATAACTACAGCATAAAAGCGATATACATAAAGATATAAATTACAGATGTAATGTAATTCGGGTCACACCCTACCACATGACAAAGTTGGCAAAAAAACATACGACACAATAGATACATTCGTGTTTCCAATGGAACATTTTGCGAATTATCTTAGTGTCTTCGGCGGCTGAATGCTTTGGAGGCAATAATCCCTTATTCAAATAACTCTGGCTGTGAAATTTATTAGAAATTAGAAATGTTTTGCGCCTAACATTTCTTTCCAACCTAATAATTGTTTACCAAAACCTCAACCCGATCTTTATTTACGTTTGTTTATATCATTGTCCGTGTCTGCCGATTCTGAATTACTTTATTTGACGTGTGTTCTTGCAAGATTGAAATGGGCATGGATCCTAATGTGGGGTTGCATTTCAGGTAGTGCTGAGTTCCCAGTTACTGGTGGTTAATGGGACTCGGGTTTTTGTGTGTCTGAGTGTGTGTGTGTGTGTGTGTGTGTGCGCGCAGAGTGCTTACACCGAATCCTGAATCCCCGCTTCCCCTCCATTCCTTGCAGGCTCCCCGGAGCACAGGCAGCCCTGGCTCTGCCTTTCTCTCTCTCATCTCATCTGTCTGTTCGCTCCATCGAGCTGATTAACAAAACGCCAAACGCAACTCTATTCCTTAATTCCCCAGACGTCAGTGTCAATCAACTTTCAGATATATATAGCTGTGGGCGACTTCTACCTCCAGTAAATCCGCAGCACTATACATTGTTGGGGGAGGGGAAATACAGGCTTTCCAGACACACACAATGTCCTGGCTACAGTGTCTAAAGCAGCCCTGGGCCCCGTCCGTCTCGTAATAGCACCGAAAAAAATGTTTCGGGACAAGGCTATCTAATGTTATCTATCAATATGTCCGGGCCAGAAAGTGGAAGGCAGAATGTGACGAGATAAAACATACAACGAGTCCCATATGTATTTTGAATACAGGCAGGTCGGTCGATTTGAGGACGGGTTATATAAAAAAAAATGCAGATTGTGTGCTCAAATCGTATTAAAGTTGTTTAATTTCCTTCGACGTACCCCTTCTTGAAAAAAAACAAAAAAAATCTCCCCACTGCCCTTCCAATTCCGAGGCAAAGCCACTTACCCTTTAGCAAATAAATAACAGGGTGCGAGAGGGCTGGGAGGAGATTAGCTTGATCTGTCTTGCTCGTGTGTTCATGTTGAGATTGAAAAATAAATCTCCAGGATGCCCTTGAGAAACGTCTCGGCAAATTCTCCATTGCAACGATTCGCTCAAGCTGAAAAACAACAAGCTAGTAACATTGAAGGAATTTGCTTATACAGTACTTAGAAGCCCAGCTATTGAAAGGAAAGGTCATATTTAATCTGACCAGAACAGGCTTGATGGCTGCAGACAATAGAGACAATCCCCCATTTTCCCCCCTCCCCCACCCCCCTTTCACTGCCAATAAAACAAAAGCCGACCATATCTTTGTTGCGATAAATGAGATTTCCGAGATTTTGGGGTTTTTTTTAAATAGTCTCGCCTGTGCTAAGTAGGAATCCGGGAAATCTATAAATCGTCGAATCGGTTAATGAAAAAAAGAAATATATGACGGTGCAAATCATGTCCTCGACCCTTCTGATCCCTGCTTTCCGGAGGGAGGGCTTTGAGCCGGGATGAACAGCTCCACAGCTTTCAGGCACATTTACACAACACCCAGTATTCCAGTCAATCGCCTCCCACTCTTAAAGCGGGTACACACACACACACACACACACACACAAAATTGAGTCGGGTTCTCCTGCTTCACTTTTATTGTTTTTTTCCCCCTATTCCTTGTGTCGCTTCATGAGCGTCCATTCGCCAGCAGATTTGATCCTGGGCTGCGGTTTCCGCTTCAAAAATAAATGTTGTGCAACCAAAATTGAGCTCGCCTCTGGTTTCTGGCGGCGGGACTGCGCGCAGGTCGCGTCTGAAACAGGGTGGCGAGGCACATCAAGAGCTCTGAGGCCACTGCGCAGTCTTTAATTCTCCGACTGATTTCACAAAGTGGAGATTCGGGGGCTGCTGTTGGTGCTCAGCAGCCAAAGTTTCTTTCTGCTCGGGTTTGTGGCGTTGGGGGAGGGGGAAATGAGTGAACCCTTGGGATTTGAGTGGCGTTTCGGGGTTAGAAAACAGATACAATGTAACGAGAAAGCCAGTTTGGAGTCAATTCCACATTCCTGCCAAGCAGCAATATGTGTGGATTTAGAAACTAAAGGCCCGGAGATTATTGTAACTAAATAAGTGTAAACAATGGAGCAAGATTAAATGAGATACTCAGAGAGGGAGTCGCGCACTATCATTCTCCAGGTTTCAATGTTTGACTAGTTAACAGTCTGGGAAAGGGGATGCAGGATTTTAAATCGACTTGTTCCTCTGGATTACGCACGGGTGACATGACAACTTTAATAATCGAAGGACAAAGAAGGCACCTCTTCACTCGGGAACTCCCCCCGCCACCCCCTCCAACCCTCTGATTTGTTGTGAGTTGATTTAGCAACAAGCCCCTCCGCGAGTGATTCGAGCCAGCTTGATCAAGGGAATGATTGTAATTATTCCAAATTACAATGCAAGCGGCCCTCCAGCCACAGCCACGGCGATTTTCTGTTTGCGATTCATTTCATTTTCGAACTTCTGGAGGAAACAATAGAATTTCCCAGTTCCCAGCCTGTGACAGATTGCCGTTCCCAGCCTTGGTTTGATTTTCGTTTTTACAGTGGCTGTTCGATTTAAAACAAGGGCACTCCTTGAAGGCAGTCTGGTCCAAAAGACAATAATTTCACATTAAAAGTGGTAAAAAAAAGATGTGGCCCATTCTGTTCGCCTTCAAAAAGCACAAGGCGTCTTGTAGTTGGATCGAATGAACCCGGTTTTAATCCAAACAGACATATTTCACAACGTAATTCTTTTTAATATCGCGGTCATTCTCACATCCTGACCCTAGCATCCAACTCCTTAGCAATACCAGTGGCTCGTCGGGCACTAGTAGGTCACAGTGAAAGGCCGCATTTAGTCCGAGATTTAAATGTGTTCGTGTGTTGACGATGGAGCTAAAAATGAGGACGTGCCGAGTCATTAGAAAGAATCCCTTTTGCTTTTTGTGCTCAAGATCAAACTAAATTGGGCTAAAAGTCACATTACAAATCAGTTTGGCCTCGGATTGAGAGAGAGAGAAAGAAAGAGAAATCGTCGCTGGAAGGAAAGGGGAGCGTTGTTTTGTGAGTGGATTTGCGATTCCGCCCTCCCCAGGGGGACATGTGACCACGGGGCGGCGATTTGCATAGATTTTGGTGTCGCCGCGCTCCAGACTCGCCTGCGAGTCACACCAGAGGGCCCAGGGTCTCCTATCAAGGGGGAGGGTGATTGAGCCAGCCAGCAACCACCCTCAGCCCCGACACAGAGAGACACCATCTCACCGCCTGCTCCGAACTCCATTCCTACGTAGATATCACTGCTCCTACCCAGAGCATTTGGTAGGGAAACCCAAACAGCAAAACAAAAAACCCTCACCAGTTGTTCCATTTAATCGCCAGTGTTTCGCAGTTACACTTTCTGTTTTATGAGCCGCTTGTGTCCCAGTAAGTACTCCGTGTGTGTTTTGCGCGTAAGAGTGATGGTTGTGTGTCGCGGCAGCCGCTGAATCCTGTAGAGAGTGGCAGGGCCACTTCTGCTGTGACCCCAGCTGGATCCGAGTTGGCATTCGCCTCTGCGATCAGCCCAATACAAAATGGGTTTGGCTTTTTGCAAGCAAGTTCAGCCTTCGGGGGGCTAAGAGGAAAACAAAAGGTTTTTTTCTTGAAAAGTTATGTGTGTGTGTGTTAAATAAAATTTCGTGTGAGACTTCCTCACGCGAAACGTACACGCGTTGTGCAAACGTTTATAGTTATTTAAAATCCAACAAACACCCTTTAAAAAAACTTGGCGCAAGATCGCTTTGTTAGACGTGAGATTTGGTTTGCCTGTTTCAAACAGTTATGCTCCCCCCCTCCCCCTTCCCCCCTTGTCTGGCTTTTGCTGAGGTTGGCATTGAGCCAAAGCTCACTGAAGCTTGACTGAGCATTGCAAGTCTGCAATGAAAATGACATCCCAGTCTCCGGCGTTCCTTCCTTCATCTCGGCACCATGTTTAAAACCAGATAGTTTTGAGAGAGAGAGAGAGTTGGGGGTTGGGGGTTGGGGGGGGGGGGGGGGGGGATGGATGTAGCATCTGCAGGTCCATGCTTACCCCGATTCCGTGCTCTGTAATAAAGATTTCACACATGGCACGCAAAGCGGCAAGCTAGAATCTGAAAGGGTGTGTGTGTGTGTAGGGTAATTTCTTTGCGGAGGTTTATTCTCAATAGTATCTTCCTCCTTTTAAAAAGTACTTTGCCAGAAGACAGACCACAAAAGCTTGTCTTTCTCCGTTGAAACGTGAAGAAATCCCAGTGCAGTTTTTCCCTCTTAAAACCTTTCTCAGACACACTAACTAGCTGGGGACGCGGTCTGACTCGATGCATGCTAACCGAACTGGCAACTTGAGTGACCAGCCACCCCCCGCCCCCCTCCCAAAGCGATGTGATTGTTGGTCTCCTGTGGTGTTTGACCCCATGCTAATTATTTTCTGTGTAGATGGTCCAGACTGTATGTGAGAAGCTGTTAATGGTGATGCAGATGCTTAAATAAATTTCAAACCATGGAAAGGAATAACGAAGATTCCCAAATGTGTTCCGAACTTGTAAACTTCCACGCAGGCGGCAGTTGGCATTGTCTAAATGCACAAAGCGTACACAATCTCTGTTTATGTGCGTGTGTGTTTGTGTGTACCATATATCTACATGTAGAGAGAGAGACTTGTTTCCAATCAATTTC